>JAPVLO010000604.1:0-600000 GCA_027257055.1 Cephalopachus bancanus
TGTGTATCTTCTCAGAGAAAATAATCAAATATATCTGTATATATAAATATATACCTGTCTTTTCGGATCCTTTGTCCATTTTAAAGTTTGGTTATTTGTCTTTTTCATTATTGCATTGTTAACAGTTCTGTATATATTTTAAGTATAAGTTTCTTATCAGATATATGATTTCCAAGTGTTTTCTCCCACTCTTTGACTTACCTTTCTACTTTCTCCACCCCCGTTAACTTTCTTGATGGTGTCCTTAGAGGCACAAAAGTTTTTAACTTTCATGAAGTTCAGTTTGTCTGTTTTTCTTTTGTTGTTCATGATTTTGATGTTATATCTAAGAGTCCTTGCCACATCCAAGTACATGAAGATTTATTCCTATGTTTTATTCAAAGCATTTTACTCTATTAGGTCTTACATTTAAGTCTTTGATCCATTTTGAGTTAATTTTTGTATATGGTATAAGGCAATGGTCCAACTTCATTCCTTTGTATGTGGCTGTCCAGTTGTTTCAGCACCGTTAGCTGAAAAAATTATTCTTTCTCCCACTGAATGATCTTGGCGCCCTTGCAAAAAAAAAAAAAAATCAGTAGACCATAACACATAGGTTTGTTTTTGAATTTGCATGCTATTCCACTGAACTATATGGATATCTTTGTACCAGTGTTTGTTACTGTTACTGTGTAATAAGCTTTGAAACTGGGAAGTGTGAGTCTTCCAGACTGTTTTGGCTCTTCTGGGTTCCTTGCAATTCCATATGAGTTTCAGAATCAGCTTGTAAGTTGCTCCAAAAAGTCAGCTGGGATTCTGATCAGGATTGCATTCCATCTGTAGATCAGTTTTGGGAGTATTACCATTTAATAATGTTAAGTCGGCGAACCTCTTTCAGGTCCCCTCCTGCTGTAGGAACTTTTCTGTCTTCTTCTTCTTTTTTTTTTTTTTTTTGAGGTGGAGTCTCACCCTGTCGCCTAGGCTGGAGTACAGTGGCACACTTATGGCCACCCCAGCGCTGACCTGCTGGGCTCTGGCGATCCTTCCCCTACTGGACCCAGCTAATTTTTTTATTTATTGTAGAGACGAGGTCTCACCAAGTTGCCTGGGCTGGTCTCAAACCTGCTGACTCAAGCAATCCTCTCACCTCAGCCTCCCAAAGTGCTTAGATTTTAGGCTGAGTCACTGAACCTGGCCTTCTGTCTTCTTAATAAATCCTACTTTCTAATAATAATAATATTAAGACTTCAAATCCATAAACATGGGATGTTTTTCCAGTTATTTAGATCTTCCTTAATTTATTTCAGTAATGATTTGTAGTTATCAGAGTATGAGTTTTGCACTGCTTTTGTTAATTTTCTTCCTTAGTATTTTATTCTTTTTGATGCTAATGTAAATGAAATTGTTTTCTTAATTTCATTGCAAATTGTTCATTATGAGTGTGTAGGAACACGATTGATTCTAATACATTGTTCTTGTATCCTGCAGCTTTGTTGAACTTATTCATCCAGTCAAATAGCTTTTAGTACTGGTGATTTTTTTATAGGCAAGATCATATTATCTGTAAATAGACATCGTTTTACTTCTTCCTTTCCAATTTGGATGGCTTTTATTTCTTTCTCTTGCCTAATTGCCCTGGCTAGATCCTCCAGTACAATGTTGAAGCGAAGTGATAAGAATAGATAACCAGGCTGAGGCGGAAGGATCGCCGGAGCCCAGCAGGTCGAGGCTGCGGTGGCTGGGAGCAGCCACTGCACTCCAGTCTGGGCGACAGAGTGAGAACTCCAACTAAAAAAAAAAAAAAAAAAGAATCAATAACCTTATCTTATTCTTGATCTGTGGAGAAAGCATCTGATATTTCGCCATTAAGTATAATGTTAGCTGTGGGTTTTTACAGATGCTTTCTAACAGGTTGAGGAAGTTTTCTTCATTCCTAGTTTGTTGGGTATGTTATCAAGGAAGGGTGTTAGATTTTGTCAAATGATTTTTTTCCTCATCTATTAAGATGATTGTGTGATTTTGTTTGTTTGTTTTTCATTTTATTGATAAGATGTATTTACATTAATTGATTATTTTTCTTGGTTGGTAAACCAATTTTGCATTCCTGGGATAAGTTCCACTTGGGCATGGAGCATGATTTATCCTCCTTGGAGTTCATTGAGCTTCCTGGATGTGTAAGTTAGAGTTTTTCAGTAAACTTGGGGAGTTTTGGTTTTTTTTTGAGTGGGAGTCTCACTCTGTCGCCCAGACTGGAGTGCAGTGGCCGCTCCCGCCCACCGCAGCCTCGACCTGCTGGGCTCCGGCGATCCTTCCGCCTCAGCCTTCCAAGCAGCTGGAACTACAGGCACCCGCTACCACACCCAGCTAATTTTTTGATTTATTGTAGAGATGAGGTCTCGCCAAGTTGCCCAGGCGGGTCTCGAACCCGCAGGCTCAGGCAATCCACTCACCTCGGCCTCCCAAAGGAGCGGGATTACAGGCTGAGCCACCAAGCCCGGCTGGGGAGTTTTTAACTATTATTTTTTCAAAAATTGTTTGGTGCTCTTTTCTTTCTCTTTTGCTTCTGGTGCTGCTATTACATATATCTTGATATATTTTGTAGTGTCCCACATTTCTCTGACACTAATTTTTCCTTATTATTTTTCTCTCTGTTCCTCAGTTTACATAATCTCTATCAACCTATCATCAAATTTGCTAATTCTTTCTTCTACCAGTTCAGATCTACTGTTGAGCTCCTCTAGTAAATTTTGTACTTCAGTTGCACTTTTCAGTTCTAGAATTCCTCTTTCTAAATGTATCATTTCTATCTCTTTGTCGATATTTTGTATTTGACATGATGGTATTTCTTACCTTGACTTCCTTGACTTTAATCATGGTTTCCTTCAGTTTTGTTGACATATTTATAATGGCTCCTTTGCAGACTCTTTCTGTTAGATTTGACATCCGGTTGCTTTCACAGGCAGTTTCTATTGCCTGCTTTTTTTTTCCCGTTTAATGTGTGGATCATACTTTTTGTTTCTTTGTATGCTTTATAATTCCTTGTTGGAAACTGGACATTTTAGATAGTATATTGTAGCAACTCTGGGTACTGGACCCTACCCCTTGGTGCTTACTGTTGTTAATTCTTGATTTGTTTAGTGACCAACGGGATTATTTTATTAAAGCCTATTCACCCCCCCAACTCCACTCCTTCACCCCTCCCTCCCACCCACACACACACATAGTTCAAACTTCAGACGTTGTTCTTCAGGGAGAAACAGCTTTGAGTGTGCCCACTGTGATCCTGGATGACAGTGGTTTTGGTAGGGTTCTCTTTCACTGACCATATCCAACTGCTAAACTCCACGAATTGCTGGATAAGTACTCTATTCTTTTCAACAGTGCCCTTGGCCCTAAATTGTTCTATACAACAATTTAATCAAATTCTGTATCCTTTGGAATAGTTTCTGAAGTAGTGTTTGGTATTTGTTCTGATCCCAGGAGGACTCCTCCCAGCTGTCTTTTTCCCTGACTTTCTTCTGCAAATGATCTGACTTATAGTCTAGCTTGTATCTTCCTTAAATTCAAGAACCTTGACTTCCACTGTTCTTGAGAGTGCCCTTCGGCTTGAACTTCTCCCAACTCTGCTGCAACTAAATTCAGTTTCTTTGGAAAGAGATTAGGTGCTATCTGTTTTTACAGTGTGCTTCTTACCCCAAATATCTGTGCTCTGGGGTTAAGGGTGAAACAATGGCCATCTTCTGAGCTGAGCATCTTGTAGAGGGGCAGGCAGCAGCCTGATATCCTCTCCGTTTGCCTTTTCTGCCATGGAACCATCACCTCACAAGCTGGGTCAAGGGTGACCAGGGCCCTTAATATTCTCAGTGGTGCCATGTCCAGGATACAGTCTCCATTCCATTATGGGGGTTAGGTGGAAGAAGGGAGCCCTCACCTCTCCACCCTACTCACCTGGGACTCAGCTTCAGCAACAGGTAGTTGAGAGCAGAATGAAAAACACTGAGCTCCTGCTTCTCCTTGGAATAAAGCCCTATGACTAGATGGTGGCAGGGGAGAAGGAGCCCTGTGTTCTGGCTGAGCCATCTGGTTTGGAATTTCTACCTCCCTGAGCTTGGGGGATGAGGAGGCTTGGAGGGAGAGCAGTCTTGGTTCAGATACCCACACTCTCAACTTTCTTATTGAATTTTCATAGATTTTCTTGAATAGATGTTTCTTCATTTGCTTTTTGCCCACAGGACCATTTCCAGAGGCTTTAAATGGCTTTCTTTTTCTTTTTGTATTTCTCACAAGTTTCCCTGGGGAACTCTTCATGCAGTCATGCCAGAGTCAATCTCACTCCTTTCCTCTTAAATTAAATATAAATCTTAATACCAGCTGGTGCCATAACCCGAGGCTATAAGAGAACCCAAGGTCGTGATTGAGAAGAGGAGAAAAGAGGGACTCTGTAGAGAGGCCTTGATAGTTTTATTCCTTTCACTGCGGGGAGGATGAGAGAAAAGAGAAGACACATCTGCATTCCCAACCTTTAACGCAGTGACTCTGGCCTCTAGTAAACTGGTCTGTTGAGATGAGTGTTCTCTCTTCTGGGGATGGAGTGGGGCGTGGAGTGGGCAGGGAGCAGTGAGGTGGTATTGAGAGGAACAGAGCTGACTCCTTCCCATGCAGGTGGAATTCGTGATCTGTAAGAGTTCTTTGGAGTAGCACAGCTGGAGAGAGGAATTTGAGTGTCCTGTCAGGAGACGGTAGAGAAGGACATGAGAAGAACTCATAAAATGTCTTCAGATTCTGAAATAAAAGCAAAGCTCCAGTGTGCCTTTCCATCCAGGCCTAGGACTATTGTCACAGCCTCTGAGCTGCTGTTCCTCCTGCCTGTCCCCTCCGATCCTTCCCCTACTTTGCTTTGCCACAGGAGTGACTTTTCTAAAGTGTGACCTCTGCCAGGCTCCTACTGAACAGTCCTCAACCTTGCCTCTAGCCTCTCTGCCTCTTCCCTCACTCCAGAGCCTGTAGGATTCCTACCTGGCACAATTGACCTCTCAATAAGCAGGAGCTGAGTTGGATATGAAACACATAGCATTGTTTATCTGTATATTCATACTTACAGTATATAGATGCAAAGGCCCTGTGGCTGGAATAAACTAGGCATGTTTTGGAAACCTCGGGATACCTCAATTAATGGTACCCAGATCTCAGCTTATTACGCCCTACTTAGGTGACCCACCCCTGAGCACATCATTTCCACTCAGCTTCAGTTTCCTCATCAGTAAGAGGAGGGCAGTGCCTCAAATATTATTGTAAGGGTTCAGTGTGATCGTGTAAGTAGTAGTAGTGTAATTTAGTACTCATAAAAGCTGAGTTTGTTCATGGAAGCAACAAATACCTATCGAGTGCCTACTAGACCCAGGGCTTGTTCTAGAAGTGGAAATGTAGAAGAAAATAAAATACAATCTCTGTCCTAGTAGTGTTCATACTTTAGTATGAAAGACTGATGGAAAAGTCGGAAAGGATATTTATATACACACACACCACACGCACATACACACATACAACACACACATATAATTTCAGGTTGTGATAAATGTCATGAAGAAAAATAAAGCAAGACAGGTGTTAGAAAATGACTTTGCGGTTGAGGCTCCCATAGTTGGGAATGGCCAGGAAAGACCTTGCCAAAGCAATGGTATTCGAGTGTAGACCTGAATGGAATCAGGAAAGGCACACAGCGGTACTGAATATTTGCTAAAGGTGGATGACTGCAAAGATCTGGGAGAAAAGCATTCCAGAGAGAAGAAATGGTAAGTCCTCTGTGAAAGGTTCTGTGGCAGGAACAAAGCTTGGCATGATTTAAAGGCATCGAGAAGGCTCTATGAATATTTATGCTGGAGTGTTTGGGGTAAAATGTACTAATGTCAATACCCTAATTTAAAATTCATTTAAAAAAGACGGACAGATGGATGGCTAGATAGAAGAGTGTATCGATATGTGATACATCTAGCAAAATGTTGATAGTAGAATTTGGTGGTGGGTATATGCATGCTTACTGTAAAACTCTTTTAACTTTACTTTATGTTTGAAACATGTCATACTATGATACTGGAGGAGAAACAGCAAGAAGCCTAGTGAAGCAAGAGCAGATTGGGGGGAGAGAGAGAGAGAGGAGATGTAGAAGATGAGGTCTCAGAGGTCTTTGGGACTCATGGCATGGAGCGCCTCACGAGACATTGGGGTTTGTTCTAAGCAAAATGGGAAGCCTTCGGAGGGTTCTGAGGGCATTTTATGACCTGATTTATGGTTTTAAAAGATCCCCTGGCTCTACCAAGCAAGTTTGGCAGTGAAGTGGCCAGGCAGGGGGTAAACAATGGCCTTGACCACGGTGGCACACAGGGGCAGTGAGCCATGGGCAGATCCAAGGGACAGCTGGAAGGAGTCGCTGATGGATTAGGTGTGTGGCGCTCAGGAGCCGTGCTGAGACCGTGTCGAGAGCAAGCGGGTAAACAGTGGTTCTGCCTCTTGAGATGGGGCATTACATAAATCTGGGTAGCAGAGTGGGAGAGGGGTGAGGGGAAGAATCACATGTTCTGTTTCAGGCAGGAGAAACCCAAATAACAGACTTACTCATCAGTGGGGCTATTGTTCCTGTTTCTGCCACACACACTTATGCAAGGCCATCTGCAAACACACGTGCTCTCTCTTAGCTTGCAGTTCAGCTCCTTTCTTCTTCCCCCAGTGCTTTCTAGTCCCCCACCCCCTATCCAGGCCTTCAACTTCAGACTGCCATCCGGTGACCGCTGGAGGCTCTGGGGATGGGAAGGGCAGAGGTGAGGAACCCGAGGCAGCCCCTCCATGCTCCTCTGAGCATCAGCAAATCTCTGTGTGGGTCAGCGCTCTGTCAGTGTGGTGAATCTGGGTCAGAGGAAGTCCTGGGGTGAACCCTCAAGAGTATGCAGCTGTCTGGGCTCAGCTCCTGGTCTTGCAAACCCTCCGGCCTTTCTGTCTCTTGGAGCTAGGCAGGCAGACAGACCAGGCAGTTCCAGCCCAAGGCTGGGCTTGAGATTCAAAGATGCCAGAGAGAGGACTGGAGAGCTCCCTGTTTTACTAAGAAGGTGACTCTGAGCCAAGATTTGAGTTCATTTGACCCATTTAGCTGTACTGTCGTTTCTTCCTCCCTCCCTCCTTCCTCCTCCCTTCACCTGTGTCAGAATAGCATCTAAAGACATTTGTCAGGGAGCCAGCTGGGGAAAGCTGACTTAACTGTTTGAGGTCTGCTCTCTGCAGAAGGCTGTCTGAGTCACTGAGGGCTGGATGCATCCCAAAGTCACTACATGTCACGGGGTCACAGGCACAGGCTTTTTGAGCTGGTTAGAACAGAGGGAAGCCCTAGTATGTATGTGGTGGGGGCAAGAGGGGGGATGAACAATAGTTTTCTCCCACTGCTCTTTGATTGTCCATGCTGTGGCTCTTAGATGTGCGTCAGCCTCTCATATGAAGTGCATAACTCATATGGAGTAACCACGTGCCAGGCACTGCTGCAAGAACTTCATGTGTCTAAGTTTGCTTAATCCTCCTAACAACCCTGTAGGGTAGGTACTATTACTATCATTTCCATTTAACAGATGAGAAAACTGAGACTTAGAAAGAAAAACTAAGGTGCCCAAGCTCACACAGCCACGAAGTGATGAAGCCAGATGTTCTGACCTTCACTACATGAAGGACAGATAGGCAGAGGCAAGATCATCCATAGTTAATAGAGCTGGTAGAGAGTCCCAAGGGAGCTTAGAGTAGGGAATCTACCTGCAGGCTACAGAGAGCAGGGATTGCTTTTGTTACTCTTCCATTCTTTTAAAAAATTTTTAAAATTTTTATTTTAAGGATATGGGGGTACAATTCAGGATTAGATATACAAATGTTCATTGTACAGGTAGTTTGGGTCTCATTTTGGAGTAGGAGTCTCACTCTGTCGCCCAGGCTGGAGTGCAGCGGTATGATCATGACAATGGCTGCTCGTGGCTGCCTTGACGTCCTGGGCTCAGGCCATCTTTCCACATCAGCCCCCTGTGTTGGGAGCCAACATCTGTGGCTACATGGCTGAGGCCTGTGAAGGCCCATCTGGAGGATCGCCTCTGACATAGGATATCAGTTATACCTATAATATTGGCGTGTGATTATTGACCAGTGTGCATACATGGCAGTAAGACTTATAAATAAAATCTCTATACGCCTGATGAAAGGTTATACAGCAGAATGACCTTGTCCTTTCTAAATCTTACTTCTTTCTAGATATTCTTTAACTTCTACTCCTGGTAGGCTGGTGAGTCAGCTCTTGTTCCCAAAGGCAGTTCCTCCTAGGATTAAGATTAAAAACTGAACTATAATAGTTTTATTGCCCCGCCTTTTAGCCGGGCAGGGCGTTTTTCTTCAGGACGTTTTTCTAGTTTCGTTACATGCCGAAACTGCTTGCTTCAGCCCGTGGCCATTTCCATAGTAACCGTGCAGTCCATTATCCAAGAGTGTGACAGACACTATTTGATTTTTAGAATAGACTTGTTCAGATAAAACATTCATTTAAGACGATATAATTTCCATCGGAAGGATTTAAACAGTAATAAGCATTCGTAGAAAACTTTTAGGTTTTGTTTAAGCTTTTTAAGTTTCCTTTTCTCAGATTATGATTTTAGTTCCTGTTCCTGTAGGCCAATTTTAAGATCCTTTGATTAGTATACCGAAACTTTCCCAACGCTGTAGTTTTTGCTTCTAATATGACAATAGGAAATTTTACACGTAGCCATGTATTAATATACTAGGAAAAAAGATTTAAGTTTTGGGTTAAAGTCGTAGTTTTATTAGAATAGAATAAGAATTATAGTGTTATGATTCTAAAATCATACGTCAATGATAATTATAAGATTTAATGATAAGGTATTAGCTTAATGAGATATAGCATAGTATTAAAGTCCAAACACTAGATCACGAAACTCATATAAGTAATGGTAAGGAATAAGTTTTGAATTAATTGTTATAGAATTACAGGCCACTATGTTGAATCGTAATAGGTTAATGGAATAAATAAAAATTAAGTCATTTAGGTAAACTAATAGATTATAGTATAATGTTAAGTTGATAATATCAGTCGTTAAAAAATATTAGGAATCAGTGAACTTGGATTGAACCTAAAGTTAACTAAGAAAGTTTTTGTATTAATCAGGGTTTAGAACAAAGAGTATAATATGAATGATTTGTTGAACACTATGGAAGACACTTTTAAACGAACTGTATTTGTGCACCTGTGACCTTGATGTGAGATTTGTAAGGCACGCCTGCTTGGAGCTTGCAAGTCTCGTGATAATCTTGTGATGCATAGTTTATAAATCGCATTATACATCATGGAGTTTGTACGACCCCAACAAGTGATTATCACACTGCTGGAGGGTATGAAAAATGGTATATAAGTTGGAAGGTGTCCGAATAAAATTTGGCTTCAGTCCTGATCAGACTGTTCCCAGAAGAAATCACCTCTGAGTGGTCTCTTCTCGCCATCTGGAATCTCCGTTGCGGTCCTAACCCTTCCCTCCATCAGGGCTGGTCCCCGACACCCCTGAGTAGCTGGGACACCACAGACTTGTGCCACCACACCCAGCTTTTTTTTTTTTTGGTGGAGATGAGGTTTCACTATGTTGTCCAGACTGGTCTCGAACTCCTGGGCTCAAGCTATCTGCCAACCCCAGTACTGGGATTCCCATGTGAGCCACCATGCCTGGCAAAAAAAAAAAAAAAAGAATTAAATAATATCAAACACCTCTGACCTTGCTTTAAAATATAAAAAAATGAATACCTATACACACTTAGTTTTCTACCAAGTATGGGTACCTTTTAGGGTATAAACTATAACATGGATGAAATAAATTATAAGCACAATCCACATGCTTCCGAGAAAAATACCTTTTCCAAATATCACCAGTTATATGGTCCTAGGAAACCACTTAAACTCTCTGCATTTAGATCTCGTCTCTGGACCTATCCCATAGGACAAATCCCCTAATAACCACAGTCACAAACATGCCAGCTGCTATCCATTGAACACCTCCTGTATGTCTATACTGTGTTGTGCACTTTTTTGCAAGAACTTTTAATCCTCCTAACCGTCCTCACAGATAGCTGGGGTATACAGAGGTTATATGATCTACCTGAAGTCACAGGGACAGAGGTGAGAGAGCTGTATATATATGCTCATTGCTTAATCTAGTCAGGGCCTGTCACTATCTGGAGACATTTAGTGAGTAGACATGCTTCAGCTGTGGTGTGGGTAAGACTTTCCCCTCCTCCAAATTAAGTCCACAGATGAGTGCATTAGTTTTCTAGGGCTGCCATAATAAAATATCATATGCTGGGTGGTTTAAACAATAGCAATATATTTTCTAATGGTTCTGGAGACTGGAGGTCCAAGATCAAGGTTCGTTCCATCAGGGGTGATTTCTGGTGACGCTTCTCTTCCTGACGTATAGATGGCCTCCTTCTCACTGTCCTCACATGGCCGTTCCTCTACTCACGCGTGGAGAGAGATCTCTGGTGTCTCTCTTCTTATAAAGGCGGTCCTGTTGGATTAGGGCCCACCCTTGTGACCTCATTTAACTTTAATCACCTCAGTTACCTTAATTAAAGGCACTATCTCCAAATATAGTCACTTTGGTGGTTAGGGCTTCAACACATGAATTTTGGAGGAGAGGCACAATTCACCCCTTAGCAATGAACTTTGAAGAGTCTGGGAACCACATTTTGCAGAGAATAGGAGTCTACATATACACCATTTGCTTGACCTCCCAAAAGGTTAAGAACCACTGGAAGTATCGTAAGTGAACAAAGAGGGAAGGGGTTCGTGGAAACATGGAGATAAAACTTGTGTTATGGGATAATAAAATTTTTTAAAGGTATTGTTTTAATTGAGCATTTAAAAACAGAGAGCAAGACGGACAGTGGAAAATAAGGACCTGGTGTGTCCATTTCCAGTTTACATTTGGGAGGTTTGGTGGCATGCCTGAGGTCATGGAGTAGAGGGTGGATCTGAGCCTAGAACCCTGACTTCCTGAGCCTAGAACCCTGGTGTCCTGAGCCCCAGCCCACATGTTCGCACCAGGTGTGCTGTCTGTCCTTCCCCATAGAAGCCAGGGCCATCTGAGTAAGGCACCCAGGATGCCCTTCTGCTGACCAAGGATGCTCTTTCTTTTGCTTTCCTTCCAGAAGTGGAGCAGATCGAGGCTATTGCCAAGTTCGACTACGTGGGGAGGTCCCCGCATGAGCTGTCCTTCAAGAAGGGGGCCTCGCTGCTCCTGTACCACCGCGCCTCGGAGGACTGGTGGGAGGGCCGGCACAATGGCGTAGATGGACTCATCCCACACCAGTACATAGTGGTACAGGACATGTGAGTGAAGCTGGGACTCTGTGAAGAATGCCGCAATAGATTAGTGATGTCTAGAATGGGCAGCAGAAGAGCAGTGCTGGCTTATATGCCAGCAGTTTGCTCTCCCTGATATTGCTTGCTTGGGCTTGGTTTTCTATAAGAATGGGGAGATTTAACCTCTGTTTAAATGGAGTTCCACTTAACAGATATACAAATTGTTCATTCTTCCAAGCACACAGAGACAGCATTTGGTCCAGCTGACGGCCTCCAGGGGATTCATCACCCACCATGGCTCTCAGTGTCCAGTGAATCTTGCCGTGTGGCTTTCCCTCCTGGACCGTCCCTGCCACGTCCTTCACTGCCCACCATTCCATAGTCCAGAGGTGGCCTGCCCTCATTTCCAGTTAATAGGATACTGCACCCCAAATGCCTTGCCCTTCCCAGAAAGTTTGCACTTTCCATTCATTTGAAAGCCACGGAAGAGTCCTATACACACATTTCCTAAGAGCACTAGCCAGGCTCAGTGGCGCTGACTTGTCACAGATGCAGCCACCAAGCTAGGCTTCAAGGGAAGGAGACCAAAAGCCTTCATTTCGTTGGGAGAGGGGAAGGTCTAAACCGGAGACAAGGCCAGGGACAAGCAAGCCGTGAGAGGAATGCTGCAGTGGAGGGCCCTTGGCAGCCTCCTGGTGTCCTCAGGCCTCTGAGGGCAGGGACAAGTCACAGGAGGGGCACCCCAACAGGCTTGTGAGCCACCTCACCATTGTCCCAAGCCCTCGGTGGGAAGTGAGGGATGGAGGTGCCTTCTTCCTTGCTGGGCCCAAAACCGTTTCTCATGGAGGCACACAGAGACTCAGTGCTCAGCCTGTAGACTCCGTCTTCCATTCCTCCAACACAGCCTCCAATTTATTTCACCTGTGTTATAGTTAGCTTGTTCTAGCCTGGAGCAGCCTGGGAGAGAACAAGCTAGAGAAAGGGAAAAAGGTAGATGGTGGGACAGAGAGGGTCTCCTGCTGCAGAAACTGACTCCAGGAGTGACACGGGGGGCATGCATGGTGGGAAGGTGCCAAGTGGGCAGGTGGGTGCTCTTCCTGAGCTGTGGGTGCAAATGAGCCCCAGAGTGGACAGGGTCACTTCAGCCCCTCGGTTGGGTATCAAGGAGTCCTTCACGTCTTGGGTTCCCCGATGGGAGGCACCTCCAATTCACATCTGTCTTCTCTCCAGGGATGATGCCTTCTCTGACAGTCTGAGCCAGAAGGCTGACAGCGAGGCCAGCAGTGGGCCGCTGCTGGATGACAAGGCCTCCTCCAAAAATGACCTCCAGTCCCCCACAGAGCACATCTCGGATTACGGCTTTGGTGGGGTGATGGGCCGGTAGGAAGTGCAGATTCATTCTTTTCCTTGTAGTGCCATGCCTGCTCATGTCTGACTTGGGAGAAGCAAGAGGGCAAGGAGGAGGGGAGGAGGCTGCTGCCACCCCTTGTCCCCATGAGATGTGATACCAGATACACAGGGCTGGCTGGCTGGCTGACTAGCATTGGTCCAAGAATGCCAGGTCTAAGACCATCCATGCTGGGGTGGAAGGGGGAAGAAGGAAGAAGAAAGACATATGTTGGGAACTCAGTGGTTTTCTTTTTAATTTAAAAATAATAATAAATAAGAGAGAGAGATACAAATTGGCAAGTATTCTTCCTACCTCTCTCTAATTCCTGTACCTCCTCCCAGCTTTCTGTTGAAGACCTGAGCTGTTATATTTAAAAATGTAAATCCCACATACTCCCTGAAATGTACTACATAAACAGAAAACTCACACCTACTCATGGGTTGGGAAAAATTGACACTCGACTCCACCCACTTATTCGGTGGAAGCAGAATTGCCAATTTCTTCCCTCCTCACGCGTGGGCTGGGCTGTGGCATGTGACCTTTCTACCAGGCAAGGAGCTACACATGTCATTCTGAGAACAGGTATAGTTAAAGGCATGTGATTGTTTAAAAAAATTAACGAGAAAACAAGAAGAAAAGCTGACAGTTTCTCACTGCTTTTTATTTTTTTATTTTATTTTATTTTTTTTTTTTTTTTTGAGTTCGAGTCTCACTCTGTCACCCAGACTGGAGTGCAGTGACCGCTCCCGGCCACTGCAGCCTCGACCTGCTGGGCTCCGGCGATCCTTCCGCCTCAGCCTGCCAAGTAGCTGGAACTACAGGCGTGCACTACCACGCCCGGCTCATTTTTTATTTATTGTAGAGATGAGGTCTCGCCAAGTTGCCCAGGCGGATCTCGAACCCGCGGGCTCAGGCAATCCACTCACCTCAGCCTCCCAAGGCGGGGGATTACAGGCTGAGCCACCGAGCCCGGCTTCTCACTGCTTTTTAAATCACACTCTCAAAATGTCACATTCTGTGTTTTTTCCAGGGGTCATGTGATCATGTGATCAACCCGCACATGTGGGTATTTGCAGATAGAGTCAAAAGAATCAGTCATATTGGGAACATGCATTTGTGGAATTATTTCAGCAGAAGTTCAGATGCCTCTTTGCAGCAAATTCTACTCTGTTCAGCAGATAGCTCAGGGCACTGATAGAAGTGGGAAGGGCAAGGAAGTGGAAGTCTGGGACAGGTAGATCAAAAAGCTATGGTTTCCTAACTCTAGGAGGACCATATCTTCTGCCTCTCTTTTCCACACCCTCTTTCCACCCTTACTTTCTTTCTTCTTGTTCTTTCGTTCTCAGTATTTATTTCTCTTCAACACTTATGCTTGGTTCCGCTGGGACACTCACAGGCGCTGCTTAGCTTGGCTTGTAGCACTAGGATCTGAAGCGCTGATGGTTCCTAGTCACAGTCCATTTCCAACACACCGTTCCTCTTCCTACCCCTCCCTTTTTCCAGCCTTCCCTCCCCTCACCAGGGCCTCAGAATCTTTGGTGACCTCCATAGGATGCAGCAAAATCTCCTGTGTGTAGAACCTTTTATCTTCAAAGTGCTTTCAAGCTCACTCGAAGGTGGGCAAAGGATATATACCCATTGAACAGATTAATAAAATGAGTCTGAGAGAGAACACAGGAAAGTATGTGGCAGACACAGGACAAGGGCTGGCCCTCCTAATACACACTGTAATCCCCTTTCACTGCACCAGAGTCTCCCCGGGGTGGGAAAGGTACTCAAATGCACAAAAGAGGTATCTAGCAATGCAGTGTTTGCTCTTGAATGACTCGTTTTCCAAGATTGAGAAAAGCTCATAGAAATGACCCCTTTCTGGGGAGATTGAGGGCGGGTGACAACATTAGACTGTGTTCTGTTCCCAGGGGTGCCATCCTGTGCTTGCAGGGTGCTAGTAACTTTGGTACAGTCAAGCCTCAATGCTTCAGACCAATTGGAAGCCCACTGGAATCATGGAAGTGTCTGATCTACTTCAGAATGTCTCACGAGCTGAACTAACCATCCCCAAAGCATTTCCAGGTTGAAATCCTATGGCCTTGACTCAACACGTGGTAGACGAGAGTCATTATTTAATCAGCACCACAACTGTTTGCAGCTCGCAAGCACTGGGCTCCAAATTCCCTCCTGTGTCCCATCAGTCCATCCCCTGCTGCTGAGTGATGTGCTGCGCCAGCCCTTTCCTTGCAGAATCATGAAGTCGGGCTGAATGAGGCTTTACTGTACTGGCTCCCTAGACTAGTGTGTAGTGTGTGGCATGCGGGTTGGCTGACTCATTCCGAGACTTGCCAGGCTGGACCACTGCCCCATGCCTCCGTCCCCTGGCTCCTTTGCAGAGTGCGGTTACGATCCGACGGAGCGGCCATCCCCAGGCGCCGAAGTGGGGGCGACATGCACAGCCCGCCCCGGGGCCTGGGCCCCAGCATAGACACGCCACCCCGGGCCGCCGCCTGCCCCAGCAGCCCCCACAAAATCCCCCTCACCCGAGGGAGGATCGAGAGCCCCGAGAAGCGGAGGATGGCGACGTTCGGGAGTGCCGGCAGCATCAACTACCCCGACAAGAAGGCGCTGTCCGAAGGGCACTCCATGAGGTCGACCTGCGGTTCCACCAGGCACAGCAGCCTAGGGGACCACAAGTCCCTGGAGGCTGAGGCCCTGGCAGAAGTAAGGGCCAGCGAGAAGGCAGACTGGGCCTGCGGAGACCCCCAGAAGGGCAGTGGGGTGGGAACCTGCAGAGTGGGGAACCACCTTTGTTCTTAGCCTGGTCCAAGGCCAAGCTGGGAGATGAGAGAGTGAGCTGGCTTCCCTTCCCCTTTCTGGGCCTCCTGTGGGAGCAGAAGTTGGTTGGGTGAGGCCACTGGCTGGGGTTTCTGTAAAGGCTGAATACTCCCAGTGTGCAGGGGTGGAGAGAGGATTGGCCAGATCATGGGATGGGTAATGGCGGATCCGCCCACGAGATGATGATTGCCTTATTCATCCGTTTGCCCGTCTGTTCATTCCTCTATTCGTCCATTCATCAGTTCATTTATTGACAAAAACTGATTGAGCATCAGTTGTGGGACAATCACCATGTTAGGCACTGAAAATGCAATGAAGACATAAAATGGACTCAGACCCTGGCTGTGTGGAGCTTCCAGGTCGTAGAAAAGAGACATCAGCCAGTAAACACACACAGTTGTGAAATGGCAGCTAGGTTGGGTGCCCTTCAGGGTGGCACACAATATTCTGAAAGCCTAAAATGTGGGTCCCTCCATTCTTGATGGGACATCACGCTAGCACCCACCACCATCATCTGGAGACTCTACTGATTTAGAAAGTTCTGCCAGTCATGACAGGGGTGGACTACCAAGGCCTGGCCCAGAGCCCTTTACACAAAGAATCCAGTGCAGTCTAGAGCACTGTTTCTAAAAGTAGGTCTCACAGCAGACCTCCTGGAACTCACAGTTCCACGGAATGTTAGGGGGTGGGTAGGGGATAGTATCCTGTGGTCAGCAAAGTTTTAAGGCATGCTACTGTGAGCAGCATATCTGCAAGACTTCTTGGAAGCTTTACATGTGTGGATGTGCATTGTGAATCTCCAAGAGAGAACAGGGCACATCCCATCTCCCAGACTTCTTTGACCTTTATTCATGGAGCATTTTGCAACAGCCCAAAGAATACACTTGGGGACTGTTGCATGCATTCTCAGTTTGCAAAGGGATCTGCATGCTAATTTGATCGCTGCTATCGAAGAGCCCCTTTCACTGTGGCAAGCAATATGTAAATAGGTCAGATACTGGAGGGCCTCCAGCCTCCGCACTGGCTCTGATGAGCCCTTGACTTTGCAGGTGACAAAGGGAGGAGGCAGCATGAGAATCCCAAGTGGCAGGCAGAGTTACTTGAAAAAGCTCTGGTCTCAAAATGTCCCTTAGGATTTAGACGTGAACCCCATAAAGAGGTTGTTTGGGGAACATGAAACGCTGCCATCAAACGTGGGAGGACCACACTGGGGAGGAGGTGGAAAGTCATTGCCTTCCCCACCCCGTCCCCCAGCGCCTCTGCAGCTCCGCTCTGGAGACCTAATCACTGCTCAGACTAATGCAAGGCTCCAGCCTAAACAACTCAGCTGGTCTTTCCCTGAGCTTTCTGTCTTTCTGCGCACACTGTGCTAGGGTAGAGTGGTAGTTGTGGGGGGTGATTACATTTTTTAAATTAAGATTTCACCTTGAAGTTCACACTGGACTAGAGCAAACAGAGGCCAATAGAGGACTTAATTCGAGAAGAGTGGGTGATGGTAGGGCGGCTCATGGAAAGCAGGCTGTGTCACTGCAGGGCTGGGATGTAGCAAAGATGGAGAGAGGACTGCCATCCCTCCGATCCCACAGGAGATCACTCCCCACGACGAACCGCTTTGGTTAAGGCATAGAAGGCCCCTTCATAAAGTGGCCGGTGTTCTGGGCAGGGTCCTGCGGAAACTCAAAACAAACAGTAGCCATGAGCCCGCATCAATAGCCCCTTCGCAAAGCTGGGTAAGCTGGGACATGAGGGGAGCAAGAACTTGGGACCCTGGCCCTGGCCAGACTGGCGCCTGACAGGGGGCCCAGGGCAGGCCGGAGGTCACCTGTGGACAGGTAAGGAGAGAATGTAGAAGACGAGGGTTGGGAGAAGGGCAGCCACAGCATCTCCAGGCTCCAACCTCATCTGTCTCACCAGACTCATGTGCTTTTTCCAGGATCTGCAGCAAAGCAAGCCTGTGTTCACACTCGTCCTTCCTCGGTGAGGCTGTGCACAGCACCTGCCGTGGTGGCTTGAAGCAGTATGCCTCACTGTGCCCTCAGCGGCCAGGCCCGCTGGGCTCTGTCCTGGTGGGCCTGGACAGGTTCTCTTAGGTCGGGCCTGAGCAGGTTCTCTCTGAGCAGGTTGGATGTGGAGGCCCCCTGGAAAGAGTGAACCAAGGACCCTTGGGTTAGAAGGAGGTTGAAAACCACCGTCCGGCAGTCCGCAGAGCCTCCTCGCGTCTGTTATGTCAATCCGTCTTCACGTTGAACTCGTGGGCTTTTAACAGATGAGCAAAGTTTGGGGCAGAGTGGTTAAGCCTTGTCAGGTCGCACAGCCAGCAAGTGGCCACAGATCTTTTCACTCAAGAGTTCAGGCCCTGGGCCCTGTCCCAGGGGTCCCAGGCTAGATGCTGCCTTCCAGCTCCAGAGCTGCCTCCAGCTCGAGGGGGACAGAAGCCTTGGGAAGTCACCCATGGCAAGGTGAGCCCAAGCAAATAAGCATGCTGGCTCTCTCCGGGCCCCTCGGAGTGCTGTCACGCTGACGAGCTCTCAAATGTTACAACAGCCTTGGGGACTCATAGGCAGAAGAAGATTTTTCTTTTTAAAATTTCTATTTTTTAGAAAAGCAATTTTTTCTGATTAAAATACAGAGAAGAGAGTAGCAGTCCCACTAATCCGGGATGGACACTGTGAATATTTTAATATTTTACCTCCCAGTAATTTTCTGTGTGCAAGGATTTTTTAAATAATAATACTGACTTGGGCTATGCTACTAATTAGCTGTGTGGCCTCAGGCAAATTACTTAGCCAGACTGAGCTTCTGTTTCCTTGGGTTAAATGAGGGTAATGGCAGTTCCTACCTCATAATTGTGAGGGTTAAATGAATAATTATTTGAAAGGGTTTGGATTGGTCCTCAATGTCATCTGTTATTGCTATTGTTACTGCCCTTATTATTTTTGAGTGTTTACTTTGTGCCAGGTGTCACGCCAAACTCTTCACAGGAACTGTTTCAGGTAATACACTTGTCAACCTCCAAAGTCCGTATTATAAGTATCTATAAATGACAAATCAGGATTCAGGAGGCTCAGAAAGGTGAGGTAGCTTGGCTAAGGTTGCATAGCCAGGAAGTGGCGGAGCCAGGATCTGAACCTCTGTCTCTCTGACTCCAGAGCCTGCCCACTTAGACAGTAGTCTGACTTGCCCTTATCAAGACTATTTTTCCTGTACATGGCAGTGTGCAAGGGATGCCCACATTGATTCTCATATTTGGTTGTGAGATGCCCTGGGGACTTCATCACCGTCCCAGCCCTGCGGCCTCCGGGGCAGCCTCCCTAGGAAGGCCCAGAAGCTGGTTAGCAGACAGGAAGGATTGGACTCCAGGCCTTGAGACTGTGCTGACCTGAACGCTCTCTGTCCCCAGGACATCGAGAAGACCATGAGCACAGCTCTGCACGAGTTGCGGGAACTCGAGAGGCAGAACACGGCCAAGCAGGCGCCAGATGTGGTGCTGGACACCCTGGAGCCCCTGAAGAACCCGCCAGGCCCCATCAGCTCGGAGCCCGCCAGCCCCCTGCACACCATCGTCATCCGCGACCCCGATGCCGCCATGCGCCGCAGCAGCAGCTCCTCCACCGAGATGATGACCACCTTCAAGCCCGCGCTGTCCGCCCGCCTGGCCGGCGCCCAGCTGCGCCCGCCCCCCATGCGGCCCGTGCGGCCCGTGGTGCAGCATCGGTCCAGCAGCAGCAGCAGCTCAGGCATGGGCAGCCGGGGGCCCCGGAAATGCCCAACAGCTAGCAGCAAGTCGGGCACCCCGCAGGGGCGGCACTCCCATGGCCCAGGGGGGCCGCAGTGGTCCAGCCGGGTGACCTACCCCAGGCAGCCCCTGTGTCCATGCAGGGCTGAGCCCAGGCGTAGCTGCACCCCGAGCATGTGAATCCCACAGACCTCTGGGCAGCACCCAAAGTGCGGAGGCACCATGTGACCTGCAGGATGGGCGGCACTGCCATGGCCCAGGGTGGCCGCAGTGGCTTCCACGTGCTTCCCGGTGATCCTAGCCTCTAGGGCAGAGGTCCGCCTGGGAGGGTGTGTCCATGCAGGGCTGAGGCCCAGGCGTAGCTGCAGCTCACCTTCAGCCATGTGAATCCCACAGACCTCTTGCGGGTAAACAGACAGCCAGAGGAGTGCTGGAGCGAGAGCAGTCCATCCACGGCAAGATTGGGCAGCATGCCATCGCTTCTCCGGCGTATCGTCACTGGAAAATTACTCTCTCGACATTCTCTCTGCATACGTATATGTGTGTGTATATATACATATGTGCATATATACACATATATATGTATGTATGTGTCTGTAGGTGTGTGTGTGTATATATATATATATATTTATGCATCTATATACATATACTAGGTCTGGACACACACATACTACATGTATATAGTATCTCCTTTTACTTTTTATGAAACTTAGATTTACCTCAGACCCATGCCACCAAACATCTCCCGCTGAGTTATTTGGTGGGATTTGCAGGGACTTTTCTGGGAGAACTTAGAGGCCCATAGTAACTGCGAATGAAGCAATATACCACTAACTAACCTGCAGAAAAACACAAACAAAAACAGTCTCCCATTGTCTCCAGAAGTCGTGGCCTTCCAGAACAGTCTGCCCCTCAAGGAAGGGTGGGGCAGGCAGCACCCCCAAGCAGGCTGCTCCTAGAGGTGGGGAACCCTTCATAGAAAACCCCCTTCTTCCCCAGAGACCCTGCCCTTCCACCCGGAGGCCAAAGGCCAACCGTATCCCCAAAGGCACGGGAGAAAGTTGGCGACCACTGCATCCTTGTGTTTGTGTGTAGAAACAGGGGATAGTGAGAACCTAAGCCCCCTCGTAGCACAGTCATATGTGTGGTTGGGAAAAAGAGAAAAGTAAAAATACTGTGGTGTGGAATACTTCAAACCCTAGAGACGCTGTAGGAATAAATCTGTGGTAACTATAGAGGTTTAACTTATATCATTTTCAAAAGATTTAATTTTCCCTTTTCCTGGTTCTACTAATTATACTGTGTCAGATTTGGAACTAAACAGGCAAGGAGGCTCTGAATCACATCGTCCTCATTTAAAATCAGGCTGCGACGCACGTTGGCTGCTGCCCTCTTGCCCGGAGCGCATGAGCCGAAAGCGCCCAGTTCAGACCAGGGGCCAGGGCCATCCGTGGCGCCCTCTGTCCCGGAGGACACCTTCAGTTGGGTGGATACAAGAGAAACAGCTTTCCGCCCTCGCGTCCCTCCCCCCCGCCCACTCCCTCCCGAGTGTGTGATGCGGACGCAAGCAGGCTGAGAGAAATGTGGTGCGGGATCCTCAGGTGCAGCCAGCAAGGCTCTGCCTCGCGGGGGGAAAGGCCTTCTGGGCTGCTCGCGTTCTGTGCCATGTCGCCCCCTCTGTCGGTCGCTTTCCAGAAATGGGCTGTCTCTGACAACGGCACAGAAGTGAACCTGGTCCCAACGGACACTTTTTCTTACCCCCTCATGCCAGGCCTGAGGTCTCCTCCCTGCTGTTCCAGGCTTCATCTCTTTCCCTCTTTGAGGCTGCCGAGGTTTGGGGTCAAAAGTCCGGAGTTTGAGCTCCTGGCCCTTGGCTGTGTGACATTCGGCTTGTCCCTTCACCTCATTGAACCTCACTTTTCTGCTCCATGTAATGAGGACAGTAAAGATCAAATGGAATGGAGCAAGCCATGTAAAGGGAAAGCACTGTGCCGGCACGTTAATTGCTAGTAAGGTAAGTCCTTCAGATCAGCACCACCCGGACTTTCTCTTAGAAACCACCTCATGGCATTTGAGAAGGGAGCAGTGTTTCCCCTCTCCTCTGTTCCTCCACAAAGTGGGGAAACACACGCAGAGGGAGGGACCTATAAGTCACTTGGACCTGGGCATGTAGGAAAGGAAAGCTGGTCTACCTTGTCTGAAGGACTGGGCTTGAGACCACACAGTGGAAGGAAGGATTGGGAAAGGCTTTACAAGCAGAGAATGCCAGGGAGAGGCCAGTGACAAAGTTTACCTCCCTGGTCTGGGCTGAAAAGAGAACCAACTCCTCTTTTAGTGCCCGGATTTGAAAGATCCTCTGCCCTTGAGCTTGTAAAGATATCCCTCTTTTATAGCATAGGAGCATAAGGCCTCGGCTGTGCTGTGACTTGCCTTGACTTGACAGCTGGCTGAAAGCAGAGGCTGCATCAGGCTCGTAAAGTCATGTGCTTGCAAGAATGCTATGCTGTCCCGCCAAAATGCACAACTTCTTATTTCTGCCCCAGAAATACTGCCGGACCTTAAATCCAGTAGCCTCACAGGCACAATGTAACATCCTCTGCTTTGACTACCAGATGAGAAGCAACCATTTGGGTAGACCGATCTGTTGCCTGTGTGGATTTTTCTCTGCATTGACTGATTTCATTTTTCCTTTCTGCAAATGGACCTGCCTTTCACTGAGGTTTCTGGGGGCAGAGCCTTAGCTGTTCTCTTCAAGCATCTATTTTTTCCATTGGGAAATGGCTGATGAGTTCACATCTAGGGAAGCACACACATGGCAGACGTATCCCCACTCATCCAGCCCCAAGTCGGAGCCTTGAGGCAGACCAAGTGGAAGAAGACTTTCCTGCCCCTCTGCCACTACTTCCCCATCTGGCACTCTGCATGTCTCCGTCACCCTCCACGTCATTCAGTCTCATCAACGTTCACTGAACGTTGGCATTCTCTTCCTGACTCCTGCCTGTTTTAGTCCACTATATATTGCTGTATTTGCTTAAATGCTGAAAAGTAACCGTTAAAATGTGAAACTGTAATTTTTTAAAAGGCTACAATTAAATTATAGCCAACACCACTCACCAAATCTTTGCACCTAGTAGATAGGTCGATGTCAAAAACAAATACCAGATACCTAACTGTACAGTGAGTGTGGGGGAAAATGTAGTAACCTAGTTAGTAGTCCTCAATATAACCAATTGTACAAAAGGAAGCCATGTTTGCCTGCTTGTTCATCACCATTATTGAAAGCTGTACTGATCAGTTAGTTGATAACGGGCATTTCTTTTTTGCTTCATGGAATGATTTCTTTTCTTAACCTTTGACTTATCCTGCGGTCAAGCCTTTTGTCTTCTGTATAACCGACGTTCCGTCTACTTTAGGAATGGACCAGCAAGATGTTCATTTAAAACTGACCAAAGACAATTAATTCCTGGTCTAGTTTCCTGGGCCTCGTGGCCCAGCTGCCGCTAAAGACCTTTCTAGGGTAAAATTGAGAACAAGCTGTGCTTCCTACCCCACTCTCCCCTTCTCCATCCCCCTTATCCCTTTCCCTCCTAAAGAGCTGCTCTGAGCTGTGGGATTCTCTGAAAAACTCTTGCCTTTCCTTGTTTTCAGTGCTAACGATTTCTCACCTTGAAGCGCCTTTTGAACCCCGGACGGAGTGCACAACTGGAGGGAATTGTGGGCTTGGGAATTCGACTTGGGAGTCTTTTCTCTGAAGGCACCAGGCCAGAGGTCAGGAGAGAAATGGATTCCCGAGGGATGAAAGGTTTCCATTCAACGAAGAAATCGGAGTGGGAAGAGACACAGGGAAACGGAGCCATCCTTTGGCTGTTGACTGGAACCAGCGGTTCAGAGGTCTGCCTTATAAACACTTAAAACTGGCCTGTGGCACACGAAGGGAAGCTGGCGTGGGAAGGGGCCTTTGCGCGGGGCTTTCTTCTCGGCTGGAGTCCCTTGGAGAGCCTTGTTGGGTGTATTTCTGTTCACTTCAGGAGGCGTGCATGCGGAGGACTTGTGACCTGGCTGTTATCTGGCCCTCAGTGCACGTGCACAGTTGATGGAAGACCACGAGGACGGATGGGATGGTTCGTCCTCTCAGTCTTTCTATTCCTGACTTTCCACACATCCAGATGGTTCCACACTAGAGCAAATGCCGCATTCTCCTGAGAACCCAGAAAGAAGAATGGCTGGATCACAACCGTGTTGGTGGGCCCTGCTGGGCTGGGAGGGGCAGGTGGTAGGAGGAAAAGACAGAAAGGGGTGCGCTGAGGTGTCGCTTAGCTGGATTTCTGCTATGCAGAGCTACTGCTGACGTTTCGTGTCAACTTCCCCAGTTATCTGGGGTCTCCTCTCTCCTGAGCAGCCATGTAGTGCGTTCCCCACATACCCAAGCTGCCCAGGGGAGCTGAGAGAAGGGACTTTGCTGTCAGGTCCGAGTCCTCCTGGCCTCTCTGAGGTTGATCTGCCAGTGTCCTGCTGTCCCATCCTCCGGGACTGGCCAAATGGCCATTGCTGCCCCTTGCTGTCATCTCCTTTCTGTGTGAACTGTCCCAGGCAAATCACAAAGCCGTTCCTTGAACCAGAACAACCAGAGTGCACTTTTCCTTCCTTAGACGGAAGTAGATCCTGGCTAGAGTTTCTGTCAGGCCCTAGTTCCCGGCAGTGTGACTGTTTACATGGTTGGGCAGTAGGTTTGATTCTGATTGCTTCAGAGTGGCTGGTCAATTTTGTTTCCTTTAGTTTCCTTCCTCCCCAAGTTGTGACGAGAAAAATAAACCAAAACCACCCCAGGAAATTGCTGGTTGCCTGTCCCCACGTGATGATAAGTGTCGCCCTCTTCTGGATATCATTTCTCTACCTTACAACCAAACGCCCGTCCTATAGAGTGTCTCATTGGATCCTCTGTCACGTATTCTGATGGTGCCTGCTGGTTTGATGTGGAGCTATCCTGTGAAATAAAACAGCTTACCTTTTCTCAAACATGTTCTGGTGCTTTTTGAAATGTAAGGTGGCACGTCGGAGATGGAGAGGTCCCAAGGGGAGTTCTTATCCTCCAGTCCACATTATCTGCATACTTCTCCCAGTAACCAGCTCCAAAATGTCCTTGAGCTCAGATCCAACAAGGTGAAGATCAAGGTTATGAGGAGGTCCACTTCAATTGCAAAGCTAATTGAGGAAGGTAACTGCAGATGACTGCTGGGTAAACAGGGCTTGGAATGTCAAAGCAAAGGCCAGTTGGCAGCAGGAACCGTTGTCTGCAGAAAGTGTCTTGAAAGTTTAAGGCAGGCTGGGCTCGGTGGCTCAGCCTGTAATTCCAGCACTTTGCGAGGCCAAGGCTAGTGGATTGTCTGAGCCTGTGGGTTGGAGACCAGCTCGGACAACTTGGCAAGACCTCATCTCTACAATAAATAAAAACATTAGCCAGGTGTGGTAGCATGGGCCTATAGTTCTGGCTACTTGGAAGGTTGAGGCGGAAGGATGACTGGAGCCCAGCAGGCCATGCTGGGGTGGCTGTGAGCGTGCCACTGCACTCCAGCCTGGGTGACAGAGTAAGACTCCAACTTAAAAAAAAGAAGTTTAAGGCAAATCCTCAGGGACACAGGATACTGATAGGTCAAGTCATATGCAGCATTTTGGTGTTCATTGTCTACACACGTGTGACACAGCCTTCTGGACTTTTGAATGTGTATGTGTGCTTGTGCGTGTGTGTGAGCTCTTTGTTCATCACTTATTTCTGTCCCAGGCACTAGCTTAAACCTGCATTTTCTCACCAGATTCTCAGTGCAGCTATTGAAGCTGAGTGCAATGATCATACTCCATCCTGCAGATGAGGAAACTGAGGTTATTGGAGATTAAGCAAGTATGAGGAGTACAAGGTTAGACAAGGAAGCCAGGAAGCTGGCATTTGAACTCGTACTATCTGACACCAAAGTCATGCCCTTTACAAGTTCATCGCACCGCCTGTCACAGTGCGTGCTCGTTACACCGGACTGGGGGCAGGAGCTCCTGACTAAGGTAGCTTGCTGCCTGCTGCAGTCAAGGAAGACTCCAAGGCCTGTCATTTCTGATGAGTCCTCTGGGGGATCTCCGTGCAAGGGCCTCTTTGAAGAAAAGAACAAGGGCTTTTGCCAGCCTCGGCGAGCACGCCATTCCCGTCAAAACCACTCATCACTCAGTGGTGGTCTCTTGCTAATTCCAGACTCCTGCTAGGAAACTGTCTTAGTCTGTTTTCTGTTGCTATAACAGAATAACACAGACTGGGTAAGCTATAAAGAAAAGAAGTGTATTAGGCTCATGGTTCTTCAGGCGAGGACTGGCTTCACGCCTGGCCAGTGTGATCTCACGACTGCTGCCTTCAGGGTGCAGCTCTCTTCTCAGGCTGGCTCTGCTCAGCTCTGTGGGTTGACTTTGTGCTCAGCTTTTCTGAGGTCCCATGGCTGCCCAGTGGCTGCAGAAGCTTTCACTGCCTGCACTTCTTCAGCTTTAGTAGAACAAGTCTTGAGTCGATTCCAAAAGTGGGCCAAAGGGATGAAACAGACAGCGGGACCTAAGCAACTCCTGGCTTCAGGAGTGATGTCAACCCCACCAAGAGTTTGGATGAGGAAAGAGTGGTTGCTTAAGGGAGGTTCTGGGCTGTCTTTATTGTGCAGACTGATAAGAAATAATAAGTGGTGATGGCTGTCAGTCAGTTTTAGGGTGGTCATTAGCTAACTAATCCTCTAAAAAAAATTGTACATACAAATACAGTAAAAGGCTGTCCTTGTCCCTGGACTCTAGGTTAACTTATCAATAATAAAGCTAATATTCGTCAAATGCATACTCTGTGTCAGACACAGTGCCAGGCCCCTCACATGCCTGTCTCACTGAATCCTTAAACAACCTGTGGAAGCAGATTCTGTCAGAATCCCTACTTAACAAATGAGAAAACTGGCACTCAGTGAGTCTAAGCCCAGGGCACCATGACTGCTCTGGTTCCAAACCCAAACCTGCTACGCTGCCTGCAAGACAAAGTGCAAGAACCACCCTCTGGCTTAGCCCTTTCAGGCCAGCCAGGATTCTGTGGCTCCCAAGTGCCTGGTTGTAAAGAGCTCCAGTTGCCCCACAATCACCTTAGGAGTAAAGTCTATCCAGGCCTCTCCCAGGATCTATGACAGCTCTGGCATCCACTATTTTTTTTCTGTTGAGTTGGAGCCCCACTCCGTTGCCCAGGCTGGAGTGCCACCCCAGCGTCGACCCACTGGGCTCCGGCGGTCCTTCCTCCTCAGCCTTCCAAGTAGCCAGAACTACAGGTGCATGTTACCACACCCAGCTAATTTCTTATTTATTGTAGAGGCGAGATCTCACCAAGTTGCTCGTGCTGGTTTCGAACCCACAAGCTCAGGCAGTCCACTCCTCTCGGCCTCCCAAAGTGCTGGGATTACAGTCTGAGCCACCAAGCCCAGCCCACCAATTTCCTCAAGCCCCAATATGAAGGAGAGTTATGGATTCCTTGCGTTAGTGCCACATCTGTCTCTACTGTTGCTGAGAGTACTTTCTACGTTCTAACTTTCCAAAGAACATATGAATCCACAGGTGGGATGTTCATTTCACAGATGGGGAAGCTGAGGAACAGAGAAGACCCAGGGCTTGCCCCGAGTGCCAGGACCAGACTGAGGGAGAGAAAAGGCCTCTGGCTTTTTGGCCCCTGGCCCATGCCTGCTGGACCCCAGTCACTCTCCCCATTCCCACCTCTAGCATCCCCCCTTCCTGGCTCCACACTGACTGCCTGGGTAGTTTTGATGAGCGTCAGCCATGGGAGTATGTGCAACGGCTCTGGGGCCAGGCAGGCCTGAGTGTGGATCCCAGCACTGGACTGTATCAGCTGGTTGACCTTGACAAGTGACAAACTCTCTGGAGCCTCTGTTTCCTCAGGAACATGGGGCTAAGAAAAGGCTCTGCTTTACAGGATCACCTGAGGTCTGGAAAAAATGATCTACGCAACATGCCTGGGTCCCCGAAGCACTCAGGAAATGCTTCTGTCTTGGCGCCTGGTGGCTTCTATTCATGAAAGAGTTTTTGCTTCACCCTCTGGGGAAACGTTGTTCGGCATCTGGTGAGTGACTGGACCACATGAAGGACGTCAAGGAGAGAGCCTTGGAAGGGGTCCTGCCGTCCACTGGCTCCCAGATTTGGAACAAGTCCCATCCTCAGGTTGGATCTCAGTCTCCTCATCGACACAGGTGAGGATGTCGGGGAAGTCGATCTTGACTCTTTCCTCCAGCCCCGAGGGCCCACCTGATCCCTCGGGCAAAGGCTGCAGAAACACACACGGGGGGTTGGAACCGGCCCTGCCACCCCACCCTGCTTTCCAAGGGAGTTCTCTTGGAGGCCGTGTTTGGTGTTATGCTACCCCATTCCATGGCCCCAGCCGACTGAGCCAGGGAGGACAGCTGACCCCAAGGCAGCTGATGGTAGCTTGGCTGGTAACTGTGGCCCTCAGGCAGCTGAACCCACAAATGAGCTTCCTGAGGAAGTTTGGCCCGGAAGAAGCAAAGCGGCAGGCCTGTTGCCAGGAGGAGCAGAAGGTGAGCGGCCACAGCGATGAGGAGGTTGGAGGCAGAGAGGCGGTCCCTGTGGACCTATGGAGGCTGGAGTCATGCGGGATGAGGCACTGTGAGCATGGCGAGAAAGCCCGGGGCAAAAGGAGGCAGGCGGAGGAGGCCGTGGGCTTTCAGAGGAAAGCCATTTGGGCCCCAAAGAGAGCCAGAACCGCCAGTTGAGTGCCTACCCCCATGCCTATGCATGGAGAGGCCTTGGCGCTCAACCCCTTCTTACTTGGGGAGGTTTCCATTTTTTGCAATTACAAGGAAAAGGGAAGAGAATGATAAGAGCCGGCATGTTTTTGAGCACTTACTGTGTTCCAGGCATTCTTCTAAGACCTCTCACATATAAAAGCCAACTCGTTAGTCTCTCGGCCCAGCTACAAAGTAGGTCCCAACGTTACTCTGACTTAACCTATTAGGAAATAGCACAGAGAAGTTAAGCAACTTGCCAAAGGACACACTGCTAGGACATCACACACTAGACAGCCTCCCTCTGGAGCTGGATCTTCTTCCCTCTCTACTAGGCCGAGGGCATGATCTAGGACAGGGAACAGCAGCTTTGCCAGACTGGGAGTGTTTGCCCTAAGAGACCTCACCGGGAGGGTCCTTCTGCCTGGCACCAGGGAGCTGTGTTGGGGTGGATGATCGCCTGCTGCTCAGACAGTCCCCAAAGCAGACGTGAAGATGGACAAAAGGTTCTTCTGGGCCATCCCGCCCAGGCTGCAGTCAAGGCACTGCCTCTGACATGAGTGAGCATTTTGTGTTGGAAAATTTCCTAGAGAAAGGGGGTATGTGGGAAGCGGAGAAAGCCCTCCTGGGAGCACTCTACCAGAAAATCATCCGCTGGCCCCGGGCAGGGAGGTCCAGAAATGACCCCGCTGCTGCCTTGGTGTGTGCAACTGCAGGCAACACGGCCTCAAGAGGAGCTTCAGCAGAGAAGATGGTGGAGAAGAATGGCGGAGGGGAGGGAAGAAGAGACCCCTGGCAGCCGCAGACCTGGTGGCTTTCTTTGAGCAGAGGTCTGTGTTTAAATAAAGGGATGTTAGCCGGGCATGGTGGCTCATGCCTATAATCCCAGCATTTTCGGAGGCTGAGGTGAGAGAATTTCCTGGGCCCGCAGGTTCGAGACCAGCCTGGGCAACTTGGGGAGGTCTCATCTCTACAATAAATCAAAACTCAGCTGGGCATAGTGGGGCATGCCTGTAGTTCCAGCTTCTTGGAAGGCTGAGACGGAAGGATCGCCTGAACCCAGCAGGTCGAGGCTGTGGTGACTGTGGGCCTGCCACTGCACTCCAGCCTGGGTGACAGAGTGAGACTCCAACGCAACAATCAATAAATAAATAGATGCTAAGGAGAGGCAGAGAGCAAAGACAAGAATTCCCCAGGCCTTTTAAGCCACCCCGAAAGCCTAGCCTGGGATCTAGTACAGAGGCAGCACCAGGCCTGGGGTGTGAGGCAGATCACACGGCCAGCTGAAACCTCCCTGTCACCCAGAGGACCTAGAATGAAATCTCCAACCTGCTCCTTGTGGTCCGCAAAGCCTGATGGGGCCTGCCCCATCCTCACCACTCAGCGGATCTCTCCCTGTCCCTGCCGTTCTCACGACACCTGAGCCACTCCTTGGACCCACCGAGGGGCTCCTGCCTCAGAGCCTCCGCCCTTGCTCAGCCTCTGCCTAAAACCCTCTTGCCCAGGCTCCCTGCCTGCCTTTCTCTCCCTCGCAGTGTCTGCCTACGTGCCACCACCTCACGGAGACTTCCTCTGGCCGCCCTGCTTAAAGCTGCCTCCTCCCCCAGTCACCATGAGTTTAATGTTTTATGTTTTTCATTGCCCTTACCATCACTGGAGTTTATTTCATTTGTTTCTCATGTATTGTCTCTCTCCTGCAACCTAGAATGTAAGCTCCAGAAAATAGGGAGTTTTTGTCTTTTTCTTCTTCTTCTTCTTTAATGCTCTAAAGGGCCAAAGGGTTTTGTCTATCTTGTCCACAGTACCTCCAGATGGCATATGGTGTCTAGTACATAGTGGTACTCAATATTTATGAATGAAATAACTATTCATTCACAACCAGGGGCCAAATGCCTTGTCCAGGGGAGGTGAGCTTGGCAGTTAAAGAAATCACAACTTTGGCCCTCATTCATGCATTGAGCAAAAAGTTTCTGAGTACCTACTGGGTGCCAAACATCATCTTGGGAACTGGGGATGCAACCATGAACAGAGCAGACCAAAATTCCTGTGGAGTTTATGGCTAAGTCTTGGAGACCAAATAATGACAAGAACAAAACTGGAAATACCAAGGGTGTGGGGAGGAAGGATATCAGAGTCTGTTTTAGACTGAGTAGTTGTGACAGCCTCTCTGAGGAGAAGAAGTTTACATTGGGAACCTGAGAAGAAGCCCATCACTTGAAGGGGTGAGCAGTCAGGCACATGCTACAAGGTGAGAACGAACTTGGTGCAGGAGAAGAGTGGGGAAGGCCACGTGACTGGAGCTGAGGGGGGTGAGGGACCTGAAAGCAGCTGTTGGAGGAAAGGGCCTTGAGTCAGGGTGAGAGTTTTGAAGTCATTCTAAGAGGAATGAGAAGTTCCTGGAAGGTTCCCCTAGGGGCATCACTCAGTCCTATTTACTGTTGTGAAAAACTCCTCTCTGGATTCTAGAACCCAGCTGCTTTTTAGCAATGAAGAGCTTTGGTGACAATTGAGGATTTCAGTACTGCATGGGGACATGATGCTGTGTCATGAACCCTGGATTATAATGAACCTGCTTCTCTGTTGGGAGCTAGCCACGGAGGCCCACTGATCATTAGGAATCAGGAAGGGCCGTTGACCCCGAGACCACTAGGATGCGTTTGGGAGCTGTTGACCCCATTTCCTCTCCCTTTTCTACCTAGCACTACAGCCAGAAAAAACTCCTGCAAGCTCAAGCATTATAACTCTGAGACCAGGACGAACACAAACTAACTTCAGAAGCTCATTGTTTCCATTTTTCCACAGACTTGGTTTTGGTTTTCATACAACTTACAGTTCAAACTTAGGTCACATCAAGGAGCCTTAGTTTTGGCCACAGGCTTTTTGTATGTGATCTTAAGATTATAGCAATATAAGTTTTGGAAAATAGGTTGTAGAGATAAGTTTTTGGGTAGCCATTTTGTTTAAGAATGCACTCAGCTTACTTTAAGTTTTGGCCCACCACGAACTTTGGACTGGGCCACATTCCAAACATTCTGGGATGGGCCACTTTAGGTTGTAGAGTAAGTGTTTAAGTTTCCATAGGATTGCTTAACTTGGTGTTAGTATAAATTAGCATAGAATGAAAAAGGTTTATAGGATAGGCTAGTCATAGATTAAGGCTAGCGCTTGTAATGGGTTTTTTAGGTTATCGATTATAGAAACATTGTGCTTTAGGAAAGTATTGTTTCATTGCTTTTGAGGAACATTAACCAAGCATGAGGAGCAGAAAGACAATTTTGGGTTTGTTCTTCCTCGTGTCTGAAGGAACATCTGGTGGGTGGGGGGTGTCCCTCATGCACCTGGCTCTGTGTTCACATGAAAGACATGTGAGTCTGACTGTGCAAAAAAGGGGGTAAACCTTCAATAAATGGCTTCTGATCCATATTGAACAGTAGTCCAGTCCCTTTCTTTCTGCCTCCTAGTTGCCTACTCTGTCTCACCTCCAGGAACCTCTGAACCTTGCAGGAGCTGGACTCCTGCACTTCTCTCCACCTGAGGGCTGATGCGGGAGGGGAAGTATCAGTATTATTATTTATAGGCCTTGAGTGCCCCCACCCCGTGCTGTTTCTACACTTCCAGCTCTGCTTCCTTTCTCCATCCAGATCCACATAGACCCGTCTTACCTCCCCAGGGGCTGATTCGGATTCCCGCTGACATGGAGACCAGTGGCCTGTGAATAGAGCAGAACTCCAAACCTTCCCTCCCGGGCAACTTACAGAATCCTGTCCACAGTGGAACAAAATTTTCCTTGCTCATTTGTTGTTCTTTTAATTGAGTCTAGACTGGTGCTCATAAGTTTTAAATCTCCTGCTAAATACTTGGCTCTTTTTGCTTTGGACTGTGTTGTTGAGAAATGCATGGAAGACTCGGCTGCAAGTGACAAAATCCCACATCAGTCCCTGTGTTAAATCAAAAGGCATATTTTGGCCCTATCTGGATGAGAAGTCCAGGGGTAAAACTGGATTCAAGCTGGACCCGGGTGTTTCAAGGATGCCAACAGCATCGGGTCTCTCCACCTCTCAGCTCTCCTCTTCGTCACGCTGTCTGCATTCTCAGGCTGACTCTTCCCAAGTGATGACAGAGAAAACCCAAAGCAGCCCTGGGCTTACATCCTATCAGTTAGCTCCACCCTCAGCAAAAAGGTGTATCTCTTTCCCAATGGATGAGTAATTGTCTTAGAATTGTCTGTGATTGTCTCACCTGGAGTCACATGTCTACCATGAACCAATCTCTGAATGGAGGGCAGGTCTTACTATCACTGACCAAGTCTGATTACTTGCCCAATCCTAAGCCAGAGGTCACGGTCATTGTTGCCCAACCGCATGGTTGAGTGTAAGGTAAGGGTTTTTTGTTTTGTTTTGTTTTGTTTTTTAAAGAGATGGGTTCTGTCATTAGAAAAGTAATCCTGGACAGCCAAACCCCAGGGAGCCTATCAAGAGCTCTACTCTCCAGGGGGTGCTTTTGGGAAGCACATTCCTAGCATGACCTTGCACTGTCTTGCTGCCTCTTCCCCCATATCCTCAGACTCATTGTGACTGCAGAACGACATCCCCGTCTCTAGGTAGATGCTGCATCTTCCTCAACACTCACTCCCAAAGAGGTATACAGACGCCCTCATGGATACAAATGACTCCAAGGCGAGGCCGCTTGGGTTTAAATCCTGGCTTCTCTTCCTTCCAGCCGAGAGACCTCAGAAAAGTTTTCTCCTTTCTAAAATAGGGAAAGTAACAGCTCCTGCCCTGTAAGGCTGCTTTGGGGACAGGGTCTGGCACAGAGAAAATCATCAATAAATGTAGCTGCTATAATTATGATCTCACCTTTAAGTGTGTCTCCACTTCTCCGTATTACATATACATGTGTAAATATGTTCATCCTGGGCGCTTACTATGTACTAGGCACTGTTCTAAGCCATTTACAAAGACAATCTCATTCTCTTGCAACAGAAAAGCTCAGTAGCCCCATGAGGTTCAGAGAGGTAAAGTAACTTTCCCAAGATCACACAGTTAAGTGGCAAGTCCCAGTGCATGCAGATCAACTCACACAAGTGGCCAAGTCCTTCCAGTCCCCATATAAATGTCTTTGTTTCTGACATGCCTGGCCAAGGTCTTCATCCCGGCGATGTCAAACATGAAGACACCTCAGTGTCCGCAGCAGGACCTCAGAGGTCCCTGGCTGCTTCCCCTTCCTGGTCTCCAGATGCAGACACTACTTATGCATGTGCCTGCAGGCGAGCACAGATGGGGTGAACTGGACTCTTGTCGCCTATAGGCCCAGCACAGAGCCGAATCCTTCCCGTGGTCAACGCTCACTAAATGCGGTTAAATCAAAGGAGGAGAGATAACTTACGAATGAGTGGGGTGACTGCCCATCTGCATTTCTTCCTCCGACCTCAGGCTCTCGTCCAGCCTGGTGCTCTGCTGCCCTCGTGTGACCATTCGCAGGATGGCAGACAAGGTAAGCGGCTCTGATTTTTGGATGAAAAATCGCAAATGTATAGAAAAATCCAGAGAACAGTATAGTTAACCCATTCTGACTATCCTCTAGCTTAACAATCATTTACATTTTCTGAGTTGGCGCTGCCATTTTTTGAATTAAAAAAATTCATTGACACCATATGTTGTGGTGAAATTTATCAGCACATCTCTGAAAATGACGTTTTCTACATAATGATGATCCTGTTATCACATCAAATAAAATGATAGCTTCTCAATATAATATATTGCCTAAACCACATTTAAATGTCCTTGATTGTTCCAAATCTGTCTCTTAGACGTTGGTTTGTTCAAACCAGGATCCAAACAAGTGTCGAATGGGTGTTACGTCTCTCAAGTCTCTGTTTTTTTTAGATCAGTGCCTCCTGCTCATGACTTGAACTCAGGTTAATTTTTTGGTAGAATTCCCACAGCCGGAATCTGTCTGATTGCTTCCTCTGTTTGCTGTCGCCCCTGTATGCCTTTGAAACTGGAAGTTGGATCTAAACCTCTGATTAGATTCAGCTTCACTATTTTTATCACGACTGCTTCCTAGGTGATGTGCACTTCATATTACATCATATCAAGAGGTGCCCACTGCTTGTAGCCCACTTTTATGGACAAGAAGCTTGATGGATAAGTTCAGATGGGTTCTCTTGTATCCTGGTCTTCTACTATTTTCCCACTGTCACAGAGCAAATGATGACAAATTAAGTTTAAAGATATTTCTTGACTTTTATTTGCAATTCTAGACTTGGGCAATACCTCTTCCTAAGAAAGTAGCACAAGCGTTCCCACTCGGCAGCCACAGAATAATGTGTTTTGTGAGGTGGGAACAAAGAGACAGAACAATAGGAAAAAAGCTGATTGTTAAAGTTCAGGTTTTTTCAGATGACTTTTTGTAAGGGTTAAAGCAGAGGAAATATCTTTATTACACTGATTCAGGTAGTTTGGAATCTCCTGTTTTCAGGAAAATCTTGTCTGTTTTGAAATTTACCTGTTTCCTTGAAGCTTCAGTTTAATTATGTAGCATTTAACATAAGTGACTCTCTTGACATGGTTTGGTCTGTTAGGGCCTTGTACAGGAGCCCAGTCCAAAATAGAGGGCTCCCACTGGGCGAGGTGGCTCATGCCTGTAAACCTAGCTGCTCTGGAGGCTGACATGAGAGGATTGATGAGGCTGAGAGTTCAAGACCAGCCTGGGCAACATAGCATGACTAGGTTTCTACCAAAAACAAAAACAGAACAAACAACAACAACAACACACACACACACACACACACACACACAAGGAACAAAAAACAGTGGTCTCCATAATTTTTATTTAATACCACTATATCTGAGACCCATTTTTCTCCCCATGGGACAAGGGAGCAGCTCTTCACCTTTGTCAAAAAAAGTATCTTCATTGTTTGCTCAGTCAGAGGGGAGATAGCCAGAGAAAGCTAGGCAGACAGACAGGGAGGGTCCGCAGTAACAAAGTAGCAAACTGCCCGCAGGCCTCTTAGACTGACACACTACCAATGTAAGCAAGTTCCCTACAAGCCCCACTGCTGGGGCAAGAAAACACTCACTGCTGGGATTGGAAAACAAACCAATTAGTTCACAGCTAAGGGCCCCTTTTCCTCCCTGTAGCCTGGAAACATTTTCATGCTAGCTACTGCAATTCATTGTTTAAAAGGGGAAAAAGGACCTGCTGGAAAGCGTTAACTTTTTCAAGTGCCCCTGCATTTTTAAGACTGCAGCCCATCAAGCAGCAGCCTTAGCACCCCCGGGAGAATGAGAAATGCGTTCCCAGGCCCTGCCCTGCCATGCAAGAGGCTGTGCTCTAGCAACTGCAGGCCGTTGGTGAACAGCCTCACTGGGGAACCCTGTTGGAAGCACTCTGACACAGGACCCTACCTTTCTCAGAGGGGATGATGCCTGCGCTGACTGTGACTTATGCGTGACGTGAGGCCACAGGACCAGTGACGCGGGACACCAGGTTCATTCAACCGAGGTGAACTGCGGTCTAGGCTCTGGGAACTTAGGGACAGGTGATGAGGACCCACATCCTGGAAGAGGAGGATGTGAGCAGGGTGTCATGTCAAGCCACAGCCCGAGAAAGGCACTCCCTGTGTGTCCCAGGTGGATGAATAGGCGTTTCTCAGGCTAAAAGTGGGTGCGGATGGGGAAGAAGCCCAGGCAGTGGCCAGAGCGTGAGCCTCCAGTCCCGCGGGGAAGGTCTGTCGGGCAGGGTGGAGACAGGCATGAGGGGCTGCCCTGGAGCCGGACGCGTCTCCCGCCAGTGTTCCTTTATTCCATTAACGAGCGTGGCAAAGAGTCCGAAGTGCCGCCTGTGTATCTCCCACCTGGGACGTAGCGACAGAGCTCGGACTCTCTTCCTGTGGTCGTCCTGTCGGCAGCCCATGGAGATAGAGCAGGGCAGGACCACTGCCCCCCCACCTTTTCTTTACTACTTACGGGAATTGTCAACATCTTATTTTATTGTTAATGTAAGCATTTGATGCCAAAGGAATGAAGGGAACTTTACAAACTCTGAATTTTTCTAAGTTCATTAAATTCCATTTTAATTACACGGTTTTATACCACACTAGTTCAATGAATTTCTCAGCTCAACTATTCCAACACAGCTCCTTTGAAATTATTCTGTCATCTCTAATATGTGACTTTACCAAAGACCTTGAAACTCAACAGACAAACAAACAAAATTTCAAATAACTTTTAGATGAATGGGATTAGAAACAGTCATCAGAGATGATTGGGGGTGTTATTCTCCAACAAGATGTTTTGTCAAAATGTTTCTTCTGATACAGCAGTTCTAAGTCAGAACTTTCAAAGACAAGAGCAGAACAAGAATACAGTAAAATATTTCTGCAGCTTAAACCTCTCATAGTCTTAGACGTGACGTACACAAGGCAGAGCACCTTTTCTGCAAACTAAATCCTGGGTCTCAGTATCTCCATCTAGCTGAGCTTTCAGAGAGACGCCCGAGCTCTAGCCTTAACACACACACACCTGGGATCCGGCTGCACTAATTATGCCAGAGGAGTTTAATGCCCATCCAGGTCCAGAAGTGGAACCACACACACACTGGGATGGTGAGCAGCAGGAGCAGGCTGTAGAAGCAGAGGCTGACTGTGCTGGTGCAGCCCTGGGGGAGTCCCCTTCCACAGAGGCTGAGTGGAACAGTCCTGCTGAGACCAGTGGGAGGAGAATCGTCAGCGTAGGCGGAGACAGGAACATCCTTCTCCTCCACGTGTCACACACCACTGTGTTTTAAAAAGTATGTGGGGCTAAGAAAATCCCGTTGTCACTGTGTTCTTTAAAAAGGATGATCTTCATTTTTTTTTTTCCTTTTGGGTTGGAGTCTCACTCTGTCGCGCAGGCTGGATTGCAATGGCATGCTCACGGCCACTGCAGTCTCAACCTGCTGGGCTCCGGCGATCCTTCCGCCTCAGCCTTCCAAGTAGTAGGAGCTACAGGCATGTGCACCACACCAGGCTAATTTGTTGACTTATTGTAGAGATGAGGTCACTCAAGTTGCCCAGGCTGGTCTCGAACCCGTGGGCTCAGGCAATCCTCTCACCTCGGCCTCCCAAAGTGCTGGGGTTATGGGTGTGAGCCACTGCGCCCGGTCTCACTGCTCCCCTTCCAAGCTGGAGGGAGGACTCAGCTTGGCAGGAGTCGGTTCCGTCCCACTCCAAGCCCCATCCCCGCCCCCACTCTGCCAGGCTTCTGGCTTCTGTGAATGCAGAACATCCCGCGGAGCCGAGAAGCTCTGCCTCCACATCTCCCCCTTCCTGCGGGCTGACCACCTGGAAAGAGTGAGGAGCCTCGCTCTCCCCGTAGCCATCGGGCTGCTGGGTTGGTTTCTGTGGGTGATGGCGAGGCTGTGGCTAGCTGGCGGTGTTCCAGGCTGAGGCCGGGCTCTTTCCTTCTCCTGGGAACAGTGGGAACTGCAGGCTGTTGGCCCCCTGGCCCTAGCCCGTCACTGTGACCAGCCCTCACCGCCACATCTGCAGAACAGGTCGGTTCTGTGTTCCGAGGGACAGTGTCACCTCTGAGCTATCGCCTCCTGGATGGGCCTGAGAAGGCTCCCAGCATGCACACTGATGCGAAGGGCTTCCTGGTGTCAGGGGCTGTGCTCGGGACATCCACAGTCGAGCGACGGCACAGGAGCCTCTCGAGGCGGCCAGAACGTCCTTGTGGCTGTGAAGGTGGGTTCGCCTCTTCCTCCTCTTCGAAGTAACAAAAGCAATACGCTCTGAGGTGATATTTCTTCCCTCTCAGGTGTAAAAGTGAACACATCCACCTTCCAGCTGAGAAACTACGTAGGAAGGGATTTATGCTACTAACTGAGAGGCAAAGGTCCTGGGTGGAAGAACAACTACAGCAACCGGGCGCCGTGGCTCAGCCTGTGTTCCCAGCACTTTGGATTACCTGAGCCCAAGGGCTCCAGACCAGTCTGGGCAACTTGGTGGGACCTTGTTTCCACAATGAATCACAAAAACTAGCCCAGCATGGTGGCGTGTGTCCATGGTTCCAGCTACTTGGAAGGCTGAGGCGGAAGGATCGCCTGAGCCCAGCAGGTGGAGGTCGCGGTGGCTGTGAGTGTGCCACTGCACTCCAGCCCGGGCGACAAGAGTGAGACTCCCACTCAAAAAGAAAAAAAAGCCACAGCATCTTCTGCTGGTGTGCAGTGCTCTGCCAACTGCCTGGCCACTGAAGTTATCGCCACCAGTTGTGGAGCCCCTGCTCTGGGCCAGCCCGCTGCCTGGAGCGTGATTGGGTCTTACGAGCACTGACCGATGTGCTCCGCACCCGCCATGCAGATCCAGTGCAGGACGGCCGCTGCAATGTTGAGGACAAGGTGGCCCAATTTACAGACAGGCAAGGTGAGGCTCAGAGTGTGAGCGCTCAAGGACACACGGGGACTGAGAGCCAGGGAGACTCAGGCTTGTGTCCTTGGCACTTCACAGCACTGTCCTCTGCCATTCTGTGCCCCTTGGGGGTGGGATCTTCTACCTGGGCATTTGTGCCTCAGGCCCTGGGGTGTGTCCCATGCAGAGTTTTCTTTCCATGTCTCGTTTCGACTTTCTGGGCTCAAGATGACAGAAAACACACTCTTACTCGAGTTTTTAGGCTTCGTAGTCCTATTTCGTTAGTGAGTCTTTTTGTTTCGAGGTGGGGACCTGACAGGGAATGCCCACCCTAGTTTTTAACCGAGTGAAAGTGACGGTTTGTCTAATTTCACCAAATATGTGTTGAGCACTAGCTATATGCCAGACACTGTGCCGCTTAACTTTTTCAAAGAAATTCAGACTTTTGGAGTGCTAGCCTTTTGGCCAGGCTAGAGTTTTCACCTGGAATCAGAGAAGCAAGGCTGCTGTTTATGGGGTTCTTGGGTTCCAGAAATCCACAGGCATGGTCACCCTCAGGCATGTGTTGGCCTGGATAGTGCTGCTTCTGCAATCCTAGAGGGCACTGTTTTCTTCTTCTTCTTCTTTTCTTTTCTTTTCTTTTTTTTGAGTCGGAGTCTCACCCTGTTGCACAGACTAGGGTAGAGTGGAATGCTCACAGTCATTGCAGCCTTGACCTGCTGGCCTCAGGCGATTCTTCCACCTCAGCCTTCCAAGTAGCTGGAACCACAGGCATGCACTACCATGCCCGGCTTATTTTTTGATTTATTGCAGAGATGAGGGCTCGCCAAGTTGCCCAGGCTGGTCTCGAACCCCTGGACTCAGGTAATCCTCTCGCCTCAGCCTCCCAAAGTGTTGGGATTACAGGCTTGAGCCACTGCGTCCGGCCTTTTCTTCTTCTTTAAATGCGAAGAGTCAGGTTCTTTGAGGAAACCGAACCCTCACAGCCCTGGGCATCTCTTTGCAAGTTGAACAGTGATCTCATTTTTCCAAGCATGAGCTGTCGATTTGGATTTTTGTGATGACCTCTGTCAGGTCATCAGAGAGCATCAAGCCCATCCCCTGCCCATGACAGTCATGGACAGCAGCTGCCAGAAATAAGTCAGTCAATACGCGCGGGGTTTTAAAACCACTGTACTGCTAGAATTAAATGCCACACTTCTTGCTCTGCTGAACGGGGCAGCTTCATGACGTCACGGCGACCTCTCTTGTGCTACCTCATGCGAGTCGACGGCACTCTGCTGTCACTGCAATGATACTTGTATGCAGAGCTTGTGCCCTAATGTGCAGGAGTCAACTGCCCATTCTCCCCTGCTGGCGGGGACAGGACACACGCACTGGTGGGTCAGCCCGTCTGCCACGCCCTGGAGACGAACTCTAGAACCAGTGCCGACACCCCGATCTGAACTACCCATGATTCCGGACGACCCTACCTCTGTGTAATGTACCCTTGGCTTTGTCAGCAGCGACTCTGTGTCCACGCTCTGGGCTGCCCTGGGTCCTGCCTGGAGGCACGTGGACGTCGGTGGCATATGTAGCCCAGCCAGCCCCCGCCAGGCCTGTGCTTTTCCCCTTGTTTTGGGAATCGGGCCTCTTGAGCCCAGGTGTGGCAGCTGCCGGGCCTGGCCGACACCGTCTCATCCCTTCCCTCGAGGCGAGTGCTCCCCGGCCCAGGTGGGTGTCATTGAGACCCTGTGCCCAGAGTCCCTGGTCAGCCGCCAGCTCCAGTTCAAGCACGCTGTCCTTGACTTCCCTACACGTGATGTCTTCACTACGGTGTGGGGTTTGCCACTGTTCTGGGTGAATTTGCAGGGATCTGGAGTTAGAATGGACTCGCAGAGTTCCTGCCTTGTGGTCTCAGGTCCTCTGTGGCTGGCTCACAACGGCCATTATCCCAAGGGGCAGAGGCTGTCAGCAACCCAGCCCCGGGATAGATGCCAGGACCCTGGCTTTCGGGGCTCCCCATGGCCTCCGGGTAGGGTTGGCCTTCCTGAACTGAGCAGCAGGAAGGATGCAGAGTTCGGAGTTGACCTCGGGTCGGAGCCTCCTTTGCTGTTCAGCCGTTCGGCCTGTGGGTATAGAGGCTGCTCCCCTGTAAGTCTCTGTGATGTGGGGACAATGGGTCCTTGTCCTGCCTGGATGGGGTGAGCGAGAGGTGGACGGGAGTGTCCCCACAAACAGGCAAGGGCTGCTTTACCCGGGAGAGCAGACTGTGGGGCTGATGCAGCAGCTGTGGGGCCCGCCGTGGCTGGTCCAGGGACACTGCCATCCTGCAGGCACACTGGATCGCGGGCCCAAGCTCAGGGCTGGCCCAGCAGCCAGCACAGAGTAGGCCCTCAGTGGGTGGCCCTGCTGCCCTGTGTACCCCCAGACCCAGCAAAACCCAGGGCCAGCAAAAAGGCCAGCCTGCCTCAGGGCACCTCCCAGGTGTGGCCATGGAAGGGACCCGGCCTGGCCTCCAGGCTCCAGGTCTGCAGCGGTCCCAAGGCCCTGGCCCACAGCGTTCATCCAGCTCAGGTGTGTCTGTGTGGTCAGGTGTAGAGGGAAGGACAGGCATCGAGAGAGTTGGTCTGTGCCTTCACGGAACTGCCCGCTGCACCTGGGCCACAGGATGTCCCAGGGTCAGCCCTGACTTGACCTGCAGCCCAGAGGCAGGTCGTGGGACCTGCCATTGATTCTCCCTCATTCTAGGCTAGGCTGGCTGGGTCCTGAAGTGCAGAACCGGCCCTGACATGCTTCCTGCCCCCCAGACCCCTCAAAGGAGTATCTGGAACCAGAGGATTCTTAGAGTGAGGGGACTGTTGGTCACAGAGAGGGCATCCTAGGTGGCCAGGGGTCCTGAAGAGGGCTTCCTGAAGGGCTCCCGGAGAAGGTAACATCTCACCTAGGCTTTGGAGGATGTATAGGAGTTCCCCAGCTAGAGAAGAGAGAAAAGGAAAACCCCCATGCAAGGGTGGCAAAGGGGACAAGGCGGGGCACGTCTGTCCTTGCAGGCCAGTACTTCTGCTGATCAGAATGCTGAGCTGGACAGACAAGCAGCCGAAGCACCTGACCATGAAGAACACAGCCCTGGTGGTCACTGCCTCCCTCCCCAGCAGTCATTCTCTGCAGAGCAGTTCGGGGTCGAGGGCAGGGTCCTGGGGACAGGACGAAGGAGCCTGCTGGCCTTTCTGTTTGTCCCTCTTATTGTCTCGCTTCAGCCAACACGACTGACTTTTCTCCGAGAGAGACACGCTGGCACACACTGCAGGCGCGGGCGGAGGGAGGAAGACCCACACATGGAGCCCCAGGGTGCCCCTTGGTGTGTCAGTGCTTGGGAGCGCTTCATGTTGCTTTTGCTTTTTTCTCCTCTGAGTTTGGGTCTCACTCTGTTGCCCAGGTTGGAGTGCAGTGGCACAAACATGGCTCACTAGCTCCTGGGCTCAGGTGATGCTTCTGCCTCAGCCTCCTGAATAGCTGGGACTACAGGCACAAGCCACCATGCCCAGCTAATTTTTTATTTTTTGTAGAGATGTTGCCCAGGCTGGTCTCAAACTCTCGGCCTCAAGTGACTCTCCTGCGTCGGCCTCCCAAAGAGGTGGGATTATAGACATGAGTCCCCCGTCTGGCCTGGTTTGGCATTTTTTAGGCAGCACTTGACTAGCATTCCATGAGATCCGTTTGTCCTTTCCTTTAAAAGTGTCTTGAGGGGCTGAGTGCGGTGGCTCACACCCATAATCCTAGGCTGAGGTGAGAGGGTTGCCTGAGCCCACGGGTTTGAGATGCGCCTGGGCAACTTGGTGGGACCTCATCTCTACAATAAGTCAAAAAATTAACCGGGCGTGGTGGCACATGCAGTAGTTTCAGCAACTCGGAAGGCTGAGGCGGAAGGATCGCCTGAGCCCAGCAGGCCGAGGCTGCGGTGGCCGTGAGCGTGCCACTGCTCTCCAGCTTGGGCAACAGCCTCCAACTGAAAAGAAAGAAAGAAAGAAAAGTGCCTTGAGTACAGAGGGTGCTTCCTGCCTTTGCAGACTGCAGACACGTTCCCCAAGCAGGGCAGGGTGTTGTTACCCCCTGGGAGGTGCAACCTGGGCGGGAGTCCTCACCTTTGGGCCCTGGGAAGGAAGCCCAACATGTCAGCTGAAATGCGGTGCTAACAGAGGTGGGCTGCTGAGAGCTGCGCGCCAACGGGGACATTCCAAAGCCCCCGTGGTGGTCCATCCCCTCTGCAGAGTATGCACCAGCCCTTGTCTCTTCTGGGTGAAGTCTGGGTCCCCGGCCACGCTGGCCTTCACGAAGGAGGAGACTTCGGGGCCGCCCAACTTCATCACATACACGGTCAGCATCTCGGACCCCGCAGCCGGCAACCAGGGGCCTCTGTCCACTGCCCTGAGCTTCTCCAGCCCTGCCACCAGCCAAGCTGTCAACATCCCAGCGACTGTGGCCTTTGTGACGGGTGTTGATGGGCCTGACCGCCGTGGGCCTGGTCCTTGTGAATCACAGGACAGTATCGGCTGGGACAGATGTGGGTGAGGAGAGACCAGCCAGAGTGGTCTTAGGTGTCAGTAGAAACCCGGGATGTGAGAACTGGAGGGGTCAGAAATGCAGGCTCTCCCTCAAAGTGATAGTTGCCTGTCGGGGCCATCATGCCTGCTTGGCCTCCCAGCCTTCCTCTCCATTCTCACCATGGCAGCCAGAGGGACCACGCCCCAGTTCTTGTCAACATCCCGCCCGGTGCCCACCTCCCTAGGAGGCAAGTCCCGTCCTTGCAGTGGCCTGCAAGGTCCAGAGTGATCTGCCTTTTCCGTCCATTTATGACCCCTCACAGCCTTGTAGTTTCCTGCTTCGGCGACCCCGGCTTCTTCCTGCCTCTGAAACATGTGCAGCCCCAGCGCAGTCCCCTGGCGTTCACGCTTCCTCCTGCGAACCCCTGGCCTGTGCCCTCACCTCCTCAAGTACTGCCTTCTCGGAGAATACTTGAAATCTGAACCACGCTCTGAAACACCCACCCCCTTTCTTTGTATATGGGCACCTCACCCTAGCCCTGCCGCCTGACTGGCGCCTCCTGGGGATTGGGCTGGATCGCCCTCCCCCTCACCTGCCTTCAGCCATGGTCCTAAGTGCACCCCAGCCCCGGGTGGCTGGGCCATGGGCGTCCTCATCACAGGTGGGGCACAGCGCTCAGGCAACCCTGCTAACTGGCCCATTCATCCCTGGGTTCCACTCCGCCTTCTTCCTAAGGACCTGAGTCCTGACTGCTGCTGGGCAGAGGGCAGCCAGAGCACACACGTCATTCCCAGCCTCTTCCACCAGGAGCCATCCTGTGGGTGCAGAAGAAAAGCAGACGCGTCCGGCACACTCGAGAAGGGTTTCCCACGGGAGGGCAGTGCCGTCCTCACCCTTCCCTGCATCCACGAACTCGTCCTCTCCTGGTCTGCCCTGCTCCCTGTCCCTGCCTGGGGATCCTCTCTCCGGGACCCCCTCCCGGCCTCCCTCTGCCCCCGACCTCCCTGGCCCCGTACCTCTGCTGCTGCTCCGAGAGCGGTCCCTGACGCCCCACCCCTTAAGCCCTCCACCGCCCTGCCTGGCCTTGGGGTGGGTGCAGCCTCTTCACAGCTCACTGGCCCAGCCCCACCACGCCCTCCCCTGCAGAGCAGCACATGCAGTTTCCTGGCAGCTCTGCCGTCTGGATGCTCCCCTCGCCTGCTCTTTGCCCCACCGCCAACCAGGCTTTGAGCTCAGACAGAGCTGGGGTCAGTGGGGGTCCACCCCTCCCGCCTGCGGGCTCCTGTCCTGGGCTCTCCCCCACTCTGGACTTCCGTGTTCTCTGTGAAATGGACACCGCAGTGCCTGCAATGTTATGACAAATAGGTAAGCTCCCATGTGTGTGCCTTTACCTGAGCAGTGACTTGGTGGGTGGGCTGTCGTCTCCTGGAGCAAGTGGCTGATCTGACCCTCGAGAGGAAGACGGGGGGGGGTAGGGGGCCGTGGCTCCACACGGAGGCCTCCGCTCTGGGGAGAGCAGAAGTGCCAAGAGGCTGGGCAGAAATGAGGTGGATTCAGAGGAGCCAGAGGGCCCGGGGGCACAGATGTGTTTGGGGACAAGTGACAGCAGTAGGACCTGCCAGCCCTTGTTGTGACCTTCCTACATGGAGAAGCTGAACACGTGAGCCTGTAGTCCCTGGAGGCGCCTTCCACGCCACCCCTGGTTTCAAAATGGGGAGCACTGACCTCGTGAGGGTCTACGAGGACCAGGTAAGGGGATTGCTGTGGGATGCTGTGCCCACACCGACTGCTGTCACCATCACTGTCGGACAAGACCAGCACAGGGACCCCCAGGAGCCCAGGTGGAAAGGGGCGTTATCAGTCGGTGTTGTGACCAGGTGGAGGGACAGAGGTGAAAGTGCGCAGGAGGGAGATCTCACCCAGGCCCGTTGCCACAGCGCTCCCCACACCGTGTTGCCATTTTCTGACCACCACCCTTCCTCCGGGGACCACCTTGGGGATGAGAGCAAACCTCATTCTACCAAGTGCCTACATGACCCAGCAAGTGTTCCACCAACATCACACACTCAGCACAGGGCAGTGCCCAGGGTTAGCACCGCCCTCAGGCAGGCCCCTCAAGGAATGCAAGAGCTCTGGCAGGATCCAGGCATCACATCCTGTGCTGTCATGGCAGCTTTCCAGAAGAACAGAGATCAGCTCTCCTGCCTCCTAAGAACTGATGACGTCTCCCGGAAGCTGCTCAGCCAGCAGCCCTGCCGTTCCTGGCTGAGTTGTCTCGGGGGCCGGTCTGACCCACGGCTGGCGAGGGCCGTGGGAGGCCATGGCTGTGTGCAGTCACCCTTCAGGGTCTGCGGAGTGTCAGGGAGCCGACCACCTCAACTTCTCCTAGTTACAGTGGAGAGGGCTCAGGATCTGCCCAACTGGCTTTCTCTGATGTGAGTCTGCATGCTTCAGCCTGCCAGGCAGCTGGCAGAGGGGCTCCAGCAAGCAAGGAAGGGCATGTGCTGGCAGGAGGATGCCAGACTGGTGTGCACTGGGTAGGCTAGGTCAAGGGACTCGGACAGCCAGTTCTCCCTGAATCTGGAGAGCCTCTGGTCATCCTTCCAAGAACCCAATGGATGATCGGGCCTTCCTTCAGAAGACCATTGGTGCAAGCAACAGTGTTGGTTAGTACTGCTTCTTTTCTGTGGTTGATCCTGCAGATTGATGTGCGCCAGCCCTCTCCTTCCATGTCTTGAGCCTCTAGGAATCCCTTTTCCAGATGCTCCTGCAGCTCAGGTTCTGCAAATGGTCTCCGGTCCTCTGGACATAAGCTTGTGCAATTGAAACCTGGCTGTGAGCTACACGAGTGAAGGTGGAGAGGTGGGCCTCCTGCCTGACTGGAAAAAGAGGTGTCTGCTTCTCCCAGGGCAGCTAGCTCACACATCAGGCGTAAGCATCACAGGCAGTGAGGTTTTCATGGCAATGGCAGGGTGAGGTCAGGTGATGGTCCTGGCTGTGTTGTTCCTAGCAAAGGGGCGTCTCCGCTTGGTCCCCTTGATGCCAGTCAGCTTGACTCGGGGAGCATCGCTCTGCAGGAGATAGACCGCATTCCCCAGCTAGGCCCACCACGCTGCTGCAGCTGACTCCTTAAGGGCTGGAGGGCCGTTTCTGAGAGGTGTGATGATCCTCGACCCATACTGGGGACCAGGCACTTGACTTCATCACGGTAAAGAATTCAAGGACCAGTCACAGAAAGGAAAGGAAAGCTTTACTACAAATTGAAGGTAATCACTGGAGAGAAGACAGTGCAGGTTTTGGAGGGCCCCAGAGGGGAGATGCACTCATCGGTAGGGAGAGCTGCCTTTTATCAAGTTTTTGTGTGTGTCAGTTTCATGTCAATTACAGTCACAGGAAATTGTGTCCACTTCATGGCAGTTACAAATCAGGGGAAAGTCATGTCAGTTACAAGCCCCAGGGGGTTTCTTAACCTCTAGCTCAGTAATTTTTCATTCCTCTGGAGGGCTCAACTAGCTAACCTGCCTCACCCTGGTAGTCCAGGAATCTTAGCCGGAACACACAGAAAGAAATCCCCCTCAGCTCACACAGCAAGAGTGAATTCTGTCATTGGCAACAAAGTGTCGTGGCTGATCCTAATTCAGGTTCTCAAATCCCCTCTATAGCTTTTCTTCTGTGGCACAATACAGAAGAGCATGAGAAGGACAGGTAGAAACCATCTGTCATTCTGCCACCTGGAGGGAACAAACGTGTTGCGGTGTTGCGTGTTCACTTCTTGGTTTTGCACCCATTAACATCCCTCGATGCCTGTCTACGTCACTCCGCATGGATCCTAAGTGTGGCCTGGGGCCTTGCCCACAAGGCCTTCAGCAGCTCCCTAGACAGAGTCAGGGTCCTCCGCCTCCACCTGCAGCACTGTGTCTTTGGAACCAAATCCAAATTCCACCCACAGCCCATGAGGCCGGAGGGGTCTGGCCCTGCTCACTTCTCCCCTTCTCTCAGGGTTCCAGATCCCCCCGTACACGGCCCCCTGCTCCAGTCACAGCCCTGCCATTCTGCCCCTCACACAACCAAGATCCCCAACACCGGTTCTAGGAAACGACTCTTTCCTCTTGTGGAGTGTCTGTCCCTGACCGTGGATCTCTCCGGCTCCATCTCAGGATTCCGATTTCACTTTAGATGCCACCTCCCAGGACAGGCCCTCCCTTTATGCCCCCCTTCCCTCGTCATTCTCTGACATATGACCCACCCGTCCTTCTGTGCTCGTGTCACAACCTGAAGGTGTCTGATTTGTCTACTTGCTTGCTATCTGTCCTTCCAATAGAATGTCAGTTCCAAGAGGAAGGCACTGTATCTGTCTTTGTACTGCCACATTCCCTATGGAGTCCTTGCAAAAGTCTTTCACAACAGTGTTCCAAAAACATTACAATGGTAATTTAATAGCCAATGGGCAGTGTGTCACATGGACCTTAGGAAGCGTTAGGACGGCAGTTCAGGTGGTTTGGTCATGGGAGGGACCTCAGCTGGGTGTCGTGGTGCCTTCCGGCTACTATTACAAAGTACCATACACTGGGTGGCTTGTAAACGACAGAAGGTTACCTCTCACAGTTCTGGGGGCTGGACGTCTGAGACGAGGGTGCTAGCATGATCAGGTTCCTAGGTGGATCCTCTTCCAGATTGCCTCTGCTCAGTCTCTGGTTGTATGCTCACATGGTGGCGAGCAGACCACAGCATGCTCTGTGGGGCCTCTGTGAGGGCACCGATCCTTCAAGTCTCCTCTAATCCTAATCGCCTCCCAGAGGTCCCACCTCCTAATACCCTCACACTGCGGGTAGGGCTTTGATGTGTGAGTGCGGGGGACACAAATGTTCAGTCCACAATGCCAGGGAAGGCTTCTCTGAAGATCTGAGCTGAGCCTGGAAAAATAGGCCACCTGAGGGAGGTCTACCACAGACAGAGGGGAGTGCCCAGCCTCACCCAGAAGAGGACACCGATGGAGACACCTAACGGAGATGAGGCCATTTTCCACGTGGGTGCTGGGGGTAGAGCCTCCAGATGGAGGTCCTGGGCTTTCTGCTCCGCAGGAGAGGAGATGCCCGGGCCCAGAGGGAGTCCACGTGGTCAGTAATCACAGGAGGGGCTGCTCGGCCTCAGCAGCCAGATCCAGACAGAATAGGACACTGTTTGGCACCTGCTAGCCTAGAAAAACGAGAAGTCCAGTCACAGAGAAACAAGAACCCTTCTTACCGCCAGTAAGAGGGATAAAACAGTGTAATCCCGAAAAGTTGAAAAGTCTTGAATTTATGACTGCATTCAGTTCCCAGAACATGTTCAACATAAGTGTATATGCAAATGTGCCAGAGGTGTTCAGAGCAACGCTGCTCGCAATGGCCTGAAACAGAAACAGCCCAATGTCTCCTAGTAGGAGAATGGAGAAATAAACCACAGCAGAGGACTCCATAGTGGTGACATACGCTCACCAAAGCTTTATATGACAACATGTGGAATGAAGAAGGAAAATTCCAGAAGATAATATACAGAAAAAAATCTTTCAAAAACTGTAAAATCTCAAAAACAAAGATTTCTGACTTCTATTTATTATTTGGGAAGCTGAAAAGGGATTCTTCACCTTGAAAAGAACAACAATCCAGATAATACCCTAACTTACAACACAGCCTCACCCAAGAACCCAAGTGACGGGCAACCAAGTTACCCAAAATCTAACAAAAGGCAGGTATCTCCCAAAACGGCCAGTGTGAATGCAAATTCACCCCAAATATACAAAAAGGTAATGGCTGACAACTGCTATTTTTCCCAGGATGGCCACACCCCCCAAGCTTGTCCCCAGTCATGTGGCAAGGAGCGGCTACCGGCCTGCTTTGTCCTGGCACGCAAGCGGTGATGGAGGAACTTAATGCTGCTGACTTACATGTGTGGAAAGGGGGGGAGGTGAGAAGTTTTATGTCACATGTACTTTACCATAATTTTTTTTGCACTGTTATTTTTACTTTAGAGTTATGGGGTACATGTAAGGATTTTGCTCCATCAGTAAATCGTGTGCAGGTGAGGTTTGGGCTTCTAGTGAGCCCTCTCTCTCTGGATAGTGGACCCAGTACCCACTGGGCGATTATGTGTCTCTTATCTCTCTCGTCTCCCTGCCCTTTGCTAGTAGTGGCCAGGGTCAATTGTCCCCGCCTTTGTGCTCACATGCCCAATGTTTATGTCTCACTTATGAGTGGAAACATGCAATATTTTTTGTTTCTGTGGTAGTTCACTGAGAATGCTGGTCTCCAGCGGCATCCATGCTGCTGCAAAGGGCATGATTTTGTTCCTCACTATAGCTGCATAGTATTCTGTCATGTATATGTCGCACAATTTCTTTATCCAGTTCACTTTTGATGGGCATCTGTGTTGGTTTCATGGTTTTGCTATTGTGAATAGTGCTGCAATGAACATATGTGTGCAGGTGTCTTTTTGGTAGGCTGGTTGATGTTTCTCTGGGTATATTCTCAGAAGTGGGATCTTGGATGCATGATAGCTCAATTTTTTTTTTTTTTTTAGTTGGAGTCTCACTCTGTCGCTCAGACTGGAGTGCAGTGGCCGCTCCCGGCCACTGCAGCCTCGACCTGCTGTGTTCCGGCGATCCTTCCACCTCAGCCTTCCAGGTATTACAGGCATGCGGTACCATGCCCGGCTGATTTTTTGATTTATTGTAGAGATGAGGTCTCGCCGCCCAGGCGGGTCTCGAACCCACGGGCTCAGGCAATCCACTCACCTCAGCCTCCCAAAGGCGCGGGATTACAGGCTGAGCCAACGAGCCTGGCTAGCTCAATTTTTACTTCTTGTGAAAACACCACACTGCTTTCCACAAAGGTGGAACTAGCTTACGATCCCACCAACAGGGTTCCCTTTCCTTTGCAGCCTCGCCAACACCTGTTGTTGCTTGCTTTTTCATGATAGCCAGCCTGCTGGTGTTCGGTGTTATCTCATTGTAGTTTTGATTTGGATTTCTCTGATGATTACAGAGGCTGAGCACTTGTTCATATGTTTGTTAGCTGTTTGGAATGTCTCCCTTTGAGAAGTGTCTGTTCATGTCCTTTGCCCACTTTTTAATGGGGGGTATTTGCTTTTTTTCTTTTAGTCATTTGGATTCCTTGTAGACCTTTGCTAGAATTTTATTTTATTTTATTTTTGAGTTGGAGTCTCACTCTGTCACCCAGACTGGAGTGCAGTAGCCGCTCCCGGCCACCGCAGCCTCGACCGGCTGGGCTCTGGCAATCCTTCCGCCTCAGCCTTCCAAGTAGTTGGAACTACAGACGCACACTACCATGCCCGGCTAAGGTGATGTCTGAGTGGTTCTCTAAGAACAAGCCACCCCTCAGGCGAGCCCCATCTCTACAATAAATCAAAAAATTAGCTGAGCATGGTGACGCATGCCTGTAGTTTCAGCTACTTGGAAGGCTGAGGCAGAATGGTCACCTGTGCCCAGCGGGTCAAGGCTGCGAGGGCCATGAGCATGCCACTGCACTCCAGTCTGGACTACAGAGAGGGCCTCCAACACACACACACACACACACACACACACACACACACACACACACACAAAACCAAAAAACATCTTTTACACATACAGGTCAGTAGCATTAAGTACATTTGCATTGTGGGGCAATCATCACCACCATCCACACACACAACTCAGCTTACAAACCTGAAGCTCGTTCCCAATAAACAATAACTCCCCAATTCCTCTCCTTCCAGTCTCTGAAAACCACCATTCTACTTCCCATCTCCATCCATTTGACTACACTGAGGTACCACATATAAGTAGAATTTTAGGATTTGCCCTCTTGTATCTGACTTCTTTCACTTAGTATAATGCCCTCAAGGTTCTTCCATGCTGTAGTATGTGTCAGGATTTCTCTCTTTTTAAGGTTGAATAATATTCCATTGTATGGATAGACCCTATTTGGTTTATCCATTCATCTGTTGATGGAGCACCTGGGTTGCCTCCACCTTTTGGCTCTTCTGAATACTACTACGAACACGGGCGTACAAAGAACTTGGAGACTGGGCTTCATTACCAGACATGGGATTGCTTCCTGAATCATACAGTAATTCCATGTTTATTTTTTTTTGAACCACCGTACTGTTTTCTACAGTTGCTGCACCATTTTCACATGCCTTCCAACGGTGCACAAGAGTTCCTGTGTCTCCACATCCTCACCAACACTTGTTTTCTGTTGTTTTCATAGGATCTATCCTAAGGAATCTGACATGGTATTCATTGTGAGTTTGGTTTGCACTACCTTGACGAGTAGTGATAATGAGCACATGAAAATTTGATTTTCATTTGATTGCCACCTTTAGAGAGATATCTATTCAAGTCTTTTGCCCGTTGTTTAATCGGGTAATTTGGGTTTTTGCTTGTTTGTTTGTTTTGTTTTGTTTTTAGTTGGAGTCTCAGTCTGTCGCCCAGACTGGAGTGCAGTGGCCGCTCCCGGCCACCGCAGCCTCGACCTGCTGGGCTCCGGCGATCCTTCCGCCTCAGCCTTCCGAGTAGCTGGAACTACAGGCGCGCGCTACCACGCCCGGCTAATTTTTGATTTATTGTAGAGATGAGGTCTCGCCAAGTTGCCCAGGCGGGTCTCAAACCCGCGGGCTCAGGCAATCCACTCACCTCGGCCTCCCAAAGTGCTGGGATTACAGGCTGAGCCACCGAGCCCAGCCAGGTAATTTGTTTTTACTGTTGTTGGCATGTAGTTATTTATCTTAAATAGGAACCCCTTATCAGGAAGATGGCTCCCAGGGTGCCATTCCACAGGTTGCCTTTCACTCTGATCTGGCCTTTGACACACAGAACTTTCAGATTTTCTTTTAGTCCAGCTTAATTAACTCTGTGTAATCTGTAGCCTGTATTTTTGGTGTTACATCCAAAAAATCAATGCCAAATCAACATCCTGAAACTTTCCTCTTATGTTTTCTTCTAAAAGTTTTATTTTATGTTATTTATTCTGAGTCAGATTCTCACTCTGTCACCCAGGTGGAGGGCAGTGGCGCACTCAAGGCCACCACAGCCTCGATCTGCTGGGCTCAGAAGATGCTCCTGCCTCAACCTCCCTCAGTCTGTAGGTGGAACTGCAGGCACATGCCTGTAATTGTAGAGACAAGACCTCACCAAGTTGCCCAGGCTGGTCTTGAACCCCTGGACTCAGGCAATCCTTTTGCCTCTGCCTCCCAAAATGCTGAGATTATAGGTGTGAGCCACCATGCCTAGCTCTTCGACCAGTCTGACCATTTTGGCTGTTACATTAGGTCTTTGACCCATTGTGACTTAATTTTTATGTGTGTTGTTATGTCAGTGTCCAACTTCACTCCTCTGCATGTGGATGTCTTGGCACCGTTTAGTGAAGAGACTGTCCTTTCCCCATTGGACAGCCTTGAATCTTTGTCACAAATCAGTTAACCATGTATGAGCAGGTTTATTTCTGGACTCAGGATTCTCTCCCATTGCTCTGTGACTCTGTCTATGTCAGTATCATGCTGTTTTGATTACTAGAGCTTGTAATCAGTTTTGAAAACAGGAGACATCTGACCACCAACTTTGCTCTTTTCAAGACCATCTGGGCTATCCAGGGTTCCTTGAGATTCCATATGCCTGATACTTTATTAAATTTGCTTCGGTTCTTACTATTCTTTGGCGGAATCTTAAGGGTTTTCTACATTTCAGATCAAGTAGTTTGTAAACAGATAATTTCATATCTTCCTTTCCAATTTGAGTGCCTTTTTTCCTCTTTTAAGTCTTAAATTCAGGAGGTAGAAGCACATGTTTGTTACATGTATATATTGCATATTGGCGGGGCTTGGGCTTCCAGTGTACCCATTACCAAAATAGAGAACACTGTGCCCAGTAGGTTATTTTGTAATCCTTTGCTCCCTTCTTGTTCCACCCCCTTTAGGAGTGTGCGGTGTCTATTGTGTTATGTGTACCCACTATTCAGGTCCCACTTAGAAGTGAAACACAAAGTATTTGGTTTTGTTTCTGAGCTGGTTAGTGTAGGATAATGGCCTCCACTCCAGCCATGTTGTTGAAAAGGACAAGGCTGCATGGTATTTCAAGTTGCATAAGGAAGTGAACAACCTCTACAAGAAGAACTACAAAACACAGTTACAAGAAATTATAACTGACACATAAAACAGAAAAACATTCTATTCTCATGAATTGGAAGAATCAATATTGTTAAAGTATCCATAATGCCCAAAGCAATCTATCAGTTCAACACAATTGCCAATGCCATCCTTCACAGAATTAGAAAAAGCAATCTTGAAGTTCATATGGAACCAAAAAAGAGCCCCCAAAGACAAAGCAAACCTAAGCAAAGAGACGAAAATGTTACTTCTCTTACCCAGTTGCTCTTTCAGTTATTGGCATCACAAAATTATATCTGTACAAACTGGGTCCATATCAACTAAAATGAGTTTTTGGATACATTAGTATCTAAAATCATGTCCCAAAAAAAAAATGGTCCTGGGTTTTCTAATCGCCCATGTATTTACCTTTACCAGAGATCTTTCTCTTCGTAAAGCTTTGGGTTCCTGTCTAGTCTTTGCTCTTCAAATGGAAGGGCTTCCCCTTCATTGCAGGGCACGACTGGTAGTACTCAGCTTTTGGTTGTCTGGGACTGTCTGGATTTCTCCCTCATTTTTGAAGGACAGTTTGGCTAAATATAGAATCCTTGGTTGACAGGTTTTTGTTCTTCCAGCACTTTGGAAATTTCAGTCCGCTGCTTCTGCCCTCCAAACTTTTGATGACATATCTGATGATCTTTTTTTTTTTTTTTTTTTTTTTGAGTTGGAGTCTCACTCTGTCACCCAGACTGGAGTGCAGTGGCCACTCCCAGCCACCGGAGCCTCGAACTGCTGGGCTCCGGTGATCCTTCCGCCTCAGCCTTCTGAGTAGCCGGAATTACAGGCGTGCGCTACCACACCTGACTAATTTTTTGATTTATTGTAGAGATGAGGTCTCGCCTGCCCAGGCAGGTCTCGAACCCACTGGCTCAGGCAATCCACTCACCTCATCCTCCCAAAGGCGTGGGATTACAGGCTGAGCCACCGAGCCCGGCTACATCTGACGATCTTATGGAGAAATTATGATGAGGGCTATCTTCCTGGCAGCCCAATAATACATCATATTGTGTTTTATGTTCTTGTGTTGTCCTGATGTCAGTTAAGTGGCACCATCACTTTGAGACCAACCATTCAGAGTTTAAAAAAAAAAAGAGGGCCAGGCTCGGTGGCTCAGCCTGTAATCCCACGCCTTTGGGAGGCTGAGGTGAGTGGATTGCCTGAGCCTGCGGGTTTGAGACCCGCCTGGGCAGTGAGACCTCATCTCTACAATAAATCAGAAAATCAGCTGGGCGTGGTAGCGCATGCCTGTAATTCCGGCTACTCGGAAGGCTGAGGTGGAAGGATCGCCGGAGCCCAGCAGGTCGAGGCTGCGGTGGCCGGGAGCGGCCACTGCACTCCAGTCTGGGCAACAGAGTGAGACTCCAACTGAAAAAAAAAAAAGGCGTAATTGGAGAGCACACACTAAGGGGTCTTGAAAAGCCAAAAGTTACTTCAGATTTTCCAATTAGCAATGAAAAGGATGCGGAAGCAACTACAGGTCTTAATTTTTTTTTCTTTGTGAGTTGAATCTCACTGTTTTCCAGGCTGGAGTGCATGGCATGAGCATGGCTCACAGCAGCCTTGACCTCCTGGGCTCAAGTAACGCTTCCGCCTCAGCCTCTCAAATAGCTAGGTCTACAGCCACATGCCTCCATGCCTGGCTAGTTGTTTAATTTCTGTAGAGATGAGGTCTTGCTATGTTGCCCAGGCTCCTCTTAAACTCCTGGGCTCAAGTAACCCTCCCACCTAGAGCTCCCAAAATGCTGGGATTACATGAACTCTGCCAGGTTTTAATTGTTGAGAAAGTAAGCATCAAACTCAGTAACCCACTTAGACCAAAAGACGCCCACTTTTTAAAAGGAGAAAAAGGTGATTCCAAACGAAAAATGAAAAAAATCACACACACACACTCACACACCTGGGGAGTATCCCAGCCATGGCCAGTCCCTTTGTTGCTCTGACCTCATAAAGAGCCACGGTGATGGAAGCATGCCCAGCAGCCTATATAAGCCCCTGGCTGGCCTGAGGTTTTTGGTCGTTATTGCCCAGGGAGCTATTGTGGTGACCTGAGGAGATAGACCGTGCCGAGCCTGTTGACTTCTTGTTGTTATCCTACTCTGCTGATTTCTTTCCTCTTCTCACTTTCCTTCTCTCTACTTTCTTTGGATTTCCCTTTCACTTTCTGTCCTGCTTCTCACCTCTTTCTTTGCCTACTCTTTCGTCTTCTCCCTTTTCCCCGTTGTTTTCACTTCCTCTGTGTTCGTCTCGTTCCCCTTGTGTTCGTCTCGTTCCCCTTGTGTTTGTCTCGTTCCCCTTGTGTTTGTCTCGTTGCCCTTCTGTTTGTCCCGTTGTCCTTGTGTTTGTCTTGTTGCCCTTGTGTTTGTCTTGTTTGAGTATACGCAGTGAGCGTGTACTTGGACCATGGAGGGGCGCAGGCGGTGGAGCGAGGAGTCCGCCCCCATAAGTGACGACACCCTCCTATGTTATGAGGTCCTGAGGACTATCGGCCGGGGCTCCTTGGCCCGCGTAGAGTTGGCCGAGCATGTCCAAACCGGGACCCTCGTGGCCCTGAAAGTTGTGTCGAAGAACCGACCCAACCCCAGCCGCTGGTGGAAGTGCTATAACGAAGTAAGAATATTGAAGAAGCTAAACCACCCCCACATTGTGAGGCTTTTTCAGGCCACCGATGGCCCCAACAGTGTGGACCTCACCATGGAACTCGTCGCTGGAGGTGACCTTGACGAGCACATCCGCCAGGAAGGTCGCATGGGGGAGAAGATGGCCCGACAGCTCTTCCTGCAGCTGGGCTCGGCCATCCGCCACTGCCACCTACGGGGGATAGCCCACAGGGACCTGAGGCCGGACAACATACTTCTGACCTACCGAATGGAAGTCAAAGTCACCGGCTTTGGCCTTAGTGCCTCCTTCGGGGAAGAAGCGCTTGCCTGCTTGTGTAGGTCTCCCTGCTACACGGCCCCGGAACTCCTCCTGGGGCAGCCTAACGCCTGCAGCCCCGCAGTGGACGTGTGGAGCCTCGGTGCCATCCTGTTTTATATGGTGGTAGGGGAGCCACCGTTTGCTGATGTCAAAGACCTTGAAGAAAGAACCAGGACGGGACATTACAGAATCCCCTTTTCTTTCACCGCTGAGTTGCAAATGCTGATTAGAAAAACCTTCATACAGAACCCCAAGGAGAGGCCCACACTGAGGGTCATGCTATTAAAGGATCCCTGGATCAGCCCCGGACTGAAGGCACACGCGTGTGAAAGGGCAGCCGAAAGGCCACCATCCTCTGGTCCCCTGGACACCGAGATCACCCAATTTATGGCAAAGATGGGGTTTCCAGAAGGAGAAGTCCAACAGTCTCTATCACAAAAAACATACGACCACACGATGTCTACGTATTTGATTTTGCAGGAAAGAAAAGCCCTGGGTGAGGACTTCTCTACTGCAGAGCCACGGCTGCCGTGGAGACTGTCTTCCAGGACTGCCCCGTTCCCCGAGGATCATTATGCCTTCCTCCCCAAAAAGACACCTCCGAACACGTCAGCTGTCTCAGGATTGGGAAAGCCTCAAGAGAAGAAGAGACCGACCACCAGAAGAGAGACTGGGGCTGCTGGTCCCCTACCCAAGCCACAAGCAGCAACCAGTTCCAGCACAGACCCCCAAGGTGGCTCTGTGGACTTGCCCACCAGCAGCTGTGTGGGAGATCCAGGAGAGGTCGGTCCCCATGAGACAGCCACAGAGGCCACATGCCTCCACACTGGGCAGCCAGGGGCTGGGACTTCAGCCTCTTCAGGAGACACCTGTCCCCCGGAAACCACCACAGAGGCCACATGCCTCCACACTGGGCAGCCAGAGGCTGGGACGTCAGCCTCTCCTGAGAAAGAGAGCCGGGGCTGGCAGAGGGCCATGAGGAGGTTCACCAACCTTTTACGTAGATGTTGCTGCCTGCCCACCCTGAGGACCCACCGACGGGTGGCTCCTATGCCCATCTGAGGCCGAGCCAGAAACCAGGTATGTGGGGCGATCAAGCCGGGCAGGCTTCCTGCACAGCACGTCAGTTATGATGTGTTTATTAATACTGTTTTGAGTTGACACATCTCAACTGCAACATTAATGGGTCCCACGTGATGTCGAGAGATAGGCATGCACTCTGGCATGACGTCATCAGGCCAACGAGCATATCTCAGACTGACAAAAACTGCTGATGTCACTGACCTGTTGATGTAGAAAGGGTAACCTCACAGAAGGACAGAGCAGACTGACAGTGACCAGAGGCTCACGGGGCCACTGAAGGGGGGAGAGGGCCTGTGCTCGTCAGGACTCCCCGTTTCAGGGGGACGGGGAGGTTCTGGCACCAAGCGCAGGGCGACTGGCAACCAGGAGACGGTGTGGGGACTGCAGAATCCCTGAGGGCCCACTCCAATGTCCCTTGCATTTAGGATGGAGAGCAAGAAGACCTGCACTCCTGGGATCCTGGTGACGTGCTGTAGCTTGGCCAGTGGGGACTCAGTCGGGCAAGAAGCCTGTGCTGCTGTGTGCACAGCACACCCAGCCCAGAGAACTCACCGAGCGGAGGACAGAGGACGCAGCTGCTGCAGGGGCTTGCAGGGATGCCCGTCGAGAGGCATCCAGCACCCACCCCTCCACCCCCCAATCCCTCCACCCCCTGGCCTTCAGACAGCCTGTCCACAGTTGGGATGAGCTGAGGATGGCCTGGCCACTAGAGGGCGTCTCCCCCAGAGGCGCTCATTGGAAGGGAGCTCCCGCAGGACTCCCGGAGGGGGTGGCTGTCCCCAGGAGGGGAAGGAAAGCCTCAAGAACACTGGCTGGGCTTTGCATTTCAGAACTGGAAGCGCTTCTGGCTGAGAGAAAGAAGATGGGAAACAGATGTCAGAGCGGAACTGTCAAGTCTCAGTGTGCCGTTAGAAAGCTCCGCGATGTCCACACGGCTGCTGTGTGATGAAAACCGTATTTCAAACCTTACATTAAAGCGATATGACATTGATTGCCTAGTCCTCCTCTTGTCTTCTCTGATTTCCTACGAGAGGGCATTGGGGTTGTCTTTGATGTTCGGCCGAAACACACTGCCGCAATGGACATTGGACACATCAATCTCTGTCCATCTCTGATCATTTTCCGTTTTACATTCCCAGAAGTAGAACTCCTAGGTCAAAGTCGGTCACCATTTCACACTTAATGCGCATGACCCAATGAGGCTCAGAACAGCGTCGCCCACAGCCGTCCCAGAGGATTGTCTAGATGGTGGCCTCACATGACTCCCACTCTGTCAACTGCACATGCTCTGAGTCCTTGTCACTTAACTTGTAGGAAATAGCATTTCACTGCCCAGTCCGACAGAGTCCCTGGGGTTCTGGCCAATGAGCAATCCTTGACGAGAGCTCTCTCCCTGTGGTGGCTAAGATTTTCCTGAATTGTGTGTGTTCCTTCCATACGTGACCTTGGGGTAGAGCCCAGGTGAGTAGGCCTCGAGCCCAATCCTGTGTGGACTCCCCTCCTGGCCCAGCACCCCACCTGCCCCGCACAGTGGAAGCTCATGGAGCACAGCACGGCTATGAGGTGGCCGCTGTCAGACCCATTTCAGTGGGAAATTGAGGCTCTGGAAGGACAGGGGACTTGGCCAAGGTCACCCAGAGGGCTGAGAACCAAAGACAACCAAACGCCCATCAGGTGACATAATAGAGAGAAGGGAATGTGTCACAGTAACCACCCATGCAGTGGACGCTCAGGACAGGGACAGACATTCCCCAGAAGAGCAGAATCTGAAAGAGTGAGTGGCGTTGCCTGCAGGGAAAAGGAGGAGTAGGTATCCCTGAGGTAGAACCAGCCTGTGCAGAGGCCTGGAGTGTGATGCAACCCCATGTTGAGGCAGGAGGAGCATGTGTGACATATGGTGGGACATAATGAACATAAGTGGGTCACAGTCGCCGACTTTGGGCTCAGTACCTGCTTTAAGGCAGGACAGATGCTTACTCTCACGTGTGGGTCACCGTGTGACGCAGCTCCAGAAATCCTCCTGGGGCAAAAGTGCAATGGCCCAACCATGGACATAAGGAGCCTTGGAGCGACACTGCACTGCGTGGGAGCTGGGAACCCACCATTTGACGAAGGTGTTCAGACGTCAGAAGAAAGATAAGGGAAAAGCACAGAATCCCTGTATTTTTTTTATCTTTCCTTCAACTTAGAAATACTATAAAAAAGTTATCGATGCTCAATCCCCAAAAGAGGCCCACGTTGGAGGTCCTTGTGCTACAGGATCCCTGGGTCAGCCCCGGACTGGAGAAGCTAAGAACACACAAAGAGCCACAAACCCCTGATCACCTGGACCCACAAATTATCAAAGGGGAGACATGGGTTTTGGGGAAAAAGCCGTTCCACACTCACCATCACGGAACAAGAACAACCGTGCCATGGCAACATATTTGCACATCTGATGCTACAGCACAGGGACGTCCAGGGCAAGGACCCGCCGCCACAGAACCGGGTATGACTTGGAGACCTCCACCAGGCCTCCTCCATTACTAACCGTCTCTCCAGCTGAGCCTGCAAAAGGAAGGAGACTCGAAACAAGCAGGCAGTCCCATCACTGGAAAAGCCTGAGGAGCTCCAGACATCACGACCGCAAGAAACATCATGGCTGACAGTCCCCTGCCCGATCTGCAAACAACGACCCAGCCCAGCACAGCCCCTCAACGTGGTAGAGTTGTAGGTCCTGGTTGCAGTGAGAGTAGTTAGACCATGCAATGGCGTGCAGCAGCGCAGGCGGCGGGGCGAGGTCACCAACATGAACGAGGAGGATACCCCAATGGGTTATCGGGTCCTGTAGAGGATTGGCCAGGGCTCCTTTGTCCACATAATGTTGGCAAAACACATTCAAACTAGGACTCACGTGGCCCCTAAAGTGGTATCAAAGCAGCGATCCCCCTCCAGGCAATGGGCTATGCGGAAGTAAAAACCCTGAAGAGGCTGAGGCATCCACACATCTTGAAGCTTTTTCAAGCCACCAACGGTGCACACAGCGAGGACATCACAACGGAACTTGCCGCTGGAGGTGACTTTGATCAGCACATCCGCCAGGAAGGTCCCATGGAGAAGGACAAGGCCTGACAACTCTTTCTACAGATGTTTCAGCGGCCGTCTGCTACTGCCACCTACAAAGGACAGCTCTGAGACCTGAGGCCGGAAAACGTACTTCTGGATGAAGACAGGGAAGTCAAAGTTGCCGGCTTTGGCTTCAGTGCCTCCTTTGGGGAAAAGTACTTCCCGGGGCGGTATAACTTCATGGCCCAGCAGTGGCCGTTAGATCTGTGCTGTGATCCTGTTCTACAGGATGGCTGGGAAGCCACCGTTTCGTGATCTTCAAGACCCTGACAGGCAGTCACAGAACTCCCTTTTCTTTTTCCTTTAAACTTGAGCTACTTACACGAAAAGCCTTCATGCTGAACCCCAGGAAGAGGCCCACACGGAGGGTCACGGTGCTTCAGGGTCCCTGGGTCAGCCTTGAACTGGAGAAACGCACACAAAAGGGGACCCAGAAAGCCACTATCCCCTGGTCACCTGGACCCCCAGATGACCAACTCTACGGGAAAGATGGGGTCCCCGGAAGGAGACATCCAACGTTCTGTGTCAGAGAAGACATGGGACCACACGACGGCCACCTGCTTAATTCTACAGGACAGAAAAGCCCAGGCCGAGGACCCCTCCACTGTAGAGCCAAGGCTGACGTGGCGACGTCCTTCCAGGCCTACTCCATTCCCTGAAGATCATTCTGCCTTCACCCGTGAAAAGAGACCTCCAAACAATCGGCCTTCTCAGCACTGGGATAGCCTCAATATCAAGAGAAGCAGAAGATACCAACCACGCAAAGAAAGACCAGGGCTGCCAGTGCCCTACCTGAACCACAAACAGCAACCAGTTCCAGCACAGACCCCCAGCGTGGCTCTGTGGACTTGCCCACCAGCATCCATGGGGGAGATTCACGCGAGGCCTGTCCCATTGAAACAGCCACATAGGTCAAATGCCTCCGCACTGGACCACACAGAACCAGGTGTGACTTGGAGACCTCCCACCAGGCCTCCTGCATTACCCAACGGTCTCTCCAGGTTCACCCGCAGATAGAAGGAGACTCGAAAGAAGCCGGCGGTCCCATCACTGGAAAAGCCTGACAAACTCCGACGACTAGAAGAAACTTCATGGCTGACAGTCCCCAACCCGAACTGCAAGCAACAACCTGTCCCAGCACAGCCCCTCAACGTGGCTCTGTGGCCTGGCCCACCAGCAGTCATGCGGGAGACCCCGAAAAGACATCTGTCGCCTCGAAGCATCCAGAGGAGACAACTCTGGGTAGCCAGAGGGTGGGACTTCAGCCTCTCCCGATGAAGAGAGCCCGGCATGGCGTAGGGCTGTGAGGTTTGTGAATCTTTCCAGAAGGTGTTGCCGCCTGCCAGACCAGAAGACCTGCCGAAAGAGAAATCAGATGGCTCCAGTCAATCCCTGAGACAATCCCTGAGACAGGTGAGGCCGAGCCACAAACCAGGTGTGTGGGGCGGTGAAGCCGGGCTGGCTTCCTGCACAGCATGTAGTTTATTATATTTTTATTAATAGAATTTTAAGTGGACAAATCCCAACTGTACACACTTATGAGGTGCCATGTGATGTTTCGAGATAGGTATACACTGTGGCATGGTGACACCACGCTGCTCAGCATGGCGCAGAAAGAAAACACTGATGTCACTCGTGTTGATGCAAAAAGGGTGACCTCACAGAAGGACAGCGTAGATTGACGGTGACCAGTGGCTCACGGGGCCACCGAGGGAGGGGAGGGGACTTGCTGGACAACGGGCTCCCCATTTCAGGTGGGCGGGAGGAAGAAGTCCGCCATCAGGCGCAGGGTGACGGTCGCCCAGGAGACTGCGCTGGGGACTGCAGAGTCCCCGAGAGCCCACTCCTGTGTCCCCTGAATTTAGGATGGAAGCACGAAGACCTGGGCTCCCGGGATCCTGACGACACGGCCTGGTGGCCGGGCCGGCGGGTCTCAAGCAGCTGCAGGAGGAGCCGGGCAAGAAGCCCAGGCAGCTGTTTGCCTGGCACACTGGGCCCGGAGGCCTCACCCCGCGGAGGGGAGACGGCGCCACTGCCGCGGGGCCTCTGCAGGATTCTGCTCCAGGGAGCTTCCTGTCGCCCAACCCCCACCCTCTGACCTTCAGAGAGAGCCTATCAGCCGTCGGCCGAGTTGAAGGGATGACCTGGACACTATAGGGTCCCTCCCCCCGGGGTGACACCGGAACCGGCTGTTTCCTGGGCCACTTCTCCCTCCCCTGCTCTTCCGTCTTTGCCGCTTGTGTGGGCGAGGGGACACAGGTCTCCATACAGGATTCCTTCCAAATCTCGGCCTACACTGGGTGCTCCAGGAAAAGGGATCACAGCTCTTTTCTTGGTCTGCATTCTCCCAGCATGGAACGGGGGCTGTACACACCCCCAGAAGGCAGCATGTCAGGCTGGCGGACCGGCGAGCTCATCAGAAAAGCTACTTCCACAAGGGTCAAGGGAGCCCCAACAGCAACACATGACCAGAAGATTCGAGAGAAGGCACCAGGTGTATGCAGGGCAGAAGCACGTACATTTTCAGAGGACCGAGGGGAGCTTGAGGTCTGTCTGCCTGTGTCAGTCACGCCGAGAGGTCCCCGGTGGGCCGGGAACGTCCTCGACCCAGGCCGTGACGGGAGGGAGAGGAGCGGCGTGGGTGTCATCCCCAGAGAAGCCCAGGGGTCACGTGACTGTGCGGCCAGGGTCCTGACTGCAGGAAGGAGGCAGGCCCTCTTCCCCTGGCGCTGTTTCCACCTCTGGATGGCAGAGGCAGGGAGCGGTCTCACTCAGCTCAGATGCCTGGCCCAGACACACCAGGTGACCTGGTGTCAGGTGACCCAGGGATCAGACCCAGACCCGCTGGGAAGATGACACAGGAGCCTGCCTCGCCACACCCCAGAGTCGCCTGTTCCCAGGGGAAAAGGAAGGACAAGCACAGCACAGTGCCTGCCGCTGATCCTGGGGCCACGGGGACCGCTTCGGAAGGAGCTGAGTCTGGCGGGCTCCCCCGTCTGGGCGTGCTTCCCCGAGAAAAGGCCAGGAGGCATTCCAGGCAGCGGGAAGCCAGGGTGACAGAAGCACGCAGGACAGAGCTGGAGGGAGGCTGAACCTGGGCGGGACCAGCCCGGAGCCAGGATGGCCCCCACGGGGGTGCGAGCTGCGGGCGCCAGTCTCACCCACCCCTGCTCAGCCCCCACGGCGGGACATTCTGCTCCTGAGGCTCCTCTCCTCTTCCGGGAGCTTCAGGGCCGGGCCGGCTGGGCCAGGGGCCGCCTCTTATGTCCCCCGTCCGTCCAAACTCGGGGTCGGGGACAGGCATAGGCCTCGATCAGCTTTGTTCCTTTGCCTGGCGATCTGGCTTCGGGACAGCTTGTTCCTCCAAAGCCCACCAGGACAGCCTCTTCTGAGGCAACCGAGGGGTGGGACCCGGAGGCCCACCAACCCGAGCATCTCCAGGACTGACGTCAGAAGGGAGAGAGAGTGGAATGTTGGCTTCACCAAGCCTGTCAGAGATGTCAGGCCTACAGCACAGCCGTCAAGTGTCTTCTCAGAGCCTCGGAGGGTCCCTAGACACCCAAATAAAGATGCTTTCGCTTGCTCCTGAACGGCAATGATGCGGTTTGCAAACACAGTGTGGGCAGCGCGGGCAGCACGGGCTGGGAGATGGGGTGCCCGTCCCCTCCAGAACCCCTCGGCCCTCAGCACCACTCATGGGCTGCTTCGGCACTCCTGTGTCCCTGGGAGCCCCGGTTCTGCCGGCCCAGGCCGTGTGCTCTCAGGCCAGTCCCTTCACCTCTCTAGGCAACCTCTTCCTCATCTGCAGAAGGGTGGCAGCGACAGAGACAACAGTGCCCAGAATACACCATTTTATCCAACACGCGCGAGTGCTTCCTAGTACTCTTTCCCCCTAGGCAAACATCTAGGCAGTTAGTGCCTCTGATCAGATCCTTCCAGGTGGCCTCTTAAATTATACTCACAAGCCAGGCTCAGTGGCTCAGCCTGCAACCCCGCGCCTTGGGAGGTTGAGTTGAGTGGATTGCCTGAGCCCGCGGGTTCAAGACCTGCCTTGGGCAACTTGGTGAGACCTCATCTCTACAATAAATCAAAAAAGCAGCCGGGCGTGGTAGCGCGCACCTGTAGTTCCAGCTACTTGGAAGACTGAGGCAGAAGGATCGCCGGAGCCCCGCAGGTCGAGACTGCAGTGGCCGGGAGTGGCCACTGCAGTCCAGTCTGGGTGAAAGAGTGAGACTCCGCCTCAATAAGTAAATAGATAAATACATAAATAAATAAAACTCACATAAAGTTTTCTAATTATAAAAGTAATTCACATTTACCCGCATAACTGGAAGAGAGACAGCTCGGAGAGCTGATATTCACTGAGTGTTGCCTGCATGTCTCAACTCACATCACAATCCTAGCAGGGAGACACTACTGTGTTTCCCAGTGGTGGCAACCAAGGCACAGAGAGGTAAGTCATCTGCCCAAGGGACCGCAGCTGCTCGAGAGCAGAGCTGGGACTTGCACCCAGATGGTCTGGTTTCAGAGCCTGTGCTCTTTGCCACCATGTTACCCTGCTCCCCGGAAGACAAAACAAAAACCCCCACAGCCCCATATCTCACAAGTGTTGCTCACATTTCACATTGCTTTGTCGTCATTTTTCTACTGTGCACATATTCACAGAAATAGAAAAAAGCACAATATGTGTGCACAGACAAGTAGGCGGTAATGAGCAATGTGTGCACAGCTCCTGTTGCTGGGCAGTAGAGGACCCCATGCCTTCGTGGTCTGGAACAGAGACTACTTGCTGTTGGCTCCTGTGGGTGCAGTTCAGGCCGAGTATAGGCATTTGGGTCCCTTCTCGATGGGGGCTCTGATCCATAGTGCTGCTATGTGTGGGCCTTCATTTGGGGGATACACACACCAGCATGTGTTGGACATATTGCTGGGAGGCAGATGGCTAGGGCACAGGGCATGCACACATGCAGCTATGGTCATTATTGCCGAATTCTTCCCAATGTGGCTGTGTGAACTGTCACTGCTTCTAACAGCTGCCCCGCACCCCTGCCAAGACTTGCCATTCCCATCTTTTAAAAAAGTCTTTCTGTTGGGTGTAGAGTGGCATGATGTTTTCTTTCCATAGCATTGCTTAGGACAGTTGTCAAACACAGAAAAGGTGAAACAACTGTCCTTTGGCTAGCCACTTACCCAGCACCAAGCCCCTACAACGGACACTTGGCTGTGTTCCTCTTGTTGCCTGTCCACCCCTCTACCCATCCACCAATGGATCTTATTTTTCTAATGCATTTGAAAGTTGCAGACATCAGCCTACTTCATTCTAAATGTTTGCCCACAGGTTTATGCTGATGGCGGTTTTTTTCCCTAAGGTCAAATCTACACCCAGCAGCACACACACCTCTTAAGAGGACCCCTCTGGGCCTCTGACAAGCCCACACACCTGTGAAACCCACACCCCTGCCAAGACTCAGAGCTTTGCCACCGTCACATCCTGTGCTCTCCTGATCCCTCGTGGGTCTCAGCTGAGTTATGGCTTCCCCTAAGCAGCCTTCCCTGATACCCCAAACAGGCTTACATCCCATCTTTTGGGTAGGTCCTCTGGGCACCATGCTGAGGCCTTTCTGTTGGGCAGCACCTAGGAGTGGGATGGCACTCACGGCACCTGTGCTTACTCATGCACAGTGCACTTTATGATGGGTGCTGAACGGCCTGTTGAACTCTGACTTTCTATCCTAGAAGACCACGGAGGGAGAGAACATGTCCATCTCCCTCTCTCTAGTGCACTCTCGTGCTTTCATTTACCAGGGAGCCTACAGAGAATGGCACTTAGGAGACGCTCAGTGAACAGGGAATTGGAAAAGCGCTCACTCAAGTGGCTGAGCAGAGAAAGGGCCAGGACGGAGCAAGAGGAGAGAGGTGTCCACACTCTCGAGGGAGGCAGCCAGTGTCAAGGGGGCTGGGTGATCTGTGGAGAGTTTCATGGCAGTGCCTACAGCTGAGGGGCTTTCGAGAAGGCACCAACCATGAGGGCACGGAAGAAATGGGGTCCAGTGGGAAGAGGGTGGAGCCCGAGGGTACCGCAGGGGAGCGCGGGCCTGGGCAGAGCCACCGAGGGGACCTGAGACAGCTCCTTCTTCAGAGCCAGCACCAGAGCCCCATCACACGTGATCTGAGCTCGTGGGTGGAGGAGAGTGGGGGTCCTATCCTGTTCCTGGACCTTAGCGTGCCCCAGGAAGGGCATCGCAGCCATGGGTCCATGCGCTGACCCGGCCTGCTCTCGGGTCCCAGCGGTTTCCTTGGGGTGACCGTCTCTCTGCCCTGACAACTGCCTAAGTGCTCAGACAGGTCTGGACCCTACACGCCCCTACTTGTTGCCACACACGCTCCACACCAGAAGAGATGGAAGGCACTTTCTGAGGGAGGTTTTGACACCACAGGATTTCTATCCTGACTGCTGTGCTCAGAACTCGAACTGCTTGACAAATGCCCCTGCACAGGGCAGAGGGATATTCATGTGTCACCGTCTCGATAATAACGAGCTGTGATCCAGTTTCATAGACGGAGAACCCAAGGCTCAGAGAGGTTGGCAGCACACCTGACATCACACAGCCAGTAAGAAGTGGATGAAGTGGCTCAGACCAACGCTGTGGAATTCAAACCCTGCTATTCCCTGGGACCTGACCCCAAGCTTGGGCTGCACTTTGTAGATGCCCCTCCAGGAAGGATGTAGGAGGAATTGCGTGGGGTGGGGGGACAATGCAAACCTCCATCCTAAATGGTTACCTTATGGAGAACACAAGATTGCTTTCATAAGCTTGGTTTCTCCTGGATGTGGTTTGCACAGGGATTTTTCAGAGACACTGGCTTTCTGTTCAGCTTCAAACTGTAACAGCTCCATACACAACCACAGCTATAGCAGCTTGTAAAGCCACTTGGCACCACAGATGATCCTAAAAACACCTCTGCCAATCAACCTTCCTAAACCCCGCCAGTATCACATCACTCTTCTGCTCAAAGACCTTCAGTGGCTCCCCACTGCCTGTACACTAGAGCCAAGTCCTCCAAAGCCCTCCAGAGTCTCCGTTCCTGGCATTCCAGGTCCACCTCGTGCACAAGGAGCACGGACCAGCCCACTTCCGGGTTCTGTCGCAGGCATCCCCACCCACCGAATGCTATCCCTGTTCCTTCCAATGCCCTGCTGGAATGTTACTCAATAGTTACTTGTTCAACAGCTCACCAGTCCTTTGGCTTTCTTCTTCTGCATATCAGAGAGGAAACCCCGCCCGCTGGGGCCAACTCTCCCGACCTTGTCTCACGAATGACTCAACTCCAGTCATTGTCAGGCACACCCGGATCTTCAGCCCAGGCCATGTGTGACCTGGGGCAGTGACGCAGCCTCAGCTTCTTCCTCTGACATGGGACCCAACATCAGTTACTTCTCCTATGGCGTCTCAAGGTCTCAGGGAGATCGGGTGTACCGAATGCTTACCCTGTGCCTGGCAGGGTTGACACTCGATAAACTCATCGCCAGGGTCACCACCCATGTCACCACCAAACCCCACAGGGGATGCCGAGGAGATGAGTGTGCTCAGGAGGATGTGCCTTGCGTGTCACGGGAACGAGCCAGAACCCCTCTCAGCAATGCATTCTGGGCACCGGCTACATTCCAGGCGCGGAAACAGGCCCTTTGACATGCAGTTCTGTGGAGACGACTCTCAGCTCAGAGCTGTGGAAACAGGCTCAGAGAGGCCAGTCATCTGCCAAGATGCACGAGGCCCAGAGAAGACCAGAGCTGACAGACAAGGAGACGAACGCCACTCCTGATGCTGTGGCCCCTCTGCTGCCTCAAGCCCTCCATCCGGGAATCCGGGTGGTCCACATCCCCCTGCCTGGCCCTGCTCCACAGTGCTGCTTGGCCTGGGCGTGGCTGGAACACTCCCCCTGGTTCTCCACCTCCGTGTCCAGTCAAAATGTGAGCAATCTCTCAGAGTGGCCGTCTCCCCACCCTGCCGGGCATGAGACCATTGATCCTCAGAGGCAGCCCCAGGGCCTGGCCCACATGCCCCTTCCGCCCGGCAGGGGGTGAGCCCCTTGCTGCTGGGTTCGATCGCACATGCCTGGAGGACAGGGACACGGCCTGGGCTCAGCTGCCTCCATGAGAGAGACAAGGGCCATAGCTCCGATTTCCCAAGAGCTATTGTGGGCTGGCCACTCAGGTAGGCCTGCGGGAAGCTTGTCCTGGTCCTCAGGTGGAGGCAGGGGCAGAGTGGGCGGGGAAGGCCTCTCAGGAGAGGCAGCCTAGGAGGTCAGACCTGAGAGCCACGTTCAAAGGCAGCCAGACAGAGGTCTGAGCGGAACACCAGGGCAGTGAAGGAGCAGTCCATGCAGAGGGCCAGAGGCACACTCTGCCAGCACATTGAAGGAAGCAGATGCCCACGGTGGCTGGAGTGTGGTGAGCAGGAGGGAGTGGAAAGAGATGGGTCTGAGAGGCAGTGGGCCCGGTCACGCAGGGCGTGTGGCCATGGAGGGACATCGGTGTTCCCTGTGGCTAAGCTGGGGACACGCCAGAGGCTCTCATCACCAGGCCTAGGTGTGCCCATCAGCAGCCCGGTGACTGGTAGTGAGGAGGTGTTGGGGAATCCCAGGGAGAGATGCGGCAGCCTGACCCAGGGCGAGGGGTGTGTTCTGAATGTCCACCGAGCGGATGTGTGGGTCACCTGGCCGTAGAGGGTGGAGGGAGGGACCGAGCTCGCCATGCCCAGGCCCTGTTCTGAGAGAGCTGCCGACTCCCTGAGGCTTCTCCACCCCGTGGCTAGGAAGGCGTTCTCACAGTCCCATTCACCTGACAGAGAAACCGGCTTGGGGGCCAGGCTGCAGCGTAGTGGGTGTGAGCGTGATCCCGGCAGTCTGGCCAGGGTCTGTCCGGGATGCCCCCTGCTCCTGAGGAACTGTCCTCAGACTCCTGCTGAGCAACCGGGTGCAGGGTGGCACGTTTGTCGAGAGGGGAGAGATGGGGAGGAGGGCAAGGGACCCCCAGCTTCTCCCCATATGGGACCATTATGCCTTATCTCAGTGGTGTCCGGCAAGCACTTCTCTTAGATCTGACTTTAGACAGCTGTGTGTGTGTGGCTGTGGCTTTCGGTCAGAAGCCTGAATTTGCCTGTCTACCCACGTCCCCAATACCCTAAGAGCAGGCTGTGACTGGACACTCTGGGGCTCTGCTTTCTGCCCCAGATGAAGGAACGAGGGGTTGAGGTCATGCGGGGCTTGGGGTCAGGGACTCTGCTGGGGTCAGCAGAGGTGCAACTGGGCGGACCAATCCTACCTGACACCACTGCTAAGTAAGATGGTCCCACATCATTCAGCACCGAAAGCCAAGTACAGAGCCAGGCCGGTGGCTCATGCCTGTCATCCCAGCACTTAGGGTGGCTGGTGCACATTGCCTGAGTCCAGAAGTTCAAGACCAGCTTGGCCAACATGGCAAGACCTTGTCTCCACAATAAGCAAGAAAATTAGCCAGGTGTGGTGGCGTACACCTGTAGTCCCAGCTATTTGGAAGGCTGAGGCAGAAGGATGGCCTGAGCCCAGCAGGTCGAAGCTGCGGTGAGCCATGATTGTGCCACTGCACTCCAGCCTGGGTGACAGAGTGAAACTCTGACTCAAAAACACAAAAAAGCTTCAGGGACGAGTGTACCTGAGTGGGAGTAAGGGGAGAGAAATCTGGCGGTCTGTCAGAGCCCGGTGGCCCCTTGCATTGTGAATTCACAATCAAATGCCCAGTGGTCCTTCTGATTTGAGATTTTTAACTTTCGGGACCAGGGACCTTTGTGGAATGGCTTTTCAATGCCCACATATCTCCTGTGTTCTCCGTTCTCCCCCCCAGAAACCCGGCCTGCAGGTGCCAGCTCTTCTGGTCCCATCCTGCCTGGTGTGGGCTGCCCCGTCCATCTCCCTGAGGTGGCCACGAGCTCCGAGGGCATGGCTGGGGCTTGACCCCTCGGCCCCTTGCCACTGCCCACACCAAGTCCAGGACAAAAGGCTAAGGGGTGTTTCTGAATTAAGCCTGAGGGCTACTTAAGACGGGGTGGCTGGGCTCTGCCACTCTGGGCCTCCCCGGGGCTGTCCTGGTCCTGAGGCCTCACCTTCATCTCGCCGTAATGGAGTGAGTTCTGGACACCGCGCGCCTGGATCACGCTGAGGCCAGCATCACTGCCTGTGGTCCTCACACCCTTGACGGTGGCAGTGGCAACCGTGTAGCTTGGCGAAAACCAGCTGAAGTCCCCACTGTCGCCATGGGCCTAGGGAGGAAGAAACATCATGGGACCCATGCAATTCAAAACCGCTGCGTCAGAATAGCTGACTTCAGGTTCGGCATCACATTTGAAGAGGAACAAAATCTGGCCTCCAGGTGTGGGACTCCCAGCATGGTGCCTCCAATTATTCCTGGGGCACAAGTACCGTGGCCCAGACACAGGTGTGTGGTGCCTTGGCACTATTCTCTATACCCTGGTGGCCAGACACACACCATTTTTGGTAGTGGGCATCAAGGAGCTCAGAGAAAATATAAAAACTGCAAACTACAAGATTCCTTGCTATTTTTTTACACCCCTGCTAGGCATAGTTACCAGGGGAGCAAGGGAGAGCTCCACACTAGAGATCATGCTGCAGAAACTCTGGGTAAGCACCAGTCAGGAGACACTGAGGCCATGGTTAGGGCCACTCCACAATCGCTGGGCCCAGTAGACACAGCTCATGACTGGCATGAGATTTAAGAAACAGCACATGCCGGGCTCGGTGGCTCAGCCTGTAATCCCGTGCCTTTGGGAGGCTGAGGTGAGTGGATTGCTTGAGCCCGCGGGTTCGAGACCTGCCTGGGCAGCGAGACCTCATCTCTACAATAAAATTTGAAAAAAAAATTAGCTGGACGTGGTAGCGCACACATATAATTCCGGCTACTCGGAAGGCTGAGGCGGAAGGATCGCCGGAGCCCAGCAGGTCGAGGCTGCGGTGGCCGGGAGCGGCCACTGCACTCCAGTCTGGGCGACAGACTGGGACTCCAACTCAAAAAAATAACCCCCCCAAAAAAAGAAACAGCACATTGAAGAATCTGTAGTATGCAAAAAGTATGGCCACATCATGGCCAGGTATCTAATACTGAGTTATAGGAAAGCACAGCAGGAGGCACCACAATTCAATTGCAGTGCTGAATTCTAGACATCGTGCCAGGCCTCAGCCATTCCCTAAAGTTCAGTGAGTGTTTTATGCCCACTTAAAGGGGAAGGAGTCAAAGTGGACTGGCCTTTCCAATGGTGGGAAAGCCCACAGAGGACCAGGAACCAGAACAGGAGACCACCAGAATAGACACTACACCTGCCGGTTCCCAACACAGCCTGCAGACAATGTCCGCTAATTCCAGCACAGACCCCTAGTATGGTCCTATTTCCTCCTTTTTTACCCATGACATCAGCAGAAGTTGGGGGGAGGCAGAAAGAGACAGCTGTCCTCCGGGAACAACTTGGAAAGCCAACTTCCTCCATGCTAGGTGGCCGGAGAGGGTGATTTCTATCTCTCTCTGGAAGAGGATTCAAGGAGAACACATTGATGACTCTAGTATGACAAAGTATGACCATATCACGGCCACCTGCCTAATCTCGAGGTACCGGAAATCACAGGGGAGGCCACCACCATTCGAGCGCAGCGCCTGTTTTCGAGGTGCCCTGCCGGTCCTCACCCATGCCCAAAGGTTCAGTCCATATTTGGTGTCTGCTCCAAGGAAAGCAGCCAAAGTGGGCTGACCTTTCCAGTGGCGGGAAAGCCTGAGGAGGCCCAGACGTCAGAGCAGAAGACCGCCAGGTTAGACGTTGTGCCTGCCGGGCCCCAGCCAGCGGGAAGACAACCCTCACTAACTCCAGCACAGCCTCCTAGTGTGGCCCTGCGGCCTCCTTCTTCACCCACGACTCCGGCAGAAGTTGGGGAGGGGGCAGGAGGAGACAGCCGTCCCCAGGGAACATCGTGGACAGCCAGCACCATCCATGCTGGGTGACCAGAGGGTGAACACTGCCTCTTTGAAGAAAGACGTGCCCTGCGGGCACCATGCAGAGGTACTCCAAGTTCATTTTCAGAACATCTGGCTGCCTTTCAGTGTCAAAGATGTGTAATTACTGGAAAAATAAACGGACACCTGAGGCCGAGCCAGAAACTAAGTATGTGGGGCTTGGTTCAGGTGTGGACCCTCAGACAGGCTGAGCTTGGTGGGGCGCTTCTAAGTGAGCCAGACATCTTGGGGGTTCAAAGGGAGAGGTCGTGGCAAGAGACGCAGTCCAGGAGGATGGAGTGGGTGGCAGGAAGGTGGCTTTCGTGAGCCAAGTTCCAGCATCCCAAGAGCTTGGTGTTTCCCCACAGGCCACAGAACCTGTCGATGCAGACAGCCTCAGGAAGCAACCTCACGGGGTCCCACACAACCTGAGAATGTCTAGGAAGGCCAGGCTCTCATGCGTGGCCAGAACGCATGAGGTGTACATCTTCAACCTGCAGTGAGCTTGTTCGCTAGGAGTGGTGGTCAGGGAAGGTCCTGGAGTCTGATCAGTAAGAGAAGATTCTTTTTCAGCCCAAGAGAGCAGGGCCAGGGGAAGCTAGAAGCAGGTGGGGACAGGGTGGTAGACTATGGTTCCGCTTTGCTGCCTAGTGTGAATTTCCTTCTGCTTAACGGTGCATTGGGTGGTCACCTCATGCTGGTGTCCTTAAAACCCATGCCCAGCTCTTACCCCTTTCAGGGCAAGTCCCAGGTCCTTAGTAGACTAAGCATGCCCACCTGCCCTTTTCATTAACACACTGAAGCACCCCATGACTCATTCATGGGAATATGCCTATCTTTCAGAGACTAGCCTTGGTTGGGGCCACGCCCTGAAGAGAGGGGAAAGAAAGGAGGCAGGTAGAGGGGAAAGAAGTTAGTATTGTTTGTTAGTATTCTTGGTTCCTCAGCAAGTGAGCATAGTTCGTGTTCAGGAGTGCAGCAAACAATACCTTGCCACCTCCAAAATGACCAGTGAGAAGATCCTCACAAATTATCAGATTCTCAGGACCATTGGCCAGGGCTGATCGCAGAAGTGAAGCTGGGCCAGCACCTACTGATGGGGACCAAGGTGGCCATGAAAGTCCTCTCCAACCAACATTTGAACTCCTCAGGCCTCAGGTGGCTCTCTTGCAGAGATATTGCAGTAATGAAGACCCTCAATCATTCCAACGTGATCAAACTTTTCCAAGTTGTTGACAGCAAAGGAAGCCTCCCCGTAATTGTGGAACATACCAGAGGAGGTAAGGTTTTCTAGCAAAGCCTTCAGCAGAGCCACATGGGAGAGGAGGATGCTTGAGAGCTCTTCCTCAACCTGTTATCTGCTCTCAGGTACTGAACTGAAAAAACATGGTCCACCAAGACCTCATGCCTGAACACTGCTGTGTCAAAATTACCGGCCACAGGTCCAGTGTCATATTTGGGAAAGAACAAAAGTTGACCTCCAGGTGTGGGACTCCCTGTCATGCTGCCCCAGAAATCTTCCTGGGGCACAAGTACCACGGCCCAGACACAGGTATGTAATGCCTTGGCACCATTCTCTATACCGTGAGGGCCAAAACCCACCCTTTTTGGGAAAGGACATTAGGGAACTGAGAGAAAATATATGACAGTTACAAAATACAGAACTTCTTGTTACTTTTCACGCCAGTTCAACGTAGTTACCAGCAAGTCCCTGATCCTCAACCCCAGGGAAAGCCCCACACTAGAGGCCACGCTGCAGAAAACCTGGGTCAGCACCCCAGCCAGGAGACACTAAGGCCGATCACTGGGACCCCCAAAGGACCAAGCTCATGACTGTCACGAGAGTTAAGGAAGAGCACAGTGAAGAATCTGTAGTAGGCAAAGAGTATGACCACATCATGGCCAGGCTTCCAACACTGAGGTGCAGGGAGAGGCTCTCACCATCAGAGTGCAGCGGCTGAATTCCAGACCTCCTGCCAGGCCACCCCATGCCTGAAAGATCAGCCCGTATTTTATGTCTTCCTAGAGGGGAAGGAGGCAAAGCAGGCTGGCCTTTCCCATGGCAGGAAAGCCTGGGGAGGACCGGGAGCCAGAGCAGAAGACCACCAGAATAGACTCTGTGCCTGCCAGCCCCAAGCCAACCTGCAGACGATGCCCCCCCATCCCAACACAGCCCCAGTGTGGTTCCACGGCCCCCTTTTCTACCCACGACACCAGCAGGAGCTGGGGAGACACAGAAGAGACGGCTGTGGGAGGTCAACTCCCTCCATGCTGGATGGCCAGCGAGCGTGACCTCCGCCTCTTTCTATGAAGAAAGAATGGGCCCCGAGGGACTCCACAGGGAGGTGTTCTACGTTCATTATCAGAACGCTTTGCTGGCCAAGTGAGGTGGCTCATGCCAATATTGTCAGCATTTGGGAAGTCTCGAGGGAGAATTGCTTGCGTCCCCGAGTTCGAGAACAGCCTCAGCATCATAAGGAAACTATGTCTCTACCAAACAATATTAAAAATGTAAATAGTATATACAGAAAACAACATGTTGCTGTCTGCCAGTGGAGGGTAGGCGGCTTTCATAAGGCAAGTCCAGCGACCCCCGGACCCTTGTGTTTCCACATCAGCCAGGGAACCTGTGGGTGCAGACGCCCTTCAGGAGCATCTCCATGGATTCCCAAGGAGCCTAAGAGTGCCCAGGGTTGCCCTGGCCTTCACACAGGGCCCAGATGGAGGGCATGTGTATCTTTACATTTAGTGACCCTGCCCACTTGGGGTGGTGGACAGGGACAGTCCTCTGACTAGGCAGCCAAGAGTCCCCTTCACCCCAAGAAAGCAGGGCCACGGAAAGCAGCAGGTGGGGACAGGATGGGAGGCTGTGGTTCCCTTTTGCTCTGCACTTTGGCGTTTCTGCCGAGCAATGCGACGTGTGGCCACCCAGGGCTGCTGTTCTTTCAACCCGTGGCTGGCTCTCCCCCACTTCAGGGAAAGTCCCAGGTCCTTACCAGGCTCTCGGGTTTCGGGGTGACCTGTCTCCATGCTGCCTTTCCAGCTCGCCCCAGCCTGCCCCTTCTACTGCACCCACTGAAGCACAGAGTTGGGCCCAGATAATAGCTCTCCCTGTGCCTTCACATGTGTGGTTACCTCTCTGGGAAGTAGGCATGCCGGCCACCTGGCCACGCTCCACTGGCCTCCCAGAGAGGGATCAGACCTAGATCCTGCTGGGAAGGACTGGCTGTCAGCTGGGGAGATGGGACAGGGGCTTACCCATTCACACAGGTATAAAGGAAGGACACGCACAGCACCATATCCACACACTGATCCCGGGGACACGGGGGCAGCTGCCACCCCAGGAAACAACCCGGAGGCATTCTGGGCAGAGGGAAGCCAGAGTGACAGGAGCACGCAGGCCAGAGATGAAAGGAGGCTGAGTCTGGGGGTGGGACCAGCCTTCTGTTGCCAGGACAGCGCCCACGGGTGCACTCGCTCCGGGTCTTCAAACCGACCCTTCCCCTTGCTCAGGTCCAGGGACTGAATATTCTGCTCCAGATTCTCCTCTCTCTCTTCTTCTGAGAGCTTCCCAGGAGTGCTACTTCACAACTCCGTGCCTCCGTCTTCTCACCTGCTAAACAGGGTGTCACTCTGGTACCCACCTTATTTGAAGGTCTCTGGACCCTGAGGACGGTCTCTGGACCCTGACCAGTCTGCTGCTCACATCAGCCACAGCCCTGACCTGAAGCCTTTGCTTTCCCCGCTTTAAAGTGGGAACACCCAGGCGGAGGGGAGCTCTGAGGTCACCCACAGCCACGCCTTCCCTTGCAGCCCAAGCTCCCACAGCGCCTGACTAGCCTGTGCCCACCTCATCTCCCTGTCCAGTGACTAGCCAGCAAAGTAGCTGCAGAAATGGTTGGAAGCAATCTGGGTGCAGTGGCTCACACCTGTAATCCCAGCACTTTGGGAGGCGGAGGCAAGAGGATTGCCTGAGCCCACGGGTTTGAAACCAGCCTCGGGAACACGGCAAGACCACATCTCTACAACAAATTTAAAAAAACTAGCTGGGCTTGGTGGTGCATGCCTGTAGCACCGGCTATTTGGTAGGCTGAGGCAGAAGGATTGCCTGAACCCAGCAGGTTGAGGCTGTGGTGGCCGTGAGCATGCCACTGCACTCTAGTCTCGGCGACCAGTGAGACTCTGGCTAAAAACACGAGAACTAACAAAATCTGTTGGAGGCATTCATGATGATGACGTCTCGAGCTCGGCTCTCCTCTGGGCTGTGAGCCTTGCTGGCTGCACAGGGAGACCCTGCTCCACTCAGCTGGTTCAGGACTCATCCCGGCAGGGGCGACAGCTTGCCCTTTTCCCTGGGATGCCCTCATTCTCGGGCAACAGCCTGTGCCCATGATGGCACTGAACTCGCCATGGCCAAGGGCCATGGAAGGCTGAGGCGGAAGGATCACCGGAGCCCAGCAGGTTGAGGTTGCGGTGGCCGGGAGTGTGCCACTGCACTCCGGTGTGGGTGACGGACTGAGACTCCAACTCAAAAAAAAAAAAAAAACAAAAAAGAAAAGAAAAATGACCAATCAGCTCGCTGCCAAGTACCAACCAATCGGCTCCATCTTAGGCCTACATAAACACCAGGTTTTGGCTCCAGACTAGCAACGCCCTTGGGTCTCCTCCTGCTGTGGGAGCTTTTCTGTCCTCTCAATAAATCCTGCTTTCTCTCACCTTCCAGTTGTCCGTGTCTCTCATTCTTCCTGGACACAAGACAAGAACCTCATCCTGAAGAGCCGTGCAACCCAGAGGCAGCGGCTTCCACGTACTGGATTTGCATGGCAGGCATGGAGCACATCAGTCAAGGCTCTTAAGAACTGACCACATGCCGGGCGCAGTAGCTCAAGCCTGTCGTCCCAGCACTTTGAGAGGCAGAGGTGAGAGGATTGCCTAAGCCCAGGGGTTCCAGATCAGCCTGGGCAATGTGGCAAGGCCTCATCTCTACGTTAAATAAAAAAATTAGCCGGGCATGGTAGTGTGTGCCTTGTAGTTCCAGCTACTTGGAAGGTTGAGGTGGAAGGATCTCCTGAGCTCAGCAGGTCAAGACTGTGGTGGCCGTGAGCAGGTCACAGCCAGCCTGGGTGACAGAGTGAGACTCCAGCTCACAAAGAAAAAGAGCCGGCCACGTTCCAGGCAGTGGGGCTGGCCCAGATCAGGGACTCCACAACTGGTGGTGACAATGTCAGTGGCCAAGCACGGTGGGCAGAGCACTGCACGCCAGTTCAGAGGCAGTGGTGCCAATCCCAGTCCTGTGACCTTAGACTGGTCATGAACCTCAGCAGGCCTCAGTTTCCCCATCTACAAATTGGGGTAGTTGGAATCAAGAATCTGCGAGGATCTAGGACTCTGATGGCAGAACACCCTGTTGCTTTGTATCTACCAGACCCTTGCCTCTCAGTTATTCACATAAATACATTCCTGCCTAGAGTTTCTCAGCTGGAAGGTGAATGTATTCTCTGTTACACCTGAGAGGGAAGAAAACTCCCCTCAGAGCTATTGCTTTCATTACTTCGAAAAAGAGAAAGAGGGAGCCCACCTTACAGCCACGAGGATGGTCTGGTTGGCCCTGACAGGCTCCTGGGCAAGCACTTTGTGGATATCCCGATCACAGCCCCCGACACCAGGGAGCCCTTCTCATCAACGGGCACCACGGGAGGCTTCTCGGGCCTGTCCAGGACACGGCAGCTCAGAGAGGCAGCGCCATCCCTCGGGAACACAGAACAGCCTGCTCTGCAGAAACTAACCCGGAAATCAGCGGCTCTGGGATGAGCGGGCTCCTCACTCTTCCCAGGAAGCCCTGCCACAGTTGGCCAGCAAGGAGGGAGAGACCTCAGGGGCAGAGCTTCTCGGCTCCCTCCGGATGTTCTCCACTGACCAAAGCCAGGCAGCCTGGCGTCTGGGGTGGGGACGGGGCTCGGAGTGGGTCGGGACCTACCCAGAAGATGGGATGTAAGCCTGTTTGGGGTATCAGGGAAGGCTGCTTAGGGGAAGCCATAACTCAGCTTTGACCCACGAGGGATCAGGAGAGCACAGGATGTGACGGTGGCAAAGCTCTGAATCTTGGCAGGGGTGTGGGTTTCACAGGTATATGGGCTTGTCAGAGGTTCAGAGGGGTCCTCTTAAGAGGTGTGTGTGCTGCTGGGTGTAGATTTGACCTTAGGGAAAAAAACCGCCATCAGCATAAACCTGTGGGCAAACATTTAGAATGAAGTAGGCTGATGTCTGCAACTTTCAAATGCATTAGAAAAATAAGATCCATTGGTGGATGGGTAGAGGGGTGGACAGGCAACAAGAGGAACACAGCCAAGTGTCCGTTGTAGGGGCTTGGTGCTGGGTAAGTGGCTAGCCAAAGGACAGTTGTTTCACCTTTTCTGTATATTTGACAATCGTCCTAAGAAATGCTATGGAAAGAAAACATCATGCCACTCTACACCCAACAGAAAGGCTTTTTTAAAAGATGGGAATGGCAAGTCTTCGCAGGGGTGCGGGGCAGCTCTTAGAAGCAGTGACAGTTCACACAGCCATGTTGGCAAGAATTCGGCAATAATAACCATAGCTGCATGTGTGCATGCCCTGTGCCCTAGCTGTCCGCCTCCCAGCAATATGTCCAACACATGCTGGTGTGTGTATCCCCCAAATGAAGGCCCACACACAGCAGCACTATGGATCAGAGCCCCCATCGAGAAGGGACCCAAATGCCTATATTCGGCCTGAACTGCACCCCCCAGGAGCCAACAGCAAGTGGTCTCTGTTCCAGACCACAAAGGCAGGGGGTCCTCTGCTGCTCAGCAACAGGAGCTGTGCACACGTTGCTCACTTACCGCCTACGTGTCTGTGCACACATATTGCGCATTTTTTCTATTTCTGTGAATATGTGCACAGTAGAAAAATGATAGCCGGGCTCGGTGGCTCAGCCTGTAATCCCATGCCTTTTGGAGGCTGAGGTGAGTGGATTGCCTGAGCCTGCGGGTTCGAGAGCCGCCTGGGCAACTTGGTGAGACCTCATCTCTACAATAAATCAAAAAATCTGCCGGGTGTGGTAGTGCTGGCCTGTAATTCCGGCTACTCGGAAGGCTGAGGCGGAAGGAACGCCGGAGCCCAGCAGGTCGAGGCTGGGCGACAGAGTGAGACTCCAACTCAAAAAAAAAGAAAAAGAAAAATGACGCCAATCAATGTGAAATGTGAGCAGCACTTGTGAGATATGGGGCTGTGGGGGTTTTTGTTTTGTCTTCCGGGGAGCAGGGTAACATGGTGGCAAAGAGCACAGGCTCTGAAACCAGACCATCTGGGTGCAAGTCCCAGCTCTGCTCTCGAGCAGCTGCGGTCCCTTGGGCAGATGACTTACCCCTCCGTGCCTTGGTTGCCACCACTGGGAAACACAGTAGTGTCTCCCTGCTAGGATTGTGATGCGAGTTGAGACATGCAGGCAGCACTCAGTGAGTATCAGCTCTCAGAGCTGTCTCTCTTCCAGTTATGCGGGTAAATGTGCATTACTTTTATAATTAGAAAAACCTTTATGTGAGATTTATTTATTTATTTATTTATTTATTCATTTATTTATTGAGTTGGAGTCTCACTCTGTCGCCCAGACTGGAGTGCAGTGGCCGCTCCCGGTCAACGCAGCCTCGACCTGCTGGGCTCCGGCGATTCTTCCGCCTCAGCCTTCCGTGTAGCCAGAACTACAGGTGCGCGCTACCACGCCCGGCTGATTTTCTGATTTATTGTAGAGATGAGGTCTCGCCAAGTTGCCCAAGGCGGGTCCCGAACCCGCAGGCTCAGGCAATCCACTCACCTCAGCCTCCCAAGGCGCGGGGTTACAGGCTGAGCAACTGAGCCCGGCTTGTGATATTTAAGAGGCCACCTGGAAGGATCTGATCAGAGGCACTAACTGCCTAGATGTTTGCCTAGGGGGAAGGAGTACTAGGAAGTACTCGTGTTTGTTGGAAAAAACGCTATATTTTGGGCTCTGTTGTCTCTGTCGCTGCCACCCTTCTGCAGATGAGGAAGAGGTTGCGAAGAGAGGTGAAGGGACTGGCCTGAGAGCACACAGCCAGGGCTGGTGGAACCGGGGCTCCCAGGGTCACAGGAGTGCTGAAGCAGCCCATGAGTGTTCCTGAGGGTCGAAGGGTTCTGGAGAGGACGGGTACCCCATCTCCCAGCCCGCGCTGCCCACACTGTGTTGGCAAGCCGCATCATGACCGTTCAGGAACAAGCGAAAGCATCTTTATTTGGGTGTCTTGGGACCCTCCGAGGCTCAGGACGGCTGTGCTGTAGGCCTGACATCTCTGCCAGGCTTGGGGAAGCCGACATTCCGCTCTCCCTTCCTTCTGACGTCAGTCCTGGAGACGCTCCGGTTGGTCGCCTCCAAGTCCCACCCCTCAGTTGCCTCAGAAGAGGCTGTCCTGGTGGGCTTTGGAGGAACAAGCTGTCCCGAAGCCAGATCGCCAGGCAAAGGAACAAAGCTGATCGAGGCTTATGCCTGTCCCCGACCCCGAGTTTGGACGGACGGGGGACATAAGAGGCGGCCCCTGGCCCAGCCGGCCCGGCCCTGAAGCTCCCGGTAGAGGAGAGGAGCCTCAGGAGCAGAGTGTCCCGCCGTGGGGGCTGAGCAGGGGTGGGTGAGACTGGCGCCCGCAAGCTAGTGCCCCCGTGGGGGTCATTCTGGCTCCGGGGTTGGTCCTTCTGCTAGCTCTGTCCCGTGTGCTTCTGTCACCCTGGCTTCCCGCTGCCTGGAATGCCTCCGGCCTTTTCTCGGGGAAGCACGCCCAGACGGGGGAGCCCGCCAGACTCAGCTCCTTCCGAAGCGGTCCCCGTGGCCCCAGGATCAGCGGCAGGCACTGTGCTGTGCTTGTCCTTCCTTTTCCCCTGGGAACAGGCGACTCTGGGGTGTGGCGAGGCAGGCCCCTGTGTCATCTTCCCAGCGGGTCTGGGTCTGATCCCTGGGTCACCTGACACCAGGTCACCTGGTGTGTCTGGGCCAGGCCTCTGAGCTGAGTGAGACCGCTCCCTGCCTCTGCCATCCAGAGGTGGAAACAGCGCCAGGGGAAGAGGGCCTGCCTCCTTCCTGCAGTAAAGGACCCGGGCCCGCACAGTCACGTGACCCCTGGGCTTCTCTGGGGATGACACCCACGCCGCTCCTCTCCCTCCCGTCACGGCCTGGGTCGAGGACGTTCCCGGCCCACCGGGGACCTCTCGGCGTGACTGACACAGGCAGACAGACCTCAAGCTCCCCTCGGTCCTCTGAAAATGTACGTGCTTCTGCCCTGCATACACCTGGTGCCTTCTCTCGAATTTTCCTGGTCATGTGTTGCTGTTGGGGCTCCCTTGACCCTTGTGGAAGTAGCTTTTCTGATGAGCTCGCCGGCCCCAGCCTGACATGCTGCCTTCGGGGGGTGTGTACACCCCCCGGTTCCATGCTGGGAGAATGCAGCCCAAAGAAAAGAGCTGTGATCCCTTTTCCTGGAGCACCCAGTGTAGGCCGAGATTTGGAAGGAATCCTGTATGGAAACCTGTGTCCCCTCGCCCACACAAGCGGCAAAGACGGAAGAGCAGGGGGGGAGAGAAGTGGCCCAGGAAACACCCGGGTTTCCCGGTGTCCCCCCGGGGGGAGGGACCCTATAGTGTCCAGGTCATCCCTTCAACTCGGCCGACGGCTGATAGGCTCTCTCTGAAGGTCAGAGGGTGGGGGTTGGGCGACAGGAAGCTCCCTGGAGCAGAATCCTGCAGAGGCCCCGCGGCAGTGGCGCCGTCTCCCCTCCGCGGGGTGAGGCCTCCGGGCCCAGTGTGCCAGGCAAACAGCTGCCTGGGCTTCTTGCCCGGCTCCTCCTGCAGCTGCTTGAGACCCGCCGGCCCGGCCACCAGGCCGTGTCGTCAGGATCCCGGGAGCCCAGGTCTTCGTGCTTCCATCCTAAATTCAGGGGACACAGGAGTGGGCTCTCGGGGACTCTGCAGTCCCCAGCGCAGTCTCCTGGGCGACCGTCACCCTGCGCCTGATGGCGGACTTCTTCCTCCCGCCCACCTGAAATGGGGAGCCCGTTGTCCAGCAAGTCCCCTCCCCTCCCTCGGTGGCCCCGTGAGCCACTGGTCACCGTCAATCTATGCTGTCCTTCTGTGAGGTCACGCTTTTGCATCAACACGAGTGACATCAGTGTTTTCTTTCTGCGCCATGCTGAGAGCGTGGTGTCACCATGCCACAGTGTATACCTATCTCGAAACATCACATGGCACCTCATAAGTGTGTACAGTTGGGATTTGTCCGCTTAAAATTGTATTAATAAAAATATAATAAACTACATGCTGTGCAGGAAGCCAGCCCGGCTTCACCGCCCCACACACCTGGTTTGTGGCTCGGCCTCACCTGTCTCAGGGATTGTCTCAGGGATTGACCGGAGCCATCTGATTTCTCTTTCGGCAGGTCTTCTGGTCTGGCAGGCGGCAACACCTTCTGGAAAGATTCACACACCTCACAGCCCTACGCCATGCCAGGCTCTCTTCATCGGGAGAGGCTGAAGTCCCACCCTCTGGCTACCCAGAGTTGTCTCCTCTGGATGCTTAGAGGCGACAGATGTCTTCTTCGGGGTCTCCCGCATGACTGCTGGTGGGCCAGGCCACAGAGCCACGTTGAGGGGCTGTGCTGGGACAGGTTGTTGCTTGCAGTTCGGGTTGGGGACTGGCAGCCATGAAGTTTCTTCTAGTCGTCGGAGTTTTCCGGAGCTTGTCAGGCTTTTCCAGTGATGGGACAGCCGGCTTCTTTCGAGTCTCCTATCTGCGGGTGAACCTGGAGAGACCAGTGGGTAATGGAGGAGGCCTGGTGGGAGGTCTCCAAGTCACACCTGGTCCTGTGTGGTCCAGTGCGGAGGCATTTGACCTCTGTGGCTGTTTCAAGGGGACAGGCCTCGCATGAATCTCCCCCACGGATGCTGGTGGGCAAGTCCACAGAGCCACGCTGGGGGTCTGTGCTGGAACTGGTTGCTGTTTGCGGTTCGGGTAGGGCACTGGCAGCCCTGGTCTTTCTTTGCGTGGTTGGTATCTTCTGCTTCTCTTGATATTGAGGCTATCCCAATGCTGAGAAGGCCGACTGTTTGGAGGTGTCTTTTCATGGGTGAAGGCAGAATGATCCTCAGGGAATGGAATAGGCCTGGAAGGACGTCGCCATGTCAGCCTTGGCTCTACAGTGGAGGGGTCCTCGGCCTGGGCTTTTCTGTCCTGTAGAATTAAGCAGGTGGCCGTCGTGTGGTCCCATGTCTTCTCTGACACAGAACGTTGGATGTCTCCTTCCGGGGACCCCATCTTTCCCGTAGAGTTGGTCATCTGGGGGTCCAGGTGACCAGGGGATAGTGGCTTTTTGGGTCCCCTTTGGTGTGTGTTTCTCCAGTTCAAGGCTGACCCAGGGACCCTGAAGCACCGTGACCCTCCGTGTGGGCCTCTTCCTGGGGTTCAGCATGAAGGCTTTTTGTATAAGTAGCTCAAGTTTAAAGGGAAAAGAAAAGGGAGTTCTATAATTTCCCGTCAGGGTCTTTTTGCTGAGGTCTTGAAAATCATCCAACGGTGGCTTCCCATCCATCATGTAGAACAGGATCGCAGAGAGGCTCCACATGTCCACTGCTGGGCCGCAGGAGTTATACCGTCCAGGAAGTGCTTTTTCCCCCAAGGAGGCACTAAGGCCAAAGCCTACAAAGGCAGCCACCCCCTCCGGGCAATGGGCTATGTAGAAGTAAAAAGCCTGAAGAAACTGAGGCATCCACACATCTTGAAGCTTTTTTAACCCATTGGGGTATCCTCCTCGTTCATGTTGGTGACCTCGCCCCGCCGCCTGCGCTGCTGCACGCCATTGCATGGTCTAACTACTCTCACTGCAACCAGGACCTACAACTCTACCACGTTGAGGGGCTGTGCTGGGCTGGGTCGTTGTTTGCAGATCGGGCAGGGGACTGTCAGCCATGATGTTTCTTGTGGTCGTGATGTCTGGAGCTCCTCAGGCTTTTCCAGTGATGGGACTGCCTGCTTGTTTCGAGTCTCCTTCCTTTTGCAGGCTCAGCTGGAGAGACGGTTAGTAATGGAGGAGGCCTGGTGGAGGTCTCCAAGTCATACCCGGTTCTGTGGCGGTGGGTCCTTGCCCTGGACGTCCCTGTGCTGTAGCATCAGATGTGCAAATATGTTGCCATGGCACGGTTGTTCTTGTCCGTGATGGTGAGTGGGGAACGGCTTTTTCCCCCAAACCCATGTCTCCCCTTTGATAATTTGTGGGTCCAGGTGATCAGGGGTTTGTGGCTCTTTATGTGTTCTTAGCTTCTCCAGTCCGGGGCTGACCCAGGGACCCTTGTAGCACAAGGACCTCCAACGTGGGCCTCTTCTGGGGATTGAGCATCGATAACTTTTTTATAGTATTTCTAAGTTGAAGGAAAGATAAAAAAAATACAGGGATTCTGTGCTTTTCCCTTATCTTTCTTCTGACGTCTGAACACCTTCGTCAAATGGTGGGTTCCCAGCTCCCACGCAGTGCAGTGTCGCTCCAAGGCTCCTTATGTCCATGGTTGGGCCATTGCACTTTTGCCCCAGGAGGATTTCTGGAGCTGCGTCACACGGTGACCCACACGTGAGAGTAAGCATCTGTCCTGCCTTAAAGCAGGTACTGAGCCCAAAGTCGGCGACTGTGACCCACTTATGTTCATTATGTCCCGCCATATGTCACACATGCTCCTCCTGCCTCAACATGGGGTTGCATCACACTCCAGGCCTCTGCACGGCTGGTTCTACCTCAGGGATACCTACTCCTCCTTTTCCCTGCAGGCAACGCCGCTCACTCTTTCAGAATCTGCTCTTCTGGGGAATGTCTGTCCCTGTCCTTTGAGCATCCACTGCGTGGGTTGTTACTGTGACACATTACTTTCTCTCTATTTATGTCACCTGATGGGCGTTTGGTTGTCTTTGCTTCTCGGTCCTCTGGGTGACCTTAAGCCAAGTCCCCTGTCCTTCCAGAGCCTCAATTTCCCACTGAAATGGGTCTGACAGCGGCCACCTCATAGCCGTGCTGTGCTCCATGAGCTTCCACCATGCGGGGCGGGTGGGGTGCTGGGCCAGGAGGGGAGTCCACACAGGATTGGGCTCGAGGCCTACTCACCTGGGCTCTACCCCAAGGTCACGTATGGAAGGAACACACACAATTCAGGAAATCTTAGCCACCACAGGGAGAGAGCTCTCGTCAATGATTGCTCATTGGCCAGAACCCCAGGGACTCTGTCGGACTGGGCAGTGAAATGCTGTTTCCTACAAGTTAAGTGACAAGAACTCGGAGCATGTGCAATTGACAGAGTGGGAGTCATGTGAGGCCACCATCGTAGACAATCCTCCGGGACGGCTGTGGGCGACGCTGTTCTGAGCCTCATTGGGTCATGTGCATTAAGTGTGAAATGGTGACCAACTTTGACCTAGGAGTTCTACTTCTGGGAATGTAAAACAGAAAATGATCAGAGGCAGACAGACATTGTGTTTCGGCCGAACGTCAAAGGCAGCCCTAATGCCCTCTCATAGGACATCAGGGAAGACAAGAGCAGGACTGGGCAATCGATGTCATATCGCTTTAAGATAATATTTGAAATGTGGTTTTCTTCACATAGCAGCCGTGTGGACACCGTGGAGCTTTCTAACGGCACACTGAGACTTGACTGTTCCTCTCTGATGTCTGTTTCCCATCTTCTTTCTCTCAACCAGAGAGTTCTGAAATGCAAAGCCCAGTCAGTGTTCTTGAGGCTTTCCTTCCCCTCCTGGGGACAGCCACTCCCTCCGGGAGTCCTGCAGGAGCTCCCTTCCAATGAGCGCTTCTGGGGGGATGCCCTCCAGTGTCCAGGCCATCCTTCAGCTCACCCCAACTGTGGACAGGCTGTCTGAAGGCCAGGGGGTGGAGGGATTGGGGGGTGGAGGGGTGGGTGCAGCATGCCCTCTCAACTGGAATCCCTGCAGAGTCCCTGTGGCAGTTGCAACCTCTGTCCTTCCCTGGGGAGGCCTCTGGGCCAGGCGTGCTGGGCACACACCAGCGTGCTCTTGCCTGGCTCTTCCCGCAGCTGTTTGAGTCCCCACTGGTCGGGCCCCTGCACCGTGTCTTCTTGCTCTCCGTCCTAAATGCAGGAGACACTGGAGTGGGCGCTCGGGTACTCTGCAGTCCCCAATACAGTCGCCTGGTTGCCAGTCACCCGGTGCCTGATGCCAGAACTTCCTCCTGTCCACCTGAAACCGGGAGCCCCTTGACTAGCAAATCTCTCCCCTCCTCGGTGGCTCCGTGAGCCTCTGGTCACCGTCAATCTACTCTGTCCTGTGAAATCACCCTTTTTGCATCAACAGGTCCTAGGGGAGACTGTCTAGAATTCAAGCGCTGCATTCTGAGGGTGGTGGCCTCCCTCTGTGCTTTCCTGTGCCTCCGTGTTAGATATGTGCCCCTGATGTGCTCATGCTTTTTGCATACTACAGATTCTTCAACGTGCTCTTTCTTAAATCTCGTGCTGTCTTGAACTGGGTCCTAAGGAGTCCAAGTGTTGGTGGGAGATGACTTTCATGGCCACCTTGGTCCAGTTGGTATGTGCCGAGCCAGCTTTACTTCTGCAAAGCAGCCCTGGCTGACGGTCCTGAGGATCTGATCGTTTGTAAGGATCTCCTCACAGTCTGTGTTGGCAGCTGCAGTGTATTGTCCAGGGCCCTCCTGAGCATTCTTTCCCCTGCTCCCTGGCTGACGTGGAAACACCAAGCTCCTGAGACACTGGAACTTGCCTTATGAAAGCCAACTTTTGCTACCGCTTCCATCCTCCTGGCCTGCTGTCTCTGACCATGAACCACCGCCCCCGCCCCCATGATGTCTGACTCACTTAGAAGCTTTTTTTCAGCCTCAGGTTGGCTGAAGATCCATACCTGGGCCAAGCCCCACGTATTAGTTACTGTCTTGGCCTTCGCTGTCCCACGGATTCACTGGAGGGTGTAAGATATTTTCCAGTGCCTTTCTATAATCTTCTTTTTCTATATCTGGCTCCTTTTTTTCTTTTTCCACCAGGTAGTGGCTCCTGGCCAATGCTGGTCTCTGACTATTCCCTCTAATGAGTTATGAGGTTAAGTTGGTCAAGCATTAGGAGCATTAATGTGTGTTTTACTCTTGTGTGTTTCTGTTGCCTTATGAATGTTTTACTCTTAATAAGAAGTATAAATTGTCAACAACATGTAGCACTTTGAATGACTAGGTTTGTTTATTATAAAGCTGCTTTCTGACCATGAGCCCTTGACCCACTGGTAAGTGGATTGCAGCAGCCCCCGTTTCATGTCAGAAGGGGCCTGACTCACTCCATTTGACCTGGAAGTTCAGTCTGAACCCCATTGGTGCTCCCTGCTTGGCTTCTGGGGAGAGGGAATAGATCACACTTGAGATATTCATCTTATGGTTATGGGGAAATGGACCAATACTATTAAGTGTAATAACCCTGGGTCTCAGGTGCTCAAAAGAGGGACTGTTATCACTTCTATGTGGCAATTCAGGAGATACCTGCTGTCTTTCATGTCACGGACAAGTGTACTCCCAGGCCTGATAGGACATGATATTCCAGGCTGACGAGGCCTCCCTAAATTGTCATGGTGTTGTCACAGGAAAGACTTGTTGCTTATTTTTCTAATCATATAATTGGAATTTACCTTTGCTTGTTCTTCTCAAACATCCATCTTATTACCCTTAGCCTAAGACCCTCATTCCAAGTGGTCTGCATCACTATGCTTTTTCTTCTTGGTAAAGGATATTATAGATGTTATCATCACTGTAGTAATTTTGCTGTTCAGATCCTATGCCCTTTATTGCATATGTGGGTTATGGATGCCACATTTCACTGGTGTTTCCACCTCAGGGAATTTGCGGAAGATCAATGTTACGTGAAGATTGTAAGGGTGGAAGAAGGTCGGTGTAGGGTGGAGTGTAGGGTATTACCTGGACACATCTTCTTCCCCTTACACCTGGTGTTTTTCTTTCTCCTCCCTCAGGGAAGAGCTCTGGCCAAGGCTGGTCTCTGAAGGATATCCTAGTCCCAGTAATGAGTCATGTGGGGTGTGGGTAATCAAGCAACGCTGAAAAGCAATGTGGGTGCCACTCAATCAGTGTAACTGTAAACAGCATATAGCAATTTGAATCAACAACTTGCTTGATTATAAGTCTGCTTACTGTACTGTCCCAAGGCATGGATTCTTCACTGACTAGCCACCACTGGTGCCTCTCTTAAGTTTTAATAAACCCATGTCTTTCCCTACAGAGCCTCCTTGTGACTTCTTTGGAATAGGTAAACATTACATGCAAGCCCTCTCAGATTTGGAATTACTTCTCTAAAGAGGCTAAGCCCTGCTGCCTCCTCCTAACTACCCTAACTAAGCTCCCTGACTAAGGAACAACAGTAACTGTGCTAACTAGGCCAAGAATACTAAGGAACAGTGCTAACTATGCCAACACTACCAAACAACACTCACTCACTGTAGTAACTATGCTAGCACTACTAACTAGCAATACTAACTGTACTAAGTATACTAACACTACTAACAACACTAACTACAGTAACAATGTCAACAAAATTTAAAAAGGACACGAACAAAAGTAAAAATGACATAAAGCACAAAGGAAATAAAAACAAGATGAAAAGGAAAAAAAATTAAAAAGGGAGAAAACAAAAGAATAAAGATGAAAGAAACAAAGAGCAGGAAAAAAGAAAAAGCAAAACAAATAAAAAGGAAATAGATAAAAACAAAACAAATGACAAAAAGAAAACAGACAAAAGTACAAAACATGGGAAACAAAATTAAAAGGAAGAAAATTAAAATAGCCAGGTGTGGTCACTCAACCCTGTAACCCAGCACTTTGAAAGGGGCCAAGGTGAGAGAATTGCCTGAGTCCAGGGTTTCGAGACCAGCCTGGGCAACTTGGTAAGAACTCGTCTCTAGAGTAAATCAAAAAATTAGCCGGAGTGTGATGGCATGCGCCTGTAGTTCAGCTACTTGGAAGGCTGAGGTGGAAGGATCGCCTGAGTCCGGCAGGGCGAGGCTGCGGTGGCCGTGAGCGTGCCACTGCACTATAGCCTGGGCGACAAGCGTGAGACTCCGATGCAAAAAAAAAGAAAGAAAGAAAGAAAGAAAATAAGAACAAAAAATTTAAAAAGTAAAATGAGAGAAAAAAACCAATAAAGAAGAAAAAGAAAAAAAACAAAATAAGAAAAAAACAAGCTAAACACAGTCTAATTCCACAGGCCACCAAAGAGCAGGTTCCTGAGCTATAATGACCAAAAACCTCAGTTCAGCAAGGGGCTTATATAGGTGTGTGTAATTCCACCTCAAGTCTCTTTATGAGATCTGAGCAATAAGGGCACTGCCCATGGCTGGGGATACTCCCCATGTTTTTTGCATGTTTTTGTTTTCAAGAATCCTTTTCTCCTTAAAAAAGTGAATTTTCACCAAGTGAATTATAGAGTTTGATTAAAACTTAAAATCTGTAGTGAAATGGTCTGGTCAACACCCAACTGTTTTCTCTCCTTCACAAGTACAACACGAGAGGCAGAAAACTGGGAAGAACAAAGTTTAATATGTACTCAGAATTCAGGAAGACAGACTGGGTATTTTACCAGAGCAAAGCAACACAAATTCATTCCACTATTTCTAGTAAAACAGGCATTGTGCTCGGCCGTCCACTACTGCCACCTACAAAAGATAGCTCCCCGAGAACCTGAGGCCGGCCAACACACTTCTGGGTGAACACAAGTGAGTCAAGTCGCTGACTTTGGCCTTAGTATCTTCTTTCATGAAGGACAAGCGCTTAGCTCCATGTGTGGGTCTCCTCGTTACACTGTCCCAGCAGTGTTCCTTGGGCACGACTACCATGGCCCGGCTGTCGAAGTATGGAGCCTCAGTGGGCGATACTATACCGCATGGTGGTCGGGAAGCCACTGTTTGATGAAGACGATTTCCAAGAGCTCAGAAGAAAGATCACAATGGGAGATTACGGAATTTCCTTTTGTTTTTTCTTTAAATTAGAACTACTTACACAAAAAGCCTTGACGTTGAACCACAGGGAGAGGCCCATACTGAGGGTCATGGTGCTACAAGATCCCTGGGTCAGCCCCAGCCTGGAGAAACATACAAAAAAAGGGCACACGAAAAGCCACTACTCCCTGATCACCTGGACTGACTCCCGAATTACCACCCTAATGGCAAAGAAGGGGTTCCAGAAGAAGATATCCAACACTCACTGTCAGAGAACAAGTACGACTACACCATGGCAACATCGCACGGCACAAGAGAGCCCAGGGCGAGGACCCCTCCACTGTAGAGTCAAGGCTGGTGTGGGGACGTCCCTCCAGGTCTCCTCCACTCCCTGAAGATCGTTTTGCCTTCACCCGTAAAAGGAGGAGGACTCAGAACGAGTCGGCCGTCCCATCACTGGGAAAGCCTCGAGATCAAGAGAAGCAGAAGACACCGACCACCAGAAGAAAGATCAGGACTGCCAGTCTGCCACCCAAACTGCAAGCGGTGACCAGTTCCAGCAAAGACCCCAATGTGACCCTATGGCCTTGCCCACCCACAGCTGTGGTGGAGACCCAGGAGACGCCTGTCCCCTTGAAACAGCCACAGAAGACAAATCCCTCCCCACTGAGCCTCCAGAGGGTGGGACTTCTGCCTCTGCTGGGGAAGAGAGCCAGGGCTGGCAGAGGGCCGTGAGGAGGTTTGGAAGGTGCTGCCTACCGGCCCAGAAGACCCACCGGCAGAGAAGTCCGGTGGCTTCAGTCCATCCCCAGGACAGCTGAGGCTGAGTCAAAACCAGGTATGTGGGACAGTCTGCCCGGGCACACTTCCTGCACAGCATGTTATTCATTATGTTTTTAAAATTTTATCTTTTTAAATTTTTATTTTAGAATTGTGGGGTAAAATTCAAGGTTAGGTAGACAAATATTCATTGTGCAGGTACCCTTGTTAATGAGGTGTGTCCCCCCTTCCTTTCCCAGGCAGAATATCGACTATTGTCAATGCCACCTCTCCATCCTCTTCCTCCTTTCCCACCCCCGTAGTTTCCGGCTACTGTCAATCCATTGTTTTTATTAATACTGTTTGGGCCAGGCTCAGTGGCTCAGCCCGTAATCCCAGCACTTTGGGAGGCTGAGCCAAGTGGATTGCCAGAGCCAGCGGGTTCAAGACCAGCCCGGGTGACTTGGCAAGATCTGGTCTCTACAATAAAATAAAAAATACCCGGGCGTGGTAGCGTGCATCTGTAGTTCCAGCTATTCAGAAGGCCAAGGCGGAAGGATCACTGGAGACCAGAGGGTCAACAGTGGGGTGGTGGTGAGCGTGCATGCCACTGCACTCCAACCTGGGCGAAGGAGTGAGACTCCAACTCAAAATTTAAAAAAATAGTTTTTAATTGACAAATCTCAACTGTACCCATTAATGGGGTACCATGTGATGTTGAGAGATACGCATACACTGTGGCATGACATCATCACGCCAATGAGTGTATCTCAGACAGACAGTGACAGATGTCACTGACCTATTGATGTAAAAAGGGTGATCTCACAGGAGGACAGAGTAGATTGACAGTGACCAGAGGCTCACGAAGCCACCGAGGGGGAGAGAGGGGATTTGCTAGTCAAAGGGCTCCCAGTTTCAGGTGGACAGGAGGAAGTTCTGGCCTCAGGCACAGGGTGACTGGCAATCAGGAGACTGTGTTGGGGACTGCAGAGTCCCCGAGCGCCCACTCCAAGGACCCTTGCATTTAGGACGGTGAGCAAGAAGACCTGCAGTCCCAGGATCCTGATGACATAGTGTGGTGGCTTGGCCAGTGAGGACCCAAACAGCTGCAGGAGGAGCCAGGCAGGAAGCCCACGCTGCTGTGTGCCCAGCACACCCAGCCCAGAGGCCTTGCCCATCAGAGGACAGAGGATGCAACTGCTGCAGGGGCTCTGCAGGGATTCCAGCAGAGAGAGCATCCAGCACCCACCCCTCCACCCCTCATCCCTCCACCCTGTGGTCTTCAGACAGCCTATCCACAGGTGGGATGAGCTGAAAGGATGACCTGGGCTCTAGAGGGCGTCTCCCCCTGGGGTGACTTCGGAGCCAGGCTGATTCCTAATGGGGCACTTCTCCCTCCCCACCTCTCCTGCCTGTGCCTCTCTGTGTGGGGGAGGGGACAGGGTTCTCAATACCTGACTTCTTCCAAATCTCAGAGTACACTTGGAGCCCTAGAAAGAGAGATCACAGCTATTTTCCAGGTCTTCTCAGGAAGCAGCAGGCCGCTCCCCATATGCAGGCCCGGGGGAGGACAAGGTAGAGGTGGCGGGGGGAGGTGGAGGACAAAGTGGGGGTGGGGTGGGCGGAGAAGGTGGCAGGAAAGAAGGTTGCATTCCTCAAGCCCAGAGGCCTAATTTGTTTGATGGCAGGTAACCGCATGCTCTGGTCTGACATTTCCTGCCATGGAGAAGCCAGCTAGAACGTGCAGGACTGCCTAACTCCAAGGCTGACATTTCGCAGGCAGCTGGGAGAGGAAAGGGCGTCTACACAGTGATGCTGAACCCCAGATAAACACAGACTGATGTGTAACATGGGGCGCGAACCCCCAACCAGCTCTGCCCCCACGATACTCTCACTGATGTCCATCCAGTAAGGGGCAAGGGCAAGGGCAAGACTTCCTTCCTCCCTTCCTCTCTTCCTCCCTCTCCACTTTCTGTCACCCAGGCTGGATGCAGTGGTGTGGTTCTGATTCACCACAACCTCAGCCGCTTGGGCTCAAGCGATCCTTCTGCCTCAGCCTCCCAAGTAGTTGGGGCTACAGGCACATGCCACCACATCAGGATAATCTTTTGATTTATTGTAGAGATTAGGTCTTGCTATGTTGCCCAAGCTGGTCTCGAACTCCTGGGCTCAAGCAATCCTCTCACCTTGGCTTCCCAAGTCCTGGGATTACACACATGAGCTGCAACACACGGCCTCTCATTTTTCACCGAGTGGCCATTTTTGGTCACGACAGGTACACCTGGCAAAGGCAGCCAAAATGCACGTACCAAAGGGGGCTGTGCACAGGACCTGGCATCTCAGGCTGTCTGAGAACCAGAGCCCTCCCTGGTGCCTGCCATCTCCCATGAAGGCCAACCCACTGTCGCCTCCTCCCTGACCTCCAGCTCAGGGCCTATTCTGTGCCAGGTACTCTGCAGGGGATGAGGACACAAGACCGTGACAGCCCAGAGGCCGACCCTGACCCCCAGTCCCACAGTCCTCCAGGTGACGTGACAGTGGTATGGAAAGAGACAGCCCTCTGCCCTAGGCCTGGGGCACAGGAGGAGCCGCCAGAAGCTTCCTTCAAAGGAAGGGGCGGAAGGTCTCATGCTGTCGCCCAGGCTGGAGTGCAGTGGCACACCCACGGCCACTGCAGCCAAGTTTCAAATAAAAGCAAAGTCTTCGGGGTCCCTGCCCTGCCCACAGAAAGCATCGAGTTGCTGTGAGACCCACGAGGAGGCAGAGGTTTCTAGAGACGAGGGGCAGCCCTGGGGGCCAGGCCAGGAGCACCCGGAGCTTAAATGTTAAGGTTAATACATAAAGCAGATGAGTGTCACCATGTAGTCATTTTTTGCTGCTTGTGGACAGAGACCTCCCTTGGCTGAAAACGCTTTCCCTTTGATGGTGCTGCCCACAAGATAGTCTCAGAAAGACTAGAGTAGGGAATTCTGTTAGAAAGAGCACTGGAATAGGGGTCAATAAGCCCGGATTCTAATCCCAGCTGGGCTACAAACTGACAGTATGACTCCCCTCCATCCCTGGGCTCAATTTCCTCATCTGCAAATTGACTGGGTTGGATTAGAATAGGGGTTCTCTAACAAAGGGTCCACGGATAGGCTTGAAAGTCAGTATGGGCACTCCCTGGAACGGCAGGAAAATCTGCTGTGATGTGCGTATTGCACAGAGTTTCAGTACTGTCCAGAGTTTCAGTGAGGTTTTCACAGGGATCCTGGATTTGCAAAAGGATAAGGACCAACAGATTAGACTGAAGAGTCCTTTCTCCCTTAATATTCTAACTTCAACAAAGGTGGAAGACTTAAACTTCATATATTTCAAATAAGCAAAAATTTCCTAAACAGGACACAAAAATCTGCTAACTATAAAAGGTAAAATGCATAAACCAGACCTCGCAAAATTAAGTGATTCTTTTCACGAAAAGACACCATTAAGCGAGTGAAACAGCAGCCCCCAGAGTAGAGGATTTTTGCATTACATATCTCCAACAAAGGACATGCACCCAGACTACACAGGGTATTCCGTATGAAAAAGGCAGACAGCTCAGTAGAAAAATGAGCAAAAGACTAAACAGATAACTTCACAAAAGAGGATATGTAAACAAACACATCTAGAAAATGCTCAACCTCCTTAGTCATCAGGACAATGTAAATTAAAACCCTGACACGATGCCAAGGTTCACCTAGCAGTGTCTAAAGTGAAAAAGACACAATCTATCAGGTCCTGGCCAGGTGCTACAACAGGAGCTCTGCGAGTGGAAGTGGAAGACTGACCAGTTGTGTGGTGGTATCTTAAAGCTGAACAGTCACAAGCTTTATGATCCAGGAATTCTACCCCTAAGGACACACTTGACAGAAATGTATGTGTACACTCACCAAAAGACAGGTACAAAAACTGTCGCAGCAGCACTCCTGCTGCAATAGTCCCAAGTATCCATCTGTAGGAGAGTGGATAAACTGTGGTATGTTTGTAAAACAGAATACTGTACCGAGAAGAAATGAACTACTGCTACTCCCAATAACATGATCGCTCTCACTGATGCTATGAGGATGCTATAAGGAAAGGCAGAAGAGAGGACATATTTGCCCCCAAATGGGCAAAACAGAACCATGGCATTGGGAGTCAGGCTGGTGCTTACTCCTGGAGGAGCCGTGCCTGTGACCAGTGAAGGAGGGAGCTGGGCAACTGGCATGGCTGTATTTCTCCATATGGGCATTAGGTCCACGAGGTGGTACTTTGTGAAAATTTACCAGACTTATGATTTGTGCACTTTCTGTCTACTACCATAAGATTTAGAATGTTTTATTCATTCAGTCACGCACTGATCAAGTATTTATGGAGCACCTATGTAAGCAAGACTCTAAGCTAGTTGTTGGGGACACCAGAATGGGCAACAGTTATGGTCTCTGCCCTCACAGAGTACACAACCCAGACTTCTATTTGGCCTATATTAAGTTTACTCTTTGCTTCTGCTTCCTTTGATGTAAGAATTCTGCACATCCTAGAACCCATTGAGAATGGGTTCCCTTTGAGGGAAGACAGCCTGCTAAAAGAAAATTGACTCTGACAGTGTCCTCCCGCCACTGTCATCCTTGCTACTTCCCCAATAGATAAGATGCAACATCTCTTTAGATGCACCTCTTTTAGAGGGGTCCTTGTTTACCAGAAGCTACTCATCATGAACTCCAGTTAGTATGTAACATCAGCATCTTGTTTCGAAGCAGGCAGGAGTCCACTCCAGTATATGGCTCCCCAGGTTTTTCTTCAGCTGATGTCCAGCTTGTTTCACACGACCTACAGCAAAGCTAATCACACGTAACACGGTGAACTCCCTGTGGACCTTAGACAGATGGGACTATGACAGACAAATTCTCCAAGAAACAATGTAAGACAGAGATGTGACTAGGCTGTGCAGGGTTTCTATCCTCTTTTTTTTTTTTTCGAGTTGGAGTCTCACTCAGTCACTCAGACTGGAGTGCAGTGGCCGCTCCCAGCCACTGCGGCCTCGACCTGCTGGGCTCCGGCGATCCTTCCGCCTCAGCCTTCCAAGTAGCCGGAACTACAGGTGCGCGCTACCACGCCCGGTTAATTTTTGATTTATTGTAAAAATGAGGTCTCGCCATGTTGCCCAGGCGGGTCTTGAACCCGTGGACTCAGGCAATCCACTCACCTTGGCCTCTCAAAGGGTGGGATTACAGGCTGAGCCACCGAGCTCGGCCATCTATCTTCTTATAATTTTATATTTCAGACCTCCGGGAGATAAAATTAGTAATCCCCAAAACATTCTTTCAATGAATTTCCAACCACAGTTAGACATATCTACAAAGAAAACCTCTTCTGAGGCAGAAGCAAAACTTACCTTAAGAATTTTCAGGCTTAAGTGATAAGCAAACTACCAGAAAAATCTTGAATATTATTATAAGTTCTTTTTATTTAAATATATAAGTACCAAAAAACGGAAGAAATGCTTTAGTTGTATCAGATCAGAAGGAGCGGACAATGAATAATCCACTCTGTTCCAGGAAAGGACTGGTAAGAATCAAAGGAGGCATGCCAGAATCCTTTCAGGAACAAGACTAAACCTGTCTTGCTAATTCAGCTAAATCTTTTGAAGCTAGAGAGGTAAATGGGTATTTGCCCCAGAGTTCATTCTGATTGACCAGAAAGTCAGGTGGGAAAAAAGAAAGTTAGATTTCAAAAATTAAACTCACCATCCTCACCCAACCTCCCTCACCTCAGGGAATAGCTCCCCTGCTTCCCCAAACAGAAACCTGGGAGTTGGCTTTGTTTTCTTCCCATATCCCTTCTGCTACCAAGACCTGGTCATTCCCTCCTAAATACGGCCGACTCTCTTCTGCCTGTACTTCTGTCTGTTCAGGCTGGCTTTTACCTCGCTGGCTGCAGCGTATCTAATTGGTTTCCCTAGCAATAGCTTTATCTCCCTTCATTTGTTCTCTGTTCTCTAGTTAGAGTGGCCTTTCTACAATCCTACAGTGGCCTCCCTCTACCCTCAAAAGAACTCTGAATTCCCTAACATGGCTTTTAAGGCCTTTCTTTGTCTGGCTCCTGCTATCTCCCAGTCTAATCACTAAACTCCCCCACTTCTCACCTACCTGTTCCGACACCAGAGTACTCAGATAGCTCCGCTTCTCTCCAATCAGGTTAGAAACTCTATAAAGGCTGCTGCTCACCATATGACAGTTTACTCAGCTGGTCTTTTGTTACCAATCTGAGATGTGATGCCATCCACTGTTACCATGAAAGGAGGAGAGGCAAGTGTTAGGAGGCTAACAGTCTTTGGCTGGCTTCAGTTGCTGATCTGCTCCCTGATGAGAACTACGTTATTCTACTAACAGCGCAGTCTAAGAGAAGTCAATATGATTTTCCAAATAATCAACTTTCAGATTAAAGGAAAATAAAAACAGCATTTGGTTTTGGAAGCAATTCTCTACTCACATTTGAACATGAGTGTATGTGATGGTCAGGGAATTTCAAGGGAACTAATAAAGAGAGAGTGCCAGACTGCGTGAGAACACGCTGAATGTTATCTACCACAGTTTACAAGGAAGGGCAATCCTCTGAGTCATTTATAGATGCCTGGCTTCTCTCTTTTCCAGGAATACAGTGATATTCAGACCTAGACTCATCCAAGTTCATAAACCATCTGCTGGGTAACATACTGGACACTCTTGTTTAAGCCTCAGAAACACCTTGTGAATTAGGTATTAGTATTCCCACTGCTTCACAGAAGAGATTAAACCACATATCCAAAGTTACAGAATGAAAGAAATGAACCACTAGAGCCTTGAACCTGTATTTTTGACCCAAGCCCAGCTCTTTCGGTTGGCTGATTCCCTGAATTTACCTGAATTTGATGACAAAAGGTATTTGCTGACTAAGGAGAAGACTGAATCTTCCTTTTCTAAATAATTATTTTTTAAAATTATCGATACATGGGGGAAGGGGGCTTGCTAGGAGGCTTGCCCGGGCTGATCTCAAACGCCTGGCCTCAAGCAATCCTCCCACCTTCATCTCCCAAAGTGCTAGGGTTGTAGGTTTGAACCTGGCCTGAGTATCGCTTTTTACATCAGTTATGAGTGGAGGCTGCATAGGGGAGGAGTAAGAAGGGCAATGAAGGAATAAAAACCAAGCTAAATACGTTGGGTTTTTCTCGTCCCTCAGATAATACATCAGCCAGCTGAAACCTTGAATAAAGGCAGTTTGGGAAATGTCGGGAGAAGGACACAGCAAAAGCAAGGCCGAACAGAAGCAGCCGTGACTACAACAGAAGGACTCGTAGAGAACAAGGTGCAGGACAGAGGCTCTGAGGCTTGCTGTGAGGATGAGGCTTGCTGTGAGGTGTGCCAGCCACTCAGGGCCTATCACTGCCAGTTTACTTCATTCAGGGACCTAGACAACGGGCTAACGCCACTTGCACATGTCAGGGGGCAGAGGCTTATTTTAAAGAAAGATCAGGAGAGCCGGGCTCGGTGGCTCAGCCTGTGATCCCGCGCCTTTGGGAGGCTGAGGGGAGTGGATTGCCTGAGCCCGCGGGTTCGAGACCTGCCTGGGCAGCGAGACCTCATCTCTACAATAAATCAAAAAATCAGCCGGGCGTGGTAGCGCGCGCCTGTAGTTCCGGCTACTTGGAAGGCTGAGGCGGAAGGATCGCCGGAGCCCAGCAGGTCGAGGCTGCGGTGGCCGGGAGCGGCCACTGCACTCCAGTCTGGGCGACAGAGTGAGACTTCAATTCAAAAAAAAAAGAAGTGAAAGGGAAGCAAGCAGTAAGCGCTCTGGGGAGCCGGCACTGACACCCCAGAGCCACAAGAAAACCTCAGCTGCAGGTTCTGGGACCCACTGCCCTCTGCTGGCGAGTGGAAAGAAGGCATGAAAAGAGGACCAAAGGCTCATTTCAGAGTGGAGGTGTCCAGAGGAGATGATGATGGGTCTTTTTAAACTTTTTGTTGGAGAAGAACTCAAACTAATTAAAAGAAAACAGACAGAAGAGTATAATACATCCTCATGTATTCTTACCCAGCTTCAACAACGTGTCAACTCATGGCCAATCTTGTGCCATCTACTCCGTACCCCCACTTCCCCTCCACTTTTTATTCTGAAGCAAATCTCGGACATATCATTTCATCTGTTAACATTTTAGTAAGAACTTCTAAAGAAAAAGGGATCCCTGGCAATCTCAAACCTAAGGATCAGAATCAGGTTGAAAGATCACTCCCCTTTTTGGTCTATCTCCATGCCATTTCTCCCTCTTATTGCAAATTTCTATTAACACGTCTGTCTCCCCTGTTAGAATACAAGCCCCTGGAAGACCGCTCTCCTAGATGCAATTTCAAGTGACAACTTTGAACACTGAACCACAGTTGAACACTAGTTACCATAGGCCATTCCACTCTCACACACTCGTGGGCCTGCACTGGGTTTTCAGAGCATATGCTTAGTTCATGTATGAGACAAATGGTTGGTTGGTTGGTTGGTTGTTTTAACATGATCCTGGCAACAGCGAGGTCTCTGTTGTCTTTTTGAATGAAAGACTTGTACTGTCGCTCCTCACTAAGGAACCCTCTATGTGAAGGGGGACCCAAAAAACCTCGGAATTTATAAGAAATAGTGTATTTATCCTTATGTGTTTAAGTTTCAGTCACCTTCAAAGTACTCTTTGGTGCAATACACCTATCAAGACAGTTTTTTCACTGCTCAAAAAACAGTTTTTGAACTCGTCAATTCTGATGCCTTTTATGCTTCAATGTTCAGTCGTCACTGTAAATTGCATCTAGCAGAGTGGCTGGCCCTCTGGAGGAACTCCACGTTTACTGAATGAATGTACTCATTTGAGGGAGGGAGTCATTCTCAATTTCATAATTATTTCTTTACTAACTGAATCGCAAATTACCTCTAGCACCTCAAAGAGAAGAGGGTCTCTGAAGACAAGGTTCAGATTTTGCGATAAACTTGAGGGGAGTGCTAGGGAAAATGCTGCGGAGCACGGGCTGTGGCAGAGGGAACTTGCTGATATGTGCACGAGACACAGCCAATGGAGTTGGCTGACGAAGGCTGTGTTCTTGATGCCATAAAACCATTAAAAATGCACCAGTCTTCTTTCTTAGACCATCTAGAAGAACACAGACATATCTTGAATAACTTCTAGTAGTTACGCTCTTGGAACCAAAAGAAAGATTGTTTCTCCCTTTGACAGTAATTTAGGAGCCAGATATCTGAAAACAGAAGTATTTCTACCATCTTACTTCAAAGAAGTAAAAATAGATTTTGAAAACCCCAGTGCTTTTTCTTCTTAGAGGCAATCTCTCTCTCAATCTCACTAGGAAAGAAGAAAGAAATAATGTGTCTTGACCACAAATGAAGTCTGCTTTCCCCAAAGCTGGCGCTTCCTCAACACCAAATCCACAAACATACCTAGTCGTACCACATCTCCACAGTCGGGATCATGAGCAACTTGGAATAAAGTTTTCCCACATCTCTGTTTTTTCCAGGAGGGTCCATAATATGACTTATCTGTTGCTGTAAGGTTTTGGGCAATGTCATTAGCTGAGTAAATTGTCCTTCTGGGCTTTTATCTATCTGAGGGGAAGGAAAAGAAAAGACAGCTATGCAAGTGCTTTGAATTCTAAATACATTAAAAGACAGCTAGTCGGGCTTGATGGCTCAGCCTGTAATCCCGCGCCTTTGGGAGGCTGAGGTGAGTGGATTGCTTGAGCCCGCGGGTTCGAGATCCACCTGGGCAATTTGGTGAGACCTCATCTCTACAATAAATCAAAAATTAGCTGGGCGTGGTAGCGTGCGCCTGTAGTTCCAGCTACTTGGAAGGCTGAGGCGGAAGTATAACCGGAGCCCAGCAGGTCGAGGCTGCGGTGGCCGGGAGCGGCCGCTGCACTCCAGTCTGGGCGACAGAGTGAGACTCCAACTCAAAAAAAAAAAAAAAAAAAGACACAGAGCTTCGATCTAAAATCACACAAAGATATATGTACCCACCCAGGCTAGGCAGTATGCTAAGGAGACTCTCCTTTTTGAAACTAAATGAGTAAGTGGGCCAGGCATAGTGGCTCACACCTGTAATCCCAGCACTTTGGGAGGCTGAGGTGGGAGGATTGCTTGAGCCCAAAAGTTCAAGGCCAGCCTAGGCAACACAGAGAGAGATCTTGTCTCTACAAAATTTTTTAAAAATTAGCCAGGCCTGGTGGCATATGCCTGTAGTTCCAGCTACTCAGGAGGCTGAGGCAGGCGGATTGCCCTAGCCCAGGAGGTAGAGGCTGCAGTGAGCCAAGATTGCACCACTGTACTCCAGTCTGAGTGACAGAATGAGACCCCAACTTGAAAAAAAAAAAGCACAAGTGTTCTGGAGTCTAAGTCCCTTTAAAAAAAAAGCTTCAAAAAGGATCATTCTTTTCCTATAATATCCCATTTCTATATGAGAAAGGAATAGAAGCCTCTTTCGATGTTAATTTTTAAAATTTCTGTTTGTCTTAAATCCAGTAGTCAAAGGAAATGGGGTTGAAGCTAACGTCCATCGAGGCCCTTTCAAAGTCAGGTACTCATAGTGTCCCTCCCGTTTTAAATGCAGGGAGACTGAGTAACATGTCCAGGATCGTCCAATCAATAATTAGAGAAAACGGGCTCTGATTTTGTGTCTCCTGCCCTTAGGGCCTTTTGCACACCATGCCATATTTCACAAACTGCAGGAATCTACTGATGACAAAGACAAATCTTGTTCACTTTTAATCCCCTGGCATACAGTAGACACTCAAAAAGCATTTGAATAAAGAAATGAATAACTGAATCAAAACAAACTAGTTGTCGTTATTTGTTAAATAGGAGTAAGCCTGCCAGTGGCTTCTGTTCCCAATGTACTCTACAACACATTAAATTGATAAGAGAAAAGTACTGAAATAAAACATACATAAAACTATGCATCACACTTTACTTGGAAACCACTGAACCAAATTTTAGCTGCAGGTCGGGCACAGTGGCTCACTCATGCTTGTAACCCTAGCATTTTGGGAGGCCGAAGTGGGAGGACTGCTTGAGTCTAGGCAACCTAGGCAACATAGTGAGACCTGGTCTCTACAAAAATAAAAATAAAAAAATTAGCTGTGTGTGTGGCATGTGTCTGTAGTCCTAGCTACTTGGGAGGCTGAGGTGGAAGGATCACCTGAGCCCAGGAGGTTGAGGCTGTGGTAAGCCATGATCTTGTCACTGCATTCCAGCCTGGGGGACAGAATAAGACCCTGACTCAAAAAAAAAAAAAAAAAAAAAAAAAAAGTTAGCCACAGAGCTGAGACCAGACCCAGCTTTCCTAACTCATAGTCCAATATACTATGCCTAATGGAATTAAATTTTTTTTTTTTTTGAGTTGGAGTCTCACTCTGTCGCCCGGACTGGAGTGCAGTGGCCGCTCCCGGCCACCACAGCCTCCACCTGCTGGGCTCCGGCGATCCTTCCGCCTCAGCCTTTCGAGTAGTCGGAATTACAGGTGCGCGCTACCACGCCCGGCTGATTTTTTTATTTATTGATGAGGTCTCGCTGCCCAGGCGGGTCTCGAACCCACGGGCTAGGGCAATCCACTCACCTCAGCCTCCCAAAGGCGCGGGATTACAGGCTGAGTCACCGAGACCGGCTGGAATTAAATTTTTAAAAAATCACATAAACATTGACTGCCTGTCAAGTTTTAGAAGCAGTATCACTGCCCTCAATAGCTCATCACATTATTTTCCAAGTAAGAATCTCTCTTGTATTCTTTTAACAAATGTTTAGGGTTTAACTTCAACTAAGAAAACAGTGAAAAGAAAATTAGACAAATAAATGCATTAAATTTTAGATTCAGAGTTTCCAGATATGGCCAACTTCTTTTCTTTTTTTTTTTTTTTTTTTTGCGTTGGAGTCTCACTCTGTCGCCCAGACTGGAGTGCAGTGGCCGCTCCCGGCCACCGCAGCCTCGACCCACTGGGCTCCGGAGATCCTTCCACCTCAGCCTTTCAAGCAGCCGGAATTACAGGCATGCGCTACCACGCCCAGCTGATTTTTTTGATTTATTGTAGAGATGAGGTCTGCCTGCCCAGGCGGGTCTCGAACCCGCGGGCTCAGGCAATCCACTCACCTCAGCCTCCCAAAGGCGCGGGATTACAGGCTGAGCCACCGATCCCGGCTGGCCAACTTTCTTAATAATTAGAATTCACTCATTCTACAACTTTTTTTCATTCAAGAAATACTTATCAACTATATACCAATATCTGGATTTTCTAGTTTTGTCTATAAAATCTATTCAAAGAAGAAGAAAATGCTATTATTTACTGGCTCCAATAAAGATAGAGGTGTTTGGCCAGGCATGGTGGCTCACACCTATAATCCCAGCACTCGAGGGAGTCCTCGGGTTCAAGACCAGCCTAGGCAACTTGGTGAGATCTCATCTCTACAATAAATACATTTTTAAAAATTAGCCAGGCATGGTAGTGCATGTCTGTGGTTTCGGCTATTTGGAGGGCTGAGGTGGAAGGATCGCCTGAACCCAGCAGGTCAAGGCTGCGGTGGCCGGGAGCGTGCCACTGCACTCCAGCCTGGGTGACAGAGTGAGACGCCAACACACACACACACACACAAAAGGTAGAGGTGTTTTCACCTAAATATTTAATCACTCAACTCTAAATTCATACACTCCAGCTTCTATTTAGCTTTGGCTATATATAAGTAACAAGAAATGTTAATATTTCTATAAAATATTCTAGAAATGGCATTTATTAACTCATGTTTTAAGGTCACAAAAGATGATTAGTGAAAATAATCTTATATAAGTTATGTTATACTTATGTAACTTCCAGAAACTTTAGAGATGCCAGATTGCTTGAGTAATATAAATAATTAGAAAACAGTATTTTCTACTTTGAGGAAAAGAATGCACTGAAATTTTTATCAAAAGCATGTGTGTAAAGACAAAATATTAGTTGACATGATCAAATAAATGAACAAATTCTGCCTAGTTTTCCATACTCTTTAGTTCTCATTAAAGCATGGAAGTGAAAGCATTCAGTTAAATTGTGAAAGTCAAAGTGTATTTTAAAAGCAGATACGGATATAATTATCACGTGTCGATTTTCCAGAAAAGCAGGTATGGAAAAAACACTATTGTATGATTCCATTTAAATGAAGGGTCTAGAATAGGCAAATCCAAACAGACAGGAGGAGATTAGTGGTTGCCTGTGGGGAAGGAAGAACTGGGAACTCCTAATGGGCGGGGTGCCTTTTCGGGAGTGATGGAAACGTTCTACAAGGATACTGTGGTGACATCGCACAACCTTGTGAGTATGCTAATAGCCACTGAACTTGTAATTATGAATTATGCATCATAAGCTAATATTTTTTATTCTATTTCATTTTCTGTTGAGTCAGAGTCTCACTCTGTTGCCCAGGTAGGGCTCAGGCGATCCTTCTGCCTCAGTCTTCTAAGTAGCTGGAACCACAGGCATGTGACACCACGCCCACCACCATGCCCAGCTAATTTTTTTTATTTATTGTAGAGACAAGGTCTCACTATGTTGCCCAGGCTGGTCTTGAACCTGTTGGCTCAGGCAATCCTCTTGACTCTGCCTCCCAAGTACTGGGACTACAAGCGTGAGCCACTGCGCCCAGCATAAGCCAATATTTCTTAAAAAGCAGATATGGTCGTATAATAGCGGATGCCTTGGCACACCACCCAGAGCCAGGCTTCAAGACCAAGGTGCTTTCTTTCTTTTTTTTTTTTTTTTACTCAGGATCTTACTTTGTCACCCAGGCTGGAGTGCAGTGGCATGGCATGATGGTCATGGCTCCTGGCAGATTGACCTCCTGGGCTCAGGCAATCCTTCCACCTCAGCATTCCAAGTAGCTGGGACTACAGGCACACGCCACCAAGCCCAACTAAGTTTTTTTTTTTTTTGTACAGACGAGGTTTTGCTATGTCATTCAGGCTGTTCTCGAACTCCTGGGCTCAAGCAATCACCTGCCTTGGCCTCCCAAAGTGCTGGGATTACAGGCATGAGCCACTGTACCTAGCCATGACCAAGGTACTTCCTACCAGCTACTGGACAAGATGGCCGAGTCTCCCAGTGTCCCTCCCAGAATCGTCCTCAGCCAAAGGGAGCTGCCTGTGTCCCATACCTGGAAAAGTGCAGGCGTACGGAGACCTGGCCTCTGTGTCCTGAGTTGGGACAACCCTGAAGGCCTATCTAGCTCACAGCGCCACCGCAAGAGCAGATGAGACCTTGGTTTCCAATCTGCCCAATTCTGATCTTTCTTTTTAAAGGAGGATTTATTGAGAGGACAGAAGAGATTCAATAGTGGGAGGGGACCTGAAGGGGTTGCCCCCAATCCTGATCTTACATAACCCGTACCAGAAGTAGTTCTAGAAAGCAACTCTAAGATGGTGTTTTGGAGTTATCATCATGTAGAAGACCAAGTGGAAGCCTCTGAAGCTGTCACTCTCTCCTCGTAGCCACAAAAGTAAAGAAAAAATAAAACCACATTCCAAGAGAAATGACAGCATTTGGTATCATCTGTACACCTAATGGATATAGGGGTATGATGGTTAATTTTATGTACCAACTTGGCTAGGCAATTGTGCTTAGCTGCTTGGTTCAAACACCAGTCTAGATGTTGCTATGAAGGTATTTTTTGGATGTAACTAACATTGAAATCAATAGACTTTGAGTAAAGCTGATTACTCTCCATAATATGGGTGGGCCTCATTCAATTAGCTGAAAGTCTTAAGAAAAGAAACTAAGGTTCCCTGAAAAAGAAGAAATCATCACTCTAGACTGCTTTCAGAATCAAGACTGCAACACCAACTTTTTCCTGGGGCTCCAGACTACTGGCCTGTTCTACATATTTCTAACCTGCCAGCCCCCATGATTACATGAAACAGTTCTTTAAAATCTCACTCTCACATATATACACCCCGAGACACATTCTATTGGTTCTCTGCTTCTCTGGAGAACCCTGACAAATACAAGGGTTGATGGGTCCCATCATATTCCCATTAAGTCTGGCTCTTACAAAACCTGGTAGATTACAACTGATTACCTGGTAGATTACAGGAACCTGGTAGATTACAACTGATTACCACAAACTCAAACAAGTAGAAACCCCAATTGCATCTGCTGTGCCAGATGCATAAATCTGCTAAAGTAGATCAACAGAACTACAGGTATAGGGATGGGGCCACAGACCTGGTAAATGCATTCTTTCCATCCCTCCTAGACAAGAGAATCAGAAACAGCTCACTTTCATATGTGAGGGACAACAGTATACCTTATGGTTTGCTTCAGGGCTATATTAACTCTCTCATCCTCTGTCATAAGACATTCAAAAGAAACCAGACAATTTGGAAATTCTAACCTAATATTATATCAGTCTACTATATCAATGATGTATTGTTGCTGTCATCCGTGAGGGCAAGGGGCAAGTTCATATTGGAGGCCTGGGTATACATATGCATTTCAGAGGATTATCAGTCCAGCCACTTGTGCTACACAACCCCATAGGTTCCAGGGTTCTAAAAGTTCTAAAGTTATCTCCAGTGTAAAAAGAAGATATGTGACGTATATGGTGAGCCACGTAGGAAAATCACAATGTAGATGCTAGGGTTCTGAAGCAAAGCATGCCATCCACAGCAAAGACCTACACACAATCTGAAATCAGCTTCATGGATGGATATTTGGGCCTGGGAACGATGGAGCTTCTGACCATGCCCTATCAAAGGATGACGCATCAAGAACCATGATCTGGGATGTGTGAGATTCACTAAGTCATGAGGTCACGCAGGTTCAACAGCAATTCATTGCAAGATGGAAAAGGTAAACTGACATCAGGCACGAGCAAGCCAGAGAACACAGTGAGCTATAAGAGCAAGCAACCAAGACACTATAATATCCACTATGGTTGTACCAGTGCTTCTCTGTTGGCCCATGCATATGGCTACATGGAGGTTCCCTTGTGACTGGCTCTTGGACGACAATGAAGGACAAACTTGCTTCATGGATTATTTGGTTTGGTACACAGCTAAAAATGGATGGCATCTGCATTACAGCCTCACTTAGGGATAGCCCTGAAAGACACTGATGAGGGGTAGTCATTCCATGGACATGCTTCGGGTGGTGCTCCTGGTCATCCACGTCACACGGAAAAAGAAGGGGCTCAAGGTAAGCGTACATAAAGACTCGTGGGAAATGGAGAAGGGTTCACTGGCGGGCTAGGAGTCTGAAAGGAAAAAGATTAGGAGACTGGGGAAAAGGAATTTAGGGGAAGAGGCATGTAGATGGGCCTATGGGAGTAGGCACAGAGTGAGAAGACCTTCGTATTGTATATTCACGCCTACCGGCAAGCATCCACCATGAAAGAGTCAGCAATAACCAAAAGAGTAATTCAGCTGGCTGACTCAACAGCCTGTTGTCCTAGAGCTGGCACAATGGGCTCACAAAAGGAGTCCCATGAAACAAGGACCGAGGATATGCCTATACCCAGTATCATGGGCTGCTACTCACCATGGCTGACTTAGCTACCGCTGCTGCTCAAAGTCCATCCTGATGGCGTTGACCTGCTGGGCTCTGGCGATCCTGCCACTTCAGCCTTTCAAGTAGCCAGAACTATAGGCATGCGCTACCACACCCGGCTAATTTTTTATTTATTGTAGAGATGAGGTCTTGCCAAGTTGCCCGGGCTGGTCTCAAAACTGCGGGCTCAGGCAACCCACTTGCCTCGGCTTCCCAAAGTGCTGGGATTACAGTCTGAGTCACCAAGCCCAGCCAGGTTTATTCTTTATTTCCAATGTTGCATTAAAATGTCCAGTGATATCCAGATTCCCTGTTCTTTGTATGTGACCTTTCTATCACTCTGATAGCGTTTAAGGTCTTCATTTATTTCCAATATTCTTAAATGTCATGATGATTTGTCTTTGTATATGTCTGTTTTCCATTATTATTCTGGCCTTTTCTATCTAGAATTTAATGAGCTTCAATTCTAGGAAGTGTTCTTTTATTATTTCTGTAATAATGTCTTTATACTCATCTTTTTTTTCTTTTTTTTTTTGAGTTGTTGTCTCACTCAGTTGCCCAGGTTAGAGTGCAGTGGCACGCTCATGGTCACCGCAGCCTTGACCTGCTGGGTTCAGGCAGTCCTTCTGCCTCAGCCTTCCACATAGCTGGAACTACAGGTGTGCACCACCATGCCTGGCTAAATTTTTTATTTATTCTATTTTTATTTTATTTTTTTGAGTTGGAGTCTCACTCTGTCGCCCAGACTGGAGTGCAGTGGCCACTCCCAGCCACAGCAGCCTCGACCTGCTGGGCTCCGGCGATCCTTCTGCCTCAGCCTTCCAAGTAGCCAGAAATTTTTTATTTATTGTAGGGACGAGGTCCTGCCAGATTGCCCAGGCTGATCTGGAACCCCTGGACTCAGGCAATCCTCTCACCTCAGCCTCCCAAAGTGCTGGGATTACAGGCTTGAGCCACCGCGCCCGGCTTATACTCATTTTCTTAGTTTGTTCTTTCTGGAATTCTTGTTAGTTGGTTGTTGGACCTCCTCGTTTGACCTTTAGACTGGAGTGCAGTGGCCGTATCCTTGTAGAACGTTTCCATCGCTCCCGAAAAGGCACCCCGCCCATTAGGAGTTCCCAACGCTGGGGTGGCCCTGAGTGTGCCACTGTATGCCAGACTGGGTGATGGAGTGAGACTCCAACTTCCCCCTAAAAAAGAATAAAGCTATGACTTAAAAATTCAGAAGAAAAATTATTTCCACTTTAAAACAATCAATGGGAGGGTAGAATTTTCAGAGGTCCAAGTTCTCAAAAATTGACCTCCCTCACAACCTTTGTTAGGAAGGTACTAAAAGATATACTTCACCCAAATGAAAATGTAAATGATGAAAGAGGAAGATACAAGATCCAGAACACCAAAAAATAGCAAAGGGGAGAGGCAAAGGGAATTCTCAGGATGACAATTAAAGGAAATTTAAAGAGTGCAGCTGTGCAGTAAGTCTAGAAAACAACCAGCCCAGAAAGGAACAGAAAAGGGGCTCCAGGAAGAATGTCCCCAAGAAAAACAAGAAATAGAGAAAATACCCAACATATTAGTCTATAATGGTCAGAGTTTTACAGATCTACTGGTGAGTTTGAGGAGGAATTAAAGACCTAAGCAGCAGGGCTCTGTGGCTCAGTCTGTAATCCCGTGCCTTGGGAGGCTGAGGTGAGTGGACTGCCTGAGCCCGCGGGTTCGAGACCCACCTGGGCAACTTGGTGAGACCTCATCTCTACAATAAATCAAAATGAGCCAGGCGTGGTAGGCAAGAGGATTGCCTGAGCTCAGGGGTTCGAGACCAGCTTGGGCAACTTGGTGAGACCTTGTCTCTACAATAAATCACAAAAAAACTAGCCAGGCATGGTGCTGTGCATTCGAAGTTCAAGCTACTAGGAAGGCTGAGGCGGAAGGACCGCCTAAGCCCTGCAGGTTGAGGCTCCAGTGGCCATGAGCGTGCCACTGCACTCCAGCCTGGGCAATAAAGAGTGAGACACCAACTCAAAAAAATAAAAATAAAAATAAAAAACTGAGTGGTGAATATTCTGGTATTTCATATGTCCTTCTCTATTTTAAAATAATTCCTATTATTTTATGCCCTTTTTAATTCTAGAACTTTCATGAATCTGTTATTCAATGCAATGTTAACTGCCCCTGTTATGGGGATGAGGAAGAGCATAAAAGAAGTAAAATGCAGTGCTCTTTAGGTTAGAGATGAGAAAAACCCTGTTGTTTCTATAGTTTAAAAAAAACCTGAATTACTTTTCTCCAGGAGAAAGGTCTTTGATTTTTATTTTCAAACATTTACTATTACTTTAAAAACTAACTTGATAAGAAAGTTCTATTTGATAAATCAAAAAGTTACAAGACATCATAAACTTATCAAGTGGGGAAAGAGCAAGCTTCAGAATAATATGTGTATGAGCCCATTTATGTATAAGAAAGCCAAACAATGAGACCAAATCTCTTCATACATGCATACATGTACAAACAGATATAAAAATGCATGCAAAAGCATCAGGAAGAACAGACACCAAACTGTCAGTATGGTTACCTCTGGAGAGGCGAAGAAGGGTGGGGATGGGATAAAAGTAATCTGAAAGTTTACTTTCTGTTGTTTTGATTGGTAATTAATATATACAGTAAGAATTACAAATGGCAAAAAGGATATACATCATGAAAAAAAGTCCCTCTCCCACTTTTTCCCCTAGTTCCCATTCCCAAAGGCAACCCCTTATTTCTAGGCTCTGTGTTACCTTTTAGCATGAATCCCAATCATAACAAGCTGTTCAAATATGAATGAACATGCTTTTTCACTATTATTTTAATGGGAAAGAGTTATTTAGTTAAAACCTGGCATCACTGCTAACGAAGGTGTTGAGAAATTGGTCCTTTCACCTATTACAGTTGGCAAACCTCATCTCTGGAGACCAAGTCTAAAGAAATAAACTAGAAACAGAGATTGAGAGGTAATGTTCATTGAGCACCTGGTAAGTACCAAGCACTATTCAAAGAGCTTTGTAGCACTACTTCATTTAATTCACACAGGTAGATATGATGCTATTCCCATTTGGTATACAAAGCAACAAAGACACATAGTTTAAGAAGCCTGCTTAAGACTGCCCAGAAAGTGAAAATATACTACACTACACATGAAAAACTGTTCACTGAAGCAATATTTGTAATACTGAAATACTGGTAGCAACCCAAATGTCCAACAGGGAAATGGATGAGTTAGGATGGTATACACTTACCCTGCTATGGAACAATGTACAACCATTAAAAATTACAGTAATCACAACAGCAAGTTAGAAAGTATCATATAAAAAGGGGCAGTAAGAAATGAGAATAGGCTGGGATAGGTGGCTCAGCCTGTAATCTCAGCACTTTGGAAGGCCGAGGCGAGCCTATGGGTTCGAGACCAGCCATGGCAACTTGGCAAGACCTTGTCTCTACAATAAATCAAAAATTAGCCAGTCATGGTAGCAAGTGCCTGTTCGAACTATTTGGAAGGCTGAGGCAAAAGGATCGCTGGAGCCCGGCAGGCTGACGCTGGGGTGGCCGTGAGTGTGCCACTGCACTCCAGCCTGGGCATCAAAGAGAGACTCCAACTCAAAAAAACAACAAAAAGAAAAGAAATGAGGATACAAGGCTAGGGACGGTGGCTCACACCTATAATCCCTGCATTTGGGAGGCAAAGACAAGAGGATTGACTGAGTACAGGGATTCGAGACCAGCTTGGGCAACTAAGTGAGGACTCAACTCTAAAATAAATCCAAAAAATTAGCCGGGCATGGTGGCATGCACCTGTAGTTCCAGCTACTTGAGAGGCTGAGGCAGAAGGAAACACTGAACCAGAAAGAACCCCAGAGTCCAGCAGGTTGAGACTGTGGTGGCCATGAACATGCCACTGCACTCATGCCTGGGAGACAGAGTGAGACTCCAACTCAAAAAAAAAAAGAAAAGAAAAGAAAAGAAAAGTAAAAGAAAAAAAGCAAGCAAAGAAAAAAAATACATGAGGATACAACAGTATAAGAAAAAAAACTTCATAAAAAAATAAGACAAAGGGACTATATAAACTGGCTCATTTTTGCTCTAATAAAATACACATTTACTGTATGCTTTAATTTGCGTCTCATTTAATCCTGGAAAAGTCCCATAAAATACGTACTATTATTATCCCAATTTTACAGATGAGGAGATGAAGGTACAAAGATAAACTGCTCAGTATCAGGGTAGTGACACTTTAGGTAACTGTTGTATTCTACTTTGTGATTTCCCTCCACTTCCCTCACTTCTATAATGTTGGCATGCTACCTCCTAACATTTTAAAATAAATTTATAGTATGCACAGACGTGATGACTTAACAAATATGAATGGAGCGGTAGCTGGGTTACCTTCTAATTGTGTAAATCTTTATGCTTTTGAGAACATAATGGATTCCATTAATCTTTGAAGGGATAAAACATCATCAAGCTCTGAATCTACCAGGGCTAGCCCTGAAGTGAAAGATTTGTATAAACAGTTTGTGTAACTGTTGAGTTACAAATATTTGTATCATTCCTTCTCCTTCTGAACGTTCCACAAAGTCCTTATATTTTATTTTATTTTATTTATTTTTTTGAGTTGGAGTCTCACTCTGTCACCAGGCATCAGTGCAGTGGCATGCTCACTGCCACCCCAGCATCAACCTGCTGGCCTCTGGCAATCCTTCCGCCTCAGTCTTCCAAGTAGCCAGAACTACAGGCGCCCATTACCACACTCAGCTAATTTTTTATTTATTTATTGTAGAGACGAGGTCTCACCAAGTTGCCCGGGCTGGTCTCGAACCTGAGGACCCAGACAATCCACTCACCTCGGCCTCCCAAAGTGCTGGGATTATAGGCTGAGCCACTGATTCCAGCCAGTCCTTATATTTTAGACACTAACTCTCTGAGAGAGTGACTGTATTTTACCAAAATGTAAAAACAAACTAATTCAAATTCTCTCCCTAAAAGAATTGTATGCCATGAATAAAGGACCTAGAAAATACTCTGGGCTCTCTGTGAATAAGGACTGGGACTTATTTATCTCTGTTTCTCCAGCTCTGCCTGGTACCTGGAAGACACATCAATCAATGTCTGCTGAATTCAATTTCTCCAACTGCTGTGCAGCTTAACTAGCTCAGCCACAGGGTAGTAAGCAAATGTGCTTATAACTCGCTTCTTCAGAATAAAATGTATAAAATAGTGGGCACAGCATGAATCAGCATGTGACCACAAGAATTTTTAACCTTTAGGGATCTGTTTGCAACAAAACACAGGGATTGAGAAAAACTAATGGCTGACTTCTATTTTATGCTTTTACTGAATAATTTTTTTTTAACTCTTGACTGCTCTACCCAGAGAACTGCCAGTACAATACAATGGGCAACCACAAGGATAATTTCTCTTTGACTTTGAAATGAGACAAACTCAGAGGCTTGTGAACCACAGGTAGGCGACCTTCTCTGTGACTCAGGCATTCAGCCAGCACTCAGGGATCTGATTATGGGTGTGCAGATGTGAGGGGCTGCATAGTACAGTGGCAAAGCCCTGAGTTTTAAGTCTGGCAATGTCCCAGGGTGATCTGAGTCAAATTACTTAAACTTTCGGAGTCAGTTTCCTTCTCTGTAAAATAGCTTAACAATCATACTAACTTTACAATGTTGCTTTCAGATTTAAGTGAGTTAAAGTATCAGAGATGCTTTGTCGGTAATAAAGCAGATACTACTTAAGATATGCATACAGGATGGGCAAAGGATACAGGTCAGAGGAAGCCCTGGGTCTTGGGAGACAGTAAATACTCACTAACTTTTTCGGTGAATACAAAGTACAGGAGCTGTGCTAGACAATGGAGATACAGGTTAAACATCCCTAATCTGAACATCTGAAATCCAAAATCCAAAACTTTTTGAGTACTGGGATGATGCTTGAAGTGGAATTTCCACACCTGACCTCATACGATGGGTTGCATATATTTAAAAAAAATCAAATACTATGGTCTATATTTTAAAACTACCTTTAGGAGCTATGTATAAGGTATATGTGAAATATAAATAAGACTGGGTGCGAGTGGCTCACACCTGCAATCCCAGCATTTTGGGAGGCAGAGGCAAGAGGACTGCTTGAGCTCAGGAGTTCGAGACCAGCCTGGACAACTTGGTGAGACCTTGTTTCTACAATAAATTTTAAAAAGTATTTGGTTGTGGTGGTGTGCACCTGTGGTTCCAGCTACTTGGAAGGGTGAGGCGAAGGATTCCCTGAGCCCAGCAGGTTGAGACTGCTACAGGTCACTGTGAGTATGCCACTGCACTCCAGCCAAGGCAACAGAGACTTCAACTCAAAAAAAAAAAAATGGCAGAAAAAGAGATATAAACGAAATTCATACTTAAACTTCGGCTCCATCCTCATATCTCTTTATATTTATGCAAGTATTCCAAATTCTGAAAAATTCTAAAATCTAAAACACTTCTGGCCCCAAGCATTTCAGATAAGGGATATTCAACTTGTACAAAAATATAGCCCCTACCTTAGGCAACAAATAACATGAAAAAGACCAGTTCAGTGCAGGTTCTTATGTGGTAGTGTTTAAGGACTACAGTCCAAACTGGATATTAATATGGGAGAATAATATTCATTTTTATAGCAGCTTTGAGATATAATTCATATCCCATACAATTCACCCATTTAAAGCGTACAATTCAATATTTTTAGTGCATTTACAGTTTCAATCATCTCTCCAATCTAATCGCTGAATATTTCAGCCTCCCCACAAGAAGCCCTGCATCCATAAGCAGTCACTCCCAGCTCCCTTCACCCCTTAACCCCCAGTCCTTGGCACAGACCAGTCTACTTGCTGTCTCTATGGACCTGCCTATTCTGGACATTTTATGTACACAGTCATACAATATGTGGTCTTTTGTGACTGGCTTCTTCCACTAAGCACAATGTTTTCGAAGTTCATTCATGTTGCAGCACATATCAGTACTTTATTTCTGTTATGGCTAAATAATATTCCATTGTACAGACACACCAATTTTATTTATCTATTCCTCAACTGATGAACATTTGGCTGTTTTCACTTTTTACCTATTCATTATGAATAATGCTGCTATGAACATTCATGTACAAGTTTTTGTGTGGACATACGCATGCCTTTCTTTGTGTATATACCAAGGAGTATAACTTCTGAGTCATATAACTTTATGTTTAACATTCTGAGGAATTGCCAAACTGTTTTTCCAAAGCAGCTGTACCATTTTACAAGCATATCAGCACTATATAAGGATTCCAATTTCTCCTCAACACTTAATACTGCCTTTTTTTTTTTTTAATTTTCATAGAGACAAAGTCACACTATGTTGCCCAGACTGATCTCAAATTCCGGCTCAAGGAATCCTCCCGCCTTGGCCTCCCAAAGCGCATGAGCCACCATGCCCAGCTTGCCTGGTTTTTTGACAACAAAAAATGGGTCTCTGTGAAACGGTGTCTCTGTGACTTTGGCATTTCCCTAATACTAATGATGTTGATCATCTTTTCATGTGCTTATTGGTAATTTGCACATCTTCTGTGAAGAAATGTTTATTCAAATCCTTTGTCTTTTTTTAAAAATTTCAATAGCTTTGGGAAGTACAAATAGTTTTGGTCTGAGCTTTAAGTATACCCACCACCCCCACCTGTGCATATTGTACTGATAGGTGATTTTTGTGTGTGTGTGTCCCTCTGCCTCTTCTCCCTCCCCTTTCTGAGTCTCCGGTGGTATCCATTATACCACTCTCAATGTCTTTGTATATCCTCAGTTTAGCTTTGCCTATTTCTAAATTGGGTTGTCTTTTTACTGTATTTTAGGATTTTTTTTTTTTTTTTGGAGTTAAAAGTCTCACTGTGTTGCCCCGCTGGAGTGCAGTAGCACAATCACAGCTTATCACAGCCTCAACTTCCTGGGCTCAGACGATCCTTTCATCTTAGCTTCCCAAGTAGCTGGGAAGCTACAGATATGTGCCATCATGTCCAGCTATTTTTTTTTTTTTTTAGATTGGAAAATATAGTTTATTTAGAAACCAAATTAGAGAGAGAGATTCACCTCCCCAGGAAAGGGGAGAGGGTCAAAGCCAAGAAACATGGTGGCCATAGCTCAAAGAGCCACGTGGACACATCAGAGTTTAACAAACAGTGGCCTCATTCAGCAAATTTTTAAATTTTTTTTGTAGAGATGAGTTCTCACTATGTTGCCCAGGCTGGTCTCGAACTCCTGGGCTTCAGTAATTCTCCCACCTCAGCCTCCCAAAGTGTTGAGATTACAGAAGTGAGCCACCACACCCAGCCAGAATTCTTCATATATTCTGGATACTAGTCCCTTATCAGATATATAATTTGTATCTATTTCCTCCCATTTTGTTAGCTGCCTTTTCGCTTACTTGATAGGACAGTTTTTCATTTTTATATAGTCTCATTTATCTATATTTTTCTTTTGTTGCTTGTGCTTTTAGTGTATATCTAAAAACCATTTTCTAACCCAAAATCACTCTTCTAAGAGTTTTATAGTTTTAACTTTTACACCCATGATCCATTTTTAGTTACTTCTGTGTATAGTGTGTTAGGTGTCCAACTTAATTCTTTTGCAAGTGAACAAAATAATACACTAGTCCCCCTTACCTGTGGTTTTGCTTTCCATGGTTTCAATTATCCATAGACAATATTAAGATAGTTTTGGGGGGGTGGGGAGGAAGAGAGAGACACTACATTCACATTTTTATTACAGTATACTGTTATAATTGTTCTCTTTTATTATGTTATTATTGTTAATCCTTTACTTGCCTAATTTATAAATTAAACTTTATCATAGGCATGCATATGTAGAAAAAAACAGTACTATCCATGATTTCAGGTTCAGTACTATCCATGGTTTCAGGTATTCATGGGGGGGTCTTGGTATTAGCATGGATAAGGGTAGGATTATTGTATTTATTTTAACAAGTAAATGACTAAGGCAATATTTCTAGGAAGCAGTCTAATATAATTTAAAGTACAGTCTCAAAAATAGCTCCATGGATGCAGAAAAGACACTGTACTGCATTAACTCACATGTGGAAAAGAATGAGATAAAGATAAATTCCTGATGTGCCTGGTGATATAACTCTGAGCCACTTTTTCTTTCCCATACTTTAGAGAACACAAAGTGGATAGGTGCAGAGAGGGATACAGAGGGATCCAGTTCAGCAAGGACCTAATATCACAACCATTCAACCATTCATCAAGTAGCTACTGAGCACCTAGTGTGTGTCAGGCATGATTGCAAGCAAGGGAACAGAGTAAGCAAAACATGACAAAAATTCCTGCCTTTCACATTCTAGTGGTGAACAAAGACCAAAGATAAACTAGCAAACAAATTAGATATACGATGTACCAGACTGTGGAAAGTGCTATGGAGAAAACAAAAAGCAGAGAAAGATGTAACAGGGAGTGCTGGGGTAGCAGTGGGCGTCAGGGAAGGCTTCCATGGTAAGCCAGAACTGAGACCTCCAAGGACCAGAGATGAGCCAGTGGGGCCCAGGGAGAGTGACCCAGGTGTAAACAGAATGACACTCACCACAATGACCTTTGGTTGAAAAGTAAAAGGTAGCCGGGCTCAGTGGCTCAGCCTGTAATCCCGTACCTTTGGGAGGCTGAGGTGAGTGGATTGTCTGAGCCCGCAGGTTCGAGACCCGCCTGGGCAGCGAGACCTCATCTCTACAATAAATCAAAAAATTAGCCAGGCGTGGTAGCGCACGCCTGTAATTCCGGCTACTCGGAAGGCTGAGGCAGAAGGATCGCCGGAGCCCAGCAGGTCGAGGCTGCGGTGGCCGGGAGCGGCCACTGCACTCCAGTCTGGGCGCCAGAGTGAGACTCCAACTCAAAAAAGAAAGAAAGAAAGAAAGAAAGAAAGGAAAAGTAAAGGGTTAAATAAAAGCAAGGGTTCTAGGATTAAGAGAGTCTGGGTTCAAATCCCAACTCAGCACTTACAAGCTATGCAACCCAGAGCAAGCTACTTAACTTCTCTGGGCTTCAGTATCCTCAGATGAAAAATGAGAGTAATAATAGTAGCTAGTTTATAAATTCCAGAGATTAAATATTACAATACCTGACACACAGTACCTAATCCAAAACGTTGATTCTGCTAACAATTTATATCCCTTCAGGAGTGCTGCATTCTCAGAAATTAGCAAGTGACTATTGAGTACACAGGGTTCCAGCTTTAGCAAAAGCTCATGCCTGCCAAGCATAGAGAAATAGGCTTCCAAATTCCTGAAACAGTCAACTCCCAATATGCAGATCATTCAACAACACTGCCTGTAAGATTTCAGATGGTTTGACCATCACAGAATCAATCTTAAGAGCTTTCACTCCAGAGAAAAAGTTTTTTTATAGGCTTTTGCCAGAATCCAGAAATGGGGATGTGTACTCACATTTTAGAGGGCTGGCACCCATTGCTAATGTTTTTCTCTACGAATCACTCAACTGGCAACTTCCTCACTGCTTTGCCTTATTCCTAGAAGTAGCTGAGCGTGTGTTCAGACAATCTGGCAATTCAAGAAACTCATTCTCTCTCTTACACAAGAGTGCTTGAAGGCATTTTTCATCCCTTAAGGACCTTAAGGGTCAGATGAATTGGAGCTTTCAATAGTCAACCCACCTTATCTAAGTACTCTGCTAAATTTTAATTTTTTAATTTTTTTAGAGATGTGGTCATGCTCTGTCACCCAGGCTAGAATGCAGTGGTGTGACCAGAGCTTACTCCATCCTTGAACTCCTGGGCTCAAGAGATCCTCCCTTCCACCTCAGTCTCCAGAGCAGCTGGTAATACAGGCACATACCACCATGCCCAGCTAATTTTTTAAATTTTTGTAGAGATGCAGACTTGCTCTATTGCTCTGACTGATCCCAAACTCCTGGTCTCAGGCCTCAGTCTCCTGAGTAGCTGAAGTTACAGGTGCAAGCCCCCGAACCCGGCAAATTTTGACAGGCATTATTTGTTAGCATACAACAAGTTTTATAATTCTTATAACTGACAACATAATTCCATTTTGGAGAACACATCTTGAGAAGTTAGTGCCCTCTCCCTACTAAAGTAACTTGTACAAGGTGATTCACAGCAGTGTTGTTAATAAAACAGTGATAAGCCAGGCTCGGTGGCTCAGCCTGTAATCCTGCGCCTTTGGGAGGCTGAGGTGAGTGGATTGCCTGAGCCCACGGGTTCGAGACCCGCCTGGGCAGGCAAGACCTCATCTCTACAATAAATACAAAAAAAAATCAGCTGGGCGTGGCAGCGCATACCTGTAATTCCGACTACTTGGAAGGCTGAGGCGGAAGGATCACCAGAGCCCAGCAGGTCGAGGCTGCGGTGGCCGGGAGCGGCCACTGCACTCCAGTCTGGGTGACCGAGTGAGACTCCAACTCAAAAAATAAATAAATAAATAAAACAGTGACAAATGGAGCTAACAAGTGTACATCGATCACTGAAAGAGCAAATAACAGTCTCCACCTGAGAAAAACCTAGGTAACCAACAATAATATATAATAATAAATAATAACAACAATCATTTTCTGAGCACTATCAATGAGATAAGATTCTGGATTCATAGTTTTTTATTGACAATTTCTTTATAAGATAGTTGTTTCTGTTTTACAAATAAGAAAATTGAGCTGGACAAGGTGGCTCATGCCTGTAATCCCAGCACTTTGGAAGGCAGAGGTGAGAGGACTACCTGAGTCCAGGGGTTTGAGATCAGTCTGGACAACTGGCAACTTGGCGAGACCTCATCTCTACAATAAATCACAAAATTAGCTAGGCGTGGTGGCGCATGCCTATAATTCCAGTTACTTGGAAGGCTGAGGTGGAATTATCACCTGAGCCCAGCAAGTTGAAGCTATGGTGGCCATGAGCATGCCACTGTACTCCAGCCTGGGCAACAGAGTGAAACTCCAATTCAAAAAAAGAAAGAAAACTGGGGTCTTGGAAAGTTTCGAGCACCTCCAGAAAGTTGTTACTCAAACTAGGTCCACCACCTACTAGATGAGTGACCTCAGACAGGAAACTACAGTTTTTTCATCTGTAAAGTGGGGCAATAACACAGCACCCAAATTAAAAAGTTTTCATGAGGACTAAACAAGTTATCACATCAAAAGTATTGAGAGTAGTTCTCGGCACCCAATAATCAATATATTTTCTCCTGCCATAAGCCATAGACTTCAATAACATCAATCTACTGCTTCTTCCCTAAACAAGTCGTGTTCTGTTACACTCCCCCTTGCCATTTTTTACATATGTTGGTTTTTTGTTTTGTTTGTTGTTTTTTTTTTCTTTTTTGACTCGTTGTGACTACCTATGTTTATTAACATGAAGTTCTTTACAGCAGAAATGCTCATCTTCAGTTATTTAGGGCATGGGATGCTGGTTCTCCTGATAAAATGTTAAACCAGGATCACTGCCTAAATAGTCATTTTAGGGGCTGAGCATGGTGGCTCACAACTGTAATCCCAGCACTCTGAGAGGCAGAGGCGAGAGAATTGTCTAAGCCCAGGGGTTCAAGACCAGCCTGGGCGACTTGGCAAGTCCTCATCTCTAACAGTAAATCAAAAAAATTAACTGGGTGTGGTGGAACATGCCTGTATTTCCAACTACTTAGAAGGCTGAGGTGGAAAGATCACCTAAGCCAGGAAGTTGAGTCTATGGTGGCCATGAGCATGCCACTGTACTACAGCCTGGGCGACAGTGAGACTCCAACTCAAAAAAAAAAAAGTCATTTTAACAATTTGTATTTACATAAGAAAGTTCAAGTGGGGCTCGGTGGCTCCGCCTATAATCCTGCGCCTTTGGGAGGCAGAGGTGAGTGGATTGCCTGAGCCCCCACCTGGGCAGGCGATATCGCATCTCTACAATAAATCAAAAAATCAGCCAGGCATGGTAGTGCACACCTATAGTTCCAGCTGCTTGGAAGGCTGAGGCGGAAGGATCGCCGGAGCCCAGCAGGCGAGGCTGCGGTGGCCGGGAGCAGCCACTGCACTCCAGTCTGGGCAACAGAGTGAGACTCCAACTCAAAAAAAAAAAAAAAAAGAAAGTTCAAAATGACCCTTCAAAATTCATTTGCTACTTCTTTTCCATTCACTTCAATGCTGACTTCTAAGAATAACTAAAGGATTAGAGAGCTTTCTCCTTCCCAGTTTTGTGGTCTCTCATCCCCCACCTACTCCTTTCTCACCCATCATTTATAATGCTGCTATAAATACTGACCCCAGGGCAGTCAAAGTGATCCTTAAATACTATATAAAACATAAGGGGTTATGATGACTACTAGCAATACTGACAGATCTTGCCTCTGCCTAAGTAGTTACTGGTAGGCACTTGTCCAATAGTTACTGGTCCAGTAGTTACTGGTAGGAACTTGTCCCCTTCCCTACCTCCCTCTGCTGGAAGAAATGTTAAACTTCACAGGTTAGGGACCACATATATCATCTCAATTGAAAAAAGATGAAAAATGTCAAAGTTGTAAAAAAAATTAAATTGGTGGACAATTCGAATTTTGGAATACTTGGAGGGTTTGGGAGATTTGTGTGGTTTGTCAAAGGGACAGAATTTGATCAATTCTAGGATATCAGGTTCTCAGAAGCCTATGGGAATCAGGAGGAAGACTTGCCTGGGGCAAGTCTCATACCTATGAAAGAGATCTATCTGCAGGGTCAAGGTCCTTTTCTCCTCTCACTACTCTAGCCTAGTTCCACCCAAAAACAGCTAAAGATTGGTAGCAGTTTGAAGGTTAATGTAAGAAAGTCTGCAAAGAGGTGAAAGGAGTCATGTCATTTGATAAGCTTCTTTAACTAATATTCAGAATTATTTATTTATTTTTTGAGTTGGAGTCTCACTGTGTCACCCAGACTGGAGTGCAGTGGCCACTCCCGGCCACCGCAGCCTCGCCTGCTGGGCTCCAGCGATCCTTCCACCTCAGCCTTCCGAGTAGCCGGAATTACAGGCGCGCGCTACAGCACCCGGCTGATTTTTGGATTTATTGTAGAGATGAGGTCTCGCTGCACAGGCGGGTCTCGAACCCGCGGGCTCAGGCAATCCACTCACCTCAGCCCAGACCACTTTTTTAATAAATAAAATCTTACCCAGAAACTTCCTATATAAAACAGGTAAATTTGGTGCTCCTCTGGTTGCAGCTAGGGTGAGGAGCTAGGGCTGTATCCTCCCGCAGTTTCCCCCTTGTCCTTTAAAGGCGCTTCTCACATCCCTGAGGAACATAGCTGATTTAAAGGAAAAGGGAAAGGAAGTCAACATTTAGACAAAGGAGTGAAAAAATACATAAATGAAGGGGAAGAAGGGAAAGCTCCCCCTTAATATGAAAGAAGTAGAGTTGCTTTGTAACCATCACAGCAAAAACAGGTTTGAGCAAGAATCATCAAGGGATGCTTAATCCAGAGGGAAAGTTTGATTAGAGGCAGGCTATGTGCATGATCTTCATGCAAACCGACTGCATATAAAGGAGAAAACACTGCTTATATGGGAGCAAACACTACTGACCTGTGGACTTAAAAAATGTGAATGTCATGTACAACAAGGCAAGGCTGAGGAGGTGCTCCAGATTAAAAGTTAAAAGAGACACAAGAACTAAATACAATATGTAATTCCTGACTGGATTATGCACATGAGGGGGAAAAATGCCATACAGGACGTTACTGAGACAATTGACACTGGAAATATGGGTTACAGATTTGATACAAGTATGGTATCAGTATTTAATTTCCTGAATGTGGTAACTGTGCTGTGGCTACGTAAGAGAAGGTCCTTATTTTTGGAAACAAAACCTGAAGGACAGTACGTGGTCCATAGGGGATGTAACATGTGCAACCTACTCTCAAGCAGTTCAGGAAAAAATAAATAACACAGAGTATTTACAGATACAAAGAAAGCAGTGGTTCTCAAAGCGGGATCCCTGGCGGAGCACCATCATCACTTGGGAACTTGTAATGAGTACAGATTCTTGCGCCCATCTCAAACCTACTAAATCAGTTTTTTGGGGGTGAGGCCTAGGAGTCTGTGTTTTAACTTGAGCCTTCTAGGTCATTCAGACACATGCTAAAGTTTGAAAAACACTGATACAGAGAAAATGAGAAAACAAATATGGTGAATAATAAAATGGATGAATCTGGGGACAGGATATACGGGAGTTTCTTGCATTTTTTTTTTCCTTTTTAAAGCAGGATTTGAGAGGACAGAAAAGCCCCCACATTGGGAGAGACCTGTAGGGGTTGCCCGGTCCTTTTTTTTTTTTTTTTTTTTTTTTTTTTTAGTTGGATTCTCACTCAGTCGCCCAGACTGGAGTGCAGTGGCCGCTGCCAGCCACCGCAGCCTCAACCTGCTGGGCTCCGGCGATACTTCCGCCTCAGCCTTCCAAGTAGCTGGAACTACAGGCGCATGCTACCATGCCTGGCTAATTTTTTTTTATTTATTGTAGAGATAAGGTCTCGCCAAGTTGCCCAGGCGGGTCTCGAACCCGTGGGCTCGGGCAATCCACTCACCTCGGCCTCCCAAAGTGTGGGATTACAGGCTGAACCACCGAGCCCGGCCGCCCTTTCCCTTTTATTTAAGAAACAGAATTTTGCTCTGTCACCCAGGCTGGAATGCAGTGGCTCACAGCAGCTCTAACCTCCTAGACTCAAGTAATCCTTCTACCTTAGCCACCTGAATACCTGGGACTACAGGCACATACCACTGTGCCAGACTAACTTTAAAAAAATATATTTTTAAAGCAGCACACCTCAGTACACTGCCCAGGGTAATCTGGAACTCCTGGCCTCCAGCAATCCTCCCTCCTCAGTCTCCCAACCACTGCATCTTGCCCTGTATTATTCCTGAAACTTTGCTGAAATTGCTGCAAAATAAAACTTAATAACAATGGCAAAATTGCCCTGGAACAATAAGTGTCTAGTTGTGGAAAGGAGTCCCTATGGATAGGAGACAAGTCAAAGGTTAGTGTAGGAACCTACACATGAAGTGATGCAATTTACAACTAAGACTGGCGCAACTCCAATGCAGAGTGAGGGCAGGAGATTCAAATAACAAATCCTGCAGAAAATTTGGGCATCAATTATACTAACCTGAATAGGAACTCTGGCAATCTCTATAAAGAGGTCTTCTTCAGAAAAGCTCTCGGGGAGCATGAGGAAAGCAGCGGTCACAGCACTCTTCAAATTTTTGTCGAGGGCTGATCTAAGAGTGACACTCTCATTTGTCGCCACAATTTTCACCTGAAACAAGCAGAACATTCGGAAGAAAAATTCCAGAAGTGAAGTCTTCATCAAGTCATGGGTTTCACATGCACTGGAACTATCCCAAACTCTTTACACTGAAGATCTTGGAATATTAGTTCAGTTGATACTAAATAATCATCATTCTCATAAGCAACTCCAGAATCTTCTGTTTTACACCAAAGTAAAAGAAATCATGACACAGGAAAGGATCAAAATGCCAAAGAAAACAAAAATAAATATTCCTCTTAAATCAGGAAATGAATCATGAGTTTTGAAAAAAAATAAGTATCATTTGAGAACTTTAATTTTTTTTTTTTTTTTTTTTTAGTTGGAGTCTCGCTTTGTCGCCCAGACTGGAGTGCAGTGGCCGCTCCCGGCCACCGCAGCCTCGGCCTGCTGGGCTCCGGCGATCCTTCCGCCTCAGCCTTCCAAGTAGCCGGAATTACAGGCGCGTGCTACCACGCCCGGTTGATTTTTTGATTTATTGTAGAGATGAGGTCTCGCTGCCCAGGCGGGTCTCGAACCCGCGGGCGCAGGCAATCCACTCACCTCAGCTTCCCAAAGGCGCGGGATTACAGGCTGAGCCACCGAGCCCGGCTTCCTTTAATATTTTTTAATTGTGTAATATTGTTTTTCACAGAAATTTCTAGTGGATGAAGGCATTTTACTTTATTTAGAGCTCACCTGGAGGCCAGGCACGGTGGCTCAAGCCTGTAAGTTTGGGCAAATTACCTAGCTTCTCAGAACTTACGTTCTTATTTATAAAATAGGATAACCGATTTGCATCAAAGAATTGTCATAAAGATTGAATATGACAGTAAACATAAAGTGCCTAGTATACACACAATTGCTTTGCTCAATAAAAAGAATTTTTCTCCTAAACACACAGTTGAAGCTGCCTTCTTCATATTAAAATTATAAGGTCTGAGGTACCGGAGGGCGGGGCGGGCCTCGCCTCAACAAGTTGGCTCCAACCCGGACCAGGCCGGAACTAAGACCCCCAGCCGGAAAGCCAGCCAGTACATGCTACAGCGATTCTAGCAACCCTGTTCAGCCAATCGCCAGCAGACGCGACAGCTGTCCCAACCAATGATCGCTCTCCCCAATCCCCCTCACAGCTTTCTCAGCATGCCCTTTATAAACCCGTCGCCCATCTTGCTGGGCGCGACTTCCCTGGCCCACAGCTATAAGGACTGGTGAACCTCGCCCGGGATTGTGCTAATAAATTTTTCTTGGCTCCTTTGTTGCCGTCTCGCCTGGTCTGGTTTCGTTTACCTTACAAAAATACAAAGAGCTTCAGTCTATTCTGGGATTCCCAGTTTTTTTGTTTTGTTTTGTTTTTTTGAGTTGGAGTCTCACTCTGTCACCCAGACTGGAGTGCAGTGGCCACTCCCCGGCCACTGTAGCCTCGGCTCTGGCGATCCTTCCGCCTCAGCCTTCCGAGTAGCTGGAACTACAGGCGTGTGCTACCACGCCCGGCTGATTTTTTATTTATTGTAGAGATGAGGTCTCGCCAAGTTGCCCTGGCGGGTCTCGAACCCGTGGGCTCAGGCAATTCACTCACCTCAGCCTCTCAAAAGTGGACGATTACAGGCTGAGCCACCCAGCCCGGCTGGGATTCCCAGTTTTAAAGATCACCTTGAATACATTCTGTTAACTACAGCGTGATCTTTATTTATTTAACAGAATGTATTCAAGGGTCAGCATTCATCTCTTACTTCCTCTGAGACTATGGGCATAATTCCTTATCAGTAAAATGGAGTTAATATCAGAATCAGGCTCATAAGATTGCTAGCAAGATATTGCACAACCCTTAGCTGAATTGAGCTTCCTTGTGTGTGTGTTTCACAATAATAACATAAGAGTTTCTCTGGTCAAGGAGTCTCACCTTGGGCTACCATTAGCCCAGGCTTGTTAAAACACATATTATTGTGTGGCAGAGAGGGGTTGATAACAGTTAAAAGTATTCCTTTTAGCCGGGCTCGGTGGCTCAGCCTGTAATCCCGCGCCTTTGGGAGGCCGAGGTGAGTGGATTGCCTGAGCCCACAGGTTCGAGACCCGCCTGGGCAGCGAGACCTCATCTCTACAGTAAATCAAAAAATCAGCCGGGCATGGTAGTGCATGCCTGTAATTCCGGCTACTCGGAAGGCTGAGGCAGAAGGATCGCCGGAGCCCAGCAGGTCAAGACTGCTGTGGCCGGGAGCGGCCACTGCACTCCAGTCTGGGCGACAGAGTGAGACTCTGACTCAAAAAAAAGAAAAAGAAAATCTGGTTTTGCTGAGTACAACCTTGTAAATTCCAAAGAAAATGTATAGTCACTCAACCCAACCCCCTGCTTACCTAAACTTAGGTGTAAGACCCCTCTCCTCCCTCCCTGGGGTGCTCAGCCTGGGAGCATTAGCCCGCTGAGTCGCCCAGGTGCTAATAAAACTGCTACTTCCTAAAACACCCTGGTGTCACGACCTCTCTGTCTTCCCGCAACAATTGGGCCCAACCCCCCAATAATATACTTCAGTAGAACCAGACCTGGCTGGCTTTTCTTTTTCTTCCTTCCTTTCTTGCTCTCTCTCACTCTCTTTTGAATCGGGGTCTCACTCTGTCACTCAGGTTGGGGTGCAGTGCCACAATCACAGATCACCATAGCCTCAAACTCCTGGGCTCAAGCAATCCTCCCACTTCAGCCCACCAAGCAACTGACACTACAGGCAAGCACCACCATGCCAGTCTAATATTTTTGCTTTTATTTTTGGAGTTAGAGTCTCACTCTCTCACCCAGACTGGAGTGCAGTGGCCGCTTCCGGCCACCGTAGCCTCGACATGCTGGGCTCCGGCGATCCTTCTGCCTCAGCCTTCCGAGTAGCCGGAATTACAGGCATGCGCTACCACGCCCGGCTGATTTTTTGATTTATTGTAGAGATGAGGTCTCGCTGCCCAGGCGGGTCTCAAACCGGCGGGCTCAGGCAATCCACTCACCTCAGCCTCCCAAAGGCGCGGGATTACAGGCTGAGCCACTGAGCCCGGCTTAGTCTAATATTTTTTTTAAATTTTTGTAAAGACAGGTTTCACTTTATTGTCTCCAACTCCTGGGCTCAAGTGATCCTTCTGCCTCAGCCTCCCAAAGTGCTGGGATTGCAGGTGTAAGCCACTGCACTCAGTCTAAAAAATGCATATTTATTTCTTTTTTTTTTTTCTAAGTTGCAGTTTCAGTCTGTTGCCCAGGCCAGAGTACAGTGGCATGCTCACGGCCACTGCAACCTCAAACTGCTGGGGCCAGATGACCTTCCACCTCAGCCTTCCAAGTAGCTGGAACTATATATGTGTACCACCACGCCCAACTAATTTTTTAGTCACGCTCTAGGCTCAGGCAATCATCTTGTGGCAGAGAGGGGCTGATAACAGTTAAAGGTATTCCTTTTGAAAGTCAATTGGCAGGCTCCAAAAACCTGCCAGACAGGTTTTACTTAAGAAAAAAACCCAAATAGCCAAGAATGGTTTTCTTGGAGAGGCAAAATAGTGACCAATTCACTCTTCCTGAAGTCATTAATTTACAGCCCCTGCTTGTTATGCATACCCTGGAGACCATTTGTTCGTTAAAAAATCTGATTTTTCTTGGAGATGCAAAATAGTGACCAATTCACTCTTGTGAAGTCATCAGTTCACAGCCCCTGCTTGCTATGCATATCCTGGAGACCATTTGTTCTTTAAAAAAATCTGATTTTGCTGAGTACAACCTTGTGAATTCCAAAGATGTATAATCACTCAACCCGACCCTCCTTCCTTACCTAAACTAAGGTATAAGACCCCCCTCCTCCCTCCTCAGGTGCTCAGCCTGGGAGCTTTAGCCAGCTGAGTCATGCCAGTGCTAATAAAACTGCTACTTCCTAAAACAGCCTCGGTGTCATGGCCTGTCTTCCCGCTACAATCTCACCTCTACCTCTCAAGTGCTGGGATTACAGGTGTGAGCCACCAATTCCGGCAAAAATGCACATTTCTAACATGTTCCCAATTAATGTCCAGGGATCACAGTTTGAGAGTTATTGCTCTAAGGTAAATACTTAGAAGTAGAATTATTTTTCTGTGTGGTTAAACCACTTTATACTCACACCATAATATTTTTACAGCATCATGCTGTTTCTGACTGACTTTCTATACAAAGGAAAGTCTCTAGAAGTCCCTAATAAGAACCCATATATCTGAAATGTATCTACCATCTCTAAACCATTTGGTATTGTCAACAAATTTTCCTCCAAGTCTAGAAAACAAAGCGTAAATTGCCTTTTATTTGTCAAATATAATTTCTGATAAAATTAAGAGGGTACATAAAAGATACATATGAGAAACTCCAAAATAAAATTTTACCAGAAAGCAAGGAGAGAGAATGACCTGTACCCTAAGGTATAGTTTCTTCTCTCATTTTTTTTTGTTGTTGTTTATTGCAAAAAGCAGTATTATTAAACATAAAACTATTTTATAAATCAAGCTTAAGAACCTAAATTCTTTTAGCTTTTTTTCCTTCATACAACATACAAACTTCACATAAGGTAGGTAGGCGGCCACTTAATTCAATACCACCTCCTCCTCCCTTACAATTATGACTTAATAGATCTTAATTAAGCCTTTCAGTACTGGGTGAGTCTAGTGTTATTGCAATCATCTGCAGCCAGTATAAAACCAAGGACCAGTCCAAGAACATGACTTGCCTAAGGTTGCATAACGAGTGGATGGCAAAAATCAGGGTAACACCCATATGGTTAGCCAATCCACCTCTAAACATTTTGAATTATTCTAATGTATTCAGTAAGGGATCTATTCTAATTAACTTTTTTTTTTTTTTTGAGTTGGAGTCTCACTCTGTCGCCCAGACTGGAGTGTAGTGGCTGCTCCCAGCCACCCCAAACTTGACCTGCTGGGCTCTGGCGATCCTTCTGCCTCAGCCTTACAAGTAGCTGAAACTACAGGCACGCGCTACCACGCCGGGCTAATTTTTTTGACTTATTGTAGAGATGAGGTCTTGCCAAGTTGCCCAAGCAGGTCCTAATTAATATCTTATCTTGAGAAAGGATTAAAATAAAACTGTAAGGTCCGGCCAGACTAGCTGGCTCAGCCTGTAATCCCGCACTGAGGTGAGTGGATTGCCTGAGCCCACGGGTTCGAGACCTGCCTGGGCAGCGAGACCTCATCTCTACAATAAATCAAAAAATCAGCTGGGTGTGGTAGCGCATGCCTGTAATTCCGGCTGAGGCGGAAGATCGCCGGAGCCCAAGTCAAGGCTGCGGTGGCCGGGAGCAGCCACTGCACTCCAGTCTGGGCGACAGAGTGAGACTCCAACTCAAAAAAAAAAAATTGTAAGGTCCTATAACTCCTACATTTATCTCTTAAATAACCTTCCCAAACTTTATACAGTTGGCCTTCCATATTTGTGAGCTCTATACCCATGGATTCAACCAACTGAAGATGGAAAATATTCAGGAAAAAAAAATTCCACAAAACTTCAAAAAAGCAAAACTTGCATTTGTTATATGCCAAGTGCTGAATCCATGTGAAAGAAGTGTTGTGTAGGTATTGTATTAGATATTACAAGTAACCGAGGGATCACTTAAAGAATATGGGAAGATGTGTATAAGTTATATGTAAATACTAGATGTTTTATATCAGAGACTCCAATTTTGGTATGGGGGGTGTCCCAAAACCAATCCTCCAAGGGTACCAAGGAACTGTGTGGCAGGATGCAGCAAATGCTCAAATATATTTCTTGTATGATTGAGTGAATAAACACAGAAACATGTAGCTGGTTCAGGATCAGCAGTTGGCCTCATGGCAATCACTAGCCCAGGGCAGAAAAAGAGTTGATAGCAGTTAAAGGTATATATTTATCTAAGAGGAAATCTTATATGGTACATTTCTGTCCTATAATAGATAGTTATGAAAATTTTTAAAAAGGAGGTAGAGAACAAAAATAAAATGGTACAAGCACACCAAAAATGGTATAAGGAAAGTTTAAGAAAAATATACATACAAAGGAAATTCTATAAACAATCTAGGCATAATAAAGCCTTTTCTGAATGCAAGTCTCCAAACATTTTCGGATTTCCCTTCAAATTTTATATAGAATTTACTTAAGTGCCTAGTTCAAATTATAGTTTAAAACAATCTCTCAGGCTACCATTATAGTCCAAAAATACAAAAGCTGGTACTTGTAATAAAGCCACAGAAATTAAAGTTTACCATTTAAGTTATGCTAATAACTTCAGGCCTTATAGCTTTTGTATAAAAAGGTAATCAGCCACTGCCTGCAATTGTCAAAATGTAGGCCTGACTTTATTCCTTTTATTGAGCTAAAATCCAGTGATTTCATGCCCACATAATGGTCATGCAAAAATTCCAGCCAGTGCCTGCAAATAATGCCACTGCTAAAGGCCTCAAGTCAGACAGGGAGAGATTTTCGATCTCTGGCTAGGCAGGACTACGCCCATTATCAGCTCTGAAGAAATTACAGAAGATGGACCTTCACCCCCCAGCACCCCAAATGATTATGGGATTGAAAAATCTCTAAAAAATAGACAGTTGTGGCAGGTAGCTAGCACAGGTTAGATGTAAATAAATTTCCTATAGCTAGGTTTTAAAAGGCGCTCAAACGTTTCTACTGCAGGCCAAGTGGCAACTTGTCCCACCCCTTGGCAAATCCAGGGAAAACTCCATCAGATATAAAACTAGGACAGTATAATTTCAGTTTGCGGGTTAGCATTGTTAAACCCAAGATTTTAAATCCAAGAGACCACAAAGAGCCAGCTCCGATGCAAACACACGAGGGTCTTTATTCAAGTGCGAGTCTGGGCTCACGTTTGAAGCCGATGCAGCAACTTCAGGGACAAGAGCCCCGACCCAGGCTAACACGCACCTTTTATACATAATTCTGAATGGGTAGGGTGGCTTTACAAACTTGTGCACACAGGATTGGATAAAAACTATATGACGCAGTTACAAAGACTTTGATTGGTTGATTTAAGTTCGATTTGCGTGGGCTCAGGCTTAGTTACTTGTGATGGACTGCCAAACGGGCGGAATGGAATGCCAGAAAAGCTAGGTTTAGTGAGCAGGCAGGAGGTTTGAAACAACACCGAGCTTACCAGGAGAGAGACGCCACAGAGGCTACCACAATTTAAGCAAAGGAATGTCCGGAAGGGGCTTATTGCTTAACATTCACACACTGCTAGCAGCAGTTGCAGAATTCATATAGTAATAGTTTTTTTTGAGTTTTTTTTAATCTCTTGGGTCTCTCAAGCATAATAATCACTAGAAATCCTTTGAAGACATAAGTAAAATAAACATAGGTATTTGGTATTGCATCACTCAGGATCCAAGTCCCTGAAATAAAATTTGTTAAACCTTTGAAATTGTTTAATGGTAGGCCTCTGAAGGAAAGGGGGGCCACAAACGTAAATGCTCATAAGAAAATGTGTTGTCTATTTGGAACAAATTTTAATCACAGTTTATGAGCTTATTTCCCTAGACACTTCTTGGACCAGAAGTAACTCAAAACATCCAAGGGGAGTAAGTGCTGCTAAAAATTAAAAAAAAAAAAGGACCCAATCAACATCTGTAAGGAAAAAAAAAGGGGGAGCCTAAGTGTGGCCCTGTTCCTATACTAGTCTAGAAAATTTAAATGCCTGACTTCTCTATAAAGTCTCAAAGGCGGGAAAACAAAAGCCCCTGCTAGGGAAAAAGTCCCCAAAACAGGCCTTTAAATAAAGTAAACAGGCTTCTTGCCTTTTGAAATTCCTTATGGGTGGCCACCCCCTCTGGTTAAGGGCATACAAGGAGACTTAAAAAAATTAAAAAGTCTTGCCCTAAAAGCCATCCATTGTCAAGTCAAAAAACGATTGCCAATTAGTTTAACTACCGATGCTCATTCTTTTAAGCCAGGTGATATGGTATGGGTAAAAGAATAAAATATATAATCTCTAAAGCCCCTCTGGAGGGGGCCATTTACAGTTTTTTTATATAACAAAACTAAGCTGGCCTTCCAGGACTGGGAGTGCACCGCAGATTCAGTTTAAGGGGGAACACCCCTTAAGCTGACCATTCGGAAAGTCGGGAAACCCAAAGAAAGACGTGGAACTAATTTATCCAGCCCTGCTCTGGAAATGTGAGAATACTTCAGGCCCTACTTCAATCACACACTGGAAGCTGATTAAACGATGCACGGCAGAAGATTGAAAATTCGGCTTAAGGACCCAACGGACATTACTGATAAGCCTTTGTTTTGCTTTGTCAACCTTTATACTTGCTAAACCACTTATAACTTTATTTATTATAAAATTAACAGTTGTCCCCATTGATCATGTTAGAAAAGAGTTTCACTAACATTTCCGTCCTTTCTGACAATAGAAAGTTTACCTAATCTGGGTATCTACCGCTTCCCCCCTATACCCAGCATGTAAATGTATAAAAACTATCTGGCCAGACTTAAAGGTTTTCCATCGTTATTCATCCCAGCCAGAAGTTTGTTATACTGATAAACATATCTGCACCCATAATGGCCAGCTATACTTTGCTGGATTATCAAAACAAAGCTACCAATACACTAAAGCTGGTCTCATAGCCTGTAACACCCCCAGAAGCACAAATTGGGTTTGTTGGAATTTTGCTCTCTCACCCAAAGCTGAAAAGCTGATTTAAAAAACTGTGCAATTAGTAGTTCCTCCAACTGCCCAACAGTCAAAACTAACCCTCTTCCCTCAATCATGGAATATAGGGCAGAATCTATTTATAAATTTGGCTGAAAATATAGCTCGGCCACTTGGTGTCACCAATTGTTGGGTATGTGGCGGGGCACTAATGACTAAAGAGTGGCCTTATAAGGGAACTAATCTAAATGCTTACCAATTCCTCCAATGAAACCATTCTTTGTTAAAACAGATAATGTACCCCAGAAGTGAATACTCTCCTCAAAAGTAATTGGAAAAAACTGTTTAAGCAAAGCAGGTTCTGCTTATACTCAATAGATAGGAGAGACTCCTTGCAAAAAAAATATTATACTGGAATTCAACCCAACAGACCTGGTGGCCAACAAAGCCTGTTTGGTATTGGGCATCTGATTATGCAACTAAATCTTCTCAATATACTAAAGGGCTATTTTAGATATGTGGAAAGGTTGCATATGCCCAGCTCCCAGCATTATGAAAAGACATATATAACATAAATATAATCCAGGCAGAGTTTTTCCTTCTGCCTAACCCAAGGGGGGATAAACTAGGCATTCCTCTTTATAAAAACCCCAAAACCTGAGGTGCTCGATCCCTCGATCAAGTTCTTAATATAGGAGGGACCCAGGTTTGGAAAAATGACAAATGGCCACCCCAGAAAATTATAAATACTTATGGCCCAGCCACATGGGCACAAAATGAGTCGAAAATGCTGCATATATATATATATATGCTAAATCACATTATCAGGTTACAAACTGTCTTAAAAATTATAACTAAACAGCCACGGCTTTTGAGTTTGTTGCTCAGCAGCAACCCAAATGCGTGCAGCTATTTATCAAAACCGCTTAGCTTTAGACTACCTGCTGGCGAAAAAAGGAAGAGTATGTGAAAAATTTAATAGCTCTGACTATTTTTTACAAATAAATAATAATGATAAAGTTATAACTAATATAGCCACCAATGTTAAAAAACTTGTCCATATCCCAGTAAAAAAAGGGCAAGGCATAAAAATCAGCAATTGGTTTAAAAACATGTTCTCGCGTCTGAAAAGATTTAAGTATACTATTGGATATATAGTCCTAATGGTAAAATCCTGCCTTATCCTCCCTTGCATAGCCCCAATAATTATAAACGCCATTTCTGAGTTTGTAAAAACAGTTGTTAAACAAAAAACTGCGGCCCATATAATGTTGATGCACCAAATTAAAGATAATGATGCTTTAGATCCATAAAAGATCAAGCATCAAAGGGGGGAATGTGGCAGGATGCGGCAAATACTCAAATATATTTCTTGTATGATTGAGTGAATAAACACAGAAACATGTAGCTGGTTCAGGATCAGCAGTTGGCCTCATGGCAATCACTAGCCCAGGGCAGAAAAAGAGTTGATAGCAGTTAAAGATATTTCCTTTTAAAAGGCAAGTTGCAACTTTAAAGACCCGCCCAGGCGCCAGGCAGGTTTTGTTTGGGAAAGGCCAAATAGCCCAAAGACTAGCCATTTAATAGATATGCAAAAAGAGTGGCTAATTCACAGACTTATCCAAAAACCCCCCTTCTGAAGTTGATGGTTTACAATCCCGCAGTTCCTAAAAACCATTTGTTCTTTGAGAAATCTAATTTTGCTAAGTACAACCTTGTAAAATTCCAAAGGAAATATATAATCACTCAACACGACCCCCCTCCCTTACCTAAATGAGGGTATAAGACCCCAGGTCACCTGTTCTGGGGTGCTCGAGCTTGATTTAAATGCATGAAATTCTCGGGCCCGCTGTGCTGTGCTAGCCAGCATAATAAAGTGCCACTTTGTATAATAGTCTCAGTGTCACGACCTCTCTATTTTTCCTGCTACAACTGTATTCCACATGGACTCATGGATCTAGGAGGACCACCTCCTCATTTTAATGATGGGAAGACTGAGGCCCAGAGGGAGTAAAGGACTCCTCCAAGAGAAGAAGGGGCAAGTGGATCCAGCCCACTGATCCATCCAGTGCTCTTTCCACAACTCTGTGACGCGTCTCCAACTCCATATTCCTCTTCTTCATCCTCTTTCACCACATCCTTCTCAATATATTCTTTGCCCCCTTTTTGATGGCTATTCCAGAAAATCAATAAATAGAAGCTATTTTGAGATGCTAACAATTCAAAGAAACAATGCAAAGAAAACAATGCAAAGAAAAAAATAAGGAGAAATTTTCCTAGTTAACAAACTACTACTTGCTTTCCAAAGAAATTGTTCTACTTAGGTTGTAAGAAAGCAGTCTGTTTGCTATTTAAGGTTAAGAGAGTAAAAATAAAAGCATCCTTACTCAAAGGAAAAATGTCAATTCGGAAGACTCTGCTACTGTGCCGATGTGGTTCTTCAAGGAAAGGTGAACTAGGAACTTGTCTCAGCAGTACTGTTATTTGTTTGTTGCTCAGAGTGAAAAGCCAGTGAACTCTTGGGACACTGCCAGAGAGGCCTGGGGAAAAAAGAAAGTCTTCGGATTTGTGAATAGCTGTTTGTTTCTTACTGGGAATGCCCCGACCTGAACTGCATAGATAACATTAGCACTACTGCCAGGGAGGAAAATCTTTACAGGAGAGAGAAAGGGGCAATGCTTGAAGGGGCTTTCAAAGGAGAGATTTGTGAGTACCTTTCAAGACAGAAAATAAGAGAAAGTCACATGTGGTTTCCTCTATACCATAGTCACAAGGAGAGACTACTTGAATTGCACAGAGTGAAGTTTTAGTCACAAAGAACACAGACCTACCTAGTTTTCAAATACTCAACCACCCCAAAGAACTTTTCCATTCCTAATAACCAAGAGGTTTAACTCTTCTAAACAATCACTGCCTCAGGACGAAAAAGAAACAAGGAACATAAGAGCCTGGTGAAACCTTGTTCCTTATCTACCTGTTGTCCTGTGGGTTCTTCAAGGACAATGTGGTGGTGTTTTGTTTTGTTTTTTTAATTCCTTTGGCATACACAGAGAGCAGGTTGTTTTTTGAATAACTAAATGAATGGCTCACCTTTGCTTTTCAAAGACTATAGGCCTAAACATTTGTTCATTGCAGTGCAGAGGCAAAACTAGTAAGCCAAGTTTTCCAATTCCCAGTTCAGGAATATTTTATACCACTGGGATTTTTTTCTAACCATACACACACAAAAAAAAAACACAATTAATAATGCTAAAATATGGTAAAGTTTGCACTAAATATACTAAAAAACACTGAATTTTTTTTTATTATTCAGAGTCTGACTCTTACCCAGGTTGGAGTACAGTGGCACACTCACAGCCACCGCAGCCTCAACCTGCTGTGCTCAGGTGATCCTTCTGTCTCAGCCTTCCAAGAAGCTAGAACTACGGGCATGCACCCAAATTGTATGCTTTAAACGGCTGAATCATATGGGATGTGAATTGTATCTCAATAAAACTGTTATTTAAGAAAAGCCACATTCTAGCAAATACAGGAGAAAATATATTGCAATGAATACATGAAAATAAATTAAAATCCTCTTAACAAGGTAGCAAAAATAACACTCCATGTCAATGTGAATGCTTTAAAAATTCAAGCAGGCTGAGCTTGGTGGCTCAGCCTATAATCCCAGCACTTTGGGAGGCCAAGACCAGTGGACTGCCTGAGCCCGTGGGTTCAAGACCAGCCTGTGCAACTTGGCGAGACCTCGTCTCTACAATAAAATAAAAAACAGCCGGGCGTGGTAGCCTTCCCGCTACTCCGAAAGCTCGCCAGAGCCCAGCAGGTCGACGCTGGGGTGGCTGTGAGTGTACGTGCCCCTGCACTCCAGCATGGGCGAAGGAGTAAGAAGTCAACTCAAAAAATTAAATAAATAAATAAATAAAAATTCAAGCCAAAAATTACCTATACACTAAAAACAACGTAAAATACAGACATATTAATTAGGAAAATGACTATTATTCTCTAGAGGTTTCTGAGACTTAAAAAATATTGGCCAGGTGCAGTGGCTCACACCTATAATCCCAGCACTTTGGGAGGCCGAGGTGAAAGGGCTGCCAGAGCTCACAGGTTCGAGACCAGCCTGGGCAACTTGGCAAGCCCTCATCTCTACAATAAATAAAAAAATAAGTAGCTGGGCATGGTGGCGCGTGCCAGCAGTTCCAGCTACTTGGAAGGCTGAGGCAGAGGGATTGCCTGAGCCCAACAGGTTGAGGCTGAGGTGGCCATGAGCAAGCCACTGCACTCCAGCCTGAGTGACAGAGTGAGACTCCAACTCAAAACACACACACACACACACACACACACACACACACACACACACACAGGCCACCATATTAACTACTATTAACTACTTCAATTTCAGCTGGGTGTGGTGAGTCATGCTTATAATCCCAGTTCTTTGGGAGGACAAGGTGGGAGGATCACTTGAGTCCAGGAGTTTCAGACCAGCCTGGGCAATATAATGAGATCCTGTCTACAAAATAATATACAAAAATTACCTGGGCATGGTGGTGCAGGCCTGTGGTCATAGCTACTCAGGAGGCTGAAGCAGGAGGAGCACTTGAGTCCAAGAGTGTGGGGCTGCAGTGAGTTATGAATATACCGCTGTATTCCAGTCTGGGTGACAGAGCAAGCCCTTGTCTCCAAAAATTAAAAATATAAAAAGCCTTAAATCCCATGATTCTTTACGAGGGAAAATAGTAAATGACTCAAATTTACGATTGTGCAACAGGCACACTACCTGTGTGGTGCCCTTCACAACATGTCTTTCCCTTAATAAATCTATCTTTCCTCACAAAAAAAAGAAAAGAAATTTAAGATTGTAATAACGACTGAGCGCAGTAGCTCAAGCTTGCAATCCCAGCAATTATGAGGCAAGTTCATGATAAAGTAAAATAAATATTTAATTTACACTCCACTTTTTCCAGAAGTATCTATCTTTGTAGTACGATACTGCTTTATACTCCTTTTATTTTTGTTTTTTTTTTTTTTTTTGTTTTTTTTTTTTTTTTTTTTTTTTTTTTTTTTGTTTTTTTTTTTTTGTTTTGTTTTGTTTTGTTTTGTTTTGTTTTGTTTTGTTTTGTTTTGTTTTGTTTTGTTTTGTTTTGTTTTGTTTTGTTTTGTTTTGTTTTGTTTTGTTTGGTTTTTTTTGGTTTAGGTGTGAGCCACCACGCCCAGCTGCAATTTAAATCTTTAAAAGGAGGCCAGACACAGTGACTTATGCCTATAATCCCAGCACTTTGGGAGGCCCAGGCGAGAGGATTGCCTTAGCTCAGGGGTTTGAGACCAGCCTGGGCACCTCGACGAGATCTCAACTCTATAATAAATCAAAAAATAACTGGCATGGTAGTGCACACCTGTGGTTTCAGCTACTTGGAAGGCTGAGGCGGAGGGATCGTCTGAGTCCAGCAGGTTGACCCTGCGGTGGCCATGAGCATGCCACTGCACTCCAGTCTGGGCAACAGAGTGAGACTACAACTCAGAAAAAAAAAAAGTTTAAATTGCTAGTGATTTAGAAATTCTATTTCAATCCGCAAGATGAAAGACAATTCTGAGCCGGGCTCGGTGGCTCAGCCTGTAATCCCACGCCTTTGGGAGGCTGAGGTGAGTGAATGGCCTGAGCCTGTGGGTTCGAGACCCACCTGGGCAACTTGGCGAGACCTCATCTCTACAATAAATCAAAAATTAGCCAGGCGTGGTAGCGTACACCTGTAGTTCCAGCTACTTGGAAGGCTGTGCGGAAGGATCGTAGGAGCCCAGCAGGCGAGGCTGCGGTGGCCAGGAGCGGCCACTGCACTCCAGTCTGGACGACAAAGTGAGACTCCAACTCAAAAAAAAAAAAAAAAAAGAAAGACAATTCTGGAGTTTACACAATAATTTAGTGTAACTCTTTTTAAAACACTTAAAAAGAAAGAATTCACACTCATCATAATTCTTTCTTTAAGACATTCACCCATTTTTTCTTGTCCAAAATGCTACCACCCGTTCTCATCAGATTTGTCAAGTTTGATTATATTTGCTGCCATCTAGGGGTAAAAATAGTTTGCTCAAAGATCATCACTCTGGTTAACAGGAATTTCCAGAGTGGGAGAAACCAGGGGAAGGAGCGGAGGGAGAGTCAATTTGCCCGTTTGTCATTTTCATTTTTTTTATCCTATTATATTTTCAACACCTTCAAATGATTTTTAAGATAGCCTATTTTTCTTTTCTTTCTTTTGTTTATTGAGTTGGAGTCTCATTCTGTCGCCCAGGCTGGAGTGCAGTGGCACGCTCATGGCCACCCTAGCACTGACCTGCTGGGCTTCGGGGATCCTTCCACCTCAGCCTTCCAAGTAGGTGAAACTACAGGCCTGCGCTACCACACCCAGCTAATTTTTGATTTATTGTAGAGATGAGGCATCTCCAAGTTGCTGGGGCTGGTCTTGAACACGCAGGTCCAGGCAATCCACTTGCCTCGGCCTCCACAAAGTGTTGGGATTACAGGCTGCACCAGAACCTGGCCAGACAGCCCATTTTTCTTAGGCTAAAAGCTTAATAGGTGTGAGGGGTGATCACTGCTATCAATACCGTTTTCTTCTCCAACTTAGCTGAGAAATACAGTTTTATATCACATAACTATAGATGCTACTACCTGTCTTCAATTGCTGCTTTTATTTTACAAGAATATATGGCATTTAGATAAAATTTGAGTCATTTCCAGCATTTACATTCTGAGATTTCTTGGCATTTCAGGTTTCTAAAGCCTTTAAAGCTTTGTATTTTTTTTTTTTAGAAAGCAGGATTTATTGAGAGGACAGAAAAGCTCCCATAATGGGAGGGGACCCAAGGGAGTTGCCCAAAATTTTTTTGGGGGTTGGGTCTCACTCGGTCACCCAGGCTGGAGTGCAGTGACAGGCTCATGACTCACTGCAGCCTCGACCTCCTGTGCTCAGGCGATACTTCTGCCTCAGCTTCTCAAGTAGCTGGGACTACAGGCATGCATCATGTCTGGCTAATCTTCTGATTTTTTTGGAGAGATGAGGAGGCTCAAGCATTCCTCTTCACCTTGGCCTCCCAAAGTCCTGGGATTACAGACATGAGCCACTCAGCTCTTTTAAAAATTTTTAAAAATATTCCAAGTACAAAGTACAGTACAGAGAATAACATAACACCTTTTTTTTTTTGAGTTGGAGTCTCACTCTGTCACCCAGGCTGGAGTGTAGTGGCCGCCCCCAGCCACCGCAGCCTAAAACCTGCTGGGCTCTGGCGATCCTTCCGCCTCACCCTTTCCGAGTACCCGGGCATTACAGGCATGCGCTACCATGCCCGACTGATTTTTTGATTTATTGCAGAGATGAGGTCTCGCTGCCCAGGCGGGTCTCGAACCCGTGGGCTCAGGCAGTCCACTCACCTCAGCCTCCCAAATGCACGAGATTATAGGCTGAGCCACCGAACCTGGCTTAATATAACATCTTAACATTCAATCTCATTTTATCTCAAACTATCTGAGATAGGAAGGACAGAGAGAGAAGGGAAATATCATGTTCTGAGGACATACTAAGCGCCAGGCATTTCAGAACCCTTCTGTGGTTGGCATCATCAAACTCATCAACAGATGAGAACAGTCTGAGGCTCAGGGAGATTCAGTCAGTGGCGTGAGGCTTGAGACCCGCCCAGGCAACTTGTCTCTACAATAAATCAAAAACTAGCAGGGCGTGGTAACACGCATCTGTAGTTCCGGCTACTTGGAAGGCTGAGGCAGAAGGATCGCTAGAGCCCAGCAGGTCGAGGCTGCAGTGGCCAGGAGCATGCCACTGCACTCCAGTCTGGGCAACAGAGTGAGACTCCAACTCAAAACAAACAAAAAAAAGATGCTTGGGGTAAGACATGGGGTGGAGGAGGGTGTGGCATTTCTGTAATCCTCTGGGCACATCACTCTTCCAGCACTTTGGATGTGTTGACCAACTCCTTAGAATTCTTCTGTTTATGGATTTTATTTTTTTAGAAACAGGGTCTTACTGTCACCCATGCTGGAGTGCAGTGGTGCAATCATAGCTCACTGCAGCCTCAAACTCCTGGGATCAAGCAATCCTCCTGAGTACCTGGGTCTGCAGGTGCAAGCCACCATGCCCAGCTAATTTTTTACTTTTATTTTTGTAGTGACAAGATCTGGCAAGGTTACCCAGGCTTCTCTCAAACTCCTGGCCTCAAGCAATTCTACCCTGGCCTCCCAAAGTCTGGGAATACAAGCTAAAGGTTTTATGGAGACTCCATAGTCTAGGCATGACTAATTCATTTTAATTTTAATTTTTATTATTTTTTGAGTCAGGGTCTCACTCTGTCACCCAGGCTGGAGTGCAGTGGCACAATCACAGCTCATCATAGCCTCAATCTCCTAGGCTCAGGGGATCCTTCCATCTCAGCCTCCCAAGTAGCTGGGACTACAGGTGTGCATCACCATGCCCGGCTAATTTTTTATTTTTGTAGAGACAAGGTCTTGTTATGTTTTTCTCAGGCTGGTCTTGAACTCCTGGGCTCAAGTAATCCTCCCACCTCAGTCTCCCAAAGTGCTGGGATTACATGTGGGAGCCAGTGTACCCGGCTTGCATGACTGATTAAATCATTGGCCACTGATAATTAACCCAATCTCATCCCCTCTCTTCTCCCTGAAGGGGTATGTGTTTTGGGGGGTGGGGAGAGGGAAGGGTGCTGGGGGAGGGGAAGCCTGAATGTTCCAACCCTGCAACCACATAGTTTGTTCCCTGGCAACCAGCCCTATCTAGGGGCGCATCAAGAGTCACCTTATTAGCATAAACTCAGGTATGGTTGAAAGGGACTTGTTATGAATAATAAAAGACCCTCTTGCCCCATCACGCACATATTCCGAGAGTTCTAGGAGCTCAAACCAGGAACCAGAGACAAAGATCAAATATATATACCTTCAAATATCATACTATCACAGGGGAATATCTGGACATTGTTGGCAATAAATTTTATAGGAAACCAGGCTCCGTGGCTCAGCCTGTAATCTCGCGCCTTTGGGAGGCTGAGATGAGTGGATTGCCTGAGCCCATGGGTTCAAGACCCACCTGGGCAACTTGGCAAGACCTCATCGCTACAATAAAACAAAAATTAGCCAGGCATGGTAGCGCGCGCCTGTAATTCCAGCTACTTGGAAGGCTGAGGCAGAAGGATTGCCGGAGCCCAGTTGGTCGAGGCTGAGGAGCCCAGTGGTCGAGGCTGCGGTGGCCGCAGCTAGTGAAAACTTTTAATTAAAAATTTATTGTCACCAGGCTCGGTGGCTCAGCCTGTAACCCCAGCACTTTGGGAGGCTGAGGTGAGTGGATTGCCTGAGCCCATGGGTTCGAGACCCGACTGGGCAACTTGGCAAGACCTCATCTCTACAATAAATCAAAAATGAGTCAGGCGTGGTAGCGCGCGCCTGTAGTTCCAGCTACTTGGAAGGCTGAGGCGGAAGGATCGCCGGAGCCCAGCAGGTCGAGGCTGCGGTGGCCCGGGAGCAGCCGCTGCACTCCAGTCTGGGAGACAGAGTGAGACTCCAACTCAAAAAAAAAAAAAAAAAAAGATAGGGCTGGGCTTGGTGGCTCAGCCTGTAATCCCAGCATTTTGGGAGGCCGAGGTTGAGTGGACTGCCTGACCCCGTGGGTTCGCAACCTGCCTGGTCAACTTGATGAGACCGCATCTCTACAACAAATCAAAAATTAGCCGGGCCTAGCAGCGCACACCTGTAGTTCCAGCTACTTGGAAGGCTGAGGTGGAAGGACTGCCGGAGCCCAGCAGGTTGAGGCTGCGGTGGCCAGGAGCGTCCATTGCACTCCAGTCTGGGTGACAGAATGAGACTCCAACTCAAAAAAAAAAAAAGATAGGCTCAGCAAAATATTAATTATGAAGAAGGAACAAAGTTATGTGTTTTGCATGACTAAAGTGGAAGTGAAAGGCTTTGCTGGTTAACTACCTTCCTCCTCTACTCTGACAGCAGTGTTCCAGAAAACCCTCCTAGCTGCAGGCAAGTGACATCTGGGAGATAATGGAAACACCACTGGCCTGGAAGTCATGGAACTGTCAGTAATTAGCTGCAAGATCTTATGGAAATCATTTTCTCAGGTGGAAAAAGACTGGACCTGAACCAGAAAGGCAAGCACGTGGCCAAAGGGTATGCAGACATCACCAACCAATCAAGCACTCATTCCTCAGCCCAGTTCAGATGTATCATCAAACCCTTCTCAAGTCAGTGCTCCAACCTCTTGCCCTTTAAAGTACGGCCCTTTGACAATAGCACCAGCATCACCTGAGTGTTTATTAAAATAATACAGAATCTCAGGTCCCATCCCAGACCAACTGAATCAGAATCTGCATTTCAACAAGGTCCCCAGGTAACTCCTATGCTGTCAAGTTTGACCACTCTAAGCAATCAGGAGCAGAGCACACAGAGCAGGTGAAATCTGTAAGTCACTCCTAGCCCAGCTAATCTATAGAAGGCATCTGACTTAGACCCCCATTGGTGTTTGTACGCTGGGGTCCTGCCAAGCTCTTGGGAGCCTCCTTAGAGACTGGGTGCTTCATCTGAAAGACAGTTTGGCTGGGTTCCTGCTGCCAGCCAACCCATCTGGGGAGATTCATGCAACTTACCTGTGTTCCAACATCCCACCATCAAACTCCACCCATCTGCTGGTGCCAAGAGGTTCCTGTGTACCACCTGGTACCACATACTCTGAACCACCTATGACACCCCCTTTACTTCCAACTTCTTCCTGGCAGTGTCTGTTCCTCCTTTGAGATTAATTTTATCTCTACCTGATGCTAAATTGGCCTGCGAGCCGGGCTCAGTGGCTCAGCCTATAATCCCGCGCCTTTGGGAGGCTGAGGTGAGTGGATTGCCTGAGCCCGTGGGTTCGAGACCCACCTGGGCAACTTGGTAAGCCCTCATCTCTACAATGAATCAAAAATTAGCTGGGCGTGGTAGCTCACGCCTATAGTTCCAGCTACTTGAAAGGCTGAGGCGGAAGGATCACCAGAGCCCAGCAGGTTGAGGCTGCGGTGGCCGGGAGCGGCCACTGCACTCCAGTCTGGGTGACAGAGTGAGACTCCAACTCAAAAATGAATAAATAAAATAAATTTAAAAAAATAAATTGGCCGGGCTCGGTGGCTCAGCCTGTAATCCCACGCCTTTGGGAGGCTGAGGCGAGTGGACTGCCTGAGCCCGCGGGTTCGAGACCTGCCTGGGCAGCAAGACCTCATCTCTACAATAAATAAAAAAATCATCCAGGCGTAGTAGCGCATGCCTGTAATTCTGGCTACTTGGAAGGCTGAGACGGAAGGATCGCCGGAGCCCAGCAGGTCGAGGCTGCGGTGGCCGAGAGCGGCCACTGCACTCCAGTCTGGGCGACAGAGTGAGACCCTAACTCAAAAAAAAAAAAAAATTGGCCTGCCTATTCCTTCCCAGGGACCAAACCAATGGTTCTAGATAAGCAGCTTCAGCATCACTTACAAGCTTGTTAGAGATGCAAATTCTCAAGCTCTATCCCAGACCTACCGAATCAGAACTCTAGGGATGGGACCCAGCAGTTCGTGTGACCCACAGGCATGTACTCCAGGGTATTTTGATGCCCACTAAGATTCAACAAACCCTTGTCCAAAGGCAAAAAATAACGTCAGTCACACCCAGCCACTTTCTCATGCTGCAATCAGTCAAGGGGAGATGAGGACACCAGTTCATGCTCTGTTCCTAGGTTCAAGATAACCAGCAGGAGTGTGAATGTTTCCTGACTGCAAGAATTAACATATATAGTTGGCATTCTAATAACAAAGGTTAACAGCCACCCAAGCTAGGACAAAGGCCTGAAGTCACTTACCCTACCATCACACATGATCAGTGAGTTGTAGTAAACTCCAGCACCATAGTTATTCTGTATGGATGTGATAATCTTGGGCCCGAAAACTTTTAGGAAAGAGTAGTGGCTTCAATTTCTCTTCAGGTTCTTTGAATGCCACGCAACAGGGTCATCTACTGTGAACACAAAGTCCAGCATGGCATTCTGTGAGGTGAGGAGAACGATTTCAGTATTAATTCTTAGAAAGGCAATTAGATAGAGTGGAAAGCTCTAAACTACTATGTAATTATGATTAATAATCAGAAAACCTGGTGTCATCAGAAACTTAAGCAAGTTTTTAGAACCAATCAGAGTTTTGTTTTCTTCAATACAATAATAAGAAACACTTATGTAACATATATTATTATGCCAGCACTCTTCTAAATACTTTAACATATAATACTGGTCAGGAACGGTGGCTCATGCCTGTAATCCCAGCACTTTGGGAGGCTGAGGCAGGAGGACTGCTTGAGCCCAAGAGTGCGAGACCAGCCTGGGCAACATGGTGAGACTTCATCCCTACAAAGAAATAAAAAAAATTAGCCAGGCAAGTGGCACATGCCTGTAGTCCCAGCTACTCAGGAGGCTGAGGTGGAAAGATTGTCTGAGCCCAGGAGTTACTCAGGAGGCTGTGGTAAACCGTGATCATAACACTGTATTCCAGCCTTGGCAACAGAATGCGACAACTCTAAATAAATACTTTTATTTCTAATACCTACATAAAGTAACTCATTTTATCTTCAAAGCAACCTTACAAGGTAGCTACTGCTATTATCCTAGTTTTACAGGGAAGAAACCAAGGCACAAGGTAAGCTCGTTGCCCAAAGACAGAGCTAGTGAGCAGCAGAAATACGTAAGTATTCTGGCTCCAACTTCTGTGTGCTGAACCACCGCACCACACTGCCCTTCATAAATGTAGCTAAATGTGCTCCATTCCTGTTCTAGATCGAATTAACACCATATGGATAAATTCTATGAAGTCCTATGCAAAGAGAAATAAGTTATTTTAACTCTCACTCATTCCCAACCACTCACTCAGTACCTATAATGAGATCTGGTAGGGCCTGGGGTAGAAGAGCTCAGAGTCTACAGGGGAGAATAGACAAACTATCATGAAACTGACCTGACAGAGGAATGTAAAATATACTACCTTCACTCAGAACATGGGTGGGGTCAGAACAGGAAGAAATTCTCCTAGAGAAGACAAATCTGATTCTTGGCCAATATGTGAGAGCAACAGCCTGGGTGGAAAGACTTAGGGAAAGCTCAGGGAAGGGTAGGGAGTTATATTAGAGGAAAATGTTCCTGTGGATAAGAGAGTTGGGCATTTTCTGGGAACTGCAGTTTGATATGACTGGAATAGAACATATTTATGTAGTGGGAGATGAAATCAGAGAGGAAAGCTGTTTGCCATGCTAGAAAATGTTCCTGTAGGAGCAAAGCTGGAGGGAGGACTGACTGGGGAGTCGGGAGGGGAGGGGATCTGATACATAGCCACTGCAAAATTCCAGTTGAGAAATGGAAAGCCATTAGCAAAGACATTGATGGTAAGGGACTTATTTAAGAGACTTAGATACTAGAATCAACAAGACTTGTTCACTTGAATGTAGGGAATGACAGTGAGGGAAAGGTAAAGAAAGACCTTTCTTGGAGGGAATTTCAGGTCTCCTCAAAAGAAAACCTTCATGGAAAAATGAAAAGTGGCTATCAAGAGTCTATGGCCGAAGCCGGGCTCGGTGGCTCAGCCTGTAATCCCGCGCCTTTGGGAGGCTGAGGTGAGTGAATTGCCTGAGCCCGCGTGTTCGAGACCCACCTGGGCAGCAAAATCTCATCTCTACCATAAATCAAAAAATTAGCCGGGTGTGGTAGCACGCGCTTGTAATTCCGGCTACTCGGAAGGATCACCAGAGCCCAGCAGGTCGAGGCTGCGGTGGTCGGGAGCGGCCACTGCACTTCAGTCTGGGCAACAGGGTGAGACTCAAAAAAAAAAAAGTCTATGGCCTGCTCTGTTTCCCACAATGTGACTCACAAACTGCTGATACTAAAGATTTTGGGGCATGCATAACCATGCTTTGCAAAAATTTGTAATGTATATCATGTATAAAATTCATGTATCAGAAAAAAATAACTATTCTATAACCTCATATAGCTTTAGCTCTCATATAGCTATAGCTCATAATTTCTCATATACTGCCAACTTCAAGGAAAAAAATATTTTTTTTTATTTTATTTATTTATTTTTTTTTTTTTTAGTTGGAGTTTCACCAACGCCCAGACTGGAGTGCAGTGGCTGCTCCTGGCCACCGCACCCTCGACCTGCTGGGCTCCGGCGATCCTTCCTCCTCAGCCTTCAAAGTAGCTGGAACTACAGGCGCGTGCTACCCTCCCGGCTAATTTTTGATTTGTTGTAGAGATGAGGTCTCGCCAAGTTGCCCAGGCGGATCTCAAACCCGCGGGCTCAGGCAATCCACTCACCTCGGCCTCCCAAAGTGCTGGGATTACAGGCTGAGCCACCGAGCCCGGTCGAAGACAAATATTAATTGAATATATGGGAAACAAGAAATCCAAACAACAGTGTAAATGGCCTCACCAGGAAGTCAGTATGCAAATTTTAGCCAGAAGAAAGATACTGCCAGGTATTCAGATGTCGAAGGCCCTACCACAATCTGCACACTAAACTCTGCAAATCACAAGGAAAATTGTTCCCTTACCGCTGTTGTGTTCAGATAATCCTGAAAAGTAACAATTCCTAGTCCCAAATAGGCCCTTGTTAAATTTGCTGTGCGTGAGTAAATTTACCGGTCACTCATTAACTTTCACTGTTAGTTACCTTCACTGTACCTGTCCTGCTCTTACAGCCGGTTCGCTAACTGTCTGAAGTCTGATGATCATTTTGCATCTTCTCCTACAACTATAGACGTGACTCTCAAACTTGGTTGCACAGTAGAATCACCTGGGATGTGTTTTAAATTCCTGAAGCCCAGGCCTCATCCTGAAAAATTAAATCAGAATCTCCACAGGTGGAACCCAGGCACTGGTATTTTTCTGAAAGTTCCCTAGAAAATTCCCAATTAAGCATCTGCATCAGCTTTTCCCTCCGACTAGCTCCATCTCCTGCTCTAGACCGAAGGGGACTCCTACTTATCCCTCAAAACTCAGCTCACGCTGTCCTTATCCTAGGAAAACTGCGCACGGTCCGAGCGCTGCCAGTGGGCACGGGAGTGCGAAGAGCGGGCAGGCACCTCCGGGGCTCTGAAGGGATCCAAGGCAAAGGGGACCCGTGAGAACAGAGTCCGGCGCGGGGCTGACCGGGGGCTGCTCCGGCGAGGGCCAGTCCGCGGGCCGGGCTCACCTTCTGGTCTGAGTTGGGCCCCGCCTGGCGGTACACCCCGGAGCCGTAGGCAAAGGCCAGGCTCAGCTCCTCGGGAAAGTGAGACAGGACCTTGCGGAAGGCCACGCCCGAGCTCCGCAGCGCCTGCAGCGCCATGGGCCGAGGCCGAGACGCGGGGTCCTTCGCGAAAGGGAGAGGACGACCGGGCGGTAAACCTGGGTGGGGAATGGAAGTCGGGGCGGCCCGGAGGGGGAGAAGGCTGAGAGCGGAGCGGGCCTCCGACGTTCATCAGGCAGCAAAGAAGCCCACGCGGCGCGGAGACCGGAAGGAGCACTCGGGGGCGGTGGTCGTGCCGGCCGAGCGCCCGCCCCTGGCCACGCCTCTCTCACGCACGTGCGCTTCAAAGACGCAAGAGACGGCGTTCGCCTGCTTTTGAGGACGCGAAGCGTTTGTAGCGACCCCTGGCGGTCGGAGGAGACCCTGCAGGCCTGGGACTGCGACTCGGACAAACGGAACCAGGAGAGCGTCAGCTAACCAAACTGCTATTGAGCCCTAAGAATCGTTCTTTGCAATTCTCTCCTCAAGCCACGTTTAAGAAATCACTATAAGCCGGGCTGGGTGGCTCAGCCTGTAATCCCGCGCCTCTGGGAGGGGTTCGAGACCCGCCTGGGCAGCGATACCTCATCTCTACAATAAATCAAAAAATCAGCCGGGCGTGGTAGCGCATGCCTGTAATTCCGGGCTACTTGGAAGGCTGAGGCGGAAGGATCGCAGGAGCCCAGCAGGTCGAGGCTGCGGTGGCCACTGCACTCCAGTCTGGGTGGCAGAGTGAGACTCCAACTCAAAAACAAAAAAAACAAAAAATCATGCGTGTGTTGCAGAAGATTTTTTTTTAGGAGTCTCACTCTGTCGCTCAGACTGGAGTACAGTGTCATGATCACGGTCACCATAGCCTTGACCTGCTGGGCTCAGGCAATCCTTCCACCTCAGCCTTCCAGGTAGCTGGGACTACAGGCATGCACCACCATGCCCGGCTAATTTTTGGATTTATTGAAGAGATGAGGTCTCGCCAATTTGCCCAGACTGGTCTTGAACTCGTGGGCTCAGTAAATCCTCTCACCTCGGCCTACCAAAGGGCTGGGATTATAGGAGTGAGCCCGGCCTGAAGATTTTTTTTAATGAGGTGAAATTTACATAGTACAGAATTAACCGCTCTGAAATGTACAGCGCCATGGGACGAGGCTGAGACAGGGGTCCTTGGCGAAGCAGGGGAGAGGACACCGGGCAGTAAACCTGGGTGGGGAATGGAAGTCGGCGGCCTTTAGTATATTAACAATGTCGTGCAACCATCTTCTCTCCCAAGTTCCAAAATTACAGAAGAGTTTGAAGATTGAGAAAAACACAGATTTCAAATCATGCCCATGATCAATTCCACCATCCAGAGATTACCACTGTCAAGATTTGACTGTGATTTCTTCCAGATAAAGCCCTTTTTGAATATCATGGCAGATATGAAAGTTCTCCATAAATGGCAAAGGACTGCACAAATGTTCTCTGATGTTTGTATTTAATTTTTTCCCCTGAGAATTGGTCTTACAGAGGGCACTTTAAATGCAATCTCTTGAGCCGGGCTCCGTGGCTCAGCCTGTAATCCCGCGCCTTTGGGAGGCTGAGGTGAGTGGATTGCCTGAGCCCGCGGGTTCGAGACCCGCCTGGGCAGCGAGACCTCATCTCTACAATAAATCAAAAAATCAGCCGGGCATGGTAGTGCGCCTGTAGTTCCAGCTACTTAGAAGGCTGAGGCGGAAGGATCGCCGGAGCCCAGCAGGTCGAGGGTCGAGGCTGCGGTGGCCGGGAGCAGCCACTGCACTCCAGTCTGGGCGACAGAGTGAGACTCCAACTCAAAAAAAAAAAAAAAAAGCAGTCTCTTGAGGAAAGGAGACTCCACGGGCAGGAAATGTCTTTTTTTTTTTTTTTTTGAGTTGGAGTCTCACTCTGTCGCCCAGACTGGAGTGCAGTGGCCGCTCTCGGCCACCGCAGCCTCGACCTGCTGGACTCCAGCGATCCTTCTGCCTCAGCCTTCCAAGTAGCCGGAATTACAGGCATGTGCTACCAAGCCTGGCTGATTTTTTTATTTATTGTAGAGATGAGGTCTTGCTGCCCAGGTGGGTCTCGAACCCATGGGCTCAGGCAATCCACTCACCTCAGCCTCCCAAAAGCACAGGATTACAGACTGAGCCACCGAGCCCAGCGGAAACGTCTTTGAGCTCTCCTTTTTATGTACAACTAGAGAAACTTACTGAAGATCACGAGGCTGTTCAGGATGTAGTTGACTTTCAAGACAGAGACTTTTCAGTTACTCTCCTTCCGATGTACACTGATATCACGCCCTCTCAAAAGTAACCACAACAGTAATATCTAACCTTTAGGTAATGTTGATGCATTTTTCACATGCATTTGTCATTGAATCCTCGCTAGTGCCCTGTGGGACACCATTTCTCAGATGAAGACACTAAGGCTTAGTGAGGTAAAGCAATGTGCTTAGGATCGCGTCAGCCTGTGGCAAAGCTAGAGCTAAGATCCAAGTCTGCTCCGACTATGGTGTTCTTTCTACAATTCTACTCTGGCCTTGAGGAGTTTTTAGCAGGGACCAGTCTCCATCAAATGTTAGCATGAATTGGTGTGGGGAGAGAAGTGGGGAGACCAATTAAGAAGCTGTTACCAAAAATAAATAAATAAATAAATAAATAAATAAAAATAAATAGAAGCTGTTACCAGCCCTGCGCAGTGGCTCACGCCTGTATTCCCAGCAGTTTGGGAGGCAGAGGTGAGAGGATTGCCTGAGCCTACAAGTTCGAGACCAGCCTGGGCAAATTAGCAAGACCTTGTCTCTATAATAAATTAAAAAATAAGCTGGGCATGGTGTCCCATGCCTGTAGTTCCTACTACTTGGAAGGCTGAGGTGGAAGGATCATCTGAGGCCTGCAGGTGGGGGTAACTGTGAGTGTGCCACTGCACTCCAGCCTGGGCAAGAAAATGAGTCTGACTCAAAAAAAAAAAAGAAAAGAAAAAGCTGTTGCCATATGTCCACCATGAACTGAAAACGACCAGGCCTAGTTGTTAGAAACAGGGATAGAATTAATTCAAATGGAAAAATTATTATTTAAATTCACACTCTGAGTCTGGCTCTGAAGTAGATGCTAAGGCTTTTTTTTTTTTTTTTGAGTTGAAGTCTCACTCTGTCACCCAGACTGGAGTGCAGCGGCCGCTCCCAGCCACTGCAGCCTCGACCTGCTGGGCTCCAGTGATCCTTCTTCTGCCTTGGCCTTCCAAGTAGCCGGAACTACAGGCGCGTGGTACCACGCCCGGCTCATTTTTTGATTTATTGTAGAGATGAGGTCTCACTTGCCCAGGCGGGTCTCGAACCCACGGGCTCAGGCAATCCACTCACCTTGGCCTCCCAAAGGCGCGGGATTACAGGCTGAGCCACCGAGCCCGGCTGATGCTAAAGCTTTTGAGATGAAATCTGAGCTGCCACCTTGCAAGCGCTCAAGGCCTATGAGGAGAGAAAGCAGACAAGCAAATCAGAATACAATGAGTAGTAACAAAGTTGAATACCCAGCACTGAGGGAATATAATGTCCCTTCACGAGGGAACATTAATCAGTCCTGGGTGTTCAGGAAAAAGACCAGAGGAAATTTCACGGAGTTTATCAGGGCAGAAGAGAGATGGGAGAGATTCTACCAAGAAAGAATTAATAGGACTCTAAAGCCGGGCTCGGTGGCTCAGCCTGTAATCCCAGCACTTTGGGTGCTGAGGTGAGTGGATTGCCTGAGGCCGCGGGTTCAGGACCCGCCTGGCCAACTTGGCGAGACCTCATCTCTATAATAAATAAAAAAATCAGCCGGGTGTGGTAGCACATGCCTGTAATTCCAGCTACTTGGAAGGCTGAGGTGGAAGGATCGCCGGAGCCCAGTAGGTCGAGGCTCCAGTGGCCGGGAGCGGCCACTGCACTCGTCTGGGTGACAGAGTGAGACTCCAACTCAAAAAAAAAAAAAAAAAATAGGACTCTAACAATAATAATAGTAGGTGTCATGTATTAAGCACTTACTATGCCCAAATACTTTTTATATTTATCTATTTTCATCATCCTAAAGGGCCTATAAGGCAAGTTGTCAATGAATGTAATATTTTTCACATTAGAAAACAGGGGTCCCAGCCGGGCTTGGTGGCTCAGCCTGTAATCCTGCGCCTTTGGGAGGCTGAGGTGAGTGGATTGACTGAGCCCGCGGGTTCGAGACCCACCTGGGCAACTTGGAGATACCTCATCTCTACAATAAATCAAAAATTAGCCAGGCGTGGTAGCGCACGCCTGTAGTTCCAGCTACTTGGAAAGCTGAGGCAGAAGGATCGCCGGAGCCCAGCAGGTCGAGGCTGCGGTGGCCGGGAGCAGCCACTGCACTCCAGTCTGGGCAAGAGTGAGACTCTGACTCAAAAAAAAAAAAAGAAGTTACAGTCAAAAAACATAAATCAATTCATGTGAGCTTTCCATTGGTTGGGTCAGGAAAGGAGGGACATCTCGAAGCAGGGGTTCGCAGGTCACAGGTGGATTCAAAGACTTCAGCTGAAAAGTTTAAGCTCTGCCTACATAATTTGAAGTTGCTCAAAAAAAAAAAAGAAAAGAAAACAAGGGTCCTAAAAAGAAAAGTAAATGTTCCAAAGTCATGCAGGAGAGCGGTGAAGTCAGGATTTGAACCCAGAGCTACCTAACTCCAAAGACCAAAGTCTTTGCCACTGTGTTTAAGTGCCTTTGTGAGGTGAGAAAAGGAAATGGGAAAAAAGCTGGTTCTAAGCCATCAGCCAAGGTTTGGGAGCAGCAGCAGTAACCAAAGAAGCGACCAAGACACTAGAATAAGGGGGGCAGGGGAGGGATGCACTGTGTGTCTTCGGCTCCCTGCGTGAGCACAGCCATTTTGGTTCATTCTGACTAAATATCAACCTTACCCAGAATGCTGGAATCTGAAATGCACTCACCGTGGAATTACACTGAAAAACTTTTCACCAAAAGACTGTATCAATCTATTACTAGCCATTTCCTTTCTTATTTTCTTTCTTCCCTTGAGGAGACAATTCAACTTTGTTGGATGTTTCCTGTTTGCAGAGGTAATCCATGCTCAGAAAAATGTAAACATTACAAAATTCACATATCATCTCCAAGAGATAGCCAGTGATGATCTTTGGTACATATTCCTACAGATATTTTTCTATGAATATATTAACATTAAAAGCATTTTAAAATGAAATCTTATGATAGATACTATTTTTTTTCCACTTTACATATCAGGGACATTGTTCCATCCATATATAGATCTATCTCATTCCATTTATTAGTAGCAAATTATTCTAAAGTATGGATATGCCGCAATTTGTTTAAACATTTTCATGTTGATGAATGCAGATTGTTTTCTAGTTTTCAAAACTGCAAATAATGCTACTGTGAACATCACTGTACATGTTTTGTGAATGTGCAAGTATCACTATAATATAGACTCCTAGAAGTAGAATTGCTGGGTTAAAGCTTTAACACATTGCTAAATTTTTTCCCAAAAAATTGTACCAATTCACACACCCACCAACAGAGTTCAGTCCTTGATAAAAATAAAGGTTCTGCAAATGTTTCTCCATTTGTCTCCCTTACAGGCTTTCACACCTAATTATCAGTCATTTTCATTTTCACAAACACTTTCCCTCCTGATAATGCGAAACCACCAGCTGGAAAGTTCCATCCCATTCCTGGATGCATTTTGCCACTCCCCAGAAAAAGGCAAAAGCAATGCAGCAGAGAACATATTTGAATTCTTCAGCAGAAATGTCCTTGCTCCTCGCTGTTCATCTGCTCTCTTAAATTACCGTGGCTTGCTAAATTAGAGGCTATTAAAAAGCCCCAGTGTTCTATATCATCTCTTTCTGTTGGAAAGCTTATGCCAATGAAATAACATTAGAGAGCAATTTGGAAATATAGATAAATGCCACTTGATTTGCGTGACTATTTTTTTTTTTTTTTTGAGAACCCTTGCTTTTAGTTAACCCTTTACTTTTCTTTCTTTTTTTTTTTTTTTTTTTTGAGTGGGAGTCTCACTCTGTCGCCCAGACTGGAGTGCAGTGGCAGCTTCCAGCCACCGCAGCCTCAACCTGCTGGGCTCCGGCGATCCTTCCGCCTCAGCCTTCCGAGTAGCCGGAATTACAGGCATGTGCTACCACGCCCAGCTCATTTTTTGATTTATTGTAGAGATGAGGTCTCGCTGCCCAGGCAGGTCTCGAACCCGCGGGCTCAGGCAATCCACTCTCCTCAGCCTCCCAAAAGTGCGGGATTACAGGCTGAGCCACCAAACTCAGCTTGAGTGACTATTTTGCCTCATTCTTCTGATTTACCTGGCAGTTGCCCTTGTATTCCTTAACAATGACCCTGCCGGGCTAGATTTCAGGAGAAGTTTTTAAAGTTCATTTTTCTTTTCTTTTCTTTCTTTCTTTTTCTTTTTTTTTTTTTTTTTTTGAGCTGGAGTCTTACTCTGTTGGCCAGGCTGGAGGACAGTGGCACACTCATGGTCACCCAGCGTCAAACTGCTGGGCTCCGACGATCCTTCCACCTCAGCCTTCCAAGTAGCCGAAGTATAGCCGCGCGCTACCACACCTAGCTAATTTTTTTATTTGTTGTAGAGACGAGGTCTCACCAAGTTGCCCGGGCTGGTCTCGAACCCTCAGCCTCAGGCAATCCACTCGCCTCAGCCTTCCAAAGTGATGGGATCACAGGCTGAGCCACCGAGCCCAGCCAAGTTCATTTTTCAAAAGCAGTATAAAATTTCTATAACCTTTGTGCCTTTTTTTTTTTCCTAATCAGCGTTTAAGAACAGAAAAGTGAGGGAGAAAAAAAATCCAGACTCCGAGTTCTTGTAATGAACCACATGTTCAATTGATCTGCGATGGAGAGAAGGAAAGGGGATTGAATCTCTGTCTTGTCAGAGGAGGAGGGTCACCTAGTCATATTTGTCCATTCTTAGCTGATTGATGTGTCAAAACTGGGCCATATTGAGAGCATCTTGATACATCTTTAGTCTCTGATGAGGAACTCTGAGTTACCACCTGGATTTGGATGTGAGCCCCAAGATTTAACTGCTCTGACTCTGGACTAGACAACTTAATGTCACTGTGCCTTCTTTTCCTAATTTGTAAAGTTCTTTTCCTAATTTGTAAAGTGGCAATAGCAGTAATATCTGTCTCATAGGGTTGTTTTGACACTAAATGAAAGAATAGCTAGAAAGGACATAGAGCAGTGCCTGCTATCGAGTAAGCGCTCAATAAATGTTATCCGTCTTATTGAATTCCTAAGACACAATATACAAAAGAAATAACAAGTGTAGTTATACTTAGCATCTTTATGACATTTAGCATTTTACACGAAGCACTTTTCCAGGCATGATTTTATTAAATTCTTAAAACCAATCCTGGAAAATCAGTGGTTATTATTCCAATTTTACAGATGGATAACGTGAAGCTTAGAAAAATGAAGTCATGGTTGGGTGCAGTGGCTCAAGCCTCCCATCCCAACACTTTGGGAGGCCGAGGCGAGAGGATTGTCAGAGCCCACAGGTTTAAGAACAGCCTGGGGCTGGGCTCGGTAGCTCAGCCTGTAATCCCGCGCCTTGGGAGGCTGAGGTGAGTGAATTGCCTGAGTCCGCGGGTTTGAGACCCGCCTGGGCAACTTGGCAAGCCCTTATCTCTACAATAAATCAAAAAATTAGCCAGGCGTGGTAGCGCGCACCTATAATTCCGGCTACTTGGAAGGCTGAGGCCGAAGGATCGCCGGAGCCCAGCAGGTTGAGGCTGCGGTGGTCAGGAGTGGCCACTGCACTCCAGTCTGGGCGACAGAGTGAGACTCCAACTCAAAAAAAACCCCAAAAAACAGCCTGGGCAACGTGGTGAGACTTCATGTCTACAATAAATGAAAAAATGAGCTGGGCATGATAGCGTGCGCCTGTAGTTACAGCTACTTGGAAGGCTGAGGCAGAAGGATTGCCTGAGCCCAGCGGGTCAAAGCTGGGGTGGCTGTGAGCATGCCACTGCACTCCAGCCTGGGCGATGGAGTGAGACTCCCATTCAAAAAAAGAAAAAAAGAAAAGAAAAATAAAGTTATTTGCCTGAAATCACAGGGCTGATGGCAGCTACTGCCAATACGATCTCCTTTCCTCTTGCACCATAAAAACAACACCCATTGTTCATTTTACCAAAAGATTCATTAATTAATTTACTTATTCTCCCACTGAAACCTTCCTCACCCTTTAGGTCAATCTCAACTCTCAAATTATTCTTTCTTCTGTGCTTACCTAATCCTTGCCTACTGCTCTCTAGCCCTTGTCTCAAATATCGAGTGTGTCCATCAAGAACAGTCATAAAAGGCTTAGGGACTCTGAGGTCAGGGGCCATATCTTATTCATCTTTATGTCCTTTAGAACCTAGTACAAGCCCGGCTCGGTGGCTCAGCCTGTAATCCCGTGCCTTTGGGAGGCCGAGGTGAATGGATCGCCTGAGCCCGCGTGTTGGAGACCCGCCTGAGCAACTTGGTGAGACCTCATCTCTACAATAAATCAAAAAATCAACTGGGCGTGGTAGCACATGCCTGTAATTCCGGCTGCTCAGAAGGCTGAGGTGGAAGGATCGCTGGAGCCCAGCAGGCGAGGCTGCAGTGGCCGGGAGCAGCCACTGCACTCCAGTCTGGGCGACCGAGTGAGACTCCAACTCAGAAAAAAAAAAAAGAACCTTGTACAGTGCCTGAAACACAATTTCTGCATTTGAAAATCTCATAGTCTGATAACAAAAAAATGATACATGTATAAAGCAATTAGAATACAGTGTGGACAGTATAGACAAGGTCTGTACCACAGTTGTGGTAGTACGGCAGGAATTCGTTGATTTTCAGAGTTTCTGGGAAAGCTTCTTAGAGAGGATGACATTTGGGTTAGAACTTTAAAAATTAGCCGGACTCGGTGGCTCAGCCTGTAATTCCACGCCTTGGGAGGCTGAAGTGGGTGGATTGCCTGAGCCTGCAGGTTCAAGACCCACCTGGGCAGGTGAGACCTCATCGCTACCATAAATAAAAAAAAAAAATTAGCTGGGCGTGGTAGCGCGTGCCTGTAGTTCCAGCTCCTTGGAAGGCTGAGGCGGAAGGATCGCCGGAGCCCAGCAGGTCGAGGCTGCGGTGACCGGGAGCAGTCACTGCCCTCCAGTCTGGGCGACAGAGTGAGACTCCAACTCAAAAAGTAATAATAATAATAAATACATAAATAAAAATTATCAGCAGTTTACCAGACAGTACAGGGTGGTGAAAAAATTCTAGAAAGAAAGAACAGCTTCTATATTGGGCCTTAGAATTCTCACTCTGGGAGGAGGATCCTGTGTTTTCTTTTTTTTTTTTTTTTGAGTTGGAGTCTCACTCTGTCCCCCAGACTGGAGTGCAGTGGCCGCTCCCTGCCACCGCAGCCTCGACCTGCTGGGGGCTCCGGCGATCCTTCCGTCTCAGCCTTCCAAGGAGCTGGAACTACAGGTGCGTACTACCACGCCCAGCTCATTTTTGATTTATTGTAGAAATGAGGTCTTGCCAAGTTGCCCAGGAGGTTCTCGAACCCGCGGGCTCAGACAATCCACTCACCTCAGCCTCCCAAATGCGTGGGATTACAGGCTGAGCCACTGAGCCCAACTTTTCTTTTCTTTTATTGAGTTGGAGTCTCAGTCTGTCACCCAGGCTGGAGTGCAGTGACATGATCATGGCCACCACAGCCTTGACCTGCTGGGCTCAGGTGATCCTTATGCCTCAGCCTTCCAAGTAGCTGGAACCACAAGCATGTGCCACCATGCCCAACTGATTTTTTTATTTATTGTAGAGATGAGGTCTTACCAAATTGCCCAGGCTGGTCTCGAACCCGTGAACTCAGGCAATCCACTCCTCGGTCTCCCAAAGTGCTGTGATTACAGGCTGAGTCATCAAGCCCAGCAACCCTGTATTTTCAATGGAGTTCTGGAAGACCACAGACTCTTACAGTACCAAATTAATAAATAATGGCAGAATTTCAGGGAACAGAACAGACATCTCATCTGAGAGGCAGTAAAATAAAGCAATAAAGAGAATGGACTTTGGATTCAGACTGCCTGGTTTGAATTCTCACCCAGCCACTTATTATCTGTGTGATCGTAGGCAGGTGGCTCTGTGCCTCAGTTTCCATGTGTGTAAAATGGAAAGAATACTAGTACCTACCTCACAGGGTTGTCATGACAACTAAACTGGTTAACATACATAAGTGCTTGGATCAATTCTGGCCAGGAAGTGAATACTATGTATATGGTTGCTCTTATGATTATCTACTGTCCTTGAAATTTAAGCAAGTTGGCAGTTCCCACTTTATCTCTTTGTAAAACTGGCCCTGAATGTTGGGAGAAAATGAGTTGAAAAAGAACCCAGTTAGAAGAGAAAGAATGAATTACTGCATACCAAATCTATCTCCGGTCAGCAGAGTCTGAAATCCAGGTTTGGTATAGAGCAGCACATACCGAAGTGTATGCAATGTGGTAACACTTAACCTCAGAGGACTTGCACATAATGTTTCCCTATTCCAAAGAAGTCACCTGGTGATCCAGCAGGGAGAGACATTGGTTGATTAAAACTTAGGGGAGGCCAGGCACAGTGGCTCAGCCTGTAATCCCGGCACTTTGGGAGGCCGAGGCGAGAGGATTGCCTGAGTCCTGGGACTCGAGACCAGCCTGGGCAACTTAGTGAGACCTCGTCTCTACAATAAATAAAAAAATAAGCTGGGCGTGGTAGCATGCACCTGTGGTTCCAGCTACTTGGAAGGCTGAGATGGAAGGATCAACTGAGCCCAGCAGCTTGAGGCAGTGGTGGCCGTAAGCATGCCACTGCACTCTAGCCTGGGTGGCAGATTGAGACTCTGATTGAAAAGAAAAAATTACTGGAGAGCACCGATGGCAGCAGGTCAGTAAAGAATTCACACTCTGGGACAGTACAGCAAAGCAGTTTTATAATCAAAACAAGTTAATTATTCAAGTTACTATACAGTGTTTACAATTACATTGATTAAGAGTGATGACTCCATTATGTTGAGATTTGCTTGGTCACCTGCATCCCCTGACTCATTACTAAGACCACTCATATCCTTCAGAGACAGGCCTTGGCCAGAGGTGGCTCCCGGAGGGAAGGCGAAGAAAGAAGCCAGGTATGGGGGAAACAGTCTGGACAATACCTCACAGTGGATTATTTGAAAAAATTATTTGGTCAACTAAGTTTGAGAAATTGTGGGTCACATAGAGACAAATAGTACTCTTTGCTGTGGGACTCCTCAGAGCATTAACATATTAATACGCGTTGTGAATCTCCAAGAGAAAAATAGAGCACATAGCGTTTTCCAATTTCCAAGACTAGATTTTCCTCCTGTCCCCTCCACCCCTCCACCCCCTCTCAACGTCTTCTGGGATTAATATTCTGTGGCATCATTTAGGAAGAGTTGGTGCCAAGCACTCTCTTGCTGTCCCAGAATTATCTCAGTGTCCCCAACCAATCAAGACTAATTTACGTGGACTCCTTTTGCCTGAAGACACCAGCGGACCCTATAACCTAAGAGGGAAATTGAGAAGCTTCTTGACACATGAAATACTTTCAAATTTGTGGATGTAAAAAAACAAAGAATTTGTATGCTTTTGATTCTGAGGATGCCTTTGTTCAGATCCAGAACTGGCAAAACTCCAGGTGCAATCTTGTTTAAAATACTTTCCAAGACTGGGCGCGGTGGTTCAAGCCTGTAATCCCAGCACTTTGGGAGGCTGAGGCCTGAGACCAGGGGTTCAAGACCAGCCTGGGCAACTTGGCAAGACCTAGTCTCTACAATAATCAAAAATTAGCCGGGCATGGTGGTCCACACCTGTAGTTACGGCTATTGGGAAGGCTGAGGCGGAAAGATCACCAGAGCCCAGCAGATAGACGCTGCTGTGGCTATGAGCGTACCACCGACTCCAGCCTGGGAGTGAAACTCCAACTCCAAAAAAAATGACACTTTCCAAACCTGCAGGATCTGAGTATGTGACCCTTTCATGGGAATCTCACTACTTTGTGCATTCTCTGGACATTTTCAAGATTAGAGTGATTGAAGAACACATAGTGCACAAACACCACAATGTATCTCTGGTCTTTGTCCTGGTTTCTGGCACAGAGCTCCTAAAAGCCTTTGATTACACCAGAGTTTATGGTAATGAAGTGCCTTAGGGTGTGGCTCCCAAAAGCCTCAAATGGCAAGTGATTAGAGGGTTGGATTTTTTTTTTTTTTTTTACAAGTTGGTGTCTCACTCAATTGCCCAGGCTGGAGTCCAGTAGCGCACTCGTGGCCACCCCATCATCAACCTGCTGGGCTCCGACGATCCTTCTGCCTCAGTCTTCCAAGTAGCCTGAACTACAGGTGCACGCTACCATGTCCGGCTAGTTTTTTATTTTATTTTATTTTATTGTAGAGACGAGGTCTCGCCAAGTTGCCCGGGCTGGTCTCGAACCCACAGCCTCAGGTAATCCACTCGCCTCGGTCTCCCAAAGTGCTGGGATTACAGGCTGAGATACCGAGCCCAGCCAGATGATGATGATGATGATGACTGATCCTACCCCATCACCCAGGCTGGAGTGCAGTGTCATGCTCATGGATCGCCACAGCCTTGACCTCCTGGGCTTAGTCAGTCCTTCTGCCTCAGCCTCTTAGGTAGCTGGGACAACCAGCACAAGCAACTATCACTGGTTAATTCATTTTCTATTTTTTGGTAGAGATGGTATCTTACCATGTTGCCCACACTGGTCTTGAACTCCTGGGCTCTCCCGCCTCAGCCTTCCAAAGTGAAGGTTTGGCATTTTCTTTCTTTTTTTTTTTGAGTTGGAATCTCAGTCTGTCACCCAGACTGGAGTGCAGTGGCCGCTCCCAGCCACCGCAGCCTCGCCTGCTGGGCTCCGGCAATCCTTCCGCCTCAGCCTTCCAAGTAGCCGGAACTACAGGTGCGCGCTACCACGCCCGGCTCATTTTTTGATTTATTGTAGAGATGAGGTCTCGTCAAGTTGCCCAGGTGGATCTCGAACCCGCGGGCTCAGGCAATCCACTCACCTCAGCCTCCCAAGGTATGGGGTTACAGGCTGAGCCACCGAACCTGGCTGGTTTGGCATTTTCAAACTCATAAAGCTCTATAGAAACTCTTGAACAACAGATATGATGAGCTCGAAGAAATTGGTGAACATATCAAGGTGTTGGTAGAATTCTGTGCCTGGAGAAGGCCTGGGAGCTCCGTGCTCCTTCCTCATCCCTGTGTACCTGTTGGGGCTAAGAGAAAACTGTCCCTCTGTCCTCTGAAGGTTCACTGAAAATCACCGACAAGAGGCAGATTAAAAGGAGAAATTCTATGCAAATGTATTAACGTATACATGGGAGCCTTTGGAATGAAGACCAAAAACACGGGGAAATTGTCCATCTTAAGACTTAACAAGGTACGGACAGCCATGTAGAAATACAATTGGACAAAAAAGGTATGATCTAATGCTAATAGACAGTGGAGAACCCAGCAAGCCCTATAGATTCTTCATGGTCTGAGTATGTATTTCTTTCTTTTGGGTATGGAGCAGGACCCTCTGTGAAATAGATGTTTTATGACCTATGGTCAAAAAGGGCATGTCAGATTTTTTTTTTTATGGCCAATTTTTACACAGAAAGACCAGAGGGAAACTTTAGAGTAACAATTGTAGGTTTTCTGGCTGGCTTTGGGGGAAAGGGGTTCTAGTCTCTTTTTTTGAGTTGAAGTTTCACTCTGTCACCCAGGCTGTAGTGCAGTGGCACACTCAGGGCTACCCCAGTGTCTACCCACTGGGCTCCAGCGATCCTTCCACCTCAGTCTTCCAAGTAGCCAGAACTACAGGCATGTGCTACCATGCTAGGCTAATTTTTGACTTATTGTAGAGACGAGGGTTCGCTAAATTGCCCAGGCTGGTTTCAAACCTACAGGATCAGGCAATCCACTCGCCTTGGCCTCCCAAAGTGCTGGGATTACAGGCTGAGCCACGAGCCTGGCCGGGGTTCTGGTTTCCATGGCCTGCCTTGAAAAAGAGAGATTCTAGTTTTTCTGGCCAGCCTCACAGGAGAATGGGACTGAGAGACAGGGGTGTAGGAAAAGGCCAGGGACCTTTGCTTCTGAGGCCTTCATTTTGGGGTGTTGTTTTCTGAGCCCCAACATTTCCTGGTTTGAAAATTTCCCAAGAAGTTTCAGTCTTGTCTTATTAGCCATCAAACCAGTCTCTCAGTTCTGAGTATGGAACAGGTCAATCGAACAATCAACAATTGTGTCTCGCCAGGCTCGGTGGCTCAGCCTGTAATGCTGCACCTTTGGGAGGCTGAGGTGAGTGGATTGCCTGAGCCCGCGGGTTCGAGACCCGCCTGGGCAACTTGGCGAGACCTCATCTCTACAATAAATCAAAAATTAGCCAGGTGTGGTAGCGTGCGCCTGTCGTTCCAGCTGCTTGGAAGGCTGAGACTGAAGGATAGCCGGAGCCCAGCAGGTCGAGGCTGTGGTGGCCAGGAGCGGCCACTGCACTCCAGTCTGGGCGACCGAGTGAGACTCCAACTCAAAACAAAAACAAAAACAATCGTGTCCCATTTTAGGCAGTGGAATTGTAGATGGACTTTCACCAAAGTCAGGCCTCCATGTGACTTGAGTAACCAGACATTTAACAAGAGGCATTTTTATGGAAATAATAGAAAAAAATTGATGGTCAGAAGAAATTACAAACTCAGTCTTTGAGGCCAGAGGGCAGCCAGTAGAGATTTCTTGATGCGCTCAAAACATCTTTAGGTGGAGTTGGAGGCTGGTAGCATTGCAGTGAAAGCATCCACCAAAGCAGCCATGTATTAAAAAAGACAGATTTACTAGAGAGACAGTATGTCAGGATGGCTCTTGTACAAAATAGCTTCCACAGTTCCCCCAAACAGATGGAAATTCTGTAGCAGCTTCGTGCTGAACAGGGGCGTTGCAATGACCCTTCCTAGGATCGTTGGTCTGTTAGGGGTTCCTGTGTGCCATGCCAGGAAGTTGAAATAAGAGAGCCGTATGGGTAATCAGGGGCGGTGTGAGAACATTCTTTGTAGCTTGATCTCAAGAAAGTGGAGTTCCTGACAGTATGGGTTGGAAACCTTGTTGAAGGAAGCATCAACTGGAGATGGAGCTGTTGGAGTCTGGAAGGGACAAACTTGATAAAAAGATGAAAGAGTGGGGATCTTGTCATTAGAAGGAGTAGCATTGAAATGAAGGGTCCCAGAGAGGGAAGGAGCCTGGACCATTTTTTGGTCCCACAAACATAGAGGATACTGTAAATGTTGGAAAGGAAAGGAGGAGTATGAACAAAAGGGAAAAAAGCATAGCAAATATTAAGATCATGACCTTAACAAGGAAATACAGTTGCTTTCCAAAGAAGGATGACTAACATATGTATTCCCAGAGTGAGGATATAATTTGTTTATTAATAGCAGTTAATTCCATCGATCGGTGAGTATTTGGTGGACTGGTTTTCTATAGATGGTGATGAAAAACAGATCTTTAGTAAAAGACATTTGTGTGGAGACAGAAACTAAGCAAAGTTTAATATTTGGAATCATTTTATAAATTAGTTTTTAGAGTTTGTTAATGTATATTCAGATTACAGTGACAATATGATCGATTCTCTGAACTGTAGTTTGAACCAGGTACTTAAGTGAACTTTTAGTCAAGTTTATATAAAATCTGAAGAAAGACTTTAGGAGGCAGCTTAATTTGTAGAAATAATGAAAACTAGCTGGGTTCAGTGGCTCAGCCTGTAATCCCATGCCTTTGGGAGGCTGAGGTGAGTGGATTGCCTGAGCCCGCGGGTTTGAGACCCGCCTGGGCAGCGAGACCTCATCTCTACAATAAATCAAAAAATCAGCTGGGCGTGGTAGCGCGCATCTGTAATTCCAGCTACTCGGAAGGCCGAGGTGGAAGGATCTGCGGAGCCCAGCAGGTCGAGGTTGCGGTGGCTGGGAGCGGCCACTGCACTCCAGTCTGGGCAACAGAGTGAGACTCCAACTCAAAAAAAAAAAAAGAAAAGAATGAAAACTTAAAAACAAGGAATAAGGGAATTAAAAAACATGATTTTCTCTCTCTCCAGTCCTCCATTTCTCTTAAAGATAAATCACAGTGGGACCAATTTATTTGTAAAATAAGTTTCAGATGTAATATACAGAGGGTGCCCAAAAAAGTATACACATTTTGAGAAAGGAAAAAACTATATCAAAATTGTAATACTCAATATATGCCAATAACAAGAGATGAATACAAATCACGTTAGATTTCTACATTTACAAGAGGTGCACGTTGTTTGGTAGACTTTTTTTTAGATTGGAAATATGGTTTATTTAGAAAGTAAATTAGAAAAAGAGAGAAGATTCATCTTTCCAAGGTAGGGGAGGGGGTCAAAACATGGTGATGGCCATAGCTCAAAGGGTCATGTGGCCAGACCACATCTCAGCAAAGCAATGACCCATTTGGTAGACTTCTGTGATGAGCATGTGATCTGTTCCAACACCATAGCGGAAGAAGCAGGACTTATTACTATGTGAGGCCTCCTGGATCTCCCCTTGTGCACATCACACACAGTATCGTGCTTCTCAAACTTATCACAAATGGGCTCCGTTGTTAGCCATGTGGGAGGTTTTGTTGCATACTCACACCTCCATTGTCATTGTACTTGCACAACGTTCTCGAACTTCAAATACCACTTCAAAATGGTCTTACACTCCTCAAATGACAACCAAGTTCCTACCATTTTCTTTGACTGTCCTATCGCATGGTGATGCTAGCATTTATTTGATTAATGCCATCTTTTGAGTGGATGTCATACTACACATTGCTACTGCAATTTAACTCAACTTCGGAAAGTAATACGTAGATAACATCTCTTAAAATGTGTACAAATTTTTATGATACCCCTGATATATCTTATCTGCACAAAGTGCAGTAATGGTAATTATTTGCCACAGAGGGTTGTTTTTTTTCTTTTGGCTTTATCAGAATTTTTCCCATAAGGAATCTCAAACTAGATTTTCCAGAAGCCTCTGAGCTCAGCCAAGGATTTGCTTGTATGAATTGGGTGAAGTTCTCTCTGAGGTTTCAAGTAACTCAGGGATTCTGGACCTGTTAGTAAGTAAACTTCTTCACTTACCACTGGTTCAAAATTCCTGCAGAGTAGAATAGGTATCAGGGCAGTTTTTCTAAGGATTTTTTAACTAGCTTTTTGTAGATATTCATCTTAATTCCTTAAAGCAGTTTGTTTTGAAATATCATTCCAGCCAAAGTCTTGGTAAAATAACCGGTATTTCTAATCACATTTTGTTACAAAAGAAAACAGATTCACCTGGGTGCAGTGGCTCACACCTGTAATCCCGGCACTTTGGGAGGCCAAAACAAGAGGACTGCCTGAGCCCAGGGGTTTGAGACCAGCGTGGGCAACTTGGTGAGACCTCATCTCTACAACAAATCAAAAAATTAGCCAGGCTTGGTGGCATGTGCCTGTAGTTCCAGCTACTTGGAGGGCTGAAGTGAAAGGATCAACTGAGCCCAGTAGGTCAAGACTGTGGTGGCTGTGAGTGTGCCACTATACACCAGCCTGAACTTAGGCAAATAACCATACTGTCACAAATAGCCTTCAAATTTTGGAGAAATTAGGTAGAGAGAAAGATATATGTTTAAAATTTTGCTTACAAGAGTATATCATAGTCATTTGTTAATAGAAATGTAATTAGTTCCAAGAAAAAGGTTTTCTTTTTCTCTAGTTTAATGGTATATTCTTCCAAGTTGTTAGAAATTGACCTAAAAGGTCGGTTGCAGTGTCTCATGCCTGTGATCTCAGTGCTTTGGGAGATGGAGGCCAGAGGATTGCCTGAGCCCAGGGGTTCGAGACTAGCATGGGCAACTTGGTGAGACTTCATCTTTACGATAAATCAAACAATTAGCCAGGCATGGTGGAGCACACCTGTAGTTCCAGCTACTTGGAAGGCTGAGGAGGAAGGATCGATCACATAAACCCAGCAGGTTGAGGCTACAATGGCCATGCGAATGCCACTGCACTCCAGCCTGCGTGACAGTGAAAAGGCCCTCGTTAGAGTGCTGCAGCTGATTATAAATTGCTTCTTGAAAAATATTCGATATTTATATTAAAGTGTCAAGCTTTAGCTGGTAGTGTTTTAGGAAAATGTTTTAATTTCAGTGATTTTTTTTTTTTTAGTTGGCATCTCACTCTGTTGCCTAGGCTGGATGCTCACGGCCACCGCAGTCTCAACCTGCTGGGCTCAGGCGATCCTTCCACCTCAGACTTACAAGTAGCTGGAAGAACAGGTGAGCAGATTTTCTGATTTATTGTAGAGACAAGGTCTTGCCAAGTTGCCCAGGCTGGTCTCGTACCCCTGGGCTCAGGCAATCCTCTTGCCTCTGCCTCCCAAAGTGCTAGGAATTAACAGGCATGAGCCACTGTGCCTAGCTAATTTCAGTGATTTTATTAAGTCAAAAAAATTGAAAATATTAGTTTGGAGACTTGTAGAGGAAATAACTTACAATATAGTCCAAACTGTAGACAACAATGCAAAAGCAACAGCCAAAGCTAGAATCTAATAGCAGATGTACTGTAGTTGGTTTTTTTGAACACAATTTTTTTTGTCTAGTCCTCCATTTTCAACCAAAGACAGATTATAGTAGGACCAATCTGTTTATAAAATAAGTTTTTGTCTTATTATATTTGACCTGATTATTTGTATAAAGTACAGCATGACAGTGATGGTCCATATAGGTTCTTTAAAGTTGGTTTTTTGGAACTTTTTAATAAGGAATCTCTAATTAGTTTTTTCTTTTTTCTTTTTTTGAGTTGGAGTCTCACTCTGTCACCCAAACTGGAGTGCAGTGGCCACTCCTGGCCACCGCAGCCTTGACCTGCTGGACTCCGGTGATCCTTCTGCCTTAGCCTTCCAAGTAGCTGGAACTACAGGCGCGCGCTACCACACCCGGCTAATTTTTTTTTTGATTGATTGTAGAGATGAGGTCTCGCCAAGTTGCCCAGGCACACGCCACCATGCCCAGATAATTTTTTTGATTTATTGTAGAGATACAGTCTTGCCAAGTTGTCCAAGCTGGTCTTGAAACCCTGGACTCAGTCAGTCTTCTAGCCTCCACCTCTCAAAGTGCTGGGATTACCACCATGCCCAGCAAATTATTTTTAAAGAAGCTAATTTTGGACTGTAGCTGATTATAAACCACTTTCTGAGAAGAATCAAAGTAAAATAGTAACTGTCTATGGATGACAGACAAAATAGTCATGGTTGAAGACACAATTGACAAGGAAGCTTGGTTGATTTTGTGGCATACAGCAATTTAACATAATAGTTATAATTATCACTGATAGCATATACTAAGACATATCAGAATTTTAGGAATCTTATACAATTTGGGGACATATGCTAGTAACACATTTATATAAATATGACCTCAAATGATTTTAACATACCTAATATGCTTACTATGTCTCTCTTGGACTTCTAGGGACCCTAATATCCAAAAAGGTTAGTTTGAAGTCAAAAAGATTAAATTTAAGCCGGGCTCGGTGGCTCAGTCTGTAATCCCAGCACTTTGGGAGGCTGAGATGAGTGGATCGCCTGAGCCTGCGGGTTCAAAACCCGCCTGGGCAACTTGGCGAGACCTCATCTCTACAATAAATCAAAAATTAGCCTGGCATGGTAGCGCGCGCCTGTAGTTCCAGCTACTCGAAAGGCGGAGGCAGAAGGATCGCCGGAGACCAGCAGGTTAAGGCTGCGGTGGCCGGGAGCGGCCATTGCACTCCGGTCTGGGTGACAGAGTGAGACTCCAACTCAAAAAAAAAAGATTAAATTTAGAATTCACCACTTCAAGAAAGGTGGGAGCTGAAGATTAACTCCATAAAAACTCTTGAACAGGCCGGGCTAGGTGGCTCAGCCTGTAATCCCAGTGCTTTGGGAGGCCAAGGTGAGTGGATTGCCTGAGCCAGTGGGTTCGAGACTCACCTGGGCAATTTGGCAAGACCTCATCTCTACAATAGATCAAAAAAATTAGTTGGGCATGGTAGCACACGTCTGTAGTTCCGGCTACTTGGAAGGCTGAGGTGGAAGGATCACCAGAGCCCAGCAGGTCAAGGCTGCAGTGGCTGGGAGTAGCCACTGCACTCTAATCTGAGCAACAGAATGATATTCCAACTCAAAAAAAAAAAAAACTGTTGAACAGCTTTGGTGAGCTTCCAGGTTGCTGAACACATCAAGGAGGTGGGAGGATGGTGTGCCCTTCCTCATATTTTGTACCATGTACCTCTATGTACCTCTTGCTGTTTGTTTGGGGTTTTTTTGGAGTTGGAGTTTCACTCGTGGAGCCACCATGTCCAGCTAATTTTTAAAAAAATTTTATTGTAGACAAGATCTTGCCATGTTGCTCAAACTGATCTTTGAGTCCTGAGCTCAGGCAATCCTCTTGCCTCTGTCTCCAAAGTGATGGGATTATGAGCTGAGCTACTGAGCCCGGCAACAAATAGTTTATTCTACTAGGTAGCCAGTTTTTTCTTTCTCTTGACAATGTCTATCATGGAGAAAAAGTTCCTGATTTTCATTAAGTCCAATTTATCAACAGGAGATAACTTTTTCTTTTAAAGATAATGATTTTGGTGTCATGTTTAAGAGCTCTCTGCCTATCCATGGACCACAAAAGTTTTTCTACTATAAGTTCTTTTTAAAGCTTTATAATTTCAGGTTTTAGTCAGATCTAGTCCATTTTGAATTAATTTCTGTATGTCATGCAGTTTAGGTAGAGGTTCACTTTCTTGCATATGGATGTAGTTTTCCAGCACCATTACCATTTCTCCATTGAATTGCCTTTTCATCTTTGTGAAAAATCAATTGGACATATTTTGTGTGGGTGAATTTGTATTCCATTTTGATCTATTGACCTATAGATCTGTCCTTCTGTCAGTGCCTTACTGTCCAGATTAATACATTTTTTTTTTTGAGTTGGAGTCTCTGTCACCCAGGCTGGAATGCAGTGGCACACTCAGGCCACCACAGCATTGATCTGCTGGGTTCAGGTGCTCCTTCTGCCAAAGCCTTCCAAGTAGCTGGAATTACAGGGACATGCTAACACACCCGGCTAATTTTTTGATTTATTGTAGAGATGAGGTCTTGCCAAGTTGCCCAGGCTGGTCTCGAACTCGTGGACTCAGGCAATCCTCTCATCTAGGCCCCCCAAAGTACTGAGATTATAGGCATGAGCCACCACACCCCACCCGAGATTTTTAACATCTTAAAATTTAGTAGTCTTAGCCGGGCTCGGTGGCTTAGCCTATAATCCCAGTACTTTAGGAGGCCGAGATGAGAGGATTGCCTGAGCCCACAGGTTCGAGACCTGCCTGGGTAACTTGGCGAGACCTCATCTCTACAATAAATCAAAAAATTAGCTGGGCATGGCAGCACGCGCCAGCTACTTGGAAGGCTGAGGCGGAAGGATCGCCAGAGCCCAGCAGGTCGAGGCTGCAGTGGCCGGGAGCGGCCACTGCACCCCACTCTGGGTGACAGAGTGAGACTCCAACTCAAAAAAAAAAACCAACAAAAAAACCAACAAAATTTAGTAGTCTTAAAATTGGTATTTCTTCAACTTTATTCTTTTCCAAAAAGAATCGGCTGATTTTTTTTTTTTTTTATTTATTGTAGAGATGAGGTCTCGCTGCCCAGGCAGGTCTCGAACCCGCAGGCTCAGGCAATCCACTCACCTCAGCCTCCCAAAGGCGCGGGATTACAGGCTGAGCCACCGAGCCCGGCTCTTTCCCATATTTTAGAATCAACTGTCTATATTTTCAAAAATCCCACAGACATCTTTACTGGAATTACGTTAACTGTATAGATCTATGTGGAGAGAACTGATTTCTTTACTATGTTGGGTCTTCCAATAAATGAAGATGGTATATTGTTCTCTCCATTCATTTAGGTCTCTTTTGTAGTTGCTTTCCTTCAACATTTTAATTAAATTTAATTTTTTTTTAAATTGGAGTCTTACTCTGTCACCCAGACTGGAGTGCAGTGGCACACTCACCCACCACCCCAGCATTGACCTGCTGGGCTTTGGTGATCCTTTTGCCACAGCCTTCCAAGTAGCTGAAACTACAGGCATGCACCACCACACTTGGTTAATTTTTTGATTTATTGTAGAAATGAGGATTACAGGCTGAGCCACTGAGCCCAGTCCCTTCAATATTTTAAATATTTCACTCTACTTTCTTATTGCTTGCATGGTTCCTGATAAGAAGTTAACCATAATTTTATTCTTGTTCCTCTATATTAAGTGTTAGGGTATGGACAGGGTGAGGGTGGAGAGGTGGAGAGGTGCAGGGAGGTGCAGCACCACCAGAGCCAGCAAACCAGAGGTGCCGTGCTGGGAACCCAGAGATCCAAGTAAATTGCAAAGAATTGCAACAAACAAAGAGGTTAAAAAAAGAGAAAAGTTTACTTAAAAGTAAATTAGAGAAAGAGAAGGAAAAGAAATAAAGATTCACCTCCCAAAGGTGGGGGAGGGGGCCAAAGCCAGGAAGCATGGCGAAAGCCATGGCTCAAAGAGCACATGGCCACACCAGAGTCTAGCAAGGCAATGGCCAGTGGTGGCTTGTGGTTGAGTCCTTTTAACCATTCCCCTTGATGGGCAAGATCAAGGTGATTGGGTGGTGATCTGTCTCCACGTCATCACGAAGGGGCAGGCAAGCACAGGTACTTATGTCAGGTGATGGACAGCAGGCAGATGGGGGGGGTTAGTCACATGACTGCTGCCAAGGTGAGTCACAAAATGCTGAATAGGTTAACCCTCTGGGGGGGCGGTTCCTGCAAGAGACTTGTTAGACACTTGCAATTCACAAATTCAGACATTTGCAACTTACAAATTCCTTGACCAAAGGTGAGGTAGTTGTATTATTATTTTTATGACTTTGATCAGTCAAAGGGTGATCTTTGATCTTCTGTCTTAACAAGAAACCTAAAAGTTTACTTGAGATTATTTTTTTTTTCCCCAGGACCAAGAGATTTATTAAAAGGGCTGTTACAGAGAGGATCTGTAACAGAGGAAAAAGAGAGCTACTTGAGATTATTATGCTAAACAACGAATGGTTAGGCTGTCCTGGTTTTTTTTTTTTTTTGAGTTGGAGTCACTCCGTCGCCCAGACTGAAGTGCAGTGGCCGCTCCCGGCCACCGCAGCCTCGTCTGCTGGGCTCAGGCGATCCTTCCACCTCAGCCTTCCGAGTAGCCGGAATTACAGGCATGTGCTACCACGTCCAGCTGATTTTTTGGTTTACTGTAGAGATGAGGCCTCGCTGCCCAGGTGGGTCTCGAAGCCGCGGGCTCAGGAAATCCACTCACCTCAGCCTCCCAAAGGCGCGGGATTACAGGCTGAGCCACCGAACCCGGCTGTCCTGGTTTTGCATCTGAGGATTTGCCAAGGGGGATGGGATAGGCTGCTGCTTGTTCTGTAGTAGAATGTCTGAATGCTTTCTAATCGCTATGCTGGGGCAGAAAGACTAAAGAATAAGCTAAGTTTCTTCTAGGTTTCTATAGGTATCTTTCATTCCCCACTCCTGCCCTTGGAAATATTCTTATGATCCTGGGAAATGGAGCGAAGATCATTCTTCTGCATCTATGTCCTGCTGAAATGGGCCATACAGATGTCCCTACCTATCTATTTCCAAGGGCATGAACAGGAAACGGAGGGACCTTAACCGAATACTGTTTGGATTTAATAAAACATTGAGAGCACAGGCAAAAATTATTAAGCAAATGATGATGAAAAAGGCTATTGTCTCAAAAAACAATGCTGGAAAAGTGAAAGTCCCGTAAATTATATGTATTCATTAACATAAGTTGAAATATTCCTTTGTAAATTATCTACAGTTGTACTTTAACAAGGGAATAGAGTCACTTTGACAAAGTCTGAAGAAAAATTGAAAACATTAGAGACATGTTGTTCGGTTGTAGCTTAAATTAAAAATTCAAAACTGGTAAACATTGGCGAGAGAAAACGGTTCCTTTCGTTTTTTGTAATAGGTCTGATATACTTTCATAATGAATGATATGCCAGAGGGTGAAGCCCAGATTATTTTGCCATTCATTCTATGCTGGATAGTAATTCTTGTGCCTGGTCGTCAGGAAATTCAGGAGGAGGGTGTGGGGCAGGTGTGGTTCCTGGAGCTTGCTTCTTATCTCACCCTAGAGAGACTGATTGAGAACTTTAAGAGTTTAAGTATTAAAGTTTTTTTTTGTTTGTTTGTTTTTTGAGTTGGAGTCTCACTCTGTCGCCCAGACTGGAGTGCAGTGGCCACTCCCAGTCACCGCAGCCTCGGCCTGCTGGGCTCCAGCGATCCTTCCGCCTCAGCCTTCCAAGTAGCCGGAATTACATGCCCGTGCTACCACGCCCAGCTGATTTTTTTTTATTTATTGTAAAGATGAGGTCTCGCTGCCCAGGCGGGTCTCAAACCCATGGGCTCAAGTAATCCACTCACCTCAGCCTCCCAAGGCGTGGGATTACAGGCTGAGCCACCGAGCCCAGCTAAAGTTTTTAAAAGCATAATGTTACAACACAAAATCACAGTAGTTATTGTAAAAGTTACTTATTTAGCCAAAGTGATAGTTCAAAGATTTTGAAAAGGAAAAAACCTCACCTTTTTTGTAACAAAGATGGTGGGGGAGGGCTCATTTAATTTTGTCTCTTTCTTCCTCCCTCTTTGTTTAAAGGAGAAAATTCTTTTTGATAAGGCTATATGATTTCAACATGGATGGCCAGGACCAAAAGGCTGGCACCTGTGTCAAATTAAGAAATTCATTTGGGTTCCAGCGTCCTGTTTACCAGGGAGATTGTTCAGGTGATGGTGAGCCAGTGCCAGGCAGTTTAGCAGCTTTGGAGGCCTCTATAAGCGGCCACCATTTGTGAGCCAAGTGTTCTCTCCTCTCTTCAGAAGAGAGTGCACCTGCTTTCCAATGGCTTTCTGGCCTGTAGAGTGAGCAAGGTCCAGGAGGTTAAGGCCTTTCTGGGGCAACCATGCTTTCAGTGCCCCCAGACTGTACCCATAAGCAATGGGACCATCCCCCTAGCCAGTTTGCTCTTACCAGGTGTTTGATAGGCAGTTGGAGTTTTGTCACTAATGGTGACTGCCAATTGGGGTGCCTCTTTAGCCCTCTGGTTCTGCAGCCCTCCATGTTGGTACTGTTGGTTTTCTGGTGTCTTAGCTAGAAAAAAAACCTCAAAAGTTCTTTGTAATAGGCTATACACAAGACATTTTGGCTATTTCTTTTTTTAATAGTTTGATGCAAAACCCTTTGGAGTGAACAGACCACATGGATGTAAAATGATCTGTACCTAGTTATTTATAATTATGAACAGGCAAAGTTGTTAAAAACCCTCGTGAATTACCAAGTTGTAGTCTTAGTTGTAAAATGTAGACCATTAGGTGAGAGCGATCAGTTCCCATCCTTATTGTGCTCACACAGAGTAACCAGTATTTCATCTGTCCAGCAGGAGAAGTACTAGGCTTAGTAAAAGTGACTTAACCTTATTATGCAAGGCAGGGTGTTTAGCATTGAAAGCTTTACCTTTCTCATAAGAGGGTGTTGGTTAGGCACAATAGGTGATTTAAGCTTTTGTTTATAAAATACAACTTTAGCTAGCAAGCTTGATATAACAAATTGGTGTTATTTAGTACTAATGTTAACACATGGTAAAGTTGGAAGTAAAATTTTACTAGAGCGCTTGCAAGTTCAGTTAGAAAAACAGATTAAAATTACAATTGACATTTTTGTCGTTAGCGGGGGTGAGGATGAGAAGGTTGGAGATGGGGGTCAGGTGCCATGGCCTTTGGCACCAGCCCCTCCTCCGCTGGTAAAAGAGAAAGAGACAGGAGTTAGTTAAACCAGCTGGGTCAGGATTTGAGTGAGAGGGCAAGCAGGAATTGGAGTTGTAGAAGGAATAGGAGAGTATGAAGGAAGTGGAAAATCTTTTGAGGGAGGGGCAGCACGGTCAGCAGGATTAGTATCCTCTGATGAGCCTATGGGCAATGGAGTCTGACGAGCCAACACAGAAATACGGCAAGAGGAACAGACATCTGGGTGGTGAGGTAACTCATAAAAGGCCTGAATATATGGGATTTCAAGGTATTTGCCATCTCTTAGGTATAAATCAAGCTGCAGAAGGGTGTTAGGAGCCAGGAGTTACTTTCCCCATACTTGTCCATCAGACGAAAAGGTCAGCTGGGGCAAGGTGGGCCGGAGCTGGGGCTGCAAAGCAGCATTTTAGTAAAAGGACAGTTGGGATGGGCTCTTGGCTTCTCAGATTTGTTTCTGGGCCTTATCCCATCCAGATCCCCTGCCGGGCGTCCCCAACAGGTTCAAAGGAATCAGCACAAAGGATGTGAGTCAGCAGGGAGAGAGCGTCCTACCATCCCTGTGCCCACTGGAGCCTGCATCCTGCAGGCTCCACCACGTCTTGGAAGGCCTGGTACCAGGACTCTCAGCAACTAGGTCCCAGACCCTTGCTAGGAGTCTCCCAAGATGGAAACCAGAAACCCGAGAGACCCAGAAAGTCATCCGAACAAAGGGCGGTCCGAGAGCGTGAATCCAATTATGTGTGTGGATGAAAAAAGGGGATGACTCACCAAAGGCGCAGAAAGCTATACCGTAGCTGTTGGGAGTTCCAAGGTCCTTTGTGGAGTTACTTCGCCAGCCAGAGAGGAAAAGAGTCAAGAAACCCAGCACTTCGTCTCCCACCCGTCTGAGCACTGGCGGTCCAAACTTTCCTTCGGGGACCTTCTTGCCCCCCTAGGGAGGAGGCCTAGGCAGAGACCGTCAGTTGTCCTCTGAGATCCAGCCCGGTCCATGGGGAAACTCAGAAATCTTGGCCCCGGTCGGGCCACAGCGGTCTGACGTCTTTCCCTGGGACCTTCCAGCACGCTGAAGTGTAACCTCAGCCAGAGCTTTCAGTTGCTGCCGGGTTCCAACACAGTCCACAGAGGGTCACCAGTTAGGAAATAAGAAAGAAAGAGAGAGATATCTCAGTGGAGCCTCCAAAAATGTTAGGGTATGGGCAGGGTGAGGGTGGAGAGGCGGAGAGATGTAGCAGAGAGGGGCACAGCAAGCCGGAGGTGCACGCTGGCCACCCAGAGATCCAAGTAAATGCAAAGAATTGTGACACACAGAGGTTAAGAGAAAAAAGTTTATTTAAAAGTAAATTACAAGCCGGGCTCGGTGGCTCAGCCTGTCATCTCGCGCCTTTGGGAGGCTGAGGCGGAAGGATCGCCGGAGCCCAGCAGGTGGAGGCTGCGGTGGCCGGGAGCGGCCACTGCACTCCAATCTGGGCGATAGAGTGAGACTCCAGCTCAAAAAAAAAATAAAAAGTAAATTAGAGAAAGAGAAGGAAGAAAGAAGATTCACCTCCCCAAGGTGGGGGAGGGGGCTTGGCGACAGCCATGTCTCAAAGAGCACATGGCCACACCAGACGCTAGCAAGGCAATGGCCACTGGTGGCTTGTGGTTGAGTCCTTTTAACCATTCCCCTTGATGGGGGAAGATCATTAAGGTGATTGGGTGGTGGTCTGCCTCCACGTCATCACGAAGGGGCAGGCAAGCCCAGGTACTTATGTCAGGTGATGGACAGCAGGCAGATGGGTGAGCTAGTCATATGATTGCCGCCAAGGTGGGTCACAAAGGGTTGATTAGGTTAACCCTCTGGGCGGGGGGTGGGGGCCGTTCCTGCAAGAGACTTGTTAGACATTTGCAATTCACAAACTCAGACATTTGCAGCTCACAAATTCCTTGACCAAAGGTGGGGTGCTCGTATTATTACTTTTATGACTTTGGTCAGCCAAAGGGTGATCGTTGATCTTCGATCTTGACAAGGAACCTAAAAGTTTACTTGGGATTATTATGCTAAACCATGAATGGTTAGGCTGTCCTGGTTTTGCTTCTGAAGATTTGCCGAGGGGGATAGGATAGACTACTGCTTGTTCTGTAGTAGAATGTCTGAATGCTTTCTAATCGCCATGCTGAGGCAAAAAGACTAAAAAATAAGCTAAGTTTCTTCTAGGTTTCTGTAAGTATCTTTTCAGTAAGGTGTTTTCCCAGTCACTCTCCAGCTTCTTTCAAGATTTATCTGCCTTTGGTTTGTTGCAGATTGAATATGATATGCTTAGATATTGATTTTTAGGTATTTATTCTGCTAGGTGTTTTCTAAGCTTCCAGATCTGTGGATTGATGTCTATCTTTAGTTTTGGGAAATTCTTAGCCATTATTACTTCAAGTACTTATTTTGCTCCTTCTCTTTTTTTCTTTTTCTTCTGGTATTCTAACTGCACACATGTTACATCTACTGAAATTGTCCTCCAGTTCTTGAATCTTTTGTTCTTTTTTTGTTCCCATTCTTTTTTCTGTTTGCATTTCAGTTTGGAATGTTTCTGCTGACCTACATTTAAGATCAACAATTCCTTTTTTTGGCTGTGTTTGGTCTACAAGTGGGGCCCATCAAAGGCATTCTTTATTTCCATTTATAGTGTTTTTATTTCTAGCATTTCCTTTTGATTCTTTTCTAGAGTTTCCATCTCTCTGCGTACATTTACCATCTGTTCTTGTATATTGTCTGTGTTTTTCAGTAGAGGCCTTAGCATATTAATCATAACAATTTTTTTTTTGAGTTGGAGTCTCACTCTGTCACCCCGACTGGAATGTAGCGACACACTCCCGGCCACCGCAACCTCCACCTGCTGGGCTCCGGCGATCCTTCCACCTCAGCCTTCCAAGTAGCTGGAACTACAGGCACATGCTACCACGCCCAGCTAATTTTTGATTTAATGTAGAGATGTGGTCTCGCCAAGTTGCCCAGATGGGTCACGAACCCGCGGGCTCAGGTAATCCACTCACCTCAGTCTCCCAAAGCCCTGGGATTATAGGCTGAGCCACTGAGCTGGGCAATCATAACTATTTTAAATTCCCTGTCTGATAATTCCAACATCTGTATTATATTTGAGGCTGATTCTAATGCTTGCTTTTCAGACTGATTTTTTCTTGCCTTTAAGCATGCTTTGTAATATTTTGTTGTAAGTGGGGCATGATGTGTCAGAAAATGGGAACTGAGGTATATAGGCTTTTAAAGTGAGTGTTTTTGTTTTTGTTTTTTTTTGAGTTGGAGTCTCACTCTGTCACCCAGACTGAAGTGCAGTGGCCACTCCCGGCCACTGCGACCTGCTGGGCTCCAGCGATCCTTCCACCTCAGCCTTCCAAGTAGCTGGAACTACAGGCATGCGCTACCATGCCCGGCTAATTTTTGATTTATTGTAGAGATGCGGTCTCGCCAAGTTGCCCAGGTGGGTCTCGAACCCGCGGGCTCAGGCAATTCACTCACCTCAGCCTCCCAAAGCGCGGGATTATAGGCTGAGCCACCGAGCAGGCTGTGTTTTTGTTTTTGTTTTTGTTTTGTTTTTGTTTTTGTTTTTGTTTTTGAGTCAGCGTTGACTTCCTGGCCCCAGGTGATCCTTCCGCCTCACCTTCTGCATACTTGGGACTACAGGTGTACAACACCATGCTGACTTTTTTTTTTTTAATTTACTGTAGAGACAAGGTCTTGCTATGTTGCCTAGGCTGGTTTCAAACTTCTGGGCTCAGGCGATCCTCTCACTTTGGTCTCCCAAAGTACTAGGATTATAGGTAAGAGCCATTGCATCCAGCCTAGAGTGAGGTTTTTGTGTTAATTTAGCCAAGAATTCGGCTATTTTGAATGTTTACTGTAGCTGTAGGTGCCAGAGGCCTTGTATTCTTCTAGTGTTCTTGTTTTTGTCTTTTTTTTTTTTTTTTTTGTCTTTGGGCTTCCCTGGATGCTGCTCCTCAGATTAAGTCTGCATCTGGCAGCTGTTTCAGCTATAATCCATTGTTATTATCTTGGAGCACTGTTGGTGTGCTGGTAAGGAATGGGAGAGGGGAAGTGTTCTATAATCTCATGATTAATTCTCAGTCTTTTGTTGGGTCTGAGAGACCCAGGAGATTCAAAAAAACAACAACAAACAAACAAACAAAAAACTATACTTGCTGTAAAAGAAGCGTTCACCATATTTTATATATCCCTACCTCACTTTCATTGTATTTTATGAATTCTTAGTACTTTAAATCCTACCTCAGACCCCGTAGAATTAGGCACATGTCGGGTGCCGGGTAGTGACTGATTGTGTAGCTATACAATGTCTTAAGCAGTGTTTGTACTTAGAACTCTTGTTAAGCTCTGTTTGTCCCAATTGCCATGCCAACTTCTGCTTCTGCAACAGGATATAAATGTTAAGCGATAAGCCCCTTCCAGACATTCCTTTGCTCAGATTGCAGTAGACTCTGAGGCGCTAGCCACTCTCCTGGTGGGCTCTATGCTGGTTCAAACCTCTGGCTCCCATGCCAAAGTTAATTTACACGCAGTGACTGTGTAAACCTAGCTTATCTGACATTCCACTCTGCCTGTCTAGCCATTTCCCGTCAATCACAGGCAACTAAACTAGAGCCCACGCAAACCAGAAAATAAACCTACCAGAAAATAAACCACCCAGGTTAAGTGCCCCCGTACCCATTAGGAGAAATTACCCAATCATGTAAAAACAAGTTTAAAGTTCTTTCCCCTCCCTCTGTAATTGTGCATAAAATCTGCTTGCTATACTGGATCGGGGCTCTCGTCCCTGAAGCCACTGCATCGGCTTCAAACGTGAGCCCAGACTTGAGCCTGAATAAAGACTCTCGTATGTTTGCATCGGAGCTGGCTCCTTGGTGGTCTCTCGGATTTTGAATTTTGGGTTTAACAGGTCCATTTACCTAGACTGTGAACCTCACAAGTTTCTCCCCTCACCCTTTCAGGTGACACAGAAAGAGGGAGCTGAAACCAGAGAATGCCCTTCCTCCAGGTGAAATAAGGCTCTGAAAGGCCACTGGAGAGTAAGCTTTTCTGACAAAGAATGCTCTGGACTATTTATCATGGTTACTATCCCCTTTCTCCTGCCAGAGCTGAGAGAGGTTTTTCCTTGGCTCTTTGCCATGAAAACCTGGTGGGATTCATGGAAGTAAAACCCACTGTAGGACTGTGGCCTTCATTCCCATCCTAGTTCACACTCAGTCTTTACCAATGTATCGAAATTATCATTAAAGCGTCTTATAGTCTAATGGCTCCAGCAACTTCTGTTCCAGGTAAGCAGATCTGGGGTGTGACTCCCTGTGTTCATTCTCTCTCCAGATTTAGGGAGTGAGGGCAGTTTCCCCTGAGACTCCAGTTCTTTAATGAATTAAAGAAAAGTCACAGATTTTCCATTTGTTCTGCTTCTTTTTCATGTGAACAGGAGTGGTGACTTGGAGCAGCAGCTGGAATTCTCTTTTGTGGTTTTCAGCACACAGATCCCATACATGCTGTGTTAGACTTATACTGAGAGGTTTTTTGGTTTTGTATTTTAACCTCTTGGAAATGGTATTGTTTATAAATTTCATTTTCCAATTGTTCACTGCTGGTATGTAGAAATAAACTTAATATTTGTATGCTAATCTTATATCCTAGAACTTTGCTAGTCCAATCATTAGTTCCAGAAATTTTTGTAGATTCCTTGTGATTTTTCTACGTAGAAAATCATGACATTTGTAAATGAGGACAACTTTATTTCTTTCTTTCCAATATCTGTGGTATGGAATTTATATCTATATAGATAATATATATGTGTATATAGATAGAGATACAGATAGATTAATGTATAGATGCTGAAACCAATATCTATATATTTATTTTCTTGCCTAATTGCACTGGCTAGGACTTCCAGTATAAAGTTGAATGGGGTGGCAAGAGTGGGCATGCTTGCTTTTTCCCTGATCTTAGGGGGAAGTTTTTAAAAAAACCCTGAACTTTTTTTTTTTTTTTTTGAGTTGGAGTCTCACTTGTCGCCCAGATGGAGTGCAGTGGCCGCCCCCGGCCACCGAAAACCTTCCCTGCTGGGCTCAGCGATCCTTCCGTCAGCCTTCCAAGTAACTGGAATTACAGGCTGCACTACCATGCCCGGCTGATTTTTTGATTTTTTGTAGGATGAGATCTCGCTGCCAGGGGGTCTAAAACCCCGCGGGCTCAGGAAACCCCTCACCTCAGCCCCCCAAAAGGCACGGGATTACAGGCTGAGCCACCGAGCCTGGCTCCCCCTGAACTTTAAGTGTGCTCTCAGCTGTAGGTTTTTTGTAGATATCTTTTATCAGGTTGAAGAAACTGAGAGTTTTGGTCATGAATAAATATTGCATTTTGTCAAATTGTTTTTCTGCATAAAATGGTAAGATCATGTGGTTTCTCTTCCTCTGTTTCTCATGTCTGAAGTTTCCTACTGGTATCATTTCTTTCTGTCTGAAGACATTCCTTAAGCAATATTTTTAGATCAGAACTGCTGGTCAGTGATTCTCTTTGTGTTCCTTTATTTGAGAATTTGTATTTCATCTTCATTTCTGAGGGATATTTTTGCTGGATATAGAATTCTGGTCTGACAGTTCTATGGTCTCATAAAAACTCTGGTTGCATTTATTGAGTGTAACCCCATTTCTTCATCTGTAGAACCCATGGAGTAAGGGTAGAATCACAGGGTAAGTATTTTTTAAAAAGTGTTTCTTTCATACTTTGAATGATGTATCCATTTGGTTACATTCTACTACACCTGGCAGACCTGGGCTCTAACTTAAAATAAATTCAGAGATACAGTAGGCTTCAGGAAGAAAATCAGCCTCTGGCCCCATTTCTCAATGCTTCTCTAGGTTTCTAGCCTCCTTTGGCTTGGCATCTTGCTCTCAAGGTGCCTGCTGGTGGCAACTGAAGCAGCGTGTTTTCCCATTCAAGTCCAGTAGGATAGACCAAGACTCTCCTGATTGCCTTCAGCTTAATTGAGTCACAAGCCCACCCCTGGACCAATAACCGTTGACAAGCAAATGACATGCCCTGATTAGCTTGAGCCTGGATACCAGAACCAATCACTGGAAAGGTGGGCTGTCTTAGTCTAATAGATACTCTCCTCAAGTCGAGGGCGGCATCAACTCTGACACACAAAATCTGCTAATGAGGAGGAAGGCAGGGATGTGGAAATGGATCATGGGCTGTTTGAGCAGAAATAATGTATATTTCCGCCCTGTTCCCTCTTTCCTGGGCACCCAGGTTAACTACATTTCCCAGTCAGTTGGCATCCTGAAACAGAGATCTGGCCCATGGGAGGCAGGAAGACATTAGGTAAATCTCTTCTGGGCGTCATCCTTTAAAATATCTTGTGTAAGCCGGGCTCGGTGGCTCAGCCTGTAATCCTATGCCTTTGGGAGGCTGAGGTGAGTGGATTGCCTGAGCCTGCAGGTTCGTGACCCGACTGGGCAGCGAGACCTCATCTCTACAATAAATCAAAAAATCAGCTGGGCGTGATAGTGCATGCCTGTAGTTCCGGCTACTTGGAAGGCTGAGGCGGAAGGATCGCCGGGGCCCAGCAGGTCGAGGCTGCGGTGGCCGGGAGCGGCCACTGCACTCCAGTCTGGGCGACAGAGTGTAAAAAAAAACTCAAAAAAAAAAATCTTGTGTACTTTTCCAGTAAGCTCTTTCTCTTTCACAGTTTAGTTGGCATGGGTGCACTATGGGGAAGGATTATCCAGCCTGCATGGGACTGAGATAGAGCAAGAAATAAACTTTTATGGTTGTCTCAATCTGTCTGTGTTGCTGTAAAGGAATACCTGAGACTGGGTAATTTCTTTTCTTTTCTTTTTTTGAGTTGGAGTTCACTCTGTTGCCCAGGCTGGAGTGCAGTGGCACGCTCACAGCCACTGCAGCCTCGACCTGCTGGGCTCGGGCGATCCTTTCGCCTCAGTCTTCCAAGTAGCTGGAGCTACAGGCATGTGCTATCATGCCTGGCTAATTTTTTGTTGGTTTATTGTAGAGATAAGGTCTTGCAAAGTTGCCCAGGCTGTTCTCAAACCCATGGGCTTAGGCAATCCTCTCATCAAGGCCTCCCAAAGCACTTGGATTATAGGCGTGAGCCACTGCACCCTGCCATGACTGGGTAATTTCTAAAGAAAAAGGGTTTATTTGGCTCACAATTCTGCTGGCTGGAAGATTGGCATTTGGTGAAAGTCTCAGGCTGCTTCCACCCATGGCAGGAGGCAAAGGGGAGCTGGTATGTGCAGAGATAATATGGCGAGAAGAGAGAGAGAGAGAGACTCTTTTGAACAACCAGTTCTCATGGGAACTAATAAAGTGAGAACTAATAAAGTAAATAATGGTTTACTTTGTAATAGGCTCTGTTAACTCCCTTACTCTATGGAAGCTTATTCAACTCTTCAGTTTGGTGTTACTAATAACAGTGAGCTACCCTTTGGTAGCCTGTGCCAGAAAAGTGGGTCATAAATGTTACTATTAACAAAATGCCTCAAGCCTGTAATACCAGCACGTTGGGAGGCTGAAATGAGAGAGGACTGCCTGAGCCTATGGGTTTGAAACCAGTCTGGGCAACTTGGCCAGATCTCATCTCTACAATTAAAAAAAAAATTAGCTGAGCATGGTAGCATGCACCTGCAGTTCCGGCTACTTGGAAGGCTGGGGTGGAAGGATTGTCAGAGCCCAGCAGGTGGCTGTGAGCATGCCACTGCACTATAGCCTGGGAGATGGAGTGAGACTCCAATTTAAAAAAAAAAAATGTGCCGGGCTCGGTGGCTCAGCCTGTAATCCCGTGCCTTTGGGAGGCTGAGGTGAGTGGATTGCCTGAGCTTGCGGGTTCGAGACCCACCTGGGCAACTTGGCGAGACCTCTCTCAAAAAAATAAAAAAAATCAGCCGGGCGTGGTAGCGCATGCCTTAATTCCGGCTACTCGGAAGGCTGAGGTGGAAGGATCGCCAGAGCCCAGCAGGTCGAGGCTGCGGTGGCCGGGAGCGACCACTGCACTCCAGTCTGGGTGACAGAGTGAGACTCCAACTCAAAAAACAAAACAAAACAAAACAAAAAAATGCACCTGTAACTTGAGTTCTATACAATTCTCTGTCAGTCAGTCAATGTATAGGTACCAGCAACCCTAAATTTATAAAAACGGACTGTGAAACCTAAGTGGCGAGCAGATCAGTTCTAGAAATACCAAGAACCAGGTTCTGCTCTCTGAATTCAAACTCAGAAATTAACCTATTTCGTCCAGTTCCCTACTCTAAGTATTTGACTGCTCTAAGTATTTCAAGTAAGTGGAATCAGTCAGTATTTGTTCTTTTGTGACTGGTTTATTTCTCTTAGCATGCATGTCTTCAAAGTTCAACTTACTGGCATCCGAGAGAAAGCAACAGAACATGTACTCGGACCATAACACTCCCATGATGAAGCCACTGAGGTACAGCGAGTTGTGTGGGCCTCCCCAGTGTCTCCCAATTTAGTACTAGTAACTTTCATATTGTTTGACCTTTTTTTTGAGTTATTGTAGAGACAAAGTCTCACTATGTTACTCAGGCTGATCTTGAACTCCTGAGCTCAGGCAATCCTCTTGCCTCAGCCTCCCAAAGTGCTGGGATTATAGGCGTGAGCCACTGCCCAGCCTTGTGTGACCTTTAATGATCAACATGCTATCTTTTTTTTTAATGATGTGGTAAGTTTAGGCAAGTATAAACATTCTTTTTTTATTGAAGTGGCAAAAATATACATAACACAAAACCTAACATTTTAAACCCTTTTTTTTTTTTTTTTTTTTTTGAGTTGGAGTCTCACTCTGTCGCCCAGACTGGAGTGCAGCAGCTGCTCCCGGCCACCGCAGCCTCGACCTGCTGGGCTCCGGCGATCCTTCCGCCTCAGCCTTCCAAGTAGCTGGAATTACAGGCATGCGCTACCACGCCCGGCTGATTTTTTGATTTATTGTAGAGATGAGGTCTCGTTGCCCAGGCGGGTCTTGAACCCGTGGGCTCAGGCAATGCACTCACCTCAGCCTCCCAAAGGCGCGGGATTACAGGCTGAGCCACCGAGCCCGGCTAACCATTTTTTTTTTTTAAAGCAATGGGATGTCTCACTATGTTCCCCAGGCTGCCTCTGGCTTCGAACTCCTGGGCTCAAGCAACCTTCCTGCCTCCTAAGTAGCTGGGACTATAGGCATACATTGTGCCAGCTCATTGTAACCAATCTTAAGTGACAATTCAGGGGCATCAGGTACATTCACATTATTGTGCAACCATCACCATCATTCATCTCCAGACCTTTTTTTCTATCTTTCCATTAAGCACTAACTCCCCATTCCCCCTCCTCCCAGCCCTTGGCAACAACTGTTCTACTTTCTGTCTCTATGAATTTGACTGCTCTTAAGTATTTCAAGTAAGTGGAATCAGTCAGTATTTGTTCTTTTGTGACTGGTTTATTTCTCTTAGCATGCATGTCTTCAAAGTTCATCTGTGTCAGAATTTCTGTTTTAAGGCTGAATAATGTTCTATTGTATATATGAACCACATTTTGTTTATTCATTCATCTGTCAGTGGACACTTGGGTTGCTTCTACCTTTTGGCAATTGTAGATAATGTTGTTATGAATATAGGAATACAAATTTCTTTCCAATTTTCTTTTTTTTTTTTTTTTTTTTTTTTGAGTCAGAATCTCACTCTGCCACCCAGACTGGAGTGCAGTGGCCGCTCCCGGCCACCGCAGCCTCAACCTGCTGGGCTCCGGCGATCCTTCCACATCAGCCTTCCAAGTAGCTGGAACTACAGGCGCTCACTACCATGCCTGGCTCATTTTGATTTATTGTAGAGATGAGGTCTCGCCAGTTTGCCCACGTGGGTCTCGAACCCGGGGGCTCAGGCAATCCACCAATTTTCATTTTTTAAGTGGAATATGCCCAGAAGTGGAGTTGCTGGATCATAAGCTAACGTAACTGAGAATTTTCATTTCGGCTTTTGAGAAATGGTTTTAAGTCTTTTTCTATTCTCTCTTAGCCTACACTTTATTATTTATTTATAGCTGTGGGGTACATTTGGGGATTTACTACACAAGTAGGTTGCATGCAGGTGAAGTTCGGGCTTCCAACTGGCCTCTCTCCCCCGACAGTGGGCCAGGTACCCGGTGTGTTGCCACGGGCCCGCCTCCCGCCTCCCTCCCTTCACCCTCAGCAGTGCCCAGCATCTGCGGATCCCACCCTTGTGCTGGAGTGACCAGCGATCGGGGCCCGCTTATGGGAACATGCCAGCCTACACTTCAAAGATTTGGGTTTTTTTCTTTCTTTCCTTTTCTTTTTTGAGTTGGAGTCTCACTCCGTCGCCCAGACTGGAGGGCAGTGGCACGCTCCCAGCCACCACAGCCTCCACTTGCTGGGCTCCGGTGATCCTTCTGCCTCAGCCTTCCAGGTCGCCGTAATTACAGGCCCGGGTAGTTTTTTATTTATTATAGAGATGAGGTCTCACCAAGTTGCCCAGGCGGGTCTCAAACCCGTGGGCTCAGGCAATCCACTCGCCTCGGCCTCTCAAAGTGCTGGGATTACAGGCTGAGCTACCAAGCCTGGCCTGTTTTCTTTTCTAATCGAAATGTGTACTTGCTTGAGAAATTACAGAGGCTCTTTCAGAGGCTGACCTTAGAACAACAGAGTATGGAGGCCCCCTGGCAGAATTCTCCACTGTTTAGAGGCCACCTGGAGGCGAGGAATCTGCAGCCTGGCCGTAACTGGAACAGACCAGCCAGCTCTCCAAGTGGACAGCCATTCGAGGTAGCCGTCGAAGCAAGACCAGCTCCCTGGGTCACTCCCGGATGTTCCCGATTCCATGATTTCCCTTTGAAACCCCTGCCCTCAGCCTAAAGTCTTGAAACTTTTTTGAGGTGTGAGGCTGGCCGTCTCTCCATCTGCTGGCTTTTGGAATACACTCACCCTCCTCCACTACATCTTGTGCTTGTTAATTTTGGCCTGTAAGTGACGAGCAACAGAACTTGCTATCAGCAACACTAATTCTATGTTTCATTTTCTGAGGAGCCACAATACTTACTGTCTTTTTTTATCATAACCTTACCAGTGGGTGTGAAATGGTGTCTCTTTTTTTCTTTGTAGTTTTGACCTTCATTTCTCTCATAGGAAAGGGCTTTAATTTTTTTTCAAAATCTTCACCTAAGGCCAGGCTCACGCCTGTGATCCCAGCACGTGGGAGACAGAGGCGAAAGGATTACCTGAGTTCAGGGGTTTGAGACCAGCCTGTGTAACTTGGCAAAACCTCATCTCTACAATAAATCAAAAAATTAGCTGGGCATGGTGGTACGCACCTGTGGCTCCAGCTACTTGGATGGCTGAGGCAGAAGGATCACCTGAGTCCAGCAGGTTGGGGCTGCGGTGGCCGTGAACATGCTACTGTACTCCAGCCTGGGCACCAGAGTGAGACTCCAACTCAGGAAAAAAAAAAAAAAAAATCATCTAAGAGTTTTATACTTTTAGCTCTTTCATTTTGGTCTTTGATCCGTTTTGAGTTAATTTTTGTATATTGTGAGGTAGAGTTTCAACTTCATTCTTTTGCAAGTGGATATCCAGTTGTCCCAGCAATATTTGTTTAAAAGACTATTTATGGAATTATCCCAGCCCCCTTGTAAAAAAATCAATTGGCCTTAGATGTAAGAGGTCAATTCTGGACTATCAATTCTATTCCATTGGCCTACTGTCTCCACCTGGCTTCTGCTGAGCACGTGCCACCACCTGGCCTCTGTTGGTTTGGGGTCCTGTTGTCTTCACTGCTGTCACTGAACCTGGTTCTCACCATTCTGTCAGTCCTGGCTATGGATGACTGCCACCCCTCACTTGTTGGTGATACTGGAGTCCTTTTTACTGGCCCATTTTTTATGGCCTCGGTAGATGGTGTATTCTCTGGGCCTTCCCATGGAACATAATCCTCCGGTGGGTAGACTTTTTTCCTAACTTGGGACTCGAACCAAAACGTCTGCCCTGCCCTTCCTGATTCTCAAGCCTGACTTTTGGACTGGCACTTTGCCCTCAGCTCTCTTGGGTCTTCAGCTTGCTGACTGCACATCTTAGGACTTAGCTTCCACAGCTGCATGAGCCAATTCCTTATCATCTCTCTTTCTCTGTATGTGTACACACACACACACACACACACACACACACACACACCACACCACACCACACCACACCACAAAACATACACACATTCATCCTATCTATGTTTGTTGTTCCCCTAGAGGCCTAACTAATACAAATCCACTTTCTTGGACATCTAATCTTTTCTCCATGATCTTCCATGGCTGTTGGAATTTCACATAGCATGGGCTGTCACTTTTAGGAACCATCCAAAGGCAGAGTTTTCACCATATCCTGATGTTCTTTGCCAGGGTATCAACTCCTGTATCTTGAGAGTGTGTTCAGAAAATCATTAAACTCTGCTGCGTCCAATCTTCCTTTCTTTTTTTTTTTTTTTGAGTTGGAGTCTAACTCTGTCACCCAGACTGGAGTGCAGTGGCCGCTTCCGGCCACCACAGCCTCGACCAGCTGGGCTCCAGCGATCCTTCTGCCTCAGCCTTCCGAGTAGCTGGAATTACAGGCGCGTGCTACCATCCCCGGCTAATTTTTTGATTTATTGTAGAGATGAGGTCTCACCAAGTTGCCCAGGCGGGTCTCGAACCTGTGGACTCAGGCAATCCACTCACCTCAGCCTCTCAAGGCGCGGGATTACAGGCTGAGCCACCGAGCCCGGCTGGGCTCACTCTTTCCTCCTGCCAGAATATACCATCCCAATTCACCACAGGTGAATGTGTTAACAACTGGACCATCATCGCCTTGTGCCAGGGGCTGTCTGTGCACCATGGACCATTAGTAATGGATCTTTCTTGGTAAGTGATCTAGCCCAGACCCTCATCTGTCGTCTGCTCTCTCAGATTCTTCCTGATACTGTCATAGATTGGGTTCTCTGTAAGTAGTTAATGAGATGGAGTTTGGCATGCAGGATTTTTTTTTTTTGAGACAAGTTTCCACTCTATCACACAGTTTGGAGTGCAGTGGCACAATCATAGTTTACTGCAGTCTCAAACTCCTGGGCTCAAGTGATCCTCCTGTGTCAGCCTCCTGTGTAGTTGGAACTGTAGGCACACAACCATGCCTGGCTAAGTTTTCTGGTTTTGTTTCGTTTTTTTTTTATAGAGAGAGTTCTCACTTTGTTGCCCAGACAGGACTTGAAATCCTGGCCTTAAGTGATCCTCCCACCTTGGCCTCCCAAAGTGCTGGGATTATAGGCATGAGTCACCATGCCCGGCTGGCATGCAGGATCAATAGCTCTGGAAGGGAGAAAGAACAAGACTGGGCAGAAGGAGAAGTTGAACCATAATGCAGATATGACAGAGCATTGCCAGCCCCATCAGAGCTACACAGCAGGGGCTAACATGGGCAGACCTTTGGATCCCTGCCGCAATCAGTCTTTGGATGAGGACATGCCTCAAAGGAGACCCTACAGGAACTGACAGCTGGGGCAAGTCCCTCCATACTGATATGTTGGACACAGAGTTGAAGTGCCCAGATGCACAAAGGTGAAAAGAGGTATTATGCTCATTTAACAGATGAGGAAACTGAGGCTGAGAAGGGCTAAGTAACTGTTTTTTAAAAAATCAGTCTAGGCCGGGCTCAGCCTCCTTTGGGAGGGTGAGGTGAGTGGATTGCCTGAGCCCACGGGTTCAAGACCCGCCTGGGCAGCAAGACCTCATCTCTACAATAAATCAAAAAAAATCAGCCAGGCGTGGTAGCGCATGCCTGTAATTCCGGCTACTGGAAGGCTAAGACAGAAGGATCTCTGGAGCCCAGCAGGTCGAGGCTGAGGTGGTCAGGAGCGGCCACTGCACCCCCATCTGGACGACAGAGTGAGACTCCAACTCAAAAAAAAAAAAATCAGTCTATACATATGGAGAATCAAGATCTCCATCTTCAAGAAAGAAGGAAAAGGAAACTAATATTGAGGGCAACTATGTGCCAGGTGCTTTAGGACATTTCTTGTTGATTCCCTGAAAGGCATTTATTAATTCCTCTAATTTTGGAAAGGAGGAGACTAAAGCTCAGAGGAATGAAGAATTTTGCCTAAGTTCAACAGGGTTAGTAAGAAATGGAAATAACCAGAATTCAAACCTAGACTGTGTGATCCCAAAACCCTAGAAAAGAAGGAAAGGAAGGAAGGAAGGGGACATTGCCCCTCATGTGCATAGAGTCCATAATTCAGAGAAGAGAGCATGACAATTAGGGATAGTGCAACTGTTATCTAGTGAAAAGCAGAATGTGTTTCTTGTCTTTCTTTTTTTTTTTTTTGAGTTGGATTCTCACTCTGTCACCCAGACTGGAGTGCAGTGGCTGCTCCTGGCCACCGCAGCCTCGACCTCCTGTGCTCCTGCGATCCTTCTGCCTCAGCCTTCCAAGTAGCTGGAACTACGGGCGCGCGCAACCACGCCCGGCTAATTTTTGATTTATTGTAGAGATGAGGTCTTGCCTAGTTGCCCTGGTGGGTCTCGAACCCGCGGGCTCAGGCAATCCACTCATCTCAGTCTCCCAAAGTGCGGGATTACAGGCTGAGCCACCGAGCCCAGTTAATCGTGTTGTTCTAAAGAAAGACAAGCAAAGCCGAGCTCGGTGGCTCAGCCTGTAATCCCGCGCCTTGAGAGGCTGAGGTGAGTGGATTGACCTAGCCCACAGGTTTAAGACTTGCCCGGGCAACTTGGCGATACCTCATCTCTACAATAAATCAAAAATCAGCTGGGCGTGGTAGCGCGCGTCTGTAGTTCCAGCTACTCGGAAGACTGAGGCTGAAGGATCGCCGGAGCCCAGCAGGTCCAGGCTGCGGTGGCTGGGAGCGGCCATTGCACTCCAGTCTGGGCGACAGTGAGACTCCAACTCAAAAAAAAAAAGCCGGGCTGGGTGGCTCAGCCTGTAATCCTGTGCCTTTGGGAGACTGAGGTGGGTGGATTGGCTGGGCCCGCAGGTTCGAGACCCGCCAGGGCCACTAGGCGAGACCTCATCTCTACAATAAATCAAAAAGTCAGCCAGGCGTGGTAGCACATGCCTGTAATTCCGGCTACTCGGAAGGCTGAGGCGGAAGGATCGCCGGAGCCCAGCAGGTCAAGGCTGCGGTGGCCGGGAGTGGCCCCTGCACTCCATTCTGGACGACCCAGTGAGACTCCAACTCAAAAAAAAAAAACAACCGATTGCAGGCAGAATCTGAACCAGAGCTACTGCCTGGCTGCTTGGTCTGAAGTCCCTCATTAGGAGGTTTGATTCCTCCTTGGATGACATGGAATGGGGTGAGTGGTTAGTCACAACCGATGACAGAAAAACAAGACTGGCTTATTGGAAAAAACAAAACATGGAAGAGACACGTTGACAGAGGAAAGGACATTTTGCTTCTAACTTTTGAGTTTCAAAAGCCTGGACTTTCAAGGGCATGAAAGGAACTCAGCATTGTTTTTGTTTTTTTAAAGATGTGGGTACAATTCAGGGTTAGGTATACCAATGGTCATCGTACTGTGATTGCAGGTGTGAGCCACTGCACTGAGTCTCTTTTTCGTTTTCAATCCCTGATTGATGAGCAGAGAGTGGCTGGCTGGCTGGCTAGATGAAATGGCAGTACACATACCTCACCGTTGTTCTCAGGACACTGTGCCTTTCTCTGTGAGCATCATCTTTTTTTAGCATTCACAAGTTTCTATAAATAGATATCCCTCATCTACAGATAAGGAAACCTAGAAACTGAGGCTTAGTGAGGTTAAGGTTTTGTTCAAGATTTGTTTGGGAGGCTGGGGTCGGTGGCTCAGCCTGTAATCCCAGCACTTTGGGAGGCCGAGGTGAGTGGACTGTTGAGTTGTGGGTTCGAGACTGCCTGGGCAATTGGCGAGACCTCATCTCTACAATAAATCAAAAAATTAGCCGGGCATGGTAGCTCGTGCCTGTAGTTCCAGCTACTTGGCAGGCTGAAGCGGAAGGATCGCCGGAGCCCAGCAGGTGGAGGCTGCGGTGGTCGGGAGCGGCCACTGCCCTCCAGCCTGGGTGACAGAGTGAGACTCCAACTCAAAAAAAAAAACAAAAAAAAGATTTGTTTGGGAAGTGGCAAAGCAAGTCTAAAATCCAAATCTGTTTTCTTTTGAGAGAAAGGAAAGATAAAGAGCAATCAAAAAAGTGAGGAAAAAGGGACATTTTCAGTAGATTTCCAGAGGTAGAAAAAAATGGAAACAAACAGAACTAAATTTATCATGCATTACCTTCTGCATTCTTCACATTTACATTGTTATTAATGATTCCTGAGAAAAGTTGGGGTTTTTAAAATTAAAATATAATTTAAAGATAGGAAAGGGCTGAGCTTGGTGGCTCAGTTTGTAATCCCAACACTTTGGGAGGCCGAGGCGAGTGGATTACCTGAGCCCACGGGTTCAAGACCAGCCCCGGCAACTTGGCGAGACCTCATCTCACGATAAATAAATAAATAAATTAGTCGGGCATGGTAGTACATGCCTGCAGTTCCGGCTACTTGGAAGGCTGAGGCAGAAAAATCGCTGGAGTGATGCTGGGTTGGCTGTGAGTGTGCCACTGCACTCCAGCCTTGACGAAAGAACAAGACTCCAACTAAAAAAAAAAAAAAAATTACCTGGCGTGGTGGAGCGCACCTGTAGTTCCAGCTACTTGGAAGGCTGAGGCGGAAGGATCGCCTGAGTCCAGCGGGTCAAGGCTATAGTAGCCATGAGCAGGACACTGCATTCCAGCCTGGGCGACAGAGCGTGACTACAAATTAAAAAAAAAAAAATACAGCTGGGCTCGGTGGCTCAGCCTGTAATCCCATGCCTTTGAGAAGCTGAGGTGAGTGGATTGCCTGAACCCGTGGGTTCGAGACTCCCCTGGGCAGCAAGACCTCATCTCTACAATAAATCAAAAAAATCAGCCGGGCGTGGTAGCGCATGCCTGTAATTCCTGCTACTCGGAAGGCTGAGGAGGAAGGATCACCCAAGCACAGCAGGTCAAGGCTGTGGTGGCCGGGAGTGGCCACTGCACTCCAGTCTGGGCGACAGAGTGAGACTCCAACTCAAAAAAAAAAAAAAAAATGCTTGCTAGGCACAGATCTCCAGTTACAATTCTTGTAAATTCTTTATTTTTCTCTCATTAGGATGTGGACCCAAAAAAATCTTTATAATTTCCCCAAAGCAATTTCTCTTTAAACAGTGTACAAAAGGCAGGAAGGGGGAAAGAAGAAAGATTTAAACTGTTTTCAAATCTTCTATTGCCTGAGAAACACAGAAGAGTCTGGTTAACGCTTCATGATGTCAAAGATGAAAGCCCATATAGTCCTAGGTGACCAGTCATTCCTGATTAAAACTTCAGGAGATGCTTAGGAGTTGGGGCAGCAATGAAAGAGAAATGAGTCTGGATTTAAGCAATATTATGACTAATTCCCAGAGATAAGGAATTTGCTGTGAAGACAGATGAAGTGGTGAATTGGTTAGAGGTGAGCTGTTGGAAGATAACAAGGATAATTAATGGTGTGGACTCTTCATTGACCAGAACACATGGAGACCAAGAAACAAGTTGTGTATTCATTCACCCATCCATCCATCCATCCATGTGTTCAGCAGATATTTCTGGGCACGTGTTATAGAAATGTGAACAAGACAGAGTCTTCTGATCTTTAAGGGCATCACAAATAGGACTTCCATGTGTAGTTGTATAGGGTGTACACTGCATACGTCTTTACATCTCTCTTAAAAGCTGTGCAGGCCAGGTGTGGTGGCTCAAGCCTATAATCTCAGCACTTTGGAGCTGAGATTCAGGACCAGCCTGGGCAACTTGGCAAGACCTCATCTCTACAATAAATCAAAAAATTAGCCAAGCATGATCGTGCCTGTAATTCCAGCTACTTGGAAGGTAAGGTAGAAGCATCGTTGGAGCCTAGCAGGTCGACACTGGGGTGGCTGTGAGTGTGCCACTGCACTCCAGCCTGGGCAATGAAGACTCCAACTGAAAAAAAAAAAAAAACAAAACTGTGCAATGAACATGTAGTTCCAGCTCCTTGGAAGGCTGAGGCGGAAGGATCGCCTGAGCCCAGCAGGTCGAGGCTGCGGTGGCCATAAGCATGCCACTGCACTCCAGCCTGGGTAACAGAGTGAGACTAAGACTCAAAAAAAAAAAGGCTGTGCAATGTATGGCCCGTGCAGCTATGCCACAGTTTAGAGAGGAAGGCAGACAAGTAAACAGGCAGTTATGGTGAGACCACGGGAGCAGAAGGAGAAGTACTTAATTAAATCTTTGGACACAAGAGTAGATTTCAAATAAGGCTTCCTAGAGAAAGAGATATCTAAACTGAGCCCTGTGGATAATAGAAGTTACCCTGGTGAGGATGTAGGGGGAGGGGGAGGAGAGTTCCAAGCAGAGAATACAACATTTGAAAAGCCTTGAGTGCTTAGCCTCACTAGTCATCAAAGAAATGCAAATTCAAATCGGGCTGGTGACTCGGCCTGTAATCCCGCGCCTTTGGGAGGCTGAGGTGAGTGGATTTTGGAGCACTTTGGGGCACCACGGATTCGAGACCCCCCCGGGCAGGCGAGACCTCATCTCTACAATAAAATAAAAAACTTAGTCAGGTGTGGTAGTGCGTGCCTGTAGTTCCAGCTACCGGGAAGGCTGAGGTGGAAGGATCGCCGGAGCCCAGCAGGTCAAGGCTGCGGTGGCTGGGAGAGGCCACTGCACTCCAGTCTGGGCAACAGAGTGAGACTCCAACTCAAAAAAAAAAAAAAAAGAAAGAAAGATTGAATAAATAAATTTAAAAGTGTGGCTATAAAGCACTGAGACTAAAAACAATATAGCAGGCCAGGTGCAGTGGCCCACACCTGTAATCCCAACACTTTGGGAGGCAGAGGCAAGAGAATTGAGACGAGGAGTTCCAGGCAAGAGGATTGAGACCAGGGAAGAGGATTGACTCCAGACCAGGAGTTCGAGACCAGCCTGGGCAACACACCAAGACCTCGTCTCTACAACAAATAAAAAAAGTTAGCTGGATGTGGTGGCATATCTGTAATCCTAGCTACTTGGAAGGCTGAGTGGAAGGATGGCCTGAGCCGAGCAGGTTGAGGCTGCAGTGGCCGTGATTGTGCCACTGCACTCCAGCCTGGGTGAAAGAATGAGACTGACGCAAAAAGCAAAAAACAAAAACCAAGATAACAGTGTTTAAACAATACATCCAAAAACATTTTGCTCCCTGCAAAGCAGTCATCTTAATGAATATTTATCTCCATGTGGAAAAGGCCCTTTAAAGTATACAAAGACAGATCCATAGAGAAAAAGATTTATATATCTGACTTCCCTGAAGGAAAAAAATCATTAAAGATTTGGAAAACAAAATATATAATATACAAAGAGTTGGCTTCTTCAGTACATAAGCAGTCATCACACAAAAAAGTTAAAGGATAAATACTTCATGAAAATAAGCAAAAGTCATGAACAGGCAACCCAAAAAAGAATAAATACAAATAAATAAACATATTAAAAAGCCCCACCTTAATAATAATCAAAACATTCACCTTAAAATAACATTTTTCTGCCACAGTGGCTCAAGCCTGTAATCCCAGCACTTTGGGAGACTGAGGCAGGAGGATTGCTTGAGCCTAGGAATTTGAGACCAGCCTGGGCAACATAGCAAGACCTCATCTCTAGAAAAAATAAAAAAAATTAGCCAGGTGTAGTGGCACACACCTTGGGAGGCTGAGGTGGAAGGATCACCTGAGCCTGGAAGGTTGACGCTACAGTGAGCTATGGTCACGCCACTGCACTCCAGCCTGGGTGAAAGAGCGAGACCCCAGTTCAAACACAAAACAAAACATTTTTCACTTACTAACTTGGCAATGAGTTTTTTAAAGAAGTTTAAATATATATACTCTTTGACCAAAAATGCTATTTCTAGAAATTTGTACTAAGGAAATATTCAGGAATGTATGTAAATACATATATAAAAATCATATAAATACATAAATATTCATTGTAGCATAATTTTAATAGCAACAAAATAGAAAACAATAACAGATTACAAATAATCCATGCTTTTGTTTATCTTTTCTGTTTTCCACTTTTTACACTAAAGAGAAGTGGCCTTTACAATTCAGAAAACAAACAAATACTGCTTTTTTGAGAAGGAAAAAAAAAATCACCTTAACTACAAATATTCTTTTGGAAGACTGCCACTGTTCTAAATCTTCCAGGGCCCCCTTTTTAGCAGTTCTGAGAGCTAGTTTCTGAGGTGTGTGGAAATTGGTCTCATTGCTCTGTAGTCATTTTTTCATTTTACATAAACACAGCCATGATTCAAGTCCATCGCCCACCTTATTCATCTGCCTCCATACCAAAATGACTTTAGGGCCTCGTGAAAAACCACTCTCTCAAAGAATGAAAATTTCCTTGTCACTGAAGAAATGCAAAGGAATGGTGTTGGATTTTAGGTACATTTATAATGTTTATCATGGTGCTCAGCATATGGAGCTCAATAAATAGTAGCAGTTGTTATTCTCGATTTCTTATTTGGTTTTATTTATTTCTGCAGTTGTCTAAGAGGCCAGACTGCTGAGGCCAGATGGGTGAATTCTCCAGCCAATGGTTTTGATAAAATACTAACTCACTCCATCAGTTATTTTGGGTTCACTCTGTAGCCTCCCATCTTAAACTGTCAAGATTCCAGGACCTAGAGAGACAAATGAACGCTGCCAATAAAATGCCTTAGCAACACTCACTGTGGGTGTGTGGGTGTGGACACTGTGATTCCACAGTGCACACCGACATGCTGTCTTTGGGGTAGAAGACCGAGTTTAGGGCTGAGGGCTGGCCTGCCCTTCACTGCCATCTAGGCGTGGGGAGGGGAAGTGCTGCCTCCCCTGCCGGCCCGGTAGCACGGTGCGGAAGACACTACGGATTGCATAGTGTCACCCCTAGAGAGAGCTCAAGCTGTCTTCCCCAACTTCAAAACTGGGACCAGGTGGAGATGAGAGGATCAAGTGAATCAAAGGACAGTCGGTCTTGGAACGCAACAGAGCTCCTTTTGAATCCAAGCTCTGTCGCTCGCAACTGCATGGCCCTGAGCAGTCATTTTTCCTCTCTGGGTTTCATGCTCTGTTAAAATGAGGTCGCGCTGGACTCAGTGGCTCAGCCTGTAATCCCGCGCCTTTGGGAGGCTGAGGTGAGTGGATTGCCTGAGCCCGCGGGTTCAAGACCCGCCTGGGCAACTTGGCGAGACCTCATCTCTACAATAAATCAAAATGAGCTGGGTGTGGTAGCGCGCGCCTGTAGTTCCAGCTACTCGGAAGGCTGAGGCGGAAGGATCGCCGGAGCCCAGCGGGTCGAGGCTGCGGTGGCCAGGGGCGGCCACTGCACTCTAGTCTGGGCAACCGAGTGAGACTCCGACTCAAAAAATAAATAAATAAATAAAAGAGTAGAGCCTGGTACATTGCAGGTGCTCCTCAGATGGTTTCTCTACTAAAAGATTCAAAGAGCCGGGCTCGGTGGCTCAGCCTGTAATCCCGCGCCTTTGGGAGGCTGAGGTGAGTGGATTGCCTGAGCCCGCGGGTTCGAGACCCGCCTGGGCAGTGAGACCTCATCTTCAGTAAAAAAAAATCAGGGGGATGGTAGTGCATGCCTGTAATTCCAGCTACTCGGAAGGCTGAGGCAGAAGGATCGCCGGAGCCCAGCAGGTCGAGGCTGCGGTGGCCGGGAGCGGCCACTGCACTCCAGTCTGGGCGACAGAGTGAGACTCCCAAATCAAAAAAAAAAAAAAAAAAAAAGATTCAAAGCACATGATCAGGCCATACTGCTAGAGGAGTGTAAAGAGATCATAAACAGATCTGGATGGGGGAAACCGCTCTTGGCCTTTTCTTTCCCTAGCATTTCAGGATTGCACTTCTCTTTCCTCCAGTGAGCCCAGGGCTGCAGCTGCCTACTCCACCGGCGGGCTCTGGCCCCTGGAGTGCAGAGAAGGGGTGGAGTGGATGGTCAGGGCAGCAGCTCTACCATGCCTGAAGAGCCGGAATCAGAGTGTGGGGCTAGACCAGAGAAACCAGGGATGCCACATCGTTTTCTTTACATACCCAATCTGATCTTGGGAGTGGATGAACGTGCTGAGAAGGAATCTGAGGTCACATTTAAGAGTGTTGTGGGCAGGGCTCAGTGGCCCAGCCTATAATCCCAGCACTTTGGGAGGCCGAGGCCAGTAGATTGCTCGAGCCTGCAGGTTCAAGACCTGCCCGGGCAACTTGGCGAGACCTCGTCTCTACAATAAATCAAAAATTAGCCGGGCGTGGTAGTTCCAGCTACTTGGAAGGCTGAGGCGGAAGGATCGCCGGAGCGCTGCAAGTTGAGGTTGCGGTGGCCGTGAGCATGCCACTGCACTCTAGCCTGGGCAAGAGTGAGACTCCAAAAAAAAAAAAAGAGTGTTGTGATCAGTTAGCACTGTCGGTTGAGGGATAGTATGCACATATACCACATATTTGTCTTCTGCAGCCTGGCAAAGTGCGATTCACTCAGGGCCTGTGGACCAGTGCTGGCCTGTGAACTAGTTGAAACTGGTCTGTGACAAGGTAAAACTTATAATTAAGAGTGTTTAGAGGATGGGCTCCATGGCTCAGCCTGTAATCCCGCGCTTTGGGAGGCCAAGGTGAGTGGATTACCTGAGCCCGCGGGTTCGAAACGCCCCTGGGCAACTTGGCGAGACCTCATCTCTACAATAAATCAAAAACCAACCAGGTGTGGTAGCGCACGCCTGTAGTTCCAGCTACTCGGAAGGCTGAGGCAGAAGGATCGCCGGAGCCCAGCAGGTCGAGGCTGCGGTGGCCGGGAGCGGCCACTGCACTCCAGTCTGGGCGACCGAGTGAGACTCCAAATCAAAAAAAAAAAAAAAAAGAAAGAAGCTAGACACACAAGGGTCTATATTGTATGGTTAGGCTTACATACAATTTTAAAAATACACCAAATGAGGACTAACCTTGATCTTTTTTTCTCTTACCCAAATCTCTAGCAGGCTTGGAGAATCACTGCCTGACAAGAACTCACCAAACAAGGTTGTATTATCCTACTCCCCTATATCCTAAAGTTTACTTTGCAACATGACTCTGGTATAACATAGCATCACAAATCAAAAAGTTTTATGGCCTGAGCCCGTGGGAGTTTGAGATCAGCCTGGGCAACTTGGTGAGACCTTGTCTCTACAGTAAATCACAAAAATTAGCCATGCAGTGGCGTGTGTCTGTAGTTCTAGCTACTTGGAAGGCTGAGGCAGAAGGATCCCCTAAGCCCAGCAGGTCAAGGCTGCGGTGGCCGTGAGCGTGCCACTGCACTCCTGTCTGGGCGACAGAGTGAGACTCCAACTAAAAAAAAAAAATCACATGTACTGATTATGGCTTCTTGTAACTTCTGCCACCCTAAAAAGTATATAATGTTTTATATACATTCAACCAGAGTGGGCACACCTTCTCAGGACTTCCTAAGGATGGATGTTCCTGGGCTTAAGTTCTCAAGTTTGGCTCAAGAATGAGCCATCTTAAAATATTTTACAGAGTTTGGCATCTCTTCGTCAACACAAGTGATCTGTGGTGTTATTTATTTATTTGTTTATTTATTTAGTATTTCTTTTTTTTTTTTTTTTGAGTTGGAGTCTCACTCTGTCGCCCAGACTGGAGTGCAGTGGCCGCTCCCGGCCACCGCAGCCTCGACCTGCTGGGCTCCGGCGATCCTTCCGCCTCAGCCTTCCGAGTAGCCGGAACTACAGGCATGCGCTACCATGCCCGGCTGATTTTTTGATTTATTGTAGGCGGGTCTCGAACCTGCGGGCTCAGGCAATCCACTCACCTCAGCCTCCCAAAGGGGCGGGATTACAGGCTGAGCCACTGAGCCTGGCTTATCTGTGGTGTAAAAAGTCAGGATGGGGGCTAGGGACTGGGATTGAGCAGGAAGGAATTCTGGGATCTGGTAGTGTTGTTTCTCGATCCTCATGAGCCTTTGTACTGGGTTGTGTTCTCTTTGAAAATTCTTCAAGCTGTAACTTATGATTTGTGCACCTTCCTGTATGTTTGGTACCCTTCCATAAAATCCTTACAATTAAAATTTATAAAGAGTGTGGGCTCTGGAATCAGACTGCCTGTGTGCAAATCCTGAATTGGCCTCTTCCTGTCTGTGTCCTGAAGGACGGTGGCACCAGAAAGACTCAACACCCTTTGAGGCCAAGAGATTTATGAGCGCAGCGGCTACAGAGAGAGGGAAGAAGGTCTGCAACCGCCTGGTAGGGAAGGGGGAGTGAGAGAGAGACGGCGAGAGAGGTCTGTATGTATCGGTTTGGGAGGGGGCGGCCAGTGCTCTACCGGAGACTGGCGATGCCAGCCAGTGCCATCTTAGGGTCTTTATTGGAGGGAGCTATGAGGTAGTATTCCTATAGGGCGACAATATTTGTGCATAGGTTTAAGCTCCACGCACGTGGAAAAAGCAGGAGCTTAGGGCCTTTGTTGTCTTTGTTCCGTTCCATATAGTGTTAGCGCCATCTCGGGAGACGCCCTTCCGGCTGTTCCCTGTGCCTTTCATTCCCACCTTTTCTGTTTATTTGGGAGAGGGGCGTCGCTATTCTTTCTGGCTGCTTCCTGCTGGATGTGGGCGTTGTGGGGTGAGGTGGGGCAAGGGCACAGAACCAGCCAGAACAGGGCCCAGAGATAAGCGCTGAAGGTGAAGATTTCTGAAGGCGAGAGTTCTATAAAGGTCGCTTGTAGATGTAGAATGGCGACTTGTTCCGGCCACTCCTCCAGCGGGCACGAGGGCGGCAGTAACCAGCTGTCTTGGGGTAGACTGTGGAGGTAGATAGAGAACCTGGAAGAGAACATATCTAAAATAAAAATTAGATAAAAACTGGGTTGTTATGGGCTGTTATAACCCTGGATTTTATTGTAACGGGTTGATAGTTGTTAAGCAATTAAGGCTGGTATGCGGTTGGAGGTGGTTCGGGTGGAAGGGGCGAGTATGACTGTAATAGTAATTGGTTGACCATTATTTGAGAGAGCTCTGCCAGGCGCAACCTAAAAACACATAGAGCTGCTGACAAGAGGATAAATATAACAATTAGTAGAGTTAGAACAGGAAGAAGCCACATTAGGAGCTGGGGTTGCCACCATCCTGAGAATGGGCCTCCGATCAGGTCTTCTCTTCGTTTTTGGAGATTTTCTTGTAGTTGTTTAATTCTGTCCTTGACTATTCCCGATTTATTGGCATAGAAGCAACATTCCTCCTCAAGAAACAGGCATATTCCTCCCTCTTTTGCTGTTACTAGGTCTAGTCCCCGTCGATTTTGGAGGACCATGTCAGCCAGGGAGTCTAGTTGTGTTTGTAAGTCTAGTACCGTGTCTGCCACCTGTTGTATGTCTTCGATCAGTTGGGAGGAGAGCTGCTTGTAGAAGTGAAGTGAGGACCCCAGCCCTGCTGCCCCCGTTCCCATGGCCACGGTGATGCCCAGCCCACCAGCAGAGGTATGAGCTCAACTGCCCGTCTTACTCGTGATGTTGAGGAGCCCACTAAAGGGACAGGCAGGCTTTGGTCACCGGGTGCTATTACAACGGTGGGGAGGAGGATGACAAGAATGCAGGGCCCCGACCAGTTGGGGGGCAAGACCGGGTAGATGGTAGTGGCACATAGGAAGGCAGTCCCGTTAAATGGGGGGCAGAGGGTGTTATTTGATTCGACCACAAGTGATTGTGTGCAGAGGCGGGGGAGGCCCATCCGGCCCCCAGAGTGCCGTTTCGTGTTATACACTGGGCCACAGGCAAGTCATGTGGGAGAGGGATATTAAAACGTGGTAGTGAAGGTGTACATTGGGTTGGAGGTATAGGGAGAGTTCAATTTCCAGCGACCGGGACAGGGGAGACCCAGGATTGACCAGACTTGAGGCATAGCCAGCAGTCCTTTGCTAGGTCGGGGTTAGTGAGGTTAAGCAGGGTATGGGTTTGGCTAAGGACAGGAAGAAGTTCCGGATCTGTCTGATAAGGGCCCCAGGGTTTTGGGAGGTTGGGGCACACCAATACCGGCCCATTGAAATGTTGAATGAACGCTTCCATGACCCGCTTAGTGTTTTGCTGTTCAGCATAATCTTGCGCCCCTCCCCCATCTGATCTCCCCACAGGAGGTCTGAGGTTCCAGCAGATTTTTTCTCCCTGTTTCCCGGGACAAGAATACCCAGAATGTTGTCCCAGGCTTCGTCCCGTCCAGGCCAGCTGTTTGGTTGGTCTGAGGCAGACCGAGGCTTGCTCGTAGCAAGATGCCTGGACAAAAGAATGGACAGATGAACATTCAGCAGGGCAAGGGGGTATTTTGTTTTGGGGTTTTGGTGGGGGGTCTTGCTCCCAGCAGCGGACTGTGCCCCTATTGCCTGGGCAGCCTGCTTGGAAGTCTCTTAACATTGTTGCGGCCCAGTATTTTTGTGTTCCTAGTTGGCACGAAAATTTTTGATAATAGCACATACTGGGGATCAGCTGGTAGAGTCTGGGTTTTCCTGCAGAGACGCATCGGTTGCAAGTCCAATCAGCCATGCCCCATTAAATCGTAAAGTTATTGGCTAGGCTTATTAATATGAATATGGTTAAAGCATAACTGGAGGTAAAACCGGGGGTTATTTTGGTCTTTAAGGGAAGCATCTGATGAGAACAAAGCTGGTGACAATTAAGAGATAGGTAGTAACTAACAGAATTTTTGCTGCAGGCGGCCAGTTTGTGGGTGCTGAGCAGGTGAGTAATATAGTAAGTAGAATGGCGATCAGGCCAAGAAAGGAGAGGGGCCAAGGGTCACAAGTTTTCTGTGTTGTATCCAGGATGTTGGGTTGGATTTGGGTTGGGATGAGTGGTGAGTCCAGACAGGTGAAGTTTAGGTGGTTGGTCTGGAACCTGGGAGCAGGTGTACCTGTGCGCAGGTGGACAAGTATTATTATGGGTGGATTGTGAGGAAGGAGGGGTGGCAGGTTTAAGACGGGAAATGTGAATCCATGGGGTAACCTGACGTTGGGCTGTGATCAGTTTTGCTGCCGTGGGAGTGGATAAAACTACTTGAAGAGGTTCAGACCACTTTGGGTTAAGGTGAGTTTTAGTTTCCGGGTCAGAAAAATAAACCCATTGTCCAGGAATAAGAGGAGGTGGGATTTGACCTTTGGACGAGACAGGTAACAGGAGGTTTTGATATTCCCAAATGTGGGAACGAATGAAGGACAAGAGGGGGTAAAGTATGTGATTGGGTGTCAGAGGGGTTGCAGTGGGGATTCCTGGGGGCAGCACTGGACGGCCATGCATCACGTCAAAAGGCGAGAGTTGGGACGGTTTTTTTGGGAGAACTCGCATGCGAAAGAGGGCCAGTGGGAGGAGGGAGACCCAGTCTCGATGGAGTTCGAGGGATAATTTAGTGAGAGTGTCTTTGAGGGTGTGATTGGCTCGCTCAACCTTTCCGGACGATTGTGGGTGGTACGGGATATGGAAATGCCAGTTAATGTGGAGGTCGGTTGTTAGGGATTGTACCACTCGTGAGGTAAATTTGGGTCCATTATCAGACTGGAGAGATAAAGGGACACCAAACCTAGGAGTTATGTGATTAGCAAGGATGGACCCTACAGTCGCTGCTCGTTTGTTTGTGGTGGGGTATGCCTCTACCCATCCAGAAAAGGTGTTGACCAAGACGAGGAGATATTTGATGTTGCGAACTGAGGGCATGACAGTAAAGTCAACCTGCCAGTCCGTATCCGGAAGCTGCCCCGGGCCTGATGCGTGGGAAATGTTCCCGGTTTTAAGGGGGTATGGGGATTAGTTCACTGGCAGATAGAACATTGAGAGGTAATGGTTTTTATAAGCTTTATATGGTGGGGGTCGAGGGTGAAGACGTTTTTTAGGAAAGACATTAGAGCAGAGGGATTGGTATGAAAGACTGAGTGTAGATATGGGATGAGGTCGGAGATAGAGGGGGGGTTTGGCGGTGGTGAATTAGTGGGAGGCATATGGCTTGGACCAGGGTGGGTAACAGCCACCATAGTGGGGATGGACCCCGAGGCTGCTTGTTGGGCCACGCTGGGGATGGACCCCAAGGCTGCTTGTCAGGCCGTGTTATCCGCCCTGGAGTTTCCCTGAGTTATAAGTGAGGAGTCGGACTGGTGGGCCTTGCAGTGAGAAATGCCAATATTGGTGGAAAGCAGAGAGGCAGTGAGAAGGTTGGAGATTAGTTTAGCATTAATTACTGCTGAGCCTTTGGTAGTCAGTAACCCCCTTTCCTTCCATATGGCCGAGTGGGAGAGGAGAATGAGGAAAACATATTTGGAGTCAGTGTAGAGTGAGAGGGAGTGTCCAGCCGCTAGCTGGAACGCTCGAGTGGCAGCTATAAGTTCTGCCTGTTGGTTAGTGGTGCCTGGCGGGAGAGGCTTTGCCTCAATGACGTGTGTAATAGAGGTGATGGCGTATCCCACAACCCGGGACCCGTTGTGTAGGAAGAAGCTGCCATCAGTGAACCAGGTATAGGAGGGGGAGGGCAAAGGGCACTCCTGGATGTGAACTGGACAAGGGAGGAGAGCCTCCACAGCTTCTACACAGTCGTGAGTTGGTGGGGCTGTGGAGGGAGGGAGCAGTGTGGCTGGGTTTAGGGGCGTGCAAGTTTAAAAGGATATGGAGGGATCTTGTAAAAAGCAGACAAGGAGGGATAGGACTCGACCTGGGGGTAGCATTTGAAGGCCTTTGTAGCTTAGAAGGTGCTGTAGATGGTGGGGGGAGGTTACTGTGATAGGGGCCCCGAAGGTGAGTTTTTTGGATTTGTACACCAGCATGTGGGTGACGGACAGCGCTCGCAGACATGGGGCCCAGCCCTGGACGGTGTGGTCTAACTGCTTTGAGAGAGAGGCCACCGGGGCAAACACCTGTCCATAAAGCTGCCCTAGGACTCCCAGGGCCACCCCTTTGTTTTCGTGCACATACAAGATGAAAGGTCGGTGTATATCTGGCAGATGGAGAGCGGGGGCCTTTATGAGGGCTTGCTGAAGGGCACTAAAAGGTTGTTTGATGGAGGAGGGTGTTAGGAGTGACTTATTGGGGTCTCCCTTCATGAGAGTATAGAGTGGCTTTGCAAGTAGGGCAAAGTTGGGAATCCACGCCCGAAAGTATCCAGCCAGCCCCCAAAATGATTGGATTTCCTCTTTAGTTTTGGGTATATTTAGGGATTGGATTAGGGCTTTTCGGTCCATCGTTATGGCCTTTTGTCGGTGTGAGATGGCTACCCCCAGATATGTGACTTGTGTGGCAGACAGTTGGACTTTTTGAGGGGATACCCGATATCCCTTTTCTGCTAGAAAGTTAAGAGTGAGTGCAGTGTCCGTTTGAGAATCAGCTAAGGAAGGGCTACACAGGAGGAGATCGTCCACATACTGAATAAGGGTGGATTTGGTAAGTGAGAGAGACTTAAGATCTGCTGCTAAGGTTTGACCGAACAGGTGGGGGCTATCTCGAAATCCTTGTGGCAGGACTGTCCAGGTGAGTTGTTGTGAATGGCGAGATGGTCAGTCCACGTGAACGCAAAGATGTTTTGTGAGTCCGCTGCCAGAGGGACGGTGAAGAACGCGTCTTTAAGGTCGAGGACTGAAAAGTGAGTGGCAGTCAGGGGAATTGAGGATAGACTGGTATAAGGATTGGGGACTAGCAGGTGAATGGGGATGACAGCTGCATTAATGAGTCTTAGATCTTGTACTAAGCGGTAAGTGCCGTCTGGTTTTCGTACCGCTAAAATGGGAGTGTTAAACAGGGAGTTGGTAGGGCGCAGATACCCCTTCTGTAATAGAGTTGATGACAGGTTGAAGTCCAGGAGGCTGGAGGTAGGAAGAGAGTATTGCGGTTGGTTGGGGTAGGCAGAGGGGTTTTTGAGCTGAATGTGAACTGGGGGCAGTGTGCTAGGGAGGGGGAGTTCACGTCCCATACTTGGGGATTTACTACAGAAGAGGGTAAAGGAGGAAGTGAGTCCATTGGGGACTCTTCAGTAGTGAGAAGTGTCAAAAAGGGGTTTGTGGGCGATGGGTTGGTAAGGGCTGCACTTGAGTTAAAGGTGATGGATGCCTGGAATTTGGCTAGAATGTCCCTGCCCATAAGAGGTACAGGACATTGAGGCAGTACCAAAAAGGAATGAGCGAAGGGGATGTTTGCAAAAATGCACGTAACTACAGGAGTTATGCATGGAGTGATGGACTGGCCCCCTACCCCAACTATAGGGGACTTAGACGGGGAAGTTGGGCCCCCAAATTCTCGTATGACGGAAAGGGTGACTCCGGTGTCCAGGAGAAAACGGATGGGGCACCCGTCAACCGTTATAGTGACCCTGGGCTCCCGACGATTTGAGATTTGTGTCGGGCAGGGAGACCCTGGGTCCCATCATTCCAAGGTCGCTGCCATACCCAACAGGTCTAAAGCAGGATTGGGGGTTGACCCAGTCCCTATTTGGGGGCCGGGGCAGTTCGTTGCCCAATGTCCTGCCTGACCGCACTTGGGACATGGCTTTTGGGGCACTCTGGGGTTGGGACATCCTCATGCCTAATGTCCTGGCTGCCCACACTTGAAGCAGGGTCCTGGTGGTTGTCGCTGGGTTCGGGCATTGCCACTACCTTGGGTGACACCGGAGGAACCCTTAGCTCCCTGGAGGGCCTGGGCCAGCCTCTGATACTTATGTCTTTTTGCCTTTTTGTCCCGGTTGTGGAACACTTTAAAGGCAGTTGCTAGGACATCATGTTGGGGAGTGAGGGGGCCTCTGTCAAGTGTTTTTAGTTTTGCCCTAATGTCTGGATAGCTTTAGGAGAAAAAATACGTCATTAGGAGTTGCCGGCCTTCAGGGGAGTCTGGATCTATGTGGGTATACTGTTGAAGTGCCCTAGTGAGTCGACTGAGAAAGTTAGAGGGATTCTCATCTTTGTCGTGAATAACTTCCTGAAGTTTTTCAAAGTTAACTGCTTCTTGTGCAGCCCTATGCAGCCCAGAAAGGAGGCAAGTAGAGAAGCGATCCCTGGACTCGATGCCGGCAGGAGAGTTATAGTTCCAGTCCGGATCCTGGTCTGGGACAGCCGCTGCACCAAGGGGGTGAGCTGGGGTGGTTTGGTGAATTTCATCTGCGTATGTTCTAGCCTGTTCCCAGACTCTCTTATGTTTCTCCGAAAGCAGGGTGTTGGAAAGGATTAGGGATATATCATGAAAAGTGAGGCTATAGGACTGGATGAGGTTTTGAAACTCCTTAATGTAGGTGGCAGGATTAGTTGTATATGATTCAAGACGTTTTCTATTTGTGAGAGGTCTGAGATAGAGAAGGGGACGTGCACCTGGACAATACCCTCTGTGCCTGCTACTTCGTGGAGGGGTGCTAGGACCACCAATGTGGCCTTGGATCGGGTTACTGGAGGGCTACACTGGGGAGCAATTGGAAGGGGAGGATATATAGGTTGAAATTCTGGAGCAGAAATGGGAGGGGTTGAAGAGGAAGGCGGGGCCAGAGGAGCCTTGGGTTGCCTGTACGGTGGAGGTTCATCTGCAGGCTTGAAATCTGAGACGGAGGAGGAGGGAGCAGAGATGGAATTTTCAGGGTCTGCAGTAGGGGGAGGGGAATCTAGAGGAGGAGGCTTACACGTGCTTGGAAGAGAAAGGGAAAGTTACAGGGGAAGCGGTAGATGCTAACATGAGTTGAGGGTGGAGGTTAGAGGGGTTACAGGTGAGACACAGCAGAGGATGTTCATGGAGGAGAGAAAAGGATTGGACATAGGGAATCTCCACCCACCTTTCTGAATGCTTACAAAAGTTATATAAATCCCTGATAATATCAGGATTGAGGGATCCCTGGGGGGGCCACTGATTTTGATTGTCTAAGGAATAGGTAGGCCAGTCCTGTGTGCAGAGGCGAATGAGACTCTTGGGCTTAATATCAGGAGAGAGAGAGGGGGTAGAGAGATTATTTAAAAGGCATTTGAGAGGAGAATCGGCCGACAGAGAGGATGAGCCCCCCATAAGGAACAGGCAGACCCAATGGGGCGTCCCCCAAAGAGTCAGTTGTCCAAGAAGTGTGGCTGTGGCAAAGTCTGTCATCACAGAGGTTTGGCACAGTCAGGGTTCTCCTGGAGAACCGAGGGGTCAAGGCACCTAGCGCTAGGATTTCCCAAATCAGACAGAGAGCACTTGACCGGGCGGCGGGTGGGGAGTATCTTTACTGCCGGTCGAACAGAGATTTTTTTTTTTTTTTGAGTTGGAGTCTCACTCGGTGGCCCAGACTGGAGTGCAGTGGCCGCTTCCAGCCACCGCAGCCTCGCCTGCTGGGCTCTGGCAATCCTTCTGCCTCAGCCTTCCAAGTAGCCGGAATTACAGGCATGTGCTACCACGCCTGGCTGACTTTTTGATTTATTGTAGAGATGAGGTCTTGCTGCCCAGGCGGGTCTCGAACCCGCGGGCTCAGGCAATCCACTCACCTCAGCCTCCCAAGGGCGTGGGATTACAGGCTGAGCCACCGAGCCCGGTTGAACAGAGTTTTTGGCGTGGGACTCCCTTAGAATCTGCTGTGGGCCAACAGGCGTGGCCCGACAGTCGTGGGATTCCTTAGGGAGGGGGGAGAAAGAGATAGAGAGAATTTTACTAAAACCGCTGTGGGTTAACAGCCGTGGGGCCCTGGGCCTCGCTGCAAACTGGCAGCCGTGGGAGTTTTTAAAGTTTGAGAGAGTTAAAGGAGAAGAGGAAGCCTTTAGGAAAGCCGAGGCAGGTGTGTTTTTCCTCGCCCGGGGGCCAGAGCGGGGAGGGGGGAGGGGGGGAGGGGGGGGCGTTTAAAGTCCGTTCCCTCCGGAGTTCCCCGGAAAGTTTTACTCCCTTGTTTGGGGATGGGGACTTGCCTATTGAACGAGTGCTAGTGTGAATGTGGCTGGAGCGTTCAGAAGGGTGGGGAGAGTCCAAGAGAGCAGGATTGGTCACAGGCGCCGAATCGGGATCCCGCCCAGGGGGAGAGAGACCTGCACAAGGGCGAGAAAGGCCCGATTCACAGTGGGACCTAACACCTGTTAAGGCCAAGAGTTGAATGAGTCGAAGCGGGATGGGAGGGAGGGAAATCTCTGCCCACTTTTGTGAATGCTTATAGGAGTTAAAGAGGCGGTTTTAGAGTCCTAGGCGGGAGAAGGAAAAACCAGTAGGGGGTCCGCTGTGGCTTTGAAAGCCTAGGCGGGGTGTGGTCCCCCCTCCCCTGGGGCCGAAAGAGCCGCCGGACGATCAACGGTCAGTCCCTTTCGGGTATCCCAGGGAGGTTGTTAGGTTTTTCAGGTAGGGGAACTTACCTATCCCAGGTGGTGATGGATGCGGCGCTGGCATTCAAGAAAGTGGGCGAAGGCCTTAAGGGGCGTGTGCCACCGGCGCCGGGACGGGGCCTCGCCTTAGGGCGAGAGAGCTCCCGACCGAGGCCCGGCACCAATGAAGGACGGTGGCGCCAGCGAGACTCAACACCCTTTGAGGCCAAGAGATTTATGAGCGCAGCGGCTACAGAGAGAGGGAAGAAGGTCTGCAACCGCCTGGTAGGGAAGGGGCAGTGAGAGAGAGACGGCGAGAGAGGTCTGTATGTATCGGTTTGGGAGGGGGCGGCCAGTGCTCTACCGGAGCCTGTCGGTGCCGGCCAGTGCCATCTCAGGGTCTTTATTGGAGGGAGCTATGAGGTAGTATTCCTATAGGGAGACAATTATTTGTGTACAGGTTTAAGTTTCGCGTGCGCGGGAAGAGCAGGAGCTTAGGGCCTTTGTTGTCTCTGTTTGGTTCCATATGGTGTTAGCGCCATCTCGGGAGACGCCCTCCTGACTGTTCCCTGTGCCTTTCATGTCCTTGGACAAGTTACCTAACATCTGTGTCTCAGTTTCTTCATATGTAAATTGGGATGGAAAATAGTACCTATTTTATAGAACTCTGACAAGGAGCAAATTAATTGATGCTTGTAAAACCCTTAAAACCAAGTCTGGACCGGGCTCGGTGGCTCAGCCTGTAATCCCGCACCTTTGGGAGGCTGAGGTGAGTGGATTGCCTGAGCCCACGGGTTCGAGACCCGCCTGGGCAGCGAGACCTCATCTCTACAATAAATAAAAAAAAATCAGCCGGGCGTGGTAGCGCATGCCTGTAATTCTGGCTACTTGGAAGGCTGAGGCGGAAGGATCGCCGGAGCCCAGCAGGTCGAGGCTGCGGTGGCCGGGAGCGGCCACTGCACTCCAGTCTGGGCAACAGAGTGAGACTCCAACTCAGAAAAAAGAAGAATGTCTGAATGCTTACCTCATTTTGATTTAAACTGCCTACAAGAAACTTATCTTTCTGTATGTAACCTGAACTGAATGACCTGACTTACTTGTGAGAAACAAAGGTAGGGAAAGAATTGGGAAGAGGTTAATGTCTGGATTTTTTTGCTTGTTTGATTCATTGTAGAGACAAGGTCTTGGCAAGTTATCCAGGCTGGTCTTGAACCCTGGGCTCAGGCAATCCTCTGACCTCCATCTCCCAAAGTGCTGGGATTACAGGCTGAGCCACTGAGCCCAGCCACTATCTTGATTTTTTAAAAATCATTCTGGCAGCCAGGTGCAGTGGCTCAAGCCTATAATCCCAGCACTTTGGGAGATGAAGGTGAGAGGACTGCCTGAGCCTGTGGGCTCGAGACCAGCATGGGCAACTTGTTGAAACCTTGTCTCTACAATAAATCAAAAAATTAGCCAGGAGTGGTAGTGCGCACCTGTAGTTCTGGCTACTTGGAAGGCTGAAGCAGAAGAATCACCAGAGCCCAGGAGATTGACACTGAGGTGGCCGTAAGTGTACCACTGCACTCCAGCCAGGGCAACAGAGGGAGACTCCAACTCAAAAGAAAACATCAAAATAGTGTAAATAAAATTTTAAGCCCCCCCAGCTGACTAAATAGACCTCTCTGGGTCAAGGGAAACCTGAAAAACAAAATTCCAGGCTGTGACAGAAAAGGAGATTGGACTTGCCTCATTATGCCCACTCCCTTGTGGAGTTTTAAGCACAACTGACTAACGTTAACATTAAAATCGAGATCATAAGACTGACACAACCACAGACTCTGGCAATAGGGTACCAAATTCCAACCTGACTCTAGTATGGCATCACATGACAGATAGCAGGCCCTAAAGGAATAAAAATACCCCAAAATTTGTTTCCTTGACATATATATTTTTTTTTGAGTTGGCGTCTCACTCTGTCACCCAGACTGGAGTGCAGTGGCCGCTCCCGGCCACCGCAGCCTCGCCTACTGGGCTCCAGGGATCCTACCGCCTCAGCCTTCCAAGTAGCTGGAATTACAGGCATGCACTACCACGCCCGGCTGATTTTTTGATTTATTGTAGAGATGAGGTCTTTCTGCCCAGGCGGGTCTCGAACCCGTGGGCTCGGGCAACCCACTCACCTCAGCCTCCCAAAGGCGCGGGATTACAGGCTGAGCCACTGAGCATGGCTTTCCTTGACATATTTTAAAGTGACCTGCAAAGCTGCCTCTTGGGGAAATTTGCATCTGTAGAGAGTCCCCTTCCCAAGGAAATGTCCGAGACCTTTTAAGACATTTACCACCTATGCTCCCTCTGAAGCCTGATATTTGGAGGCTTCATCTACATAAACGAGAACCTTGGTTCTACACATCCCCCATCTTAACTCAAGTCCAACTTTTGCCAACTTCAAATTATGTAGGCAGAGCTTAAACTTTTCAGCTGAAGTCTTTGAATCCACCTGTGACCTGCGAACCCCTGCTTCGAGATGTCCCTCCTTTCCTGGCCCAACCAATGGAAAGCTCACATGAATTATGTTTTTTGACTGTAACTTCTTTTTTTTTTTTTTTTTTGAGTCAGAGTCTCACTCTTGCCCAGACTGGAGTGCAGTGGCTGCTCCCGGCCACCGCATCCTCGACCTGCTGGGCTCCGGCGATCCTTCTGCCTCAGCCTTCCGAGTAGCTGGAACTACAGACGTGCGCTACCACGCCCGGCTAATTTTTGATTTATTGTAGAGATGAGGTCTCACCAAGTTGCCCAGGCCGGTCTCGAACCTGGGGGCTCAGGCAATCCACTCACCTCGGCCTCCCAAAGCACGGAATTACAGGCTGAGCCACCGAGCCCGGCCGACTGTAACTTCTATCTCCCTAAAATGCATATAATCAAGCTTAATTCAACCCCCTTGGTCACATGTTCTCAGGACTTCGTGGGACTGTGCCTTCGGCCTTGGTCATTCATATTTGACTGAGAATAAATCTCTTTAAATATTTTACAGAGTTTGGTTTTTCATCAACAGTGGTCCCCAAAACGATTTGCTTGTAACCTAAATATTTTCCAAACCAAGATGGATCTGGGTCAACCAAAGAACTTGAAATCCCTCATGGAGTCCAGTGATTCACTAGCTTGTTAGCCCGCTCTGCATTTGATGGAAGAGATTTCCTCATTAGCACATTCAAAAAAGAAAAGAAAAGAAACTTCAATTCGTGGCTCACAAATTTGCTAGCTAGCTTAAAGCTTGAAATTGAAGACTATCTCCAGCTTCTTGCTTACTGCTGCCCTTACCACAACCTTCCTAGTTGTGAGTTGCTAACAGGGCCAACTCAGGACTTGTGGTAATTCTAGGTCTTTGCTGGCTGAGAGGCTGGAAGGACCTCACCTTTCCTTCCTCATGGTTATTTGCCTTGAAGCCTTGTCTATCACTAGGGCATGGAACCTTTTGTCCTCTGTGAAAGAGTTTTCAAGCTTCAGAGATCAGATGAGGGAGGTACATAATGTTGGATCCCGGGGTTCACCTTGGTGGAGGACACAGAACCGTGGTATGCCTTGGGGTGGAGGGATAAAATAAGAGCTAGATACAATCCTGCTCTTTAGAACGAAAATCTGCCAGCTGGTTCAAAATGTCACCTGGCCCTATTTTTCTTTCAAGATGGGCAATTAAATGGCTACACCTGTAGTTGTTCTGCATGACTCCTTTGCAACAGAGGGCTTGTGGTTTCAGATCCCTGGGGCAAATTAAAACAGCATATAGCTCTGATGAAAAACCAGACAGCAGCTCAGAGCAGCCTCACTCTCTCTGGTGCTGGCACCCTTCAAAGCTGAGTATATTCATTAGTTTCTCTCTTTGGGGCCCTCCAATCAACTGAAAGTCAGTCCTTTTTATGGCTTCAGAAGAGAACTTGGAGAGATGGATATAGATACCAAGAACAGCTGTGCTCTGTTTCTCCTCAGCTCAGCAGGAACGGTTATTACACTCCACAGTCAGAGGAAGACTTATTTCTTCCTTTGTTTAAAGGCCAAAGTAGGCATGATATAGGCGGTGCAGTTTCAGAGTGAGAAGCAAAATATAAAGTATTTAAAAGCTAGGGTTAGCCGGGCTCGGTGGCTCAGCCTGTAATCCCGCACCTTTGGGAGGCTGAGGTGAGTGGATTGCCTGAGCCCGCGAGTTCGAGACCCGCCTGGGCAGCAAGACCTCATCTCCACAATAAATCACAAAATCAGCCGGGCGTGGTAGTGCATGCCTGTAATTCCGGCTACTTGGAAGGCTGAGGCGGAAGGATCACCAGACCCCAGCAGGTCGAGGCTGCGGTGGCCAGGAGTGGCCACTGCACTCCAGTCTGGGTGACAGAGTGAGACACCAACTCAAAAAAAAAAAAAAAAAAATAGGCTAGGGTTGCCGGGCTTGGTGTCTCAGCCTGTAATCCCACGCCTTTGGGAGGCTGAGGTGAGTGGATTGCCTGAGTTCGCAGGTTCGAGACTCGCTTGGGCAGCGAGACTTCATCTCTACAATAAATCAAAAAAATCAGCCAGGCATGGTAGCGCGCGCCTGTAATTCCAGCTACTTGGAGGGCTGAGGCAGAAGGATCGCTGGAGCCCAGCAGGTCGAGGCTGCGGTGGCCAGGAGCGGCCACTGCCCTCCGGTCTGGGTGACAGAGTGAGACTCCAACTCAAAAAATAAATAAATAAAATAAAATAAAAATAAAAATAAATAGAAGCTAGGGTTGAGTTCGAACCTCAGCTCTTCAACTTCCTAGCTGTGTGACCTCTGGACTTCTCTTGTGAATTTGAATCCCCTCCCCTATTCTGAGGGGCCAAGAGTACCGACCTCCTATGGTAGTATGGCAGTGGTGAGGATTCAGAGAGATAACGCATGGAAAATACATAGCACGTAGTCTGGCACAGAGCAGGCCCTTGATACATGACAGCTTTTATTTTTATTATTTGTGTCAGGAAGTGCCTTTCATGGTTGCTGAAAAATTACAGCCAGTCTCTTTGACATCCCTTCCCCACTTTGAATCTTCCAAATGAATTTTGTGGTTGAAATATTCGTCTGTCTCCGGAGGTCTGTTGTTCTAGTTAATCAGGCCACAGGCCTCATCCCTTGGAGACATTTTGCTGGAATAATTGCTAAGAAATTGAGTTAGGGGCTGCTACAGTTTTCTCAAGGTTTTCCAGTTGTGCTTCTCTCATTTTGGGCTGGGTCTGCCTGGCTTTTGTCTCCATCTTCCAAAAGCTGCAAGCGTGGGTGTGAGGTGAGTGCAGGCCTCAGCAGCTGCTCATGCCATTTGGAGAGGTGCCAGCGAGAGAGGGAAGTGGCACACACCCACGTTTGTCTGCTTTTGTCTGTCCAAAGCTGAGAGAATAAGAGCAGGGATCTTTCTCCTAGACGCTACCCTGTTTGTACTGGCAACCCAGCCCAACCTGTGCTTGAATGATTCAGATTTCGACCCCAGTTTTATGTTCTGTTTGCCCCTGCAACACCCCGAGCGAATAATGACTATACTAGCAATAATAATATTGTGTACTCTCTCACAAGATACTTGACTATGGGCTCAGATAGGCATAGGCTCACGTTCTGGTGTGGCCATTTACTGGCTGTATGAATTCAAACCACACGACTTTGACCTAAACCAGTGGTTCTTAAATTTTGCTATACAGTAAAAATAACTGGGGATGAGATGTTTAAAAAAGTCCACTTCCAGCTGGGCTCGGTGGCTCAGCCTGTGATCCTAGTACTTTGGGAGGCCAAGGCGAGTAGATTGCCTGAGCCTGCAGGTTTGAGACCAGCCCAGGCAACTTGGTGAGACCTTGTCTCTACAAAAAATTAAAAATTAGCTGGAAGCCGGGCTCGGTGACTCAGCCTGTAATCTCGCGCTTTGGGAGGCTGAGGTGAGTGGATTGCCTGAGCCTGGGGGTTCGAGACCCGCCTGGGCAACTTGGCGAGACCTCATCTCTACAATAAATAAAAAAATCAGTAGCACACGCCTGTAGTTCCAGCTACTTGGAAGACTGAGGCAGAAGGATCGCCAGAGCCCAGCAGTTCGAGGCTTGCGGTGGCCGGGAGCATGCCACTGCACTCCAGTCTGGGTGACAGAATGAGACTCCAACTCAACAACAACAACAAAAAATTAATAAAAAGCTGGGTTCGGTGGCTCAGCTTGTAATCCTGCGCTTTGGGAGGCTGAGGTGAGTGAATTGCCTGAGCCCGCGGGTTCAAGACCCACCTGGGCAACTTGGCAAGACCTCATCTCTACAATAAATAAGAAATTAGCTGGGTGTGGTGGTGTGCACCTGTACTTCCAGCTGCTTGGAAGGCTGAGCCCAGCAGGTCGAGGCTGTGGTGGCCAGGAGCAGCCACTGCACTCCAGTCTGGGCGATGGAGTGAGACTCCAACTCAAAAAAAAAAAAAATTGGCTGGGTGTGGTAGCGCACACCTGTAGTTCCGGCTACTTGGAAGGCTGAGGTGGAAAAGCCGCGTCAGTCCGCAGGTCGACGCTAGGGTGGCCACGAGGGTGCCAAGACACTCCAGCCTGGCGATGGAATGAGACTCCAACTGAAAAATAAATAAATAAATAAGCGAGCAAGCAAACAAATAAATAAAATACACATATACCCACTCTTTTCTCTGTTCAAAATCCTCCAAAAGTTCTCTTTCTCTTTCTCTGGATGAATCAAGTCCTGGCACCTTGGCTGGGAGTTTAAGGCCCTTTGCTGTCTTGCCACTTCCATCTTGGATAATGTATGTTCCATATCCCAGTCATGTTCAACTAAGTAGAATTTTGTCAATATCTTTTTTTTTTTTTTTTTTTTTTGAGTTGGAGTCTCACTCTGTCGCCCAGACTGGAGTGCAGTGGCCGCTCCCAGCCACTGCAGCCTCAACTCACTGGGCTCCAGCAATCTTTCCGCTTCAGCCTTCCAAGTAGCTGGAACTGCAGGTGTGTGCTACCACACCTGGCTAATTTTTTATTTATTGTAGAGATGAGGTCTTGCCAAGTTGCCCAGGCGGGTCTCGAACCCGCGGGCTCAGGCAATCCACTCACCTCAGCCTCCTAAAGTGGGGATTACAGGCTGAGCCACCAAGCCCGGCTTTTTTTTTGTGAGTTGGAGTCTCATTCTGTCACCCAGTCACTCAAACTGGAGTGCAGTGGCCCCTTCTGGCCACTGCAGCCTCGACCTGCTGGACTTCGGCGGCGATCCTTCCGCCTCAGCCTTCTAAGTAGCTGGAACTACAGGCGTGTGCTACCATGCCCTGCTGATTTTTTTATTTATTGTAGAGATGAGGTCTCGCCAAGTTGCCCAGGCAACTACAGGTGTGCGCCACCATGCTTGGTTAATTTTTTTATTTATTGTAGAAACAAGATCTTGCCATGTTGCCTATACTGGTTTCAAACCCCTGGGCTCAGGCAATCCACTCACCTCAGCCTCCCAAAGCGCTGGGATTACAGGCTGAGTCACTGAGCGCGGCTAACAATTATTTTCTATTGCATCTTCCAACTTAGCCCCAGGCAACCGCTAATCTACTTTCTGTCTCTGTCTCTGCCTATTCTGGACATTTTATATAAATGGAATCATATAACAGGTAGTCTTTTGTGTCTGACTCTTTCACTAGTGTAATGTTTTCAAGGTTCATCATGTTATAGCATGTATCAGGAGTTTTTTCCTTTTTATTGCTGAATGATATTTCATTGTATCGATAGACCCTATGTTACTTGCATATTTATCAACTGATGAATGTTTGGGTTGTTTCACTTTGGGGCTGTTATGAAAGTTTTATTTCTTGCATGGTGAAAGCCCGCTGAGACCTCATGCACAACCCAAGGCAGCTGTGTCCATGTGCTGACACTCAGGGTCTAGGCTGCTTCCGTTTCGTAACTCTGCCACTCAACACAAGACCTCTGCCTTCACCATGGCAGAGGAAGAGAGAAGGGACAGGAACCCTCATCTGCTCTTGGATGTTTAGGCCTGGAGGGAAAATGTGTCGCCTCTGCTTACAGCCTGCTGGCCATAGTCGCGTGTCCTGCATAAGTGTAAGGCTCGTCCTATGTGCTCAGAAAGAGGAAAAGGAAAGCCGGATATTGGTGAGTAATTATCCCAGGAAGGCTAATGGTTTGGCATTCCTTCAAACCGTTATTCTTCAGAATATTTGTTAAAAGGGTTTTTGGAGAAGAAGCTGAATGTTGTTGGGTGTTAAGAATGAAAACAAATAGGACTCTTGGCAGTATTTAGCCTCTCTGTTGTCCAAGCAAAACGGCTCTCTGTTCAGACTTATATCTCCATTCTGCAAAGCAGGCCTGCAGTTAATCTGAACCTGCCTCCCTAAAAGATGAGTTTTAGGGTCTCATCAATCTCGGACCATGTTTCCTGGATTCTTATCCTCGACCTAAGTGGTTTCTCAAAGAATTCTTCCTAACCATGTGCACTACTCTCCCCAGAAGAAATCCTAACGATGGTGTAGCAGAGACGGCGAGCTGCTTACCAAACTTTTATTCTCCTTTTTCTTTCTTCTTGGAAAATTGTTACTTTTAGAGATGAGACCTCTCTATGTTGTCTAGGTTGAACTCAAACTCCTGGGCTAAGCAGTCCTCCCTCCTCAGTCTCCTGAGTAGCTAGAATTACAGGCACATACTACCACACCTGGCCTCTTTTTTTTTCCTTTCTGAAGGTACTATGGTAGCAAGAGCTAACTGCTTACCCAGTAATCATTCTCTTTCTTTATCCCTAATAAAAGGACCCTGATTTTAGTTGGGAGTAACAATATGCCCACACGAAAAACTTTCTCAGTCTCCCCTGAAGATAAGTGGCCAAATGACAATTTTTGAGTAAAGCTTCCAGGAAAGCTCTTTAAATGGCACTGACTGTGCAGAATCATCTCTTGTAATATTGCCCCTGCCTACTAGGAAAGTAGATGTGATGGCTAGAAGTGCAGCATCAATTTTATCACCAAGAGGTGACTTTGCGGATAGAAACCCTGAGATAAGCAATACTGTGTTATTACCACATCTGCCCTGAACTACCCTCTTCCAGACTTGTTTTATGTAGGAGAAAGAGAAGATAAAATAAAAATGTGGTTAAGCCACTGGAGTTGGGTTTCTGATACAAATGGTATTTCAGGTAGTTCTCAAACCCAGACTTGTGGCAGAAGGAAAGAGACGGAGAAGGAGAACTAAAGATAAGGGGTGGCAAGAAGGGACCAGGACAAGACAAGAACCTGGATTCTAGGAACGTGAAAGAGGGGTTAGACTGTGAAGGGGAGGAAGAGGATGTAGGTAAACGTGGTGAGTGATGGCGGGTGAGTGGGTGGGAGTGCTGATTCAGAATCAGACGGTGGTGAGTTGAACTTCCGTATTCACCCGTTACTAGTTTCATGTCCTTGGGCACATGAAGGTGTTCGATACAATAATAGTAACAATAAGCCGGGCTCGGGTGGCTCAACCTGTAATCCTGCGCTTTGAGGGGCTGAGGTGAGTGCATTTCCTGAGCCCGCGGGTTCGAGACCCACCTGGGCAACTTGGCGAGACCTCATCTCTACAATTAATCAAAATTAGCCGGGCGTGGTAGCGCGCGCCTGTAGTTCCGGCTACTCGGAAGGCTGAGGCGGAAGGATTGCTGGAGCCCAGCAGGTCGAGGCTGTGGTGGCCGGGAGCAGCCACTGCACTCCAGTCTGGGTGAGACTCCAACTCAAAATAATAATAATAATAATAGTAACAACAGCTAAGAGTTATGTAACATGTTTGCCATTTCACGGACTATTCAAAGTGTTTTACATATAGTGACTCGTTGAATCCTTACAAGTACTATTACCCTCATTTTCTAAATGAACAAACTGTGATATTGAGACTTTAGGTAGCTTGACCAAGGTCACAGCTAAAAAGTGTCAGAGCCATAATTTCAACCATCTGTGCTCAAAACTACATGCCACTATATACTTGGCAAACTGAATTCTCAAAGCCTGCTCATAAATCTGTTTGCTTTAAGTCCACAGTGGTACCGCACAAGTGACTGTTCTGTTGACAGAGCAGAGTTGTGACTGTCTACTCTGGCTTACTGCTTGCTTGAGTTATAATAATACAGGGTTATAGGCTTCTGTTTCAAACGTGATTGAGCTTCTGTAGTGAGACAGCAATGACTATTATTGTCATTTATTGAACACATACTTAGCGTTGAGAAGCTTTTTTAACTTATGCTGGTTTTTTTAATGTATTTTTATAAATACATAAGTTGCCCAGTTGCCAAGTTACCCAGTCTGTCGCCCAGACTGGAGTGCAGTGGCCGCTCCCGGCCACCGTAGCCTCGACCTGTTGGGCTCCGGTGATCCTTCTACCTCAGCCTTCCAAGTAGCTGAAACTACAGGCGCCCGCTACCACGCCCAGCTAATTTTTGATTTATTGTAGAGATGAGGTCTCGGTAAGTTGCCCAGGCGGGTCTCAAACCTGCAGGCTCAGGCAAGCCACTCACCTCAGCCTCCCAAGGCGCGGGATTACAGGCTGAGCCACCAAGCCCGGCTACTTATGCTGTTTTGTAAATGACTAAATTAACCCTACGAGATAAGTAATAATATTTGCATTTGATAGACGAAGAATTTGAGGCCCAGAGAGTTGAAGCAACCTGCTGAAGGTATCATAGGTGGTGAGTGGTAGACTCAGGAATCGGAGCCCGGTGTAACTGAAGGCAGGGCTGGAGCTCTTCCCATTAAGTGACACTTTGCTGGGGGTGGCAAGAAGGAAAGGCTGGGGGGAGAATGTGAGGGGTAGGACAGAGGGTGGAGGAAGGAGGGGCACCCAGAGGTGTGGACAGTCAGTCTAGGCTTAACGAACGGACTCAGTGTTGCTTGAAAGGTGGGCATTGGGCCTTTTGTGCTTGTGCTTAACCAATCTTTCCTCTCAACACAGAGATCGATATGTGAAGTTTCATTTATAACTCTCGTGATGTTTAATAGCAAATGGGTATAGTAGAAAAATCAGGGGATTTGGAGTCTGGATGCCTGCATTCTTTGCTCAGTGTAATCAACAGTTCGGCATGAATTCTTGGACTTTTGAAGTCTTTTGACTTCTGAGCTTTACCTTCTCTTAATACAAAGGTAGAATTCTATAGAGAGCAAGGAGTTGAGGGAATCAAATGAGGCAGTATATTTGGTTTCTAAGTGTTTATTTGTGTGTAATTACATATAGCACTTATAAACACAATACTTGTCAATAGTGGAAAAAATGGAGCATGCAGAGAAACGAGAAAAAAATGTAAACCTCCTTTGTAGTAGGAGCCGTTGGCCAGATAACTCCGCGATAACCTGCCCCCGCCACCCCGGTTTTCCCAGCCTCTCTTGCAGCTGGGGTGGCCATGTGACCTGGTTGAGGCCAATGAAATGTCAGTGTGAGGTTTCTGTTCCCCTTGCCCAAAGGAGCAGATGGGATCTCTGCCATCCCTTCCCCCTCGAATGTGGGATGTGACATTTGGAGTTGAACCATCTTGAGACCACAGGGAAAGGTCCAGGGAACTGCGCAGATGCTGGCCCTGACAATGTTGTGCTGCTGAACCGATACCGGCAGCCGCCTACCTCCAGACTTTCTTTGGGAGAAAAATAAACCCTTGTTATTTTAAGCCACTGCTGTTGGGTTCTCTGTAACTTCCTCCATAACTATTACATTAATATACTCCCATCAGCTGGAGATCATAACTGCTGACACCTCAGCATGTATCTTCTCAGATCTTTCCCAGTGCACAGGCAGCAGGAAAATCTTTGAATTATTAAGAGGTTGTTTCCTTCTAACACATGCTACTTTGTATCTTTTGTGTTTTACAGCCACTGTTCAGACCTTTTACAGGTACTATCTATGGAGGACAAGAAGTGGTCTAGAAAAAACAAAAGGCCAAATTCTTGGCTACTCATAAAATGAAAACCTATAGCAGGAGAAAAGTTTAGAAGCTAAAGTACTTTTTATTTACAAGAGCCAGGGTTTTTTTGACAGAAAAAAATAAGTTGTTTATCTCCATATTTGCCACAGTCTGACTTTGTATATAAAAGGCAAACCTGAAAGATTCAGAGCACAGTGTTTGTAGGATAAACCGCAGAATGAAGAATGCAAAATAAAAGGATAAGGGTAGGAGTATCTGGAGAGAAAAGGCAGAATTAGAGGGATCAGACCAGAGCAGATCCATCACCTAGGTTCTGAGAGGAAGCTCAGCGCTCTGTCCACACCTGAGACTGGGAGTGGGCTTTGGGAGTCCTAAATGGGTTTGGCAAGAACATGAAAGCACGTGAACTCTCTTCCAAGGAGAAAAATTCATTTAAATCACTCTCTGTCAAACCTGGTACCTTGGGGGCAAAGTATTGCTCGTGTAAGGCCGAGGGCGTGCTTTCAGATGTGAAAGGCATCTAACAATATCCCATGGGCCTCTGTGATGAATGCCAAACAGGCTGAGAATACATCGTGGCAAGGTAAACCACGAGTGCCTAGACATCTCACCTCATCAGTAGCCAGGGCAGGACCACAAACATTAGCAGCAGATGCCGCAGCTTGATGATGGGGACCAGATGAGATGAACTGCAGAAGCCAGGGAAGAACTGCAGGTAGCACGGATACCAGATGCTGCTCCTCTGGATTCCAGGATAAGGCATCTGTCCACCGAAGAATTGAAATCACCCCTAGGGAGCAGAGAAGGAGCAGAACACGGGGAGGGTCTTAAACAGATCACTTTGAATCAGGAAGTGTCTGAGTTACTTTGAGTTGCAAGCTGAAGTTTTCTACAATCATCAGGAATGCAGTACAGTAGCCCAAGATAAGTTCCATTTAAATAAACAAATAAAGCTAATTTTTTGAACACCTAAGTATGCATTCTGTAAACTTTAGTCTGCTACAATGCATGCTTATACTTATAACATATATACAGTTTTTCCAATATGGAAGAATAGTGTAGATACTGTTTTGAAAATTTCTGTTTGCCCCCTAAATGTTGTGAACATCTTTTGTTGTCTACAAACATTAATTTGTAATACAGGTTGAATATCCCTTATCCAAAATGCTTGGGACTAGAAGTTTCTCAACTTTTGGATTTTTTTCAGATTTTGGAATATTTGCATTGTATTTATCAGTTGAGCAATCCAAATAAAAAAATCCAAAATCTGTAATGTTCCAGTGAGCATTTGATTGCGTGTCATGTCAATGCTCAAGGAGTTTCAGATTTTGGAGCATTTTAAATTTTGGATTTTGGGATTTAGGATGCTCAACCTGTAATGATTTCTAAACTTAAAAAAAAATAATAACCTTTGAGAATCTGATAAGAATTGTATACTCAGAAAAAGGGCACATATGTGCCCACACAAAAATGTCTTATGTAACTTAAGGGCATTTGTTTAAGAACACAAGGTTAAGAACTGCTTATCTATAATACAATTTTCAATAACTGAACAGTATATAATATATGGCCACCCTACAATTTGTTTTCTGAACCTCCTATTGTTGAACATTTAGGCTATTGCCTTTTTCTTTTCTTTCTTTCTTTCTTTTTTATTTTTTGAATTGGAGTCTCACTCTGTCGTCCAAGTTGGAGTCTCACTCTGTCGTCCAAGCTGGAGTGCAGTGGCACGCTCTTGGCTACCACCGCCTTGACCTGCTGGGCTTAGGCAATCCTTCCCCCCCAGTGTTCCAAATAGCTGGAACTACAGGTGCACCACCTCACCTGGCTAATTTTCTGTGATTTATTGTAGAGACAAGGTCTCACCAAGTTGCCCAGGTTGGTCTCGAATCCCCGGGTTCAGGCCATCCTCTCACCTCCGCCTCCCAAAGTGCTGGGGTTACAGCCTGAGCCACCGTACCCAGCCTAGGCTATTTTCAGTTTTTCTCTGTTATAGATAATCTCTATGATACATTCCTAGAACTAGAATTGCTAATTATATTGGGAATGTTTCCATGGCTAGGTAATAGGATGCCCAAATAACAGTGTTTTATATTTTTCACATAACAAAAGATTCAGAGAAAGTAGCCCAGTGTAGACTCAGTAAAACAATCAAGGACAAGCCGGGCTCGGTGGCTCAGCCTGTAATCCTATGCCTTTGGGAGGCTGAGGTGAGTGCATTGCCTGAGCCCGTGGGTTTGAGACCCGCCTGGGCAACTTGGCGAGACCTCATCACTACAAAAAATCAGCCGGGCGTGGTAGCACATGCCTGTAATTCCGGCTACTCCAAAGGCTGAGGCGGCAGGATCGCCGGAGTCCAGCAGGCGAGGCTGCGGTGGCCGGGAGCGGCCACTGCACTCCAGTCTGGGCAACGGAGTGAGACTCCAACTCAAAAAACAAACAAAAAAATACAATCAAGGACCCATACTTTTGTTGTCTCTGCTCTGCTGTGCTTAGCTTTTTTGTCTTGTCACCTCAGAGTTGCAAAATGTCAGCTGCTGTACCCAGGTATCACATCTTGGTTTAAGGCACAATAAAGAAGAGAAAGGCAGCACTTTTTTTTTTTTTTTTTGAGTTGGAGTCTCACTCTGTCGCCCAGACTGGAGTGCAGTGGCTGCTCCCGGCCACCACAGCCTCGACCTGCTGGGCTCCGGCGATCCTTCCGCCTCAGCCTTCCGAGTAGCTGGAACTACAGGTGTGCGCTACCACACCCGGCTAATTTTTTGATTTATTGTAGAGATGAAGTCTCGCCAAGTTGCCCAGGCGGGTCTCGAACCCCCAGGCTCAGGCAATCCACTCACCTCAGCCTCCCAAGGCATGGGATTACAGGCTGAGCCGGCAGCACTTTTTAAAACCAGGAAAGCAGACTTTTGCTTAGATCTCAGTAGCCAGAACTGGATCACATGTCTTTAGGTATCTAAGCAAGGCTACAAAAATAAATACAGTAGGTTCCCCACATACGAACCTTCAAGTTACAAACTTTAACAGTGCACACCTGCCTTTTTTATGTATTATTTCTCTCCACTAGGTGTCAGTATAGCCTGTTAAATATACACAGTACTACATAGCCAATGTGTTCATTAAAACATTGATCACGTAGGCTAACTGTTGGGCTTAAAACAAATTGAACTTAAAAACACGCTCTCAGAACTGAACTTGTTTGTATGTTGGAGACTTCCTGTATTCAGTTTTTCCAGGCTGTTTTAGTGGAGGCAATTATGAGAGAAGAGCGTTGGTGCTGGGTTTGGGGTCAGTCAGTCTGCCACACAGGGCCTAGGGTTCTAAACATTTTAAGGGAGTTGATCTACTTCCTTAAGGGAGGCAACATACTTGCAAGGGCTTTATAAGCTGAAAAATTCTTTATAAATGTGAGGTATGTAATTTATTGGAAACAACGCTGTGTTTTCTCAGCAGATTGGATATGTAGTATTACTGCTAATCCCTGGGCAACCACCTTCCTAATTGGCCACCTCTGTTCAGAAAGGCATTGTTAAAACACTCCTTTTATAAAAACAGCTTTTCCATACCCACCCAGTGACCAAATTGCTTGTTTAGACCCTGTTTTGGTTTTCCAGTCACCTCCTACAGGGTGTCAGGGAAGCAACATCAGGCAAGGGGACCTGAGTTAGTTTGGATCCCTTTCCTGTAGGATGTGAGTAATACTTTCTACTTTACAGCATTGCTGGAGGGACAAGATGAGGGTACAGATGAGAAAGTTCTATAGAGTGAAATATAGCTGTAGGTGGTAGTTTTGCAGCAGTCCTTCTGGCTAGTCATTTTGGGACCTACTGAATCAAGTTCAGGGCCTGTAATGTGCTGGTAAACTGACTCTCCAAGGGAGGGGGAAGTGCCTCGATTTGTAGTTTTTGGTGATACGCATGGCCTAACACCAATAATCTTGCCATGGCTAATTTCAAGTTACCAACGAGCTAGGCATGGTGGCTCATGCCTGTAATCCCAGCACTTTGGGAGGCCAAAGCAAAAGGATTGCCTGAACCCAGGAGTTTGAGACCAGCCTGGGCAGCATGGCAAGATCTTGTCTCTACAACATATCAAAAAATTAGGCTGGGTTCGGTGGCTCAGCCTATAATCCCAACACTTTGGGAGACTGAGACAAGTGAACTGCCTGAGCCTGAGGGTTCGAGACCAGTCTGGGAAACTTGGTGAAACCACGTCTCTACAATACATAAAAAATTAGCCAGGCATGGTAGTGCACACCTGTAGTTCGGCTACCTGGAAGGTTGAGGCAGAAGTATTGCCGGAGTCCAGCAGATCAACACTGTGTTGGCCATGGGTGTGCTACTGCACTCCAGCCTGGGTGACAGAGTGAGACTCCAACTCAAAATTAAAAAATTAAAAAAAAATAGCTGGGCGTGGTGGCATACTCCTGTAGTTCCAGCTACTCAGAAGACTGAGGTGGACAGATTGTCTGAACCCAGCAGGTAGAGGCTGCGGTAGCCATGAGCGTGCCATTGCACTCCAGCTTGGGTGACAGAGTGAGACTCCAAATCAAAGCAAAAACAAACAAAAGGGTATCAACGGTTTAACAACCAGACACAAAATTCTCAAATATTTAACAAATTATTTTGTTAGTGAATACAATTCGGCTTTAGCACACCACTGACTCAGAGCACAAAATCAACCATCTTTTTTTTGAGTCGGAGTCTCACTCTTTCGCCCAGACTGGAGTGCAGTCTGACTCTGTCGCCCAGACTGGAGTGCAGTGGCCGCTTCCGGCCACCGCAGCCTCGACCTGCTGGGCTCTGGCGATCCTTCCGCCTCAGCCTTCCAAGTAGCCGGAATTACAGGCACACGCTACCACGCCCGGCTGATTTTTTGATTTATTGTAGAGATGAGGTCTCGCTGCCCAGGCGGGTCTCGAACCCGCGGCCTCAGGCAATCCACTCACCTCAGCCTCCCAAAGGTGCGGGATTACAGGCTGAGCCACCGAGCCTGGCAAAATCAACCATCTTACAGTTAAGTGTTATGGCTGGGCCAGAGGCAGCATCAGGATACATGTGGCAGGTAGAGTTATTCATCAAACCTCATTTGATCTCCTTCCCCCCTCCAATATCTATTTTCAATCTGTGAAAGAGATTCGTAAACTTCATAGGGTCATACTTGTGCAAACTACTTGGTGAATGATTTGATATTTAGTAGTGAATATAGCTTTAGGCCCATGCAGATACGACTTATAAGTGGAGAGAAATCATGGAGAATCCTGTATGTGCTAGTTATTTGGTTGCAAGTGACAGAAAACCCAAATCAAACTGACAGAAGATATAAGGAAAGTTATTGGTCTCACATAACTCAGATACTCAGAGTTAGTTCTGGCTTCATGCAAGGTTGTATTCAGATACTCAAGCAATGTAACCAGGACTCAGTTGTGTTTTCCCCTGTGGTCACAAAATGACCAATAGCAGTTCTAGTTTAGCAATCCTGGTAAAATAAATAAATAAATAAATAAATAAATAAATAAATAAATAAATAAATAAGGAGCTCTTCTTTCCTGATAGTCCCAGCAAAGCTCCCAGGAATTAGTCGGGTTGTGAGAGCAGCTCGGTTGGGAGGATTGCCTCAGCAAGAGAGAGTGCTCCTCAGTTCGAACCAGTGCACTGTGGCCAGCTGACTCCTTAGGGAGTTGGAAATCTCTTCCCGAGAGGTGCAATCCTTCACTTGTACCTGGAATCAGGCTCTTGACTGTCACAGGGCAGAATTCAAGGAGGAGTCACAGAAAGGAAAGGAAAGAACTTTAATTTAAAGGGAAAGCATCCTGCAGAGTGATCCCAGGAGCCTTGGGAGGGCTGACCTTTATCTAGTTTTTGTGTGTATCAGTTTCATGTCAATTACATGCCACAGAAAGTTTGTATCAGTTTCATGTCAGTTACACATCACAGGAAGATTCTTAACCTCTGGCTCAGTAATTTTCCATTCTTCCCTATGCCTGAACTAGCTAGTTTACCTCACTTGGCCCAGTTAGGGTCATATGCTGATCTCTGACTCAACCCAGGAAAACCAGAGAATATGGTACTCACAGTGTCCACATCTGAGCCACCTACTCATTCCTGGGTCTGGAGATGTGGTCCACCCATCTAAACCACAGGGGCCAAGAGTAGATGAGGGTGGTTCCCCAGAGGAAAAGTGGAATTCTGTTACTAGAAAAAGGGGAAATTATGATGGTTAATTTCAGGTGTCAACTTTTCTGGGCTAAGGGATGTGCAGATATCTGGTAAAACGTTATTTCTGGGTGTGTCTGTGAGTGGCAATTAAGAGGCTATCAGTTGAAATAGTAGACTGAGTAAAGAAGATTCACCCTTAGCTATGTGGGTGGGTCTCATCTAATCTGGGTGGTTTTGCTCACTCTCTGCTTGAGCTGAAACAACCACCTTCTGCCCTTGGACATCAGTGTTCCTGGTTCTCATGATTTCAGACTCAGACTGGGACTCCCATCACTAGATCCCCATTCTCAGGCCATCGGACTTGGATTGAATTAACTATTAGCTTTCCTAGTTCTCTAGCTTGCAGACAGCAGTTTGTGGGAATTCCTATACGTGAGGAAATAGACATTCCATTGACTCTGTTTCTCTGGAGGATCCTAACTAATGCAGGGATTGATGCTTGACAGCTCAAAGCAGCACATGTCCACTTCAAATCTGATGTGCTTCCCATTGTCCTGGGGAGGTGTGCGTGAAATGAAAGACAAGAGCTCCAAATATAGCACAAGCATCCCTGGGCTTCATCAGCTTGTGGTTTCTAAGGAGGTCGTGTTAACATGAATACTCTTTTTTTTTTTTATTGCAAAAAATTGCTTTCAAAGGTGGCCCCTGTGGTATTTCTGAAAGTCCCTCTAAGGTCTATTCACACGGCCTCACAGATCAGTCTGGGCTACTGCTTACAACAAAATGACTCAGCCAGTGCCTAACTGTTCATTGCTACACTCCAGGGCCAAAAAGATGAAAAAGCCATGGGCCCTGCTCCCTGGAGCCCACAGTCCAGCTGGGAGAAGGAAGAGTGGTAAACACTGTGTATGGAACACTTCCTATGTACCAGGCACTTTCCATGCCTTTTCCCCTTTAATCCTCCCAACAGCCTTGTGAGGTATGGATAATAACCAGTACTTTACACACGATGAAACTGGTGGCTGAAAATATTATCTAGGTTAGCTCAGCAGGTAAAGTGGTAGAGCCAGGGTTTGATGATCATGTCTTCTAATTTTTAGTCTAGCTGTTTCCTTATCTCCCTATCTACCTTCTGGCCAAAATCAAATAGAAGTCAATTTGGTATTGGCCCCAACCCTAAAACCCCATCCCTCAAAAGAGATGTTCAATTAAAGTTGAATGAACATAAGAGTCTGAATGTGTTCCTCAGAGGGCCACTGGCTTGAAGGAGCCAAATTCGTTGGTGTAGGTCAGTGTTATGAGGTGATTGTGTCCCCCCAACCCAAATTCATATGTAGAAGTCCTAACCCCCAATACCTCAAATGTGACTATATGTGGAGATGGGATCTCTAAAGAGGTAAGTTAAAATGAGGTCCTTAGGGTGGACCCTAATTCACTGTGACTGGTGTCCTGGTAAGAAGAGGAAATTTGAACACAGGCACTCAAAGAGGAGCGACCATGTGAGGAAGAGGGAGAAGATGGCTGTCTTCAAGACAAGGAGAGTGGCTTACGAGGAACCAACTCTGCCAGCACCTTGATCTTTTAGTCTCCAAAATTGTGAGAAAATAAATTTCTGTTTCTTTCTTTTTTTTTTTTTTTTTTTGAGTTGGAGTCTCACTCCATCACCCAGACTGGGGTACAGTGGCACGCTCACGTTCACCCCAGAGTCAACCTGCTGGGATCCGGCAATCCTTCCACCTGTCTTCCCAAGTAGCTGGAACTACAGGCGTGTGCTATCACATCCAGCTGATTTTTTGATTGATTGATTGATTTTTTGTTTTTGTTTTTTTTTTGAGTTGGAGTCTCACTCTGTCGCCCAGACTGGAGTGCAGTGGCCGCTCCCGGCCACCGCAGCTTCGGCCTGCTGGGCTCTGGCAATCCTTCCGCCTCAGCCTTCCAAGGAATTACAGGCACGCGCTACCACACCCGGCTGATTTTTTGATTTATTGTAGAGTTGGAGTCTCACTGTTGCCCAGACTGGAGTGCAGTGGCTGCTCCTGGCCACCACAGCCTCGACCTACTGGGATCTGGTGATCCTTCTGCCTCAGCCTTCCAAGTAGCTGGCACTACAGGCGTGCGCTACCACGCCCGGCTCTTTTTTTTTTTTTTTTTTTGATTTATTGAACCCACGGGCTCAGGTAACCCACTCACCTCAGCCTCCCAAAGGCGCGCGATTACAGGCTGAGCCACCGAGTCCGGCTTTTTTGATTTATTGTAGAGACAAGGTCTCACCATGTTGTCCAGACTGGTCTCAAACCCGTGGGCTCAGGCAATCCTCTTGCCTCGGCCTCCCAAAGTGCTGGGATTACAGGGTTGAGCCACCGCTCCCAGCCAAGAAAATAAATTTCTATTGTTTAAGCCACCTACTCTATGGTACTTTGTTATGGCAGCCCCAGCCAATGACTATAGTCAGGAGTATTGGACGAAAATGTCATTTGCTGATTTTTTAAGAACTAACTAAGTGGCTGGGCATGGTGACCCTCACCTGTAATCCCAGCACTTTGGGAGGCTGAGGTGGGAGAATTGCTTGAGGCCAGGAGTTTGAGACCAGCCTGGGTAGGCAGCATAGTGAGATCTCATCTCTACAAAAAAGCAATTTAAAAAAATTAGGCAGTCATGGTGGTGTGTGCCTGTAGTCCCAGCTACTTGGGAGTCTGATGCAGGAGGATCGCTTGAGCCTAGGAGGTCGAAGCTGCAATGAGCTATCATCTTGCCACTGTACTTCAGACTCCAGCCTGGGTGACAGAGTGAGACCCAGTCAAAAAAAAAGACTGGGTGATACGTGCACCTTGCACATTCAAAAGGCATAAAGGCTCCCTCCTACCTGTCTCCTCCCCACCCCCATCCCATCACTCAGTTACCCTCCTAGGAGGCAAATGGTTAAATCTCTCATGCTCTTGTTTCCTTCCCGAGATAATCATTCTTTCTTTCTTCACACACACACACACATATGTTTAAATTTTCTTCTCACACACTGTTCTGCACCTTGCTTTTTTATTTAATAAAATATCCTGAAGATATTTTTTATGATATTCTTTAAGCTATTAAAGGTTGCAAGAATGACTTTAATAAAGCATATTGGAGGATCACCAAGATGATTGAAAACTATAAACAGTGCAGTGAAACAACAAGGCCACCCCGTTAGATAGTTCAAGTCTGCTGGGTTCTGAGGAGCAGGGAGGAGAGCATCAGGAGGAGGGGAGGTGGGCTTGGAGGGAACTGTTCGCACGCTGAGAGGAGCCTCACTCTCCCCGGAGGGCAGACCTTTGGTTTCTCACTCCCCCCTTCGGGCTCCACTCTACCCTTCTCTCCCCCAGACACAAAGTAGGTCAGCCTGTGAGATGCTGCCTCCGATGAGCAGGAGGGAGATGGTCCATGCTGAGTGGGAGGGCACGATTCAGGGCCCATATTGGGATGCCATCTGTAAGTGTCGACTCTCAGAGCTGCACGAGATCTTAAAGATCATCTCGTCTTTGCAGATGGAGGAGCTGAGCCAAGAGGAAAAGAGGAACTTTCCTAAGGTCATATAGCCAGATGGGGACAGAGGAGGGACTAGAGCAGGGGTGTCCTGTCTCTTGAACAGTGCTCCTTTTATGCTGCCGCAGTGCCTCTGTTGGTTCTGAAATCTTTGTCCAGACGTTCAGCTTTTACTTTGCCTCTTTTGTCATTCCCTCTGCAATTACAAATAAGAGAACAGACCCTGAAGTCAGACAGTCTGGGTTTCAGTACCGGTTCCACTCACTGGTTTTGTGATGTGGGGAAGCTAATTTGCCTCTCTGTGTTTCAGCTTCCTCCTTTATAAAATGAAGAGTATGTGCATATTTACTCCTTAGAATTGTTGACAGTGCAGCCATGTTGCATGGCTCCAAGGACCACCATTCACAGTACAGTCCATGATATAAACAATATATTCAAACTGTAATTCCAGCACTTTGGGAGGCCAAGGTGGGGGGACTGCCTGAGCCCACGGGTTTGAGAACATTCTGGGCCACTTGAAAAGACCTCACTTCTACAATGAATCAAAAAATTAACCGGGCATTGTAGCGTGTGCCTGTCATTCCCACTACTTGGAAGGCCAAGGTGGAAGGGTCACTTGAACCCAGCAGGTCGACTCTGGGGTGGCTGTGTGCGTGCCTGCGCTCCAGCCTGGGTGACGGAGTGAGACTTCGACTCAACTCAAAACAAACAAACAACAACAACAAAAAACAGTGTATTTGTGATGCCCTCTGGAGTTGTGCAATGCCCAGGCTGGAAGGCCATATACAGTGGTTCTGACTGAAAAGAGTTAAGTGAGACCATGCTTGTCAACCATTTGCATACCAAGATTTCATTAAATATTGGCTATTACTATCATCATTGTCTTTTTTTTTTTCACCCAGGCTAGAGTGCAGTGGCCTTCTGCCTCAGCCTTCCATGTAGCTGGAACTATAGACTCACACCACCATGTCTAGCTAACTTTTTGATTTATTGTAGAGATGAGGGCTTGCCAGGTTGCCCAGGCTTGTCTCAGTCCCGTGGGCTCAGGCAGTCCTCTCTTGCCTTTGTCTCCCCAAGTGCTGAGATTACAGGCACGAGCCATGGCACCCAGCTACCATCATCATTTTTATCACCATCTCAAAGAACCAGCAAAGAATGGGAAAGCTGAGAAGAAAAATCATTTCATAAGTCCCATTTTTATTTTATTTTATTTTATTTTTACTTATTTTATTTTATTTATTTATTTTTTTGAGTTGGAGTCCACTCTGTCACCCAGACTGGAGTGCAGTGGCCGCTCCCGGCCACTGCAGCCTCGACCTGCTGGGCTCTGGAGATCCTTCTGCCTCAGCCTTCCGAGTAGCTGGAACTACAGGCGCGCGCTACCACGCCCGGCTACTTTTCTTTTTTTATCGTAGAGATGAGGTCTTGCCAAGTTGCCCAGGCGGGTCTTGAACCCGCGGGCTCAGCAATCCACTCACCTCAGCCTCCCAAAGGCGTGGGATTACAGGCTGAGCCACCGAGCCCGGCTAAGTCCCATTTTTATAATTGAAAGTAATAGGTATTCAGTACAGAAAACCTAGAAAACACATATAAGAATAAACAAAATAAGAATAAGCAGAAATATCCTCTTTGACATATGGTGTATGTTTTTTCAGGCTTTTTTCTTAGGTCTGCTTTTTTCACTCAGTAATACATTGGCAACGCTTTCCTGTGTCAATAAACTTTCATCTACAACATTAACTTCAATGGGAGAACTACAACATAGTAATTAGGAACATGCCCTGTATCTAGAAGCCCTGGTTTCAAATGTCAGCTCTACCACTTACAAGCTGTGCTACTTTGGGCAAGATAGTTAACCTTTCTGTGTTTCACTTTCCTTGCCTGTAAAATGAGGCCAATAAAAATATTTACCTTGTAGGATTGTTGGGAGGATTAAATGAGTTGACATATGTGAAGTTCCTAGAGAAATATTTGGTACAAAGTATTTGGCGTATTATTGCTATTAGATAAATACATTTTTTGAATATACGACCTATTGCTAATCTGGCCTTCTGCTGGAAACCTTTAGATGGTTTCCACTTTTTCCCTATTGCAAATAATGTGGCCACAAATATTCTCAGCCATGTATCTGAGAACATCCATCATTATTATTATTATTATTTTGAGTTGGAGTCTCACTCTGTCACTCAGACTGGAGTGTAGCCGCTGCTCCCGGCCACCGCAACCTCGACCTGCTGGGCTCTGGTGATCCTTCCTCCTCAGCCTTCCGAGTCGCTGCAACTACAGGCGCACACTACCACGCCCGGCTAATTTTTTGATTTATTGTAGAGATGAGGTCTCGCCAAGTTGCCCAGGTGGGTCTCGAACCCGCCGGCTGAGGCAATCCACTCACCTCGGCCTCTCAAAGCGTGGGATTACAGGCTGAGCCACCGAACCCGGCTCATCATTATTTTATTAAAATAAATTCCTAGAAATGAAATTGCTTTTTAATAAAGGATGTATGTGCCAAATATTTCAAAATTTGTGCCAATTTATACTCTGGCAGCATTGAAAGACGGACAAGATAGCAGCATGAGTTCCTGTGGACTTGGGAAGCAGAACAGGACACTGTGGGGACATAATTTGGGACTAGGATATATGTTTTAGTCATTGGGAGATCTGTGTAGTTCCCTGAAGATGTTATTCATGTGCCTGCCCTTTGCAGTCTAATACTAATGATCCCCAATTTTCAGTTGTTTTGAGTACCACCTTCATCATTTTTTTCTATATCCAAGAACTATCTGTACCATAATATAGTTAATATTTTGAAATAGATTTACTTTTTTTTTTTTTTTGAGTTGGAGTCTCACTCTGTCGCCCAGACTGGAGTGTAGCAGCCGCTCCCAGCCACCGCAGCCTCGACCTGCTGGGCTCCGGCGATCCTTCCACCTCAGCCTTCCGAGTAGCCAGAATTACAGGCATGTACCACCATGCCCGGCTGATTTTTTGATTTATTGTAGAGATGAGGTCTCGCTGCCCAGGCGGGTCTCGAACCCACGGGCTCAGGCAATCCACTCACCTCAGCCTCCCAAAGGCGTGGGATTACAGGCTGAGCCACCTAGCCCGGCACTTTTTTTTTTTTAAGTTGGAGTCTCACTCTGTCGCCCAGGCTGAAGTGCAGTGCCATGCTCATGACCACTGCAGCCTCGACCTGCTGGGCTCAGGCAATCCTTCCATCTCAGCCTTCCAAGTAGCTGGAGCTACAGGCGTGCACCACCACACCCAGCTAATTTTCGATTTATTGTAGAGACGAGGTCTCACCAAGTTGCCCAGGCTAGTCTCGAACCCCTGGGCTCAGGCAGTCCTCTCGCTTCAGCCTCCCAAAGTGCTGGGATTAAACGTGTGAGTCACCTTGCCTGGCTGATTTACTTTTTTAAAAACATAAATACATTTGTAACTATAATAGGTCCATTGCTTGATTCACGTGGCAAACCATGCCAAGTTGCAGCATAGAAAGTGGTTTAATCGTAGGGCCCCTGAACAAAGAGACAGGGGGAAACCTCAACTCCATTTTCTCCGAGGGGTTTGAGGATAGGGGTTTTGGAGTGCACCACAGTGTGGAGATTGTTTTTTGGTTTTTTGTTTGTTTGTTTGTTTGTTTTGAGTTGGAGTCTCATTCTGTCGCCCAGACTGGAGTACAGTGGCCGCTCCCGGCCACCGCAGCCTCGACCTGCTGGGCTCCAGCGATCCTTCCGCCTCAGCCTTCCAAGTAGCCGGAACTACCGGTGCGCGCTACCAAACCCGGCTCATTTTGATTTATTGTAGAGATGAGGTCTTGCCTGCCCAGGCGGGTCTCGAACCCGCGGGCTCAGGCAATCCACTCCCCTCAGCTTCCCAAAGGCGCGGGATTACAGGCTGAGCCACCAAGCCGGATGGAGATTGTTGATTGGCCAAAGAGTGCAGGCTGAGGTCATGGGATGAAGTGATGAAGAAACTGTTCTCATGCTGATTCCATTCCTCTGTGGGGGGTCTTCCAACGGGTAGGTGTAAGCTGTTCTGCTGGAATTCAGGTTCTATCTAGGTAATTCTTGAACAAAAGCCTTATGATTCTAACGTCAGAGATCCTATCTGTCTTAAACAAAAGCATTATGAATCTAACGTCAGAGATCCTAACTATGGAAATAATAGGGATGCAAATAGTCAGTATCTAGTGCTTTGTAACTCTCAGTTACAAGGAAGTGGGTCAAAGTGCAGCCTGATTAATGCTGAATTATAACTTTTCTGTCCAAAATCCTTGTTAACCCTGTGAGGACAGCTTCACATTTACTTTAAAACAAAATTTTATATGTTCTCACTCATGGGCGGACCTTGAACAACTATCATAATACTATAAGAAAAGGATTGACAGTAGCGGGAAACTGCGGGGGGCGGGGTGGTGGGGAGTAGGGGGATGGGGAGGTGAGATTGGCAGTTGTGGAAACTGCCAGGGGAAGGGGGGTGCACACCTCATCAACAATGGTACCTGCACAATGAATATTTGTATACCTAACCCTGAATTGTACCCCACAATTTTGAAATAAATAAATTTTTTTTTTAAATTTTTTAGAGTCGCGATCTCACACTGTCACATGGGCTGGAATACAGTGGCGTGATCACAATAATCACGGCTTACGGTAGCCTTAACCTCCTGGACTCGGGCGATCCATCCACCTCAGCATCCCAAGTAGCTGGGACATGCCATTATACCCAGCTACGTTTTTGATTTTTTTTTTTTTTTTTTTGGTGGAGACAAGTTTTCGCTATGTTGCCCAGGCTGGTCTCAAACTCCTGTACTCAAGCAATATGTCCACCTCAGGCTCCCAAAGAGCTTTAAAATAGAAAAAAAAAATTTTTGAGTTGGAGTCTCACTTCATCGCCCAGGCTGGAATGCAGTGGCACAGAGGTTCATGGCCACTTCAGCGTCGACCTGCTGGGCTCCAATGATCCGTCTGCCTCAGCCTTCCAAGCAGCCAGTACTACAGGCATGCACTACCATACCCAGCTAATTTTTTGATTTATTGTAGAGATGAGGTCTTGTCAAGTTGCCTGGGCTGATCTTGAACCTGCAGTCTTAGGCAATCCACTTGCCTCGGCCTCCCAAAGTGCTGGGATTACAGGCTGAGCCACCGAGCCCAGCCTAAAAGAAAATTTTAAATCACAATTATAAAAGGAAACTAGAATCACCTGCCATAAAAAGAAAGCAACTGTGAAAATAAATATGGCAAAAGCAAACTTCTATTAAATTGTAGCTAGACATTGTAAGGCTCTAAGATCCAAGCCCTGGGCTTTGCATTATCAGAGAGGGGGATTATTAAGTTAGCAAGTACTAGGCAGGTGTTAAAGACTTACTAGCACCAAGCTGACACTTTCTCTTTGGAGAGTCAGAAGGATCAACAGATAATTGAAGTGAAATTTTATTTTATGTTGTTTTATTTGCAGGGTAGGGAGGAGGGGGTGGCAGAGGCATGTGATTTTTATGTTGAAGAACCTGTGAATTTACCTCATTTTCGGGATTGTCTCTATAACTATCATTTCCCTTACTTTGGGAAGCATCAGTCAGTTTTGCCTCATGAAAGGCAGCTTCCTAGGTGTGAAAGAACTCTTACTGCACAAGCCTATGTAATCTTCACAATAATCTTATCAAAAAGGTGCTGTAGTTACTACCTCCATTTTACAGATGAGGAAACTAAGGCATAGTAAAATTAACTAGGATGCCCAAGCTTAGTACAGCTAATCAGTAGCAGAGCTGGGATTTGGAACTCAGGTGTTCGAAGAGTCCAAGCTCTTAACTTCTATATTATGCTGTTAGTGGATGATCCCATTACCAGTGATTGGTTCCATAACCCTGGTCCCTCCTTCTCATAGCTATAGGATACATTTAGACAGTTGAATTCACCTTGGATTCCCTTAATACTGCTTGATCACTTTGCCAATTTGACCCTACTTTGATCTTGACCTTACTTTGTTACCTGGATTTGGTGACTTTGAGACTCTGAAACCCCCTGCTGGTACTGATGGCTGAAGGCTTTCTTGCATCAGAAATGCTTGGGTCTGGAGGTGAGTATTATATTTGCATGAGGCTACACTGGAGAGAGGAGTGACTTTGCCAAGGGTTACAGAGTGAGTTGCTTTCAAATCTTGAACTAGAACCCACTGACTCCTACCTGGATGCCCTATCCAACACACCTTTGACTTTCCTAAATAACACGAACAGTTTGCCTTCATAACATTGTCTTCTTTGCTTTTTTCTGCAATCTTGGGAGATAGGTGGATATTATTGTGAGTGTTTTTATAAATGTGGAAATTGGGGCTATGTTCAAGGTCATATAACTAATAAGTGGCAGAACATTTTTTTTTGAGTCAGAGTCTCACTCCGTCGCCCAGACTGGAGTGCATTGGCCACTCCCGGCCACCGCAGCCTCGGCCTGCTGGGCTCCGGCGATCCTTCCGCCTCAGCCTTCCAAGTAGCTGGAATTACAGGCATGTGCTACCACGCCTGGCTGATTATTTTATTTATTGTAGAGATGAGGTCTCGCTGCCCAGGCGGGTCTCGAACCCGCGGGCTCAGGCAATCCACTCACCTCAGCCTCCCAAAGGCACAGGATTACAGGCTGAGCCACCGAGCCCGGCTAGTGGCAGAACATCTTGCCTACATTAGGATAAATTCTATTAGAAAGGGGCGTGCCCAAGGACTAGAACCCAGTCCTGTATGTCTTTAAGTCCAGATCTCTTCCCACAGAGTTCCTCACAGCTGTTTTTGCTTCTTTGGCTTCCTAAGTCTTAACATTCGCTCCCGTTTCCTAAGACTTTTACCCTTATTTCTTTTTTGGAAGGGGTGAGGGATTGGTGACAAGTAGGAGTGACTCATACTAAAGTGTGAATGACTTTATGTAGCCTCATATGTTTTCCCATCTGGGTCTGCTTGCACTGTGAGAGGTTGCTCTCTAGTGCAACTGAGGAATTCACTACTGTATTAGTATTCTATTGCTACACAGCAAATCATCCCCAAACTCAGAGGCTTGAAATAGCAGTAGTCATTTATTACCTCTCACAGTTTCAGGGCAGAGAGGAGGAATCATGCCTCTACTCTACAATGTCTCAGTCCTCAGCTGCAAAACTCAAAAGCTGGGGGCAGGAATCATCTGAAGACTCACTCACTCATGCATCTGGTGGTGAAGCTGGCTATAGGCTGGAGAGCCCACTTGTGGCTTTCCCGTGTGACATGAGCTCCCTTTCAACACACTGACCAGGCCAGGCTCGGTGGCTCAGTCTGTAATCCCAGCACTTTGGGAGGCGAGGCGAGTGGATTGCCAGAGCCTGCGGGTTCGAAACCCACCCGGACAACTTGGCGAGACCTTGTCTCTACAATAAATCAAAAAAATTAGCCGGGTGTGATAGCGCACGCCTGTGGTTCCAGCTACTTGGAAGGCTGAGGCGGAAGGATCGCTGGAGCCCAGCGGGTTGAGGCTGTGGTGACCGTGAGCGTGCCACTGTACTCCAGTCTGGGCAACAGAGTGAGACTCCAACTCAAAAAACAACAACAACAACAACAACACACTGACTGTGTTCCCAGGGCAAGTATCCCAATCGAGATCCAGGCAGAACTTACATTGCCTTCATGACTTGGTCTTGGGTCTCATGTAACATCATTCATGCTTCGTCTCTTTGGTTGAGGCAGTACCAAATGAGGGGGGAGGTAACACGGACCCCATTTCTCAAAAAAGGAATATTGCTGTCATATTATAAGGAGTATATGTGGGATGCATATATATTTGCACAGCCATCTTTGGAAAATACAATCTGGCACAACTCTATATGGTGGGATTTCATGCACAAATCAGGTGGAGGGGCAGATGGGGGAAGGTGGGTGCTGCTTCCCTCCAGACCTAACACAAATCATGAGCAGATTTTTGGGCAGTGGGAGAGTTCCTCTTGGTGTGGCTCTGACCTAACCCCATTGCTTCTAGAGTCACTTTTTTCCAGCTACCTGCTTAATCATACTGCTTTCCTCTGCGTTTATGCTGCAGTGATTTTGTGTCTTTTGTGATCTGTTTTTCTCAGAAGGCTCAGACAGCTCTGACCGTTGATAGGCAGGGGTGTGATCCTGCCCGCCAAGAGGGCCTGACATTGACAATAAATGGGAATAAAAAGTGCGATTCTGCTTCTGTGCCATCAGATATAGCCTAACTAGGCATGACTTGAAAGTTTCCTGCTCTGAAGTAGGCCTTCCCTAGGCCCAAGAGGAACCCAAAGATTGAAGGTGTATTAAGCACAGTTTGAGAGGGTTACTAACACACTGTCCAGCAATGTGGTAGCAGTTCTAGAATTTCCGTTTGTGGGTTTTATGAGAAGCAATCTGGTTGGAAGAAGGAATTAGAAGTTTCATTTGCACAACACTTTGTCTATTTCAAAGGGCTGTCTTGGTTTGGATTTGATCAGAAGAGGACACCAAGACGAAGATTTGAGAGTGGGGGAGCAAGACGAGCCAGGGAAGGCAGATGATCAAGGGCACACCATCAAGTCAGCTATCACTGTGGGTGAAACTTATCCTTTGGGGAAGCTATGGGTGTAAAGCTCTTGCCTCAGAGTTATTCCACCCAAGTGGCGAAAGAGCTGGGGTATTTGCACTCCAGTTGCCATCAGGGCTGCTCCTGTAAAGCAGGGCTAATTCCAGCCTGCTGCTATCAGTAGAGTAGGCTCTCATGGCTTTGGGAAAAGCCCTGAGATAAAGAGATGTGGGTACTGGTAGTGGGAAGGTAGATGGTACACACCCAAGTGGCAAGGAATATGGGCAGGGCATTGACGACGTGTACTACAGAAGTCAACAGTCTCAGTATGTCCAGGACTAAGGAAGTTCCTGGGATGCAAGACTTTCAGTTTTAAAACCAGGAATGTCCCGAACAAACCAAGATGAGGCAGTCATTCTACAAGGACAAAGCAACATGAAGAACTAAAGCCCATCCATCACCTCAAACTAGTGTCTCAAAAGAAGGGAGCAAAAAAAGGACTTGTGAATGACAGAAATGTTCTAGACTTAGTGGTGACGGTTGCATGTTGTCCAATTTTGTAAATATACTAACTAAAACCTACAGAATGATGTACTTTAAAAGGATGAGTTTATAGTATATGAATTATATCTCAGTAAAAATGATTCATTTAAGGACAGATGTATAGATCAATGGAGTGGAACTGAGACTCTAGAAATAAATGCTTATTTTTATGGTCAATTGATATTGACACTTGATATTGGATTTCGAGTCCACTGGTTAATCCAAGCTGATCTCATCCTAAGGCCCTTAATTTAATTACATCTTTGAAGACCTCTTTTTCTTTTTCTTGTTCTTTTTTTTTTTCAGTTGGAGTCTCACTCTGTCGCCCAGGCTTGGAGTGCAGTGGCACGTTCATGGCCACCACAGTCTCAGCCTGCTGAAGACCCCTTTTTCAAATAAGATTACATTCATAAGTTGTGGGGATTGGGACATGGACATATCCTTCTGGGAGCTACCATTCAATCCACTACAACTCCCATTTTACAGATGAGGAAACTGAGTCACTTGCTAAAGCAACACAGCTAGTAATAGCAAAGGCAGTCTGGCTCCAAAGCACATGTTCTTAGCAACCAAGAAGTGAAGTGACAAGACCAGATAGGATTTATCTAGATTGTTGGGAGCCAGCCATGGAGGCCTGCCTGCTGACAAAGTCCTGGGGGCTGAAGACCCTGGGTTGCAGGCGAACCTGGGCAGCTAAAACCCTTGCTTCTACTCTGGTTATTAATGCGGCCGGAAAATTCTGTATAGTCTGAAGATGGAAAACAAAATTCCACTTACACCAGTCACTACCCCTTGCAAAAAGGCAAAAGGGGAATTCATGAGAAAATTATTTTCCCTTCATTTGAACTCCTCCCTAGTTTCCACGTCTCCGGTCTCCTGGTATTAGACCATGCAATCACTTGATTAAACATTGTGGTTGGGAAAATTGTGAAAAATCAGAAGGTGTTCGATTTAATGTTTGTCAGGGAACTCACTGGCCTTGCCAGGAAATTATCAGTAGAGATTTAAAATATCATGTGCAGGTAGATAATTGCTTGTAAGATTTTATTCCTTCTGATTGGTGACTAATTGGAGAAATTTGAGAAGCTACAGTTTGTATTTTTAGGAAGCGTGCAAATGCAGAAATTACATTTACTTAATTGCTACATGTGGTATATTATGCTTAGGAGATTAGCAATCACATAAATGTTATAGAACTTCATGTTATTCAGGCTAAGTTTTTAACATAGAGTTAAGGGCATAAAGTTAAGATTGATTATAGAATTTTAAGCATAAGAAAATACAAAGCAGGCTTCATGATATAAGTGTGTTACATTAATCATTAGCAATGAGTTTAATAGGCTTTAAGGATAGAAAATATTATAGAAAAGGCTTAAGACACATGTTCTTTGTTAAGAATAAATAACCATTGTAGAATAGCCTTGAAAAATGGGTCTTTTAAGAATTTAAGGAAGCCGGGCTTGGTGGCTCAGCCTGTAATCCTGCGCATTTGGGAGGCTGAGGTGAGTGGATCGCCTGAACCCGTGGGTTTGAGACCCGCCTGGGCAACTTGGCGAGACCTCATCTCTACAATAAATCAAAAAATTAGCTGGGCATTGTAGCGTGTGACTGTAGTTATAGCTACTTGGAAGGCTGAGGCAGAAGGATCGCTGGAGTCCAGCAAGTCGAGGCTGCAGTGGCCGGGAGTGGTCACTGCACTCCAGTCTGGGTAACAGAGTGAGACTCCAACTCAAAAAAAAAAAAAAAAAAAAGAATTTAAGGAGTTGGAATATACAAAGTGGTCAAGAAAATAGATAACAGCTAAAAATTAAGGGAACAAAGTAGAAGTTATGCTTAAGGACAAAACGGGATGCTTTGTAGACCACAAGACAGTGATATCTTTAAAAAGATATCTAAAGCTGGGCTCGGTGGCTCAGCCTGCAATTCCGCGCCTTTGGGAGGCTGAGGTGAGTGGATTGCCTGAGCCCGCAGGTTCAAGACCCGCCTGGGCAGCGAGACCTCATCTCTACAATAAAGCAAAAAATCAGCCAGGCGTGGTAGTGCATGCCTGTAATCTCGGCTACTTAGAAGGCTGAGGCGGAAGGATTGCCGGAGCCCAGCAGGTCGAGGCTGCGGTGGCTGGGAGCAGCCACTGCACTCCAGTCTGGGCGACAGAGTGAGACTCCAACTCAAAAAAAAAAAAAGGATATCTATACATGAGGGAATTCACGTCAGAGTGGCTTTATGAAAAACATCACGTATGAGTTACTTGCTCCATTCTTTGTCTTAAACAAGGTTACTAATTGTGTCTGATGCCATGAATTTTCAAAGACTACTTCTTTTTAAGTATATAATCTGGATGTGAACTAACAATAAACGGCATTTGTCCTGCTTGCAACAGTGTCAGTTGTCCGAAGTGTTTCTCTCTTTCACCGACTCAGTTCCTCCTTCAGGAAACCCTGACCTGCTGGGGTTGGCCTCTGGCACTAGATGCATGGTAAAAAACAAAAAACAGATGAGCAAGGAGGATAGGTGGACATAGAGCAACAAGGAAGCTATTGTTCTAAGCATCCTGGAAAGACATTGAGGAAGAGCTAGACTAAATGGAAAAATGAATGGAGAGAGGGCAAGAAACCCTGTGTTTCATCCTAGTATTAATAATTGGTTCCTTCCTAGCCTTCCATAGGATAGATCAGATGGTCCACTTGGCCTTCAGACCACGCAACTTGTTTCATGGAGGGCTGGATTATTCCTTTCCTGCCCACCATGGTGGGCCACCACCAGATGTGATAAAGGGATGTGACCTTTTCCTAGAGAGGCAGCTAGGAAATCTCTTACCTTCTTGCTCTTCCCTGTACACACATTTAAGTAAAAGTGGTGAAAATGAGACTCTAAAGGTGATCTGGACTTGGGTCTGTGTCTTAGATAGCTCAGACTACTGCAACAAAATATCACAGATTGGCGGGCTTAGACAAAACATTCATTCCTCACAGTTCTTGAGGTGGGAAGACTAAGCTCTGCAGTTGGTGAGCAAACTAATGATGTAGTTCTAGTTTGAGTCTAAGGGCCTGAGAATCAGGAAAGGCAATAATGTTGTAAGTTCCAGTCTGAGTTCAAGCCCAAAGGCAGGATATGGATGTCCTAGCTAGAAGACAGGCAGAGAGAAAGATTTCTTTCTTACTGAAAATTGTACTGTGTTCAGGCCTTCAACAGATTGGATGAGGCCCACCCACCTTGGGAAGGTTGGTCTGCTTTGCTCATTCTACTCATTCAAATGTTAATCTCATCCAGAAATAGGCTTTCAGACCCAGAAATAATGTTTCACCAAATATCTGAGTACTCTGTGGTCCAGTCAAAATGACACATAAATTTAACCATCACCAGTCAAAATCTAAGTCAACTCAGGCTGCCATAGCAAAATACCATAGATTGGATGATGTATACAAGTGAAATTTATTTTCTCACAGTTCTGGAACCTGATAATCTGAGATCAAGGTGCCAGCATGGTCAGATTCTAATGAGGGCTCACTTCCTGGCACCTTCTCACTGTGTTTTCACTTGGTGGAGAGAGAGAGAGAGTGAGAGAAGAGAGGGGAGGGGAGGGGAGACAGGAGAGGCAATACGTGCTCTGGTGTCTCTTTCTCTTCTTTGTTTTTTTGAGTTGAAATCTCACTCTGTCGCCCAGGCTGGGAGTGCAGTGGCACACTCATGATCACCCAGCTGCAACCTGCTGGGCTCCAGTGATCCTTCTGCCTCAGCCTTCTAAGTAGCTGGCACTACAGGCACGTGCTACCACGTCCAGCTAATTTTTTTTAAATTTATTATACAGACGAGGTCTCGCCAAGTTGCCAGGGCTGGTCTCGAACCCACGGGCTCAGACAATCCACTCACCTCGACCTCCCAAAGTGCTGGGATTACAGGCTGAGCCACCGAGCCCAAGCTCTACCTCTTCTTATAAAGGCACTAATCTTATCATGACGGTTCTACCCTTATGACCTTATCTAAATTTAGTTATCTCCCAAAGATCCCATCTCTAAATACCATCACACCGGGGGTTAAGGCTTCAGCATATGAAATTGAGGGGGTAGCCAGGCTCGGTGGCTCAGCCTGTACTCCTGCGCCTTGGGAGGCTGAGGTGAGTGGATCGCCTGAGCCCGTGGGTTCAAGACCCGCCTGGGCAACTTGATGAAACCTCATCTCTACAATAAATCAAAAAATTAGCTGGGTGTGGGAGCGCGCGCCTGTAGTTCCAGCTACTTGGAAGACTGAGGCGGAAGGATTGCCGGAGCCCAGCAGGTCGAAGCTGCGGTGGCCGGGAGTGCCCACTGCACTCCAGTATGGGTGACAGAGTGAGACTCCAACTCAAAAAAAAAAAGAAAGAAATTGAGGGGTATATAATTCAGTTAATAGCGGTATGTGAGGGGAAAGTTGTCTTTTAGCACGACTCCCTCTACGCACCGAAGAGTCTTGAGCACCTCTGACCACAGCCTAGAGGCCAGCTCCTTAATCCAGCCCTCACCTACTTTCCTGAACCTACCTCTTATGTCCAGTTTCCCCACAATTATCTTCTGCTCCATCAGGTGACCTGTGACTTGTATCACTTGTTTGAGAAGTGAGACTAGTAGCCACGTCACAAAAGTAATGACTTTTATTTAGCCAGTGAGACTGATAGGTCAATATTGAGACTGTAGAATCAGGCGTGGCTCAATAGTAAGAACACAGGGTTGGATTCCAATAGATTTGGGTTCATATTATGGCTCTGCCACTTACGTGCTCTGAGACCTCAGTCAAGTTATTTAACTCTTTTGAACCTTCTTGTTCTCACATGCAAAAAAGAAGAAGAATACCTATTTCCGGTGGTTGCTGCAAGGATTCGATGCTTCCATGCTATTACGAGTCTTTCTGGTTTCTTCACTCTGCTTGCTGGTGTAGACAAGCCCAAGGGAAAACCAGATGATAGGGCTGAGCTGATGGAGAATTCTCTGAAGACAGCAATATCAGTGTGGAAGAGAAGGGAGCCTCTCTTAGCCAGAGGCAGGAATGTTTTGGCCGAATATCAAACATTCTCTCTAGCTCTTTCAGCACACACAGAGGCTGCCTCCTGGGTGGAATTTGTATCACTGTAATCACCTGACTGGCTTCCTGCCTCCAAATCCTTCTTGTATCCATAGCTGAGATCCCCATCACCCACCTCTTGTAGCCTCAATGCCACCCCTGACATCAAGCTGAATTTATGGAGACCAAGGATGGAGGAGTATCATTATTGAAGAAAGACCATTTCATGGCTTACATTGGTTGTATATTTGCTAAGGGTTGTATATGCATGTTTTCAATTTGTCCTCTCAGTTTGTAAGGTAGGTGCTATTATTATCCTCATTTTACTGATAATAAAACTGAGGACTAAGAAAGTTATATAATTTTCTTTTTTTTTTTTTGAGTTGGAATCTCACTCTGTCGCCCAGACTGGAGTGCAGTGGCCACTCCCGGCCACCGCAGCCTTGACCTGCTGGACTCCAGCAATCCTTCCGCCTCAGCCTTCCAAGTAGCTGGAACTACAAGCGTGCGCTACCACACCCGGCTAATTTTTGACTTATTGTAGAGATGAGGGCTCGCCAAGTTGCCCAGGCGTGTCTCGAACCCGCGGGCTCAGGCAATCCACTCACTTCTATAATTTTCTAAAACTACCTAGCCTATAACTGAATGGATCAAGACTGGACAACTGACCTATGCTGGATCATTCATATTTCTCTCCCAGAAAGTTGGAATTGGATTTGAAAGATAGAAAGTCTTTGCTTTTAGGAATTGCCACACTGTTTTCCATAGAGGTTGAACTAGCTGCGTTCCCACCAACAGTGTAGAAACATTTCCTTTTCTCCACACCCATGTCAGCGTCTGTGGTTTTTTTTTTGTTTTTGTTTTTTGCTTTTTGGTTTTTTTTTTTTTTGAGTTGGAGTCTCACTCTGTTGCCCAGACTGGAGTGCAGTGGCCGCTCCCGGCCACCGCAGCCTCAACCTGCTGAGCTCCGGTGATCCTTCCGCCTCAGCCTTCCAAATAGCCGGAATTACAGGCATGCGCTACCATGTTCGGCTGATTTTTTGATTTATTGTAGAGATGAGGTCTCGCTGCCCAGGCGGGTCTCGAACCCGCGGGCTCAGGCAATCCACTCATCTCAGCCTCCCAAAGGCGTGGGATTACAGGCTGAGCCCGAGCCCGGCTGTTTTTTGATTTATTGATGATAACCTTCCTTACTGGAGCCAGGTGGTATCTCATTGTAATTTTGATTTGCATTTCTTTAATAATTAGTGAGGCTGAACATTTTTTCATGTGTCTGCTGGCTGCTTGTATGTTGTCTTTTGAGAAGTGTTTGAATATGATCCAGCAATCCCTCTCCTGGAAATATACCTAGAGGAAATATACCTAAAACACACATCGTTTTACAAAAAAGACAACTGAACATGCATGTTTATTGCTGTACTGTTCACAATAGCAAAAACATGGAACCAACCTTACTGCCCATCAAAAGTGGACTTTCGATAAAGAAAATGTGTTCGAGACCCACCTGGGCAACTTGGTGAGACCTCATCTCTACAGTAAATCAAAAAATTAGCCGGGCGTGGTAGCGCACGCCTGTAGTTCCAGCTACTGAAAGGCTGAGGCAGAAGGATCGCCGGAGCCCAGCAGGTCGAGGCTGCGGTGACCGGGAGCGGCCACTGCACTCCAGTCTGGGTGACAGAGTGAGACTCCAACTCAAAAAAAAAAGAAAATGTGGTACATATACACAATGGAATATTACGCAGCCATGTAAAGAAGTACAAAATCATGGACTTCACAGCAAATTGGATGCAGTTGGAGACCATCATACTAAGTAAACTATTACAGAAACAAATATCTGAATACTGCATGTTCCCACTCATAATTGGGCCTTGAACATTAGTCATGTTAACACAAGGAAATTACTGGGCACTTCTAGGGGAGGGAGGTACAGAGGAGGGTGGGAGGCATGTGACAACACAAGGGGTACTTGGTTCATTACCAGAGGTAGGGAGGGCCAGTTAGAAGCCAAAACTTCACCTGCATAAGCCTACCTATGTAGTTAATCCTCACTTGTACCCCACATTCCTATAATAAATTTGTTAAAATTTTTTTTTAAAGTAGAATAGAAAGAAAAAAAGGAAAGTATTTCTGGTCCTTCAAAATGGAGACTGTAGGTGGTCATTAATGGTGTACACACAAAGGCAGAAAGCCATTCTGTGGAAAGAAAATAATGAGGCAGACAGGGAGAAGGAAACAGACGAATGGGCCTTTGGAGAGAGAGAATGTGAGAAAGGGATTGATTCTCTGGATTTTCTGGTTCTACTTCTTGCTTCTAATAGTTAAGACTCCAGGAAGTAAATGATAGAAATATGACTTCTGTTAGCTTACATGAATGGATATTCATTAGTTTAAAAAATAACACACGGCTGGGCTCGGTGGCTCAGCCTGTAATCCCGCGCTTTGGGAGGCTGAGGTGAGTGGATTGCCTGAGCCTGCGGGTTCGAGACCCGCCTGGGCAACTTGGCGAAACCTCATTTCTACAGTAAATCAAAAAATTAGCTGGGTGTGGTAGTGAGCGCCTGTAGTTCCAGCTACTTGGAAGGCTGAGGCGGAAGGATCGCCGGAGCCCAGCAGGTTGAGGCTGCGGTGGCCGGGAGCGGCCACTGCACTCCAGTCTGGGCGACAGAGTGAGACTCCAACTCAAAACAAAAACAAAAACAAAAACAAAAAACAAAAAAATAACACGACTTCAGCCATAGCCAGACCCAATGGTCAGTGTCATCAGGAACCTGTCTGTATTTCTTGGGATCTACTTCTGTGTGGGTGGCAGCTTCAGGCAGGCTCTTCTTTCCTAAAGGAAAGATGGCTACTGGAGGTCTCAGGCATTGATTCTCACCCAGTCACCCCAGGAAGAGTGTTCTTCTTTCCCAAAAGTTTCAAGAAAGTTCTCATCACAGAGTCATTGGCAGGGTTAGGCCACCTGTCCAACTCTGAAACTATTACTGTTTTCAAGGAGATGGGATGCCTAATTGGCTAGATGTGATTCCAGAGGTTGGGGCTATTTCCACTCAAATCACACGAAGTGAGAATGGGCAAAGGTGGCTCCCCAATGGAAAACCGTAGTGCTATCATCAGACGAAGGGAGACTGGGTACAGGGCAATAAATACAGTAGGTGTTTATCATATACTGCTCCATTCTTATAATACATTGCTTTCCTTTTCTGGCTGGTTTAAGATTGTTTTAAGAGCCGGGCTCAAGCCGGGCTCGGTGGCTCAGCCTGTAATCCCGTACCTTTGGGAGGCTGAGGTGAGTGGATTGCCTGAGCCCGCGGGTTCGAGACCTGCCTGGACAGCGAGACCTCATCTCTACAATAAATCAAAAATCAGCCGAGCGTGGTAGCGCACGCCTGTAATTCCGGCTACTCGGAAGCCTGAGGCGGAAGGATCGCCGGAGCCCAGCAGGTCGAGGCTGCGGTGGCCAGGAGCGGCCACTGCACTCCAGTCTGGGCGACAGAGTGAGACTCCAACTCAAAAAAAAAAAAAAAAAAAGAAAATGAGGAGGAACAAAGGGAAAATATATAGCCAGAACCACAGGTAAAAATCAACTTCAGACCCAGACTGTTGAGGATACCACCATTCTCACTGTTGAACACTACATGTTGCGGTTTAGACAGCCTACACCTCTAGCCCTGGACACCTCTGTCACTTCCACCCCTAGAAATTGGGTGTTGGAACTGCTCTTCTGTGTTTTCATCACCGTCTCTAGATGCAAAATCTCAAGAGAGTACAGCAGATTGACCAAGCCTAGGGCATGTGTTAAGGCTCTGGTTGCCAGAAGGTGTGAGAAAGAGAGCCCATCTGGGATTTTCAGCTTCTACATGGAGGGGCCACCTTTTCCGTCCATTAGGAGTTGGAGAGTCGAGGAGTTCCTAAACTAGGAAGGGAAACACCCCTCTCAAACAATGAAAACCCAAATCAACAACAGTGAGAACATCCACTGCTACTATTACTACTACTACTAGTAAAATAAATGTCTATTTCTATGACTGCTAAAGGGTTAAGCTGGGAAGGGACATTATAATATACACCTTAGAAAGATTGTTTTGTTGACAAAATATAGATTGGATTGGAAGAAGACTAGGCAGTAAGCAAGGAAATAAATGAGAACCACTTCAGTCATCACCTGGGAGCTTGTTAGAAATTCAGAATCTGGTGTCCTACTCCTGACCTGGTCTAGAACGGTGTAGTTCAAACTTTAAGGTACATATGAATCACTCAGGAAACTTGATAAAATGCTAATTCTGACTCGGTATATCTAAAGCAGGGCCTAGGATCTTGCATTTTTACCAAGTTCTCAAGTGATGTCAATACTGTTGGTCCATGGATCACATTTTGCATAGCAAAGAACTATGTTAGACAGGAGACAAGCTTGACCTAGGTTAGGGGTCATGAGATGGAGAGATTCTAGATTCCAGTGCTATTAAGGAAGTTAAATAGACAAGACTAGGTGATTGTTCTATGTGCAAGAAATCAAGCCATCTAGATGTCTGGTTTGGGTAAGTAGATGACAGAGTGGGGAGGTTTTCTTTTTCTTTTTTGCTGATCTATATTTGTTATAAAGAACCTGCATTTGTGCAACCCCCCTCGGGTACACTCCCACAGTGGGAAATTTTCTGTCCTCTCAATAAATCATAAATCCTGCTTTCTAAAAAAAAAAAAAATAAAAGACACTACATTTGTTTGTACATGAAAGAAAGGGGATACAAGAGAGATCAATGACACTGTAAGATGCTCAGATGAGTAAAGAGATGTTTTAAAAATATGTTCAGCATTTTAACTTGATGAATAAAACATACTATTTTTATAGTTTCTTGAGTGTAATTTGTACTAAACCATGAGGGGGACTGGAATTATCACAAACTATTGTGTTGCTAGAATCCAACTTTATTCCCAGAAAGGCTTAATGAAATGTGATATTTTTTTCTCCTTGTTAATTTAAGAACTAATCATGTTAAAATGCTGACCAGGTGTGACATACTGATTTCTCTTTAAAAATACTTTCCAGGGAGCTGATTATGAAAACATCAGGGGGATAATGTGCTTCTTTCAATACCTAATTCCCCTAATTAATTTCAGTGACTCATAAGTGCTAGGGTGAAAAATTAGAATATTAAAACTCCATTTGTTTAAGAAAGAAATCATTTTCCTTCTTCTCAATAGACTGCCTATTGTTTTGGACATAAATTTATCTCTGCAGTTAAATTAGAAAATCCAGTAAGCTGGGCTCGGTGCCTCAGCCTGTAATCCCGTGCCTTTGGGAGACTGAGGTGAGTGGACTGCCTGAGCCCGCGGGTTCGAGACCCGCCTGGGCAACTTGGTTGAGACCTCATCTCTTCAATAAATAAAAAGATAGCTGGGTGTGGTAGCGCGTGCCTGTAGTTCCAGCTACTCGGAAGGCTGAGCAGAAGGATCGCCAGAGCCCAGCAGGTCGAAGCTGCAGTGGCTGCGAGCGGCCACTGCACTCCAGTCTGGGCGACAGAGTGAGACTTCAACTCAAAAAAAAAAAAGAAAAGAAAATCCAGTAAAACTACTGGAAGTTTCATCCCCCAAATTTATTGAAAAAATATTCACCCAACAGATGACAGGCTGCTGCTTGAGAAAGAGCTGATCACCCTTTAACAGGAAGGAAGGATTATAATGATACTCATTAAGCTGTTTCATAAAACACACATTTTGTTGGAATACTCTGAGGTAGGTACTTTTAACCTACTACATAGACAGGTAAGATAAGGCTTGATGAGGTTCAGTGACTTGCCAAGCTCCCCACGAAGGCAAATGACATAAATGGCATCCTTATCCAGGTCTGATTTGCTTGCAGAGTCATGACCCAAAAAATTCACCACTGAATTCTACAATGTTAAGCCTGAGATGATAAGGTATGACCTCCAGTGCTTACATATGAGGAAAACAAAATTCAAATAATTCTATGGCCATTGTGGTTTCTGGTGCACCACACTGCTTCTTACTGAAAGGGGCCCAAACCTAAAAAGTTGGTGAAATTGATCTGATTTATAATACATATAGATGATTCTTTGTTGGTATGAAATTGGGGACCCTGGAAAGACTCCAAGATATGCTTTTCCCCATAAGATAGTCTCTAAAGTTCTATCATTTTTTTTCTTTTCTTTTCTTTTTGAGCCAGAGTTTCACTCTGTCAACCAAGCTGGAGTGCAGTGGTACAATCATGGCTCATTGCAGCCTCCAACTCTAGCAATCCTCCTGCCTCAGCTTTATGAGTAGCTGAAAGTACAGGCATACATCACCACATCAAGCTAATTTTTTATTTTTTGTAGAGATGAGGTCTTACCTGTTGCCCAGGCTGGTCTTGAACACCTTGCCTCAAGCCATCCTCCAACCTTGGCCTCCAAAGTGCTGGAATTACAGGTGTGAGCCCACTGCACCTGGTCTAAAGTTCTACCATTAAATAGGAATTCTCCTAATTAGGCTATTCTTATCTCCTTATTAAAATACAGTTGCTCAATTATTTCAATGTGAATATGTGCACTCTCTTCTGAGAGTTTTAATCGGAGAGAAGAAAGAGGTAGAAGAACAGGAGCAGATTTAGATTAATCTTGGTGCAGGACCAAGAGGAAAAGGAAAAAGATTTTTAAAAATGGGATGTCTGAGGACCTGAAAGTCAAATCACTTCTTTAACTACTTTGCTGAAGAATGGATTTAGACTAAAGGGAGACTCTTTTTTTTTTGACACTTTACTAGATTTAATCAGTTTATACAGTTTCATACAAATTTGCATAAATGGATACATAAAGTTTATTAGAAGAAACACAAAATCAGGTCCATAATAGAACATAAACTTTTACAATTAATAAAAACAAAAGTAAATATGGACTAAAAACAAACTCTTTTCAATACTGAGACAATTTTTTCTGTACATAATTTTCTAAGGCGGAATCCATTTTATTTAGAAATGTCTGAATGCAAACAGTTAATGGAATGTGTAGTTAGCTTAATATACTGTATCCAAACTTGGTGCGATCCCGTTTTTAAAAAATTATTATTTTTTAATTTTACTATTATTTTTATTTTATTTTATTTTATTTTTTATTTTGAGTTGGAGTCTCACTCTGTTGCCCATACTGGAGTGCAGTGGCCGCTCTCGGTCACCACAGCCTCGACCTGCTGGGCTCTGGCGATCCTTCTGCTCAGCCTTCCGAGTAGCTGGAACTACAGGCGCGCACTATCACACCCAGCTAAATTTTTATTTATTGTAGAGATGAGGACTCGCCAAGTTGCCCAGGCGGGTCTCAAACCCACGGGCTCAGGCAATCCACTCACCTCAGCCTCCCAAGCACGGGATTACAGGCTGAGCCACCGAGCCTGGCTTATTATTTTTATTTTAAAGGTGTGGAGTGCAATTCAGGGTTCAACACATAAGTGGTCATCGTACAGGTAGAGTTTGGGTACCCTTATTGATGCTATGTGCCTCCCCCCCAGCAGTGTCCCACTACTGCCAATCCCCTAAAGGGAGAGTCTTAGGGCTAATGGTAAACTTTTGTTTTGAATAGAGAAAAAGATATCAAGTTGACCTAATTTCTCTACTTAAGATAATCTACAAATGCAATATTGATGTGGAGCATAACTACAAACAGCTTGAGGAATAATCTCTGACTTGGTCACCTCCTTGTTCTGTGACCTTAACCATGCCACCTTCTCCCACTTCCTGGGCCTTAGCTTTTAATGTAAACTGCTGGCAGATGAGGGCATGACAGGAAGAGCCGGAACTGAGAATCGACTTGGTTGTTGGGCAGATGATAATTTAGAAACACTCTGAATCTCGCCCAGCATTAAATCCTCCTAGAGCTTATCCATGCTAGACATGCTTCAAACAGGGTGGACATTAAATGTTCTCCCAGAGACTTCTCAACTTCCAGTAGCTTCCCTGTTTCAGACTCCTCTCTTGTTAATCATTACAGGTTGATCATGAGTGAAGAGCCTCAGTTGTTCTTCTTAGCATTCTTGTTCAGCTAGAGAGATCTCTGCCACACTTCTCCTAAGGGGGTCCTTTCTCACTTCTGGGTGAAGTAGAAGGAGAAAGAAACAGTTTACATACGGTGTGATTGCATTGATGTCTCAAACTGATTTTTTTCTCCAATTACCACATTTTCTGACAGCTAGTTTAGAAGTTGTTACCAATTTTTTTTTCAGCTAGAGAGCTTTAATTTATAGATCCAAGTTTATCAGAGCATAACTTTAAGAACAATTTAAACAGAACTTCAGGCTTTAAAACAGAGATAAGTAAGTGCTTTTTCACCAATGACACAGATCGGGAAGAGGGCGATTTCTCCTCTGTGAAAACTAGTAAAATATGTTAATGTTTGGGAATTTCTTCAATTAATCCCATAGGTGAAATCTTAGAGCTGTTTACCTCAGATTGTGGCTCAGCTTGGGAGGCAGCAGCAGACCTATCGACACAGGTGATCATAGAGAAGAAACGAGAAAACGGGCAGGGCCCTGACCACCAGCAGGCATTTGTGTTGGTGGTAAAACCTAGGGTTTGACACAACCTCTCAACCCTTGGAGATAAGTGGTTCCTTGTCATTACATGACCATGAAGGGAAAGAAGAACATATTGATTAAAATAAAAAATTGGAGAAAGGTAGTTGGCTGCTGTGAAAAGAACATGAGCCGGGCTCGGTGGCTCAGCCTGTAATCCCGCGCCTTTGGGAGGCTGAGGTGAGTGGATTGCCTGAGCCCACAGGTCCAAGACCTGCCTGGGCAACTTGGCGAGACCTCGTCTCTACAATAAAAACCAAAAAAAAAATAGCCGGGTGTGGTAGCGCGCGCCTGTAGTTCCAGCTACGTGGAAGGCTGAGGCGGAAGGATCGCCGGAGCCCAGCAGGTCGAGGCTGCGGTGGCCGGGAGCGGCCACTGCACTCCAGTCTGGGCGACGGAGTGAGACTCCAACTCAAAAAAAAAAAAAAGAAAAGAACATGGGCTTAAGTGTCAGAAATACCTGGGTTAGAATCCTTGCTTTGCTACTGGCTAAATGACCTTAAGCAGGACCTTGTGCTTCTCTGAGCTTCCGAATCCCCATATGTTTGGTGAGACTGTATAAAGGGGGGTTGGACAAGAGGATGCAATGAAGTGCTGCACACAGGGCAGAGCAGAACAAGTTCTCCGTGCTTGGGTGTGAGAGTAGATGCCGTTTCCTGGCATCCACCCCACTCTCATTCCTGAAGGACTTGACCTCTGCCATCCAATGCTGTTGTGTTGCTCTGGCCATACCTCAGCTCACTTCGAAGACTGCAACCCAGGGTGGGAAAAAGGGGTTACAAATGCAGTGCTACTTAAGTTTTACCTCAGATTGTGGCTCAGCTTGGGAGGCAGCAGCAGACCTTCTACAGATTTTAAATGGATCTGAGGACTCCCCATTGCCTCAGAATCAAGTTAAGTTTCTTTTTTTTTTTTTGAGTTGGAGTCTCACTCTGTCGCCCAGACTGGAGTGCAGTGGCCGCTCCCGGCCACCGCAGCCTCGACCTGCTGGGCTCCGGCGATCCTTCCGCCTCAGCCTTCCAAGTAGCCGGAATTACAGGCATGCGCTACCACGCCCGGCTGATTTTTTGATTTATTGTAGAGATGAGGTCTCGCTGCCTAGGCGGGTCTCGAACCCGCGGGCTCAGGCAATCCACTCACTTCAGCCTCCCAAAGGCACGGGATTACAGGCTGAGCCACCGAGCCCGGCTGTATTGGGGTTTTTAATATGTCTGTTTCTGCTACTAGACTGTGAGCTCATTGAGGGCAAAGACTCCATCTCATTGATCTAATAACTATTTTTGAGACTTGTGTGCTAGGTACCACTACACATGCTAGAGATATGAAAGATACAATACATGGTTTCTACTCTTAAGGAAGTCATAGTTTAGTAAAGCAGCCATTTATTTATCAAATTGCATTGAAATGGACAATTGTTATAGAGAATAGTCACATCAGTCTAATTTGTCTGTGTATTCCTAGCACGTAGGCCCTGTTAGTTGCCATGATTTGAATTCCTGACAAAAAATATTTCCCCTGATGGCTGCCACAATGCTGAAATTTCAGCATTCAAATTTGTTTACTTTAGGGCTATATTAATCAGGATTCTTTTGATCTCAAGTGAGAGAGACCCAACTCTAGTGTGAGCAAAAAGAGGAATCATAGCCAGGAAAATTTGAATAGTCAAATTATGTGAAGGGCAGCCAAAGCTGGATTTTAGGAAGAATTGGTATTAGGGGCATAGTGCCCGGATTCTCTCTCTGTTCTTTTTCTCGGTATGTTGATGTCATTCTTATGGCAGGCTAGCTTTCTATTTGCATAGAGGCTATGTAAATATACTACTCAGATCTTCTTGAGGTGGCCATGAGAATGTGCCTGAGAGAACTGCAGCGACAGAGGGTTTCACGGACTCCCTCCGCTGCTGAAATTCATCACCTATCTTTGCCCTGAGAATATGCTACCTGTGTGCTGCTCCCAGCCAGTGACTATGTCAGAATTACTAAGACAGGCCCATTCATGGTAGACCAGAACTCCCTGATGACTGATAGAGATATATATAGATATAGATATAGATTTTTTTTAATTGAGGACTCCCCAACAGCATTGGCAAACCTTCCTTGGACCACATGCTAGTCCAGGACGCTACTCTCTCATTCCCTTTCAACTGGGTTAGACTTGCATTAAAATCTGATGGCTCACTCATCCTTTCCTGGCTCCCTTCCCCATTTTCTCTCCCTAGTGATTCACCTAATAAAATCCTTGCACGTTTAATTCTGTCTTAGTGTCTCCTTCTTGGATGACTGGACTACTAGACTCCTTCAAGAGAGCACACCGTGAGAAGCAGGGTGGACCTGAAGGCCTAGCTGCACCCCTCTGGACCCACAATAGCATTTTGCTGAGGCTACACTTCCCACACACCGTTTCCACCCAGTAACTGAATATGCAGGGGGAGGAGGAAGTTTATTGATGGTTCAGTCCTTTAATGGGCAATTTTTCGGGGTGTCGGTATGTTGCCCAGGCTAGTCTAGAACTCCTGGGCTCAAGTAATCCTCCCACCTCAGCATCCTGAATAGCTGGGACTGCGAATATGCGCTACCACACCCAGATCAATAGGCAACTTTGCCTTGGCAACTCTCCATACACTTGGCCAAAACTTAGAACTGTACTATAGTCTGAGACTCTTCCTAACTTTCTTCCTTCCTCTTCTCTTTTCAGAAACGTCAGAGTTGCATCACAGTCTGAGTTTCTCCCTGCTTTACTTCTGTTCCTGCCTCTTTGTCCTTCACAGGTGTTTCCCTAAGAAATCTCTGTGTCTAACCCCACTTGGGCATCTTCTCTTTCAGGTGAACTGAGATAGGTGGTAAAAAGGACAGTGAATAAATCTTGTATTTTCACCTTATAGCTACAACCACCCTACAGACTAATTTTCATTCTTTCTTTATACACACACACACACACACACACACACACACACACACACACACATATTGATATATACACATTTTCCTAATTATTATTCTTCATTCTTATTTTCTTAAAAAAAAAACAACAAAAAACTCCCAGGGAAATACTCTGATTAGCTTGGCTTGGATCAGGTGAAACAGCTGTTACCAAGAGAGTGAGTCATGTCAAAATATGGTAGCCATGTGGGTGGAATATGAGTGGAAACCAGCCAAGAAAAGCTTGGGAAGGATGATGCTAGACAGATAATACAATAAAATTTTTCCACAGGATCTTGGAGGCATTGTAGGCTCTCAGAACCCCTTGGAAAATCCACAGCCTTAAGAGGGGGATCATTCTTAAACCGTATCATCTGGTGTCTTGAGAGTAATGATTATCAACTTGGAGCAAAGCATTGTGGGTAGTGCCAGGGGAAGTAGCAGTATCAAGTCTGGGCCAGGGATCCTCAAATGGAAACGGGAAGGCAGTAGAGACAAACTTGTGTCTTCATCACAATTCTGTTGTGGGTACGTGTTATCTGAGTCCTCCTTAATGGGGAAGTAAAGATACAGGACCTAACCACTACAATGGTTATGCAAATCGAAAATTATTCAGGACCAGTTGCTCAGCCTATAATCCCAGCATTTTGGGAGGCCTGGGTGAGTGGATTGCCTGAGCCTGCAGGTTTGAGATCAGCCTGGTCAACTTGGCGAGACCTCATCTCTACAATAAATAAATAAATAAATAAATAAAGTAGCCAGGCGTGGTAGCGCACACCTGTAGTTCCAGCTACTTGGAAGGCTGAGGCAGAAGGCTCCCCGGAGCCCAGCAGGTCGACGCTGGGTTGGCCGTGAGCATGCCACTGCATTCCAGCCTGGGTGACAGAGTGAGACTCCAACTAAAAAAAAAAAATTAAGTCGGGCTCGGTGGCTCAGCCTGTAATCCCGCGCCTTTGGGAGGCTGAGGTGAGTGAATTACCTGAGCCCGCGGGTTCGAGACCCGCCTGGGCAGCGAGACCTCATCTTTACAATAAATCAAAAAATCAGCCGGGCATGGTAGCGCATGCCTGTAATTCCGGCTACTTGGAAGGCTGAGGCGGAAGGATCGTCGGAGCCCAGCAGGTTGAGGCTGCAGTGGCCGGAAGCAGCCACTGCACTCCAGTCTGGGCGACAGAGTGAGACTCCAACTCAAGAAAAAAAAAAAAAAATTATTCAGGAGCCCCAAATTCCAAATGCCAGGAGGAAAGACAGGATATAAAAGTCCAGAAGTGGTCAGAGGTAGGGGTCAAAGTCAGGGAATGGAGCCAGGAGTTTAGACCTGGATCGACTGGAACGGATTAGGATCAGATAGCAGTGGGGATTCGCTGACCTTGAAGGATTGCCCAGGGTATCAGCTACCATTTGCAGCTTGCTTTTAAGGTTTGGCAGAAATTTGATGAGTGGGTGGCATGGCCTTGTTGACAGGTCCAGGGGTGGAGCAGTCATAGCACAGTGCAAAATGCACACATTGAATACTTACTGCCAGCTGAACTGAGCCACAATTATAGATTAGTGTATTGGGAACCTTAATGGAATTTTCCAGGAGAAGTCAGGGTGGGGGAGTCTTATGCAAGTCAACAAAAATCTGTTAATTTTTCAGTATGGGAGGCTTTGGGAAATAAAGAGAATGACTGCAAAAGAGGATGTAGGGTATTTGTTTCTTATGGATCTTCTGAGATAAAGGAGATGGCTTTGTGACTGCCAGGTTTTTACAGGAAGTGTAGAAGCAGCCTTAGTGAAGCTGGCAAAGTCAGAGGTCTAGGACCCTATGCCTATTCTGCAAAGCCACTAAGCTTATCATGCCCACTCTCTTCTGAACACATGCAAGATGCCCTTCATGTGCTTACTATATGCCAGACGTAGTGCTAAGCACTTTTAATGCATCATCTTTTTTAACCTCAGAAAAACCTTATGAGGTCATTACAATGTCCTCTTATTTCATAGAGTGGACATTGAGGGTCATGGAAGTAAAGGCAATTGCCAAAGTCACACAGCTGGCATAAAGTAGATCTGGAACTTGGACCCAAAGTCTATGTGCTTGCTCACCCCACTTATATGTTCCCCATCCTGCTTTTAGTTCTTTTAACTCTCTTTTATTACTTTTGTTACTTGCTTTTCCACATATCTTGGATGCCCATAGTTGTCCTTTCAACAAGTACCCTGAGTCTTATTATTATTAAAAATCAGTTTTTATCATAATACTATAAGAAAGGGATTGGCAGCCGGGCTCGGTGGCTCAGCCTGTAATCCCACGCCTTTGGGAGGCTGAGGTGAGTGGATTGCCTGAGGCCGCGAGTTCGAGACCCGCCTGGGCAACTTGGTGAGACCTCATCACTACAATAAATCAAAAAGTGAGCCGGGCGTGGTAGCGCGCGCCTGTAGTTCCAGTTACGTGGAAGGCTGAGGCGGAAGGATCGCTGGAGCCCAGCAGGTCGAGGCTGTGGTGACCAGGAGCGGCTACTGCACTCCAGTCTGGGCGACAGTGAGAATCCAACTAAACAAAAAAAAAAAAAAAAAGAAGAAAGGGATTGGCAGTAGTGGGAAACTGCCAGGGGTGGGGGACATACCTCATCAACAAGGGTACCTGCATAAAGAACATTTGTATACTTAACCCTGAATTGTTAGTGTTACCCCACACATTTAAGTAAAAATATATTTTTTTAAGTTTTTGTTTATTCTTTTTCTTTTTATTGAGCTTTCTCTCTCTCTCTTTCTTTCTTTCAACTAGGTAGTATAGGCAAATGGTATAATATTTGGAAGGCACACAGAAATTTCCCTTAGTCATACAGTTCTCTTATTATGGATGAGGGTTAAAAGAAATTTGTATTTCTTTTCTTTCATATCAATTGTCTATTTTGATATAAGATTGTTAGTGTTAAATTAAGTAGCCTAAAATTGCCTCTTTACATATTTTAAGCATAAAGGTTTCTCCATATATAGTGAACTGTACCCTAATTGGATGTGTAAGCAGATTGTAACCTACTATTGTAAAAGTGGCTGTCAGAGCCAATCACAGCAACTAAGCTTCAGCCAATCATGGGCAGCCAATTGTTCAAACTATATTCAAATTACCAGCTGTAACTAATCCAGCAGTTTTGTCCCTCACTTCAGTTTTCTGTACTACTTCACTTTCCTTTTTCCGTCCATAAATGTTACCTGACCATATAGTGGCCTCAGAGTCACCCTGAACCTATTCTGAGGGCTGCCCCAATTTGCAAACGTTTTTTGTTCAATTAAACTCTATTAATTTATTATTATTTTTTTTTGAGTTGGAGTTTCACTCTGTTGCCGAGACTGGAGTGCAGTGCTCCCGGCCACCGCAGCCTCGGCCTGCTGGGCTCCGGCGATCCTTCCGCCTCAGCCTTCCAAGTAGCTGGAACTCCAGGCGCGTGCTACCACGCTGGGCTAATTTTTTGATTTTTTTGTGGAGATGAGGGCTCACCAAGTTGCCCAGGCGGGTCTCGAACCCGCGGGCTCAGGCAATCCATTCACCTTGGCCTCCCAAAGTGTGGGATTACAAGGTGAGCCACCGAGCCCGGCGAAACTCTATTAAATTTAATTTGCCTGAAGTTTTAAAAAAAATATTGGTTTCTAATCTTAGTGATCAAGAAAATTTGTTCTGTACCTGTGGTGTGGATTGCAAGTATTTTTCCAAGTTTGTCTTTTGTCTTTTGAATTTGTGAAGGTTTTTTCCCATGGAGAAACATGGTAGTCAAATTGATACATTTCTTAATTTTATGACTTCTGCAATATGCCATTCTTAGCTAGTCCTTGCTCCAAGATTATAAAACAAAATTCTCTACATTTTCTTCGATGATTATTATTTTGGCTTGTACCCATCTGGAAATTTTTTGAGGTAATGTGTGAGATATGAACTTAAATTTTTTCCCAAGATAAGTATCCAGTTATTCCAACAACATTAATTGAATAATCTCGTTTCCCCCTGATTTAAATGCCACATGTATTGTATACTAGATTTCAGGCTACATTTAGGTTTACTTCTGAGCTTTCTACTTATTGATCTTTCTGTCTCTTGATGCACAAGCAGCACACTGTTTAAATTACTGCAGTTTAATATCAGTTCTAATACCAGTGGAGACAGTTCCTTTCTTTTCGTTCTACTGTTTCTTTTCAGAAGTCTCCTTGCTATTACTGTTTTTTTGTTTTTTGTTTTGAGTCACAGTCTCATTCTATTGCTCAGGCTGGAGTGCAGTGGCATGCTCATGACCACTGCAGCCTAGAACTGCTGAGCTCAGGTCAACCTTCCAAGTAACTGAAACTATAGGCATGCGCTGCCACGCCAGGCTAATTTTTGACTTATTGTAGAGATGAGGTCTTGCCATGTTGCCCAGGCTGGTCTTGAACCAATAGGTTCAGGCAATCCTCTCGCCTTTGCCTCTCAAAGTGCTGGGATTACAGACGTAAACCACTGTGCCCAGTGCTGGTTTTTCTTTTGTGTGTGTGTTTTTTTGTTGTTATGAATTTCCATGTCAGTTTGTCTAATCTCCTTCTCCCAAATCTGCTGTTGTTTCCTTTCTGTTTAAATTGCATTACATTTACAGATTAATCGAGGGAGAAATGATGTCTTTATGATGTTAAGTCTTCCTATCCAAAAGTATGATATATCTTTTTTTTAAATTTTGTTCAAGTGTTCTTTAGTGTCCCTTAGTAATGCTCATTTTTTTCAAAAACAACTTGCACACATCTTCTTAAGTTTGTTGGTAGATAATTCATTTTTTAATTGTAAATATAAATAACTTTTCCCCCTCATATTTCCTAATTGGATGTTATTTTGGCAACGCTAAAATCTTCACTCTGCTGTGTTGCCTCAGACTATCTTGGGAAATGTCATATCTGATTTGACTTGGGTCACCAGCCTGCAGGCAAGGTCCAGACCCCCTGAGACAGAGATCTCTAAGGGAATGCCCTATCCACATCTAGGATGGTACCATGGATACTAAAATAGATTGATGATGTTATGTATATTATATATAACTATAAATCTGTATTCATCTGGTACCTTTTAATTCACTGTGAGGTATCCACAGCAGAGCAGAAGATGGTATATTAAAGCTTATGTTGCTTCAATCTAGGACTCTTTGGATATACTTAACTTTGGTATCTTGACAATTTATCACCTTGAGGAAATTGAGGTAGCATTCAGTATTATACTTTCTAAAGAAATGACACTATTTTCTCAATTCATGAAAGGCATATAAGGTATCCATTGTCCTCCCAGAAAAATGGAATCTTGGGCCCCCAAGAAAACCTCTCTAACTGCTTCTGTAACCAGTATTGGGATTAGTCCATGTTTGTTAGCATTCTCAATCATCACCAAGATTTAAGGAACACCTGCTAAACATGTGCTATCTTGTGCTGGGAACTGGAATACATTTATCTCTTGGCCCAAGAGATCTAGTTTTTGACCTATTTAAACTTTTGACATGCCTTCCTCACTAAGCTTGATCATTTCTAGTTTTTTATCAAAAGTGAGAGATGTACAACTCTTCCTTTCATTTGAGCACTTAGATGCCATTGTAAGATTATTTATTGGCCTAATTTGAATATTGTCGTGTCTCAGGGAATAGAGAGGACAGAGAAGAAGTAGAGAGATGGGAAAGGGTGGTCAGTTGAGCAGCCAGAGCACACATATGTATCAATTAAGCTTACCATCTTCTTCTTATTCTTATTTTTTTGAGTTGGAGTCTCACTCGGTCGCCCAGACTGGAGTGCAGTGGCTGCTCCCGGCCACCGCAGCCTCGACCTGCTGGGCTCCGGCGATCCTTCCACCTCAGCCTTCCACGTAGCTGGAACTACAGGCACGCGCTACCATGCCCGGCTAATTTTTTTTTAATTTACTGTAGAGATGAGGTCTTGCCAAGTTGCCCAGGCGGGTCTCGAACCCACGGGCTCAGGTAATCCACTCACCTCAGCCTCCCAAAGCCTGGGATTACAGGCTGAGCCACCGAGCCTGGCTAGCTTACCATCTTATATGGGCATGATTTGTGGTGCCTCAAAACAATTTCAATAGTATCATCAAAGATCACTGGTTGCAGAGATCATCATAACAGATATAATAATCATGAAAATGTTTAAAATATTACCAAATTGTGGCACAGAGACATGCAGTGAGCACATGCTATTGGAAAAATGGCACCAAATATAGATTTGCTCGATACAGAGTTGCTACAATCCTTTAATTCATAAAAACAATATCTGCACGTCGCAGTAAAGGGCAATAAATACATGAGGTATGCCTGTATCTGCACTCAAATCCTGGTCTCGGAGTCTGCTTCTGGGAAACTGAATCTAACACAACAGAGCATGGACAGAGCACATGCATGGAAGAAGGAACAGTATCAGCAAAGGTTCAGAGGTCTGGCAGAGAATTCCTTGTTTGAGGAATAAAAATAAGTTGAGTATGGCTGAAGAGAAATTCAAGGAAGGTTAGGAGATGAGCTAGAAAGGGAATATGGATAATTATGATTGCCTTGCTAAGAGGTGGCTTTATCCTCTATGGAGGTTGGTGGAATCAGAATAAAATTTCAAAGAAGTCCCCAGATGGTTCATTGATGGCAGGGGTCCCATCTGGAGAGTTAGGAGAAAGAAGACCTTCTCTTTCTCCTCCTTGCTGCTTTGTCCAAGGCTTGGCTCTCCAAGCTCCAGCTCTGTAGAGTTCTGGGGCTCAGCCCCCACCTCAGCGAGCCTCCTGTTTTCCTGCTGACTGTGTAGCTGCCTTCATCATCTGCCAGGCTGAACTGCTGTTGGGCCTGCAGCTGCATTGCTGGAGGTGGGCGGAGCTCGGCCAGCCAACAGTCTGCACATACTGTTACCAGGCTTGGGCTGCAGTCTATTCCCATCGGCTGCACAAACGGAATTTTCCTTTCTACAGCTGTGCCTTACCACTCATCACTTGCCTGTCTCCACTCTGGGTGCCAAGCTCTTCTGAGGCTTCCTTTTCAGGTGGTCATTGATATTCCTGTCTTGTCGGCTCTTGTGAATGGGGGAATTGGGAGGCATTTGCAGGGAAGGCAGGCAAGGACCAGGTACTTTTTCTGTCTGCCTGGATACAGGGATGTGTTTTTTTTTTTCTCTAGTAGATTTTCTTGTGTCTTGTTTTCTTTTCCTTCTGTCTTTTTAAAACTTTTATTCCTTCTTCTTCTTTTCTTTCTCCCTTTCTTCCTCTTGCTAAGTATTTGAGAGGGACTAGACATTTAAGAGTCAGAAATAACTCAGACAAAATCTCTGCCTTCAGAAAGAGCCCAGTTTAATGGGGAAAACAGAACATACCCAGCAATCACAACATTGTGTGCTGAGTATTATAATTAAGTTTATTTTATTTATTTATTTATTATTATTATTTTTGAGATGAAGTCTCGCTGTGTTGCCCAGGCTGGTCGTGAACTCCTGAGCGCAAGGCTCAAACTTTCCTTTCGCCTCAGCCTCCCAAAGTGCCAGGTATGATTGAGTTATTTTTATATTTTAAATATTTGTTGAATGTAGAAAGAAATGAATGAGTGTCAGGGCACAGAGGAGGGAGGCACAATCAGGAGGGTTTCACAGGGGTGAGGGTGTCTATGTTGCATTTGGAAAGACTGGTTGTAATTGTGAGCACCTCCTGGTTATCAGGCACCATTGTCAGGCCCTTTGAGCTCAAATCCTCATGACTGCACTGTGAGGTAGATGGCCCTATTTTACAGAGGAAGAACACTTGGGAGGTTAGAGAACACTTCAGGGAGGTTAGATGAATTGCCTGGGATCTTAAAGCAATCCTGGTACAAGCATGATTCCAAAACAGCTCTGTGATTGTTCCACAGCACCATGCTGCAATTATGGGGCAGGGTATCCCAAGCAGAAGGAATAGCTTTGGCAAAGGCTTGGTGGCACACTTGAGGTGACACAGGGGCTCATTTTCCGGAATCCTTGGCTGCCATGCTCTCTAATCCCTAGCACTTTCTAAGGACTCACCATGGTCTGTAGGAAAAGCAAGTGGCCAATGGATGTTCACCTCTTCCTCCTAAAGTTGGGAATTAGAGTTTGAAGCTTACTTCTTCTATAATGGGTTGTGTGGCTTTGGGGAAGTCTCTTTTCCCCTCTGAACCTCTGTTTCTTCACTTGTTTAAATGAGTATACGAGTTCTACCTTGTAGAATTGATGCATGAATTCAAGGCAATGTATGCAGTCATCATTATTATCGATCTGTTCAAGGTGACTTTAGGGTATCCAGGACGGGCTCATGATGGAGGGGTTGACTGAATCATTAGGCAAGGGGATTTTTAGATAATTGGATGGGGGATGCCTTCCATTCGCCAAGAAATGAGGGTGCTGGCAGACAGCCTACCGCTAGCCTACTTCAAATGGAGCAGATGCTATTTTGGAGATGAGAAAAGACATTCTCTTGACACTGGCAGCCTAGGGAGAAGATAAAAATCAGGATATAGGAATACTGACTCACTTCTGATCAGGAATAGCGGGCAGGCAAGCCAGTCAGGTATCTTCAGCCTCCATTGTGCATGCTGGAAGATGCTGCAGACATGTGGGGTCAAGGGGAGGGGATGGGTAGAAAGTGCTGATGGGCATCTAGGCAGAATCATATCATTTAGACAACAGTCAAGTGTGAGACCTTGGACTATGACTCTGTTTTCTCAGATCCCTAGAGCTGGCTGTTTTCAAGAGAAGAAGAAATGGGGCCATCTGCTCGAGTTGGCCCTGGCATTAAGGAACCTTTCCCTGGGGACATGCAAAAACTCATACAGTGTGGTGTCATGGGTGGCAACGGAAGAAAATTTCTTCTCAACATATAGTAAGGGTAAGGTTAGGATTTGCTCATTCTTATTTTCCAACTGTCTACAGGTTGCCAATCTTCCTCTACTGCAAATTTGCGAAAATGATTTCTAAGTCACAGGGTTGTTGCCAGGGTTAAAGGAGAGAGCAAATGTGTAGTATCTGTCACAGTGCTTAGCACATAGATGATGATCAATAAAAGTGGATACTATCGTGATCTTATGCCATTTCACTAACAAACAAGAGAGTACTTTTTTCCTTTATTTGTAGTCCAAATTCTCAGATTTCCAGCAACAATATCATAACTATGCCCTCAAAATAAAATTTTCACACAGAATCTCATAGGTCATCCCAATCTCTTCATTTTACATACGAGGAAACTGAGACTCAAAAATAAAATTATCCAGAATATCACATAGCTATTGGGCTATTAAGTGATGAATCAGGGATTCAAATATATCTGTTTCTAAATCAGAACATGTTTATTATATTGTCTTCTTTAAAATAATTGCTATCTGGGAGGCTGAGGTGAGTGGATTGCCTGAGCCCATGGGTTTGAGTCCTGCCTGGGTAGCAAGACGTCATCTCTACAATAAATCAAAAAATCAGCCGGGCGTGGTAGCGCGCACCTGTAATTCCGGCTACTCGGAAGGTTGAGGTGGAAGGATCGCCGGAGCCCAGCAGGTCGAGGCTGCGGTGGCCGGGAGCGGCCACTGCACTCCAGTCTGGGCAACAGAGTGAGACTCCAACTCAAAAAAAAAAAAAATCTAATTAGTTCAGTCTGGGAGTAGCCAGACAGGACTGGGGGTCAGAGGATTCTGGCTGACTATAAACACAACTGCTAATTTACTGCATCTTGTAAGTACCTCTTTCTATCACCTGGAGGACACCTCTGTAGAACAGGAAGTGTTCCAGACATAGAGGGAGAGGGTGTCTCTCTGCATGGACTTTGCACAGGAAGCTCAGCCCTGCCTGGAGTAGGTCAAATCCTAAGTGAAAAGGATGCTCATGCACTCATCTTTGAAGCAATGTGAAGATGCTTCTAGAAAACAACCTCTGGGGCAACCCCTCCCACTATAGGAGATTTTCTGTCCTCTCAATAAATCCTGCTTTCTAAAAAATAATAATAAAAAATAAATAAACCTCTGATTAATTCTTTGAATTTTCCAGGCGGGGGAAGCTCACTCTGTGCTGTTCACGTGTGCATGACAGAGATGCTCCTCTGTCACCATGGCAACAGCCAACACTCCTGCATCCCACAAGAGGCCAGAGCTTCTCTGTGGGGGAACCGTGGTCCTAGCTGGGTGGGAGTAGGAGTGGGGTATACTGAGGGAGAGGGGTGTCTCATCAGCTAGATTCTTCTTGCTTGAGGCTAGCTTGTTCCTTGGGCATGAATGTTCATACAGGGTTCATGCTCTATCAAGTCTCCTATGTCTGCAGGACTCTGGGCAAAAGGAGATGGCATGGAAGCTTGCAAGGAGGGCATATTACTTCTCCTACAGCTTATGATAAATGTGTTTATTAGGCAAGCTGCTGATAAATAGCACCTTTCTAAGGGGTTCGTCAGTATATCCTAACAGGAAATCTCAGGGGCTTTGCAGGCAGCCAGACCCGCCTTCCAGTTCTGCAACTTTCTAGTTTTTTTTTTTGAGTTGGAGTCTCACTCTGTTGCCGGGTGTGGTAGCACACGCCTGTAGCTCCGGCTGCTTGGAAGGCTGAGGTGGAAGGATCACCGGAGCCCAGCAGGTCAAAGATGGGGTGGCCGTGAGTGTGCCACTGCACTCCAGCCTGGGCTACAGAGTGAGACTCCAACTCACTGGAGTGCAGTGGCATGCTCACGGCCACCCCAGCATTGACCTGCTGGGCTCCGACGATCCTTCTGCCTCAGCCTTCCAAGTAGCCGGAACTACAGGTGTACGCTACCATGCTCGGCTATTTTTTTTTAGTTGGAGTCTCACTCTGTCGCCCAGACTGGAGTGCAGTGGCCGCTCCTGGCCACCGCAGCTTCGACCTGCTGGGCTCTGGCGATCCTTCTGCCTCAGCCTTCCAAGTAGCTGGAACTACAGGCGTGCGCTACCACACCCGGCTAATTTTTTTATTTATTGTAGAGATGAGGTCTCGCCAAATTGCCCAGGTGGGTCTCGAACCCGCGGGCTCAGGCAATCCACTCACCTCAGCCTCCCAAAGGCATGGGAATACAGGCTGAGCCACTGAGCCCGGCTGACTTTTTTTTTTTTTTGAGTTGGAATCTCACTCTGTCGCCCAGACTGGAGTGCAGTGGCCGCTCCTGGCCACCGCAGCCTCGACCTGCTGGGCTCTGGTGATCCTTCTGCCTCAGCCTTCCAAGTAGCTGGAACTACAGGTGCGCGCTACCACACCTGGCTAATTTTTTATTTATTGTAGAGATGAGGTCTCGCCAAGTTGCCCAGGTGGGTCTCGAACCCGCGGGATCAGGCAATCCACTCTCCTCAGCCTCCCAAAGGCGCAGGATTACAGGCTGAGCCACTGAGCCCGGCCGACTTTTTTTTTTTTTTTTTTTTTTTGAGTTGGAGTCTCACTCTGTCGCCCAGACTGGAGTGCAGTGGCTGCTCCCAGCCACCGCAGCCTCGACCTGCTGGGCTCTGGCGATTCTTCCGCCTCAGCCTTCCGAGTAGCCGGAATTACAGGCATGCCCTACCACACCCGGCTGATTTTTCGATTTATTGTAGAGATGAGGTCTCGCTGCCCAGGCGGGTCTCGAACCCGCGGGCTCAGGTGGGATTACAGGCTGAGCCACCAAGCCCAGCTATTTTTAAATTAATTGTAGAGATGAGGTCTTACCAAGTTGCCCGGGCTGGTCTCCAACCCGCAGGCTCAGGCAATCCACTCACCTCGGCCTCCCAAAGTGTTGGGATTACAGGCTGAGCCACCAAGCCCGGCCTACAACTTTCTAGTTCTAAGATCTTATGTTAGTTGGTGTAAACTCTGAGTCTAAACTGTTTAACTGGTAAAAAGGTAATACTTAATACTTAAATGAAATAACACATGGGCAGTTTCTGGCATGTGGTCAGTGTCTATTCAGTTGCAGTTATTATTGTCTTCCCGATAATGTCGGAGAAATGGAGACTTGGCAAAGGGACCATCTCTGACTCTCTTAAGTCATGGCAGATTTGGAATTAGAATTCAGGTCACCTGTGCTTCTCCTGGGCACTCCTGCTTCTCTCTTTCTACGTAAAACCATCTGCTAGTGTTCTGTGTTTGCTTCCACACACCCTGTCCCTGGGTTCTCCCTGGCTTAGCATGGTGACATCAGATGCTTGTTTCCCCGGTGGGGCTCCGCCCAGCAAATCTTGCAACACTAGACCTTGGGGATCATCTAGCTCAGCTTACTCTGCCTAATTTTCCTGGCTAGAAAATGGAAGCTGGGGAAAAAAAGTAAAGTGCCTTTTTCAAGGTCACCCAAGAAGCCATTAGTTGAAGTGGTTGTTGCATTTATTTTAGCAAGCATGACTAAGCCTGAGAGTTGCTGCAAGAGGGTCAACTTCACGCCTGCCTGAATTCTCTTGGGTGTTTGGCATTGGGATAAGTATGTGTGGGGAGAATCCTTTTGTGTATTTTAATTGCAGTACAGGTGAACTCTATGGTTTCCTGGGTATCATAAATATTTTTTTTAATATGGAAAAATGCCAAAGCAGATTTTTTTTTTTTTTTTTTTTGAGTTGGAGTTGGACTCTCACCGTCGCCCAGACTGGAGTGCAGTGGCCGCTTCCAGCCACCGCAGCCTCAACCTGCTGGGCTCCGGTGATCCTCCCGCCTCAGCCTTCCAAGTAGCTGGAACTACAGGCGCGCACTACCACGCCCAGCTAATTTTTTGATTTATTGTAGAGATGAGGTCTCGTCAAGTTGCCTAGGCGGGTCACGTATCAGAAATATTAATAGCTAACATTTGCCCTGTCCTTTACAGCCTATAAAATACACTCAGATACTTGATCTTACATAGATTCCAACTCAAAAAAAAAATTACATAGTCCAATAGTTCTTCAAGGTAGCTATGATAATTATTACCTTTCTTTTACAGATGCGGAAACTAAGGCTGAAAGTGACTTGCTCAAAGTTACACAATTAGCATGAGGTAGATTCGAAATTGAACTTATATTTGTGTGATTACTAATTTTAGCAAGTTGGCCCAGCTGACATGGCCACCTTTTGCAAATTTAATGTTGGGGCATAGCTGTCCTCTGCTGAACCTATACAGAGATAGAAGAGGAAGGCATGCACAGGGCTGATATCAACATTGTCAAGAAGGACCACCTGAATGGAGATCATCATATCATCAAGTTCTCCAAAATGACAGGTAGCAAGATGGTGTGGAGGGCAATAATGATGCCTCTTCTGGTATAGTTCTGTCATATTCAAAGTGTTTTCTAGGTTATTTCATGAGAAGCCCAAGGCAGGCAGACCCCATCACTCCCTGTTGGCATATGAGGCCCAGAGACCAGAGTAACTTGTGGAAAACTGAAATGCCAGTTAATGATGGAGCAGGACTAGGATGCACAATTTTTGAATTTCAAACGTATTCCATTTTTGTCTCAAGCAGGTAAATCTAAATGGGGTCCCTGACCCTGGGAAGTGGGCAAGAGCCAAGGATGGTACGGTTCCAGCAAAATTCTTCATTTGGGAGGCAATCCAGACAACAAGCATTTTGCCAAGTGGCTCAGTGCACCAGGTTTTCCTTTAAGCTAGGTTTTTGAGCTCTGCCCCCAGAAGCACTTCAATTGCTCCTTGCCATGTACCCAGTCTTTTTTGCTGTGAGCTATCTCAGCTGCATTGCTGCTTGGGGGAAGAGAGAAAACAGAGAGGTGACGAAGCATTTAAATCAGTTCTTTTTTAAAATTTATTTTCATGTTCTTGATTTCAGCAGATTATTTGATCTGGTAGCTGCCAGATGTTTAACTGTGAGAAGATAAAGTTTACAAACAGAAGGAGCTCAAAGTGTCCTCCTTGGCTTTAGAACTGAAAGAAACCTCTGAGATTTTGACAGTTGGCTTAGTTAGTCACTGAGGGTTAAAGAAAGGTGGGAGAGACCTCTCCACGGATTGTTCTGGGAGAAATGCCTTCTATCTGGAGGTGGGGAAAGGTTGGGTAGTCTCAGAGGGAGATAAGTAGAAAGGAAGGTCCTAACTGTGTCAGAATTTTATATTTTGTAGAATTTCCTGAATCCAAATCTAGTTCTCCCTTCAATTCCAGGTAAAAGGCAGGACATAAGACAGACTAATAGTGCTATATTCTGCCCACATCTCGAAACTAGATTTGTACTATAGCTCATCAAAACCCAAGCCCATTTATAATAAGACATACTGCACTGCATGTCTTTGCAGCATGCAGACATTTCTTGGCAAGGACTCACTCCAACATGGAATATATCAGTTTTAGCACATGCAATTTAGAGTTGTATCAACTGATGAAAAACTTCTGAGCATATACAACTGATTAATGAAAATCTATGCCCAACTGTAAGAAAAACCTATGTGAAAATAATGTAATAAATTAATGGAATAATTGATAAACATTTTTAAATGGCCTTGTGGGCCTCCATTGTTTCAAGAAGGACTCTAAGCAAAGCAGTTCTCTGGGAGAATTCTGATGTAGCTCCCACAGAGGGATCATTTACTGTGTGTTATATGTTACATCAGGCTTTATAGAGCATCCTGAGAAAAGGAGAAGATCTCTCACTTCGAGGTGCTTGCAGTCTAAAGAGAAGCTGAATGGACATTAACAATATAAACATAAACTAAGTTCGGCTTTTCAGAGCCTCCCCTACAAACACTGAAGAGAATACTGTGTACTAGGTGCCATGAAAAGGCTCAAGGAAGATCATGATAAGCAACACAGACAAGGTTTTCGCCTTCAAGGAGTAGATTCAGGAAGTAGATTACTTATCAGTTCGGCCTCCCTGACTTGGCTCTAGCCCATCCCTTCTCTCCTGGTTGCCTTCTCCATCCAATCTTTCCTGCCTGTCCGAACTCTACCCATTTTATAAGCCCCGAGCCTTACCTTCTCTGTGAAATCTTCTCCTGTCCCCGAGGACACTTCTTCCTCTGGCTACTTTAAAACTCACTGCCTGCTCCACTTTCTGTTCACTCACAGACTGCTCTGCTATTGCCAGTTATGTGTTCACATGCTTATGAGCTGTCTTTTTAAAGTTATAGAGCTTGGGTTTTATTCATTCTTAAATCTCCGTTAGCCTCCAGTTTCTAGCATTATGCCTTATACACATTAGATACTGAAAAAATGTTTGCTAATTGGTTGATTTTTAAAATATATGCATATACTACAAGATTAATGGGTAGGGGAAATTACTTAGTGAAATAATATAAGAAAAATAACCCAATCACTTCCAAAAGTGAAGTGACACAGTATCCGAAATCTCACCATTAGAGAGACACACACCTTTGGAAAGATTCCTTTGATTCACTTAAAAATACTTTTAGGAAGGACAATATATTAAATTAAGCTTATTTAATCCAGTTATTAGTGTCTTATCAGTTTTATTCTCCAACAGATACAAGAACTGAGTTGGGTAAAACTACAGCTCAATTCTCAAACAACTGAGTCCTTACTATGCATCAGGTCCTGTGCTTGGTGTTGGAGTCCTAAAATAACTAAGACACAATCCTCTCCTAGAATGGCTTACATTCTAGTCACCAGAATATTTTATTGGGGGATATGGTGAAGCCAAGCACAGGATATGAAACACTAAGTTCACTCTGGAGAACTGAGAGAAGGCTTCCTGGAGGAGTCATCCACTAGCATACCTCCTCCATGCCTTCTCTCCCAAGTGCCTTCTTTACTTCTTTACAGATACACACAGCTGCTACAAGACCCAAATCGCGTTTTCTGAGAGACCTTTCTAAGTCCCACAGGCAGAATGAATTCTTTCTTTGGTGCTCCTAAACCACCTTGCTCAACTGTGTGATAGCATTTCTCCCATTGTTTTTTGTTTTTTTTTTGAGTCGGGGTCTCACTCTGTCACCCAGGTTGGAGTGTAGTGGTACGATCACAGCTCACTGCATTCTCAACCTTCTGGGCTCAGGCAATCCTTCTGCCTCAGCCTTCCGAGTAGCTGAGACTACAGGCATGCACCACCATGGCCAGCTAATTTTTTGAGTTTTTGTAGAGACAAGGTCTCGCTCTATTGCCCAGGCTGGAATCGAACTCTTGGACTCAAGCAATCCCTCTGCCTCAGCTTCTCAGAGTGCTGGGATTATGGGCTTGTGCCACCTCACCCGGCGTACATTTCTCCTATCTTATTGTGGTTAATTGTTCCTCTGTCTACTCTCCCCCTTTGCCCCCCCAGCTTACATAGATTGTGAACTTCCCACAGAAAGGCCACCTCCCATTCATATCAGCCTTTCCAGTTCTTACCACCATGCCTGGCACATGGTAGAGAGGAAGACCACTGTATTATTATAGTTGACTGGAGACCTCTCTGATGCCACTTGCTCAGAGCAAGACTGTGTATCTCCAGGCCCCAAGCTAAATGCCAGCTGGGATACAGGAAGCAAGAACTTCCTGTCAATATTAGTCACAAGCCACTCACTGGTTCCACTCAGTCCAGTGAATACTAAGAACCACGTCAAACAAGAATTCAGCACCACTGCTGGGATACCTACTGTGTACCAGATGCTTTACATACATGATCTCATTTACTCCATGTAACAACTTTGAAAAGTGTTATTTATCCCTTTTATCAGCTCCTGAGGAAAGAGGCTCAAAGGCGTAATATTTCCAAGGTCACATATCACCCAGGATGACGCGACTGCAAAATGTATCTGCTGCATCCTGCTCCAATACAACACAGGGATAAAGTATATTTCATGGGAGGTGAAAACGTAAGTCCAAGAATCGCACAAGATTTAAAGAGTGCACATCGGAAGGTGACACTCAGAAAACCACATCAAGGAATAAAATGGGAAAAAAATTAGAAAGATCTTGAAGAAATGCCCTTCTTGGTACAGCATCGGATGCATGTCAGAGAGGCAAACACAGAAGGGCTGGAGGAATCTTAGATATCCCTCTTGGCGGGTCTTGAGTTAGGGGTGGGGGAAGTGGTGTCTCCAGCCTTCACTTGGTTTCCTTTCTGGTCAGTGAGGAAGGGGAGAGATACTTGCTGTTGGGTAAGCCATCCCTAAAGGGCAGGTGCGAAAATACACCCCACACCTCCTCCCAAGACAGGATCTGTTTCTCCCCAAAGTAGAGGAGATAGCTCTTCACTTCCCCGCTACAGTCTTGTCTTCCCCGCCTTGGGGAAGGGAGGATGTCTTGATGTCTTCCTCCTAAGAAGGGGAAGTTGTTTGTTTGTTTGGTCTCACCATAGGATGTGTGTGTTTCCCCCTCCTGGGGTTGAGGAGAAGATGACACCTCTCTCTTCAGCTTTGGGAAAGGAGGCGGTTCTTTTCTCTCACTGCAGGGTGCGTGTGTGTGCGCGCGTGTGAGGGGGATGACCCTTTTCTCTCACCTCAGGGTAGGAAGGCTGACACCTCTCATTCCTCCAAAGGGAGTGGGGAGGGTTTCCTTCGCCTCCATCTCGGCTGAGACACGACTCTTCTCTCCACCAGAAAGGTGGGGGGACTCTCGGCTCCCTCTCGGCCCCTGCCCTCGGGGATAGGACTGGCTCCCACGCCCTCCCCACACCGTCACGCTCAGCTTGCGGGAGGCTGGGCTCGCCCCTCCCGCAAGTCCCAGGAGTCAGCAGGCGGCGGCCAGGTGCCCCCCGCGCCAGCCGCGAGGCGGAGGCGGCGCCAGCTCTGCGGCGCGGGGCGGGGCGACCCCGGCCCCGCCCCGGCCCCGCCCGCCCCCTCGCGCCGAGCTTCGCGCCGCCGCGCTCGCCCGGCCCAGTCCGCCGCGGCTGTCTGCTGGGCTCTCCCGCCGCGCTCCGAGCTCCGCCGCCGCCGCCGCCGCCGCCGCCGCCGCCGCCTCAGCCCCGCGCCCCGCGCCCCTCGCCCGCGCTCCGCGCCGGCCGGCCCCGCCGCCCCGCGCGCCCCCAGCCCCTCCGGCCAGATGATGAACTTCCTGCGGCGCCGGCTGTCGGACAGCAGCTTCATCGCCAACCTGCCCAATGGCTACATGACCGACCTGCAGCGGCCGGAGCCCCAGCAGCCGCCGCCGCCGGCCCCCGGCCCGGGCCCGGCCTCGGCCTCGGCCTCGGCGGCGCCCCCGGCCGCCTCGCCGGGCCCCGAGCGGAGGCCGCCGCCCGCCCCGGCGCCCGCGCCGCAGCCCGCGCCGACGCCGTCGGTGGGCAGCAGCTTCTTCAGCTCGCTGTCCCACGCCGTGAAGCAGACGGCCGCCTCGGCGGGCCTGGTGGACGCGCCCGCGCCCGCGCCGGCCGCCGCCAGGAAGGCCAAGGTGCTGCTGGTGGTCGACGAGCCGCACGCCGACTGGTAGGTGCCCGGGCGCCGCCGCCGCCGTGGGGGCTCGGGGCCTGCCGGCGGCTGCAGGCCGAGGACGGGCTGGTCTGGGGTCGCCGAGAAAGCAGAATTCAAGACCAGTGAAGAGGAGGGTCCGCGTCGTCCCGCGGGGGGGGCGAGTCGATGGGCCTGGGGAGGTGAATCCCGGGGTGAGAGACTTCCTCGATGGCCTCCAGTCCCGCAGGACACGTCAGAAAGGAGCTACTTTATGCAACAGGAAAGGTCTTGAGAAGTAGTTTTTGGGCGAGAGGAGGCGACATGCTTGTCGATTTAGATACATAAAATCTGAGGCGAAAATGGTCCCAGGCGGCCAAAGGAGCATTCAGGGCCAATAAAAAAGGTTCTATTTCATGAAGCCCAGGGTGAATTTGGAAGGGAAATTGGTAGAGGGAGTGGGAGGGTGATGGTGTTTTTTTCCCGTACCCATAAAGGCTGATGTCAAGTACTGACATCAGATTGATCGTATCACATGTGGTAGCCCAGGTGTACACGGGCTTGTTCCCAGGGAGCACGGCCAAAGTCCGTTAATGAATAATAAAATTGTTGCCATTTGTGCAGCAGGGTTGGGGTCTGTGGATTTGTTTTTGAAATGGAGGCGGGTGGAAGTGGTGGTAGCCTTTTTCAGCTGAAGATGAAGACCTTGGTAAAATATTCTGGATCGTTCAAGGGGCACAAATAAAAAGAGATCTGCCTTAAGGTAGTAGATGGGAAACGTCGAGATTTGTATTTTCTTTCCTTTTTAAAAAGGATATGTAGCATTTTTCCAACTTAGAATGGTGAAGGGGGGGGAAATGTTACCGCTAGTTGGTAAGAGTGTGAATGAGGTCCATTTAAGACAAATTAATTGAAAGGGGTTCTATTTTATGTAGCAGGAAGTTGACCTAGGGAACGGTGGGATGGTGGAATTGATAGGTGAAGGGCTTGAAGAAATGAAGAGGCCAGGAAGCTAGGGTGCTTCCCCCGCCCTCGGGAATATGAGCAAGGATTTTTGTTTGTTTGTTTTCTCAAACATAAAAGATTGGAGGCTGGACCCGAGTGTTCCTCCCAGGAGGGAGGCAGAGAGAGACCACAGAGGTGTTTATTTCTTCTTGTGACTGTTTCACTGCTTTCCTCTCATCCTTCTCTCCTTGGGAGGCCGGGAGGGAGGAAGTGTTGGCGTGTGGGTGTGGTGAACGTGACGTGTAGATGTGGAGATAGATACTCTCCTGCTGGCCGCTAATGTCACTCTTCTAAGTAGTCCTTTGGGTGGCTTGTGTGGTTGGCTTTTTCAAGATGGTAGAGTAGAAAATCTAAAGGGACCTTTGCCTGGAAATGACAAAGGCACATGCAAAAGGGTAATAGGAGAAAGTAGAAATGAATGTGCTAGTACCACTGGCAGTCCCTCTAGGAGAATTATTCCCAGTTCAAATCAACAAGTGCTCATTAAGGGGGAAAGGAAGGTAACTAAGCTTTATTGAACGTCCATCATATGTCAGACTCTGTATTAGGTTCTGTCAATATGATTTCTTAAAAGGTAAGTAATGACAGTTGACAAATGAGAGAACCAGGATTTGAACTTGGACCCACTTGACTCCACTGTTGCCACTCCATTATGTTGTATTATCTCACTATTAATATTATATTATTAGCAATTTTAATAATAAGCTCCCTCTGACGGTTAGGCAGTGTGGGGGACTTTTGAAGAAGTCACAATCAAATGTGGGAGACAAAATGGATATATGAAACAACAGAAATCTAGAATTCTGGTTGAGACTAGCGTTTCAGGCATTCAACAAATGGAGTGATTAGTGAGAGCTAGAGTTATTGGAGAAAGCTTCACAAAAGATGAATCTTGAAGAAAGGCCAGGAAAAGGAGGATTCTGAGAAATGAGAATGGCACTGGGGCTTCATTTTTCTATGCGAGAATCTGACCCCCTTGCACCTTGCCCTGATCTCTTACCCTGTTGAAGGCACTTATTTTGCCTCTAATTACCAGGTAGGTGCCCATAAATAGGTAGATACTCATTTGTATGGGTATGGTGAGGCTGCTGCAGATTTGTGTTTAGTTATAAATGCTTCAGTGGTTTGAGATTTGAAACTCTCCTTGGGTAGTATTCTCTAGGAAAACTGCCTTGCATAAACCAGAGAATTTGCCTTGCCTTGGAGACTAGACTTCTGATGGAAGTAAATAGAAGCCACTTTCCTATGGGCTGACTCCCAACTGTTTTCCTATTTTCTCTGAAGTAATAACATTGATTTATTAAAACTCATAAGCCCAATTTGAGTCTAGTGCTTGACAGTGGTTCTGTGCTTCTGTGTTTCTGCACTTAATAGCAGTTCCTGGAATTGCAGTTTGTCTTCTAACATGGGTCTAAATTAATCAAAAACATGTCAGTTAAATATGATTAATGGTTTTATTTATTCTTTTTTTATTGTAAAGCTGTGGGGTACAATTCAGGGTTAGGTATACAAACGTTGATTATGCAGGTACCCTTGTTGATGAGGTAGATTAATGGTTTTATTGAAAGGTTTCTATGAGTTAAGGAGCAGGTGCTTGCTTATGACAAGCTCAGTGACTTACAAATGTGCTTTTGCTTTGACGACTAATTTTAGTAAATTTGTCTCACAGTTTAAGCTACCTAGGTAGTATTCAGTGGGCAGGTGTCATATATGTCTTACTTGAATAAGAAGTCAGAGTGTATTCTCCCTGTAGAACTTACGAAATATTGGTCCCCTCCGAATTATAGAATGCTAAAATAAAGAGGGTTGTAACAAGTATTTAAATAATGAAGATTTAAAAGAAGGATATCCTTAATACACAGTGGTTGGCTTTGAATTTCTATCGTTGTAATTGTGGGCAATAGAATTTGGAGACCTTATCACTGACTAGGTTGATGGGAAAATTGGAGAGTTTTTCTCTCTCTCTTGCTGAAAATATTTTCATTGGTTGCTTAAGATCTTTAGGCTAATTACACACTAAAAGATTATTGGAAAATATATCTGTATATATTTTGGTGGAAAATATATCCGCTAAAAAAAAATGAAACAAAGCTCTTTGTATACTTTATTGTTTGTTAGTGGTTTTAAAAATATTGTCAGAAAATGAATGTTTCTTTTAAGGTTTAAATCTAAATTTGAAGTGCAATTTAGGTTGCACTTTAATGATTTTTGTGCTTAAACAAGGAACAGGTGTCAGTGATTCTGACCCCAGTGATTCTAGTGAGCTTTTTGTCCTGATACATCTGTGTTTGTTTAAGTATAGCACAAGTACTCCTGATTATCTAGAAACTTCAGATATAAGTCAACAGATGTTTACGGAACACCTCTCTACAGGGAATATTTGCCAAGGAAAATGAGACATAGTATCTGCTTTCTAAGAGCTACTGTCCGGATGAGTAGAAAAGTTAAATACTTTTTTTTAAAAAGTTCGCTAAAAACTACCCCTTGTATTCAAAGTATGGCCCTTAGATCAACAGCATTGGCGTCAACCAGGAACTTTTGAACTATAGAACCTTAGGTCACACCTCACACCTACTAAAATCAGAATTTGCATTTGAACAATATCTGCAAGTGATTCATAATCACATTAAATTTTAGATGTACTAAAGGATATGCTATTAGTGCTAAAGGTGTGGCAACACCACCAACTACTGTCATTCAACTATATTCCAGATGTACTAAGTTCTTTACAAATCTCATTTGTTCTTTGCAATAGCAATGAAATACCATAGAATTTTAAAAGAGTGAGAGATGGATGTGTGCCAGAGTGGAAATGGAAGGCTTTGTAGAAGAAATGAGATTTGAATTGAGCCTTGAAGTATTTAAATCCAAAGAGATAGGTCTGCCTCCGTCTGGACAGTGGTTACCATAAGGAAAATGCAGTGGCAGAAAAGAAGGGAGCAACAAAGAGACTGGATCAATGTATTATCTAGGCAGCAACTTTTTTTTTTCTGGCCAACATTTGGGGACATTTCATTAAGAATAAGGGAATTCAGCCGGGCTCGGTGGCTCAGTTTGTAATCCCGCGCTTTGGGAGGCCGAGGTGAGTAGATTGCTTGAGCCTGCAGGTTTGAGACCCGCCTGGGCAACTTGGCGAGACCTCATCTCTACAATAAATCAAAAATCAGCCAGGCGTGGTAGCGTGCGCCTGTAATTCCAGCGACTCAGAAGGCTGAGGCGGAAGGATCGCCAGAGCCCAGTGGGTCGAGGCTGCGGTGGCCGGGAGCGGCCACTGCACTCCAGTCTGGGCGACAGAGTGAGACTCCAACTCAAAAAAAAAAGAATAAGGGAATTCAAAGAGCAGTAGTCCATTTGGACCAGTGCTTCTGAGTGGCTCTAGAAAAATATTTGTATTGGAACAGGAGAACACTGAAATGAGATTTGGGGCTTCTCTCTGCTAAATATTTATGTGTCCTATGTTTGACTAACAAACATACTGATTCTATAGAATGTCATTGTTCAGAGCAGCAGTGGCTTATACTTTAGAAATCTAGGATATTAGAGCGAAAAGATCAACTGTTATTTTATAAGTGGTGAGATCTTAATCATAAGAGGATAAATGACTTGTTCAGGATTACTCAACTAGTCAATGGCAGAACCAGAACTAGAATCTAGAACTTCAGTCTCTCTACCAAGCTATTCTTTCACTGTACCACAGTATTCCTCCATTTTTACTGTCTTCCTCACTTCCTAACTTTTGTCTTCTCCATATCTTATTCTCAAGGACTGGTGGGAACTTTTGATCTTATAATTATAACATTTTTTTTTTTTTTTGAGTTGGAGTCTCACTCTGTTTCCCAGACTGGAGTGCAGTGGCCACTCCTGGCCACCGCAGCCTCGACCTGCTGGGCTCCAGCGATCCTTCTGCCTCAGCCTTCCAAGTAGCCGGAACTACTGCGCGCGCTACCACGCCCAGCTGATTTTTTGATTTATTGTAGAGATGAGGTCTCGCTGCCCAGGCGGGTCTCGAACCCACGGGCTCAGGCAATCCACTCACCTCAGCCTCCCAAAGGTGCGGGATTACAGGCTGAGCCACCGAGCCCGGCTGTGTCTACTTTTTAAAAAGACTTGTCATTGACCTGTTAGCAAGTACTTAAAAAAGAACAACACATCTCACTATTAGCCATACCAGCAATCATACTGTTTCCTGTTTGTGTTATTGTTTCCACATAGGTCATTCTAAAATGATTGAAGAAAACTCTTGGTGACCTAGTCATCAAAATCCAACAATGTAATAAATTTAGTAAGATCTCTGTTGCAATGCCAATCTTCCTTTTAGGGACCCATTTTTACTTTAGTGTCCTTGTCTACCTAGGATTGCTTACTGTCTTTCTGTACCCAAGTTCAGATCTATAGTAATATTAGCCTTTTTAATATCTTGCTAAACAAAAAGGAACAGAGGCCTAAATAGCAAGTTTTCCAAAGGTGCATACCGTCCCTTCAAATTTACAAAACAATTTTAACTGGGATATAGTTCAGTGTAGTTGAATATTTAACACAAACCAGTTGCTGGGGGTGTAAAAATAAGCTAAACACAGACCTTATCTATTGGGATCTTCCAGTCCAATGGGAGAAGACAAACATTTAAACAGGATTTTAATTTATTACAGTAATTAGTATGCACAGAGTGCTAGGGGAACACAGAGATGGGTTATCCTGAGACATGAAGACATTGTGATTAGAAATGTTTCATAAAAAGGTGCCATCATGTATTTTTTTATGTTTTTGAGTTGGGGGTCTGTCCCTGTTGCCCAGGCTGGAGTACAGTGGCACAATTATGGCTCACTATACCTTCAACCTCCTGGGCCCAGGCAGTCCATCTCAGCCTCCCAAGTAGCTGGGACTGCAGGTGTGCGTTACCATACTGGGCTAATTTTTTAATTTTAATTTTTGTAGAGATGAGGTCTTGCTATGTTGCCCAGGCTGGTCTTGAACTCTTGGTATCAAGTGATCCTACCCCCTCAGCCTCCCAAAGCTCTGGGGTTGTAGATGTGAGCCACTGTGTCTGACCCTACCATGTATTCTTAGGTAAACCCTTTTGCATCTTTGGACTTTGATTCTCTAAAATTTATCAAATGATGAATGGGAGATTGAAACAGATATTCTCTAAGATTCTTTCCAGTATTAATGTTATTTCCATGGTACAGTTTTTGTGTCATTTTATTTCAAAAGCTTTAGCTGTATAATTTTTTCTATGTGGTCATGCCTGTAAATCTTTAGAAGAAGAGACTTGTCAATAAATGGCCAAACATATCCAGGAATGAAAAGGTCACCTTTGAGTACTCTCCATTCAGTGCATGCTGCTCACTGTATTGCTACCATGTGGTATCCTGAAAAAAGGTACTAATTCTGTAATGCCTGCTGTGTGTATTTCCTCATCAGTATTAGGAATTGGGGACTTGTGGTTGTATTCCTCCCTTCCTGATAGACCTAAGAACTTTGGTATACATATGTTGAATGGTTGGCATTTATCTCTTGATCCCTGCTGTGTGTCCTGTGGCTTTACGTATTCATACCCCTTATCATTTTATCTTAGCAGCAACTGTGAGCAATAGGTAGAATATCCATTTCATAGATGAACAGACTCAGAAAAGTATTCACTTGCCCAGAACTAGAATACCCAAGGTTATATATCTATTAAGCTGAAGTATCTGATCTGAACCCAGATTGATTGATCTGCAAAAAGAATGCCAAATTTTCCAGCAGGCAAATTAGATGACAATTTTTTCTCATAAAAAAAGGTGGTTTCTCTTGCAAAAGTATTTAACCACATGATTCATTTAAATAGTAAGTACCCCACTGCTTTTGAAATTACTCAGCTTACAAAAACTTGATATACACAGCTTTTTCAGGATCATATCCACTGCGTAAAGTGAAATCATAGTTAAATGCAGTGGTCTCAAGATGGAGAGTTGTACCCTCGTGTTGTGTGTGTGTGTGTGTGTGTGTGTGTGTGTGTGTGTGTTTAATGACACTCCCACTATGTGTGCTAATCTAAATTTTGTGAGTGAGACCTTCTGCATGCTCATTAGGTAGTGTTGTCATTTGATGTTTTAGCTTCACATGTAGATGCAATTTGATATCAGAAGGCTGCAATATCTTTTTTGAGAAAAGAGAGGAAAATCTAGAAGACTTTTCTATTCTGCAGTCACTGCTTCAGTACAGCAGGAAGAAGTAGCTTATAATAGGTCGTGACCAGTGGCAAGAATAAAATGAACAAATATCACATCTAAGGATGCCCATGTAGCGTGACTAACCATAGAAAGATATATACTGGTCTTTGTGTTTATTTTGTAAAGTAGATTAACATTATATTTAGTCACCCTACCCTTTTCCTCTATTTTCAGCAGCATGAAACGATGTGAAGATACAGGATTGAGGGTCAGAAACCAAGAATTGAGATCTGACTTCACCATTAATCATATTAATTTATCAAAGTTGTATCATCGTTCTAAGCAACCCCCCAACAAATTTTCATTGGAGGTCAGGCATTGTTCTAGGTTCTAGAACAACCGACACAAATTAGTTTCCTTATTTATAAAGAGGAGATGACAATATGCATTTATCATGATAATGTGAGAATTAAGTAAAATAAGTTTCTGAAAAGGTACATTGTAAAAGCTAAAGAGCCATACTTGTAGTTGTTGTTGCATTCTTCTCTGTTTCCAGGTGCAGATACCTGACCTAACTTGGTCCTTTTTTTTTTTGGGTTCTCCAAATTTTGTTGTGCAAGTGATTGTTTATTTTGCACATTTCTAGGTTGGAATTTTTTTTTTTTTTTTTGAGTCAGAGTCTCACTCTGTCACCCAGGCTGGAGTGCAGTGGCATGCTAATGGCCATCCTAGTGTCGACCCACTGGGATCAGGCGATCCTTCCGCCTCAACCTTCCAAGTAGCTGGAACTACAGGCACATGCTACCCACACCCAGCTAATTTTTTGATATATTGTAGAGACGAGGTCTCACCAAGTAGCCCAGGCCGGTCTCGAACCCTTGGGCTCAGGCAATCCTCTCGCCTCAGCCTCGCAAAGTGCTGGGTTTACAGACTTGAGCCACCATGCCCAGCTTTTCTTGTTTTTTGTTTTTAAATTGAGGGCCACTGGCTCAAAGAGCTTATTATTGAAGTCTTTCTCGTGCCTTTTTTTTTTTAAAAGGAAATATAATTTAATTTTTAAAATGAGAAGAACAGAACCCATTTAACTCAGCTATATTTAACAGGAACAGGCACACATAACTCTTTATTTTATTTAATAAATTAATTCTACAGTGCCTCTCCTTCAGTTTTATTTGTGACTAAGGAAGGAAGGATGGCTACAGGGGAAATGAGTGAAGAGAGAAATACACAGAATGCCTTTGAAAGTTAGTGCCTAGGTCAGGTGTGATGGCTCACGCCTGTAATCCCAGCATTATAAAAAAGTTAGCTGTGTGTGGTGGTGTGTGCCTATAATAATAAAGCTAATAAAAAAATTAGCTGCGTGTGGTGGTGTGTGCCTGTAGTCCCAGCTACTTGGAAGACTGAGGCGGAAGGATCTCCTGAGCCCAGCACCTGGAGGCTGTGTTGGCTGTGATTGCGCTACTGCACTCCAGCCTGGGTGACTCCAACTCAAAAAAAAAAAAAAAGAATACTTTTACCTATCCAATCCAAACTAGAACTTTGCTTTCAGAGTATTTTTAAACAAAACAAATAAAAGCATCCATAGACCTTATAAAGTTAATTTCCTTCTTAATATTCGTCTCTAACACTGTTGCTCCTTATGCTTATTCACCACCTGGCTCTAGCTGTTCTTTTCAGACTCATTTATCACTGTTCCCTTAATTCCCTGTTTTTGCTGTGCTCTGGGTCATTCTCTCCCTGCATACATATTGGACCTTTAAGATTCTGTGCTATTATTGCACAGCTGTCTTTGTTTGGAATGCTGTTCTTGTTGCTTCCTCTTACCCTAATGCTCATTTTCTTTATTCTGTATTCAGAGGACACGGTTATTACCTATTGTTAAAAAAGAAATCTCATCCCCTCCTGTCTTCTGCGTGGCCTTCCTCCAGATTTCATCCCTCTTTTCCTTCTGTTCGTACTCTCATTTTCTACTGATTTGCTGCTTCTGCTGGTTGTTCCTTCCTTGTAAATAAAGGAACAGGTGAAAAATTGCTCCTCACCTCCCTAATCACTCTTCTAAATGTAAAAGAGAAATCACATTCTTGTCTCTGTTTTCTTATCCAGTATTTACCCTTCTCCACTGACATTGGGCTCCAGCCTTCTCTGCAATAATGAAATGATTCTTGCTAGGGAATTAATTGGTAAATCCAGAGGAAGGTGCTAATCTATACCTTCATTGATGTGTTTCACACTGTTTATCTTTTTTTTTCTTTTTTTTTTTTTTGAGTTGGAGTCTCACTCTGTCGCCCAGACTGGAGTCCAGTGGCCGCTCCCGGCCACCACAGCCTCAACCTACTGGGCTCCGGCGATCCTTCCACCTCAGCCTTCCGAGTAGCCAGAATTACAGGCATGCGTTACCACGCCCGGCTGATTTTTTTATTTATTGTAGAGATGAGGTCTCGCCTGCCCAGGCGGGTCTCGAACCTGCAGGCTCAGGCAATCCACTCACCTCAGCCTCCCAAAGGTGCGGGATTACAGGCTGAGCCACCGAGCCCGGCTTGTTTGTCTTTTTTTTAAGTTCCTTCTTTTGTCTTCTCCTTTACCTTCCTTATTAACCTTTCTCAGGCCCCCCACATTTTCTGCTCACTTCTTTTTTTACTCTACTATTCCTGACTCATCTACTCTCAACATGTCAGTTACCTTTTAAATGTAGCCAGTTTCCTAATCTTTACCTTTAGTCCACTGTTTTGTCCTGATCTTCAAACATATGTTCAGCGGTCTGCTGAACATCTGCATTTAGGTGGTTGAAGGTAATTTGACCCAACATTGAAATTCTTATTTCAGCTCTTCTCATATTCTTTTTTTTTTTTGAGTCTCACTCCGTCACCCAGACTGGAGTGCAGTGGCTGCTCCCGGCCACCACAGCCTCGACCTGCTGGGCTCCGTCGATCCTTCCACCTCAGCCTTCCAAGTAACTGGAATTACAGGTGCGCGCTACAACACCTGGCTAATTTTTTTTATTTACTGTAGAGATGAGTCTCGCCAAGTTGCCGAGGTGGGTCTTGAACCCGCGGGCTCAAGCAATCCACTCACCTCAGCCTCCCAAAGCGCAGGATTACAGGCTGAGCCACCGAGCCCAGTCTCTTCTCATATTCTTTATCTCAATTGGGTTACCAGTGGTCACCTATTTAAAGTTCTCATTAGCTTTCATCTAGAACTTGTGCAAGTTTCCTATTGATTTCCACTTAATAGCCTGAAGGGTCTATTGGTTGATTGTTTGATTTGGAGTCTCACTCTGTCGCCCAGGCTGGAATGCAGTGGCATACTCATGGCCACCCCAGCATCAACCTGCAGGGCTCAGGCAATCCTTCCACCTCAGCCTTCCAAGTAGCCAGAACTACAGGCGCACACTACCATGTCCAGCTAATTTTTGATTTATTGTAGAGACAAGGTCTTGCTAAGCTGCCTGGACTGGTCCTGAGCCCATGGGCTCAGGCAGTCCACTTGCCTCGGCCTCCCAAAGTGCTGGGATTACAGGCTGAGCCCCCGAGCCCAGCCAGCTACTAATTTTCAGCCACTCAAGTTTTAAGTCTTTAGAGATTTAGCTCTGAATGAGAGAGGCATAGCAGCCCACAATACTGGCAAGTATTATCTGGACCATGGCAGCTCTGAGCAGAGCAAAGGCAAATGGAATAAAATCCAGGACCAAGTTTTTCTTACCTATCCTATATTGACACTTGGCTATTTTTTTTTTTTTGAGTTGGAGTCTCACTCTGTCACCCAGACTGGAGTGCGGTGGCTGCTCCTGGCCACCGCAGCCACGACCTGCTCGCCTCCAGTGATCCTTCCGCCTCAGCCTTCCAAGTAGCTGGAACTGCATGCGAGCACCACCACGCCTGGCTAATTTTTTTGACTTATTGTAGAGATGAGGTCTTGCCAAGTTGCCCAGGCGGATCTCGAACCCGCCGGCTCAGGCAATCCACTCACCTCGGCCTCCCAAAGTGCTGGGATTGCAGGCTGAGCCACGAGCCTGGCCTATTTATTTATTTATTTTTGTGTTGGAGTCTCACTCTGTCACCCAGACTGGAGTGTAATGGCCGCTCCTGGCCACCGCAGCCTCAACCTGCTGGGCTCTGGTGATCCTTCCACCTCAGCCTTCCAAGTAGCTGGAACTACAGACGCACCCTACCACGCCCGGCTAATTTTTGATTTATTGTAGAGATGAGGTCTCGCCAAGTTGTCCAGGCAGGTCTCGAACCTGTGGGCTCAGGCAGTCCACTCACCTCGGCCTCCCAAAGTGCTGGGATTACAGGTTGAGCCACCGAGCCCGGCCATGAGAGACTATTTAAAGTTAACTGAGCCTGGCTCTGTGACTCATGCCTGCAGTTCCGGTTACTCGGAAGGCTGAGGCGGAAGGATCATCGGAGCCCAGCAGGTCGAGTCTGCGGTGACTGGGAGCGGCCACTGCACTCCAGTCTGGGTGACAGAGAGACTCCACATAAAAAATAAATAAATAAAGTTAACTGAATGTGCCATGCCCCTGTGCCTTTATCTGTACTAACCCTACTATCCAAAAGGCTTCTTCTCCTGTGTCTTTGACTGGATAATTCTGGATAAACAGCAACTCAGCTGCTGACTCTTCTGGTATTCGGTCTAGACTTAATCCTTCCTTAAATTTATGTTATAAACCATAGTACGCTTATTTGCCTCTCATAGCAATTAACCCACTGTATTACAGTCAGGTTTTGTTTTTCAACCCACCTTTGACAACACTGAGAGTCCCTTGAGGGCAATGACTATAATTTTTGTTTCAGTATCCCACCATTTGGTAGGACAAATAAAGATTTCAGTAGTAATTATTTGTTGAACTAATCAATGACTCATGAAAAAATTATGAAAATATCAATGATGAGCAAAAGCAGCTCTTTAGTTCCTTGTAAATTTAAACAAACAAAACCTGCGTTAACCAAAGTGACTAGTCAACAAGAAGCGATATATATAAAAATATTTGTATAAACTGTAAAGTGCTATAAAAGCATGACTTATTGTTACTAGATTAGAATTTCCTACACCTTCCCTTATATGCGGCTGATGATGTGTCTGTGCCACCTTTCTCTGATTCACACTTTTCTGATATGCATCAACACCCCATACTGGCTCACTTTTTTTGGAGAACAATTGTGCTCTCTGCTTTTTCTCCTTTCCTGTCCCTGATGAATAGCTGATGGTGAGAATTTAAGTTCTACAGTGTCCTGTGTTCACTAACATTTTAACTGCTAGATAAAAGGGCACCAATGAAAGATTGATGAATTAATCAGTAAAAGTCTACTTACTCAAGTGTGTTAGTTGCAACAAAACCAGCGAAATACTTGAAATAAAATAATTATAGATTATATGCTTTCGGTTTTAAGAACTCATATAGAATCTCAAGGAAGACAGAATTGGGAGAGTATAGTGAAAAGAGCATTGCAAACACTTAAAACATCTGAATTCTGTACTCTGTACTCTGCCAACTAGCTTTTTATGTCGCCATAGGCAATTTAACTCTTTGAGCTTCAATTTCTATTTTAAAAAATCAGGGATGTCCAGGCTCAGTGGCTCAGCCTGTAATTCCAGCACTTTGGGAGGCCGAGGTGAGTGGCTTACCTGAGCCTCCGGGTTTGAAACCAGCCTGGGCAACTTGGTGAGACCGTGTCTCTACAATAAATAAATTAAAAATTAGCTGGGCGTAATAGTGTGCGCCTGTAGTTCTGGCTACTTGGAAAGCTGAGGATCGCTGGAATCTAGCAGGTCAACACTGGGGTGGCCGAGAGTGTGCCACGGCACTCTAGCCTGGGTGACAGTGAGATTCTAACTCAAAAAAAAAAAAAAAAAAAACAGGGATGTAAGCTAAATCATCTATCTTCAGAGACTGTTATAAAATTGAGTGATTTCTAGGAATCAAGTGGTTTCTAAAGGTTGGATTGTTTGACAGTATAAAAAGTTTATTTGAGCCGGGCTTAGTGGCTCAGCCTGTAATCCTGTGCCTTTGGGAGGCTGATGTGAGTGGATTGCCTGAGCCCGCGGGTTCGAGACCCGCCTGGGCAGCGAGACTTCATCTCTACAATAAATCAAAAAATCAGCCGGGCGTGGTAGCACATGCCTGTAATTCCGGCTACTCGGAAGGCTGAGGCGGAAGGATCGCTGGAGCCCAGCAGGTCAAGACTGTGGTGGCCGGGAGTGGCCACTGCACTCCAGTCTGGGCGACAGAGTGAGACTCCAACTCAAAAAACAAAACAAAACAAAACAAAACTATGTGGCAGCCCCGACTGCCTTTAAGTTACTTGTACCCCATAAATTTATACAATAAAAAAAAAAGAGTTGCTCAGAGAACAAAATCATTGTGGACTGGAGAAGTCAGAATATGTTCACAGAAGGCACAGATTTGAGCTGGGCTTTAAAGGATGAGTGGAATTTAGATTAGTGAGGAAGGAGAGAGGCATTTCAGTTAAAAGGAAGTAAAAGAGCAAAAGCATAACAGTAATTAGTAAGATGTGTGTAGAGTAGATTAAGGCTAGTTGGCATAAATGTTTCAGGGCAGGAAAAAGAGATAAATTTGGGTAAGCAGAATGGGGGAAATGATGATAACATGTAAGTAAGGTATTAGACATGTAACAAGTGACCGGCAGGCACTGTTCTAAGTAGATGTTTTAACTCATTTTTTAGATTATGACATAGATTACTATTATTAACTTTACAAAGAGGAAAGTAAAGTTTACAATAAATCTAGGATTTGAATCCAGGGAGTTCAGCTTCAGAGTGGATGGTCCTAACCATCAACTCTGTAATCACTAGATAACAAATGTTTCAAATATCTCCTTGCCACTAAACACCTTGGTGTTTCTTCTCCTCAATGACAGACACTGTTTGACCTTGAGCAATTTCTTATTCCCTTTGAACTTCATTGTCTTCATCTATGAAGAGGAGATAAGAATACCTTAAAGGGTTCTTATGAGAATCAATTGAAATAAACTTGGAAAATGTCTAACCATATGACTGGCACATGAGAGATGTTCAATAAATGTTCCACAATACCAAGCAGATTTTCTTAGCAGCTTTAAGACAATAGCTTATCACATGAGTATTTCTAGGAGCATTCAATTCAAGTAAAATCATTTTTGCACAGACTTTCATGGCACTAAAAAATAATTTTGAAAAATAGAACAGATCTATATGAATGTTCCTTCATTTTGATTGAAGTCGTTTTTTGCACATGGTTTAGAAAACACTGACTACCAGTGTTTTGAAACAGTCCTGGGGAAGATGTGTTTGAGCTGGCCTATTTGTGGAAACTCTATACTTTGAGCACAATTACATCCATGTTTCATTTGGTCCTCCACATAATAGTATCTGTGGTGCAGTAATTAGTATGATTCTCATATAAAGGAATTAAGATCCAAGGAAGTTGAAGCCTAAATAGCTAGGAAGTGATAGTGTCAGGACTAGAGCCCAGGTCTTTAACTTTGGATCCTCTATATAATACTACTGAGTATACTGGATTAGCTAACCACTTAGCTCTACAGCACCTGACACTGTTAGTGTCAGGTGCTGTAGAGCTAAGTGGTTAGCTAATCCAGTTGGAAACTTGTGGAAAATGGGTAAAAATATTGATTCTTCTGGCCATTTAACAGACTTCTTTGTTTTCTGAATACATGTAGCCTAATGATTTCTCTTTGGTGCTAGCTTGGAATTCTCTTGCAGAAGCTACTAGATTCTAACACAAAAATCCAATGAACAGTGCCATGGAAGGTGGTGACAGGAAGACTGAGATCAGTTTAATTCAGGGCATAGCAAGATGCTGTTCTTCTTCTCTGGTTCTCAGTTTTCTCATTCTTTTTTTTTTTTTGAGTTGGAGTCTCACTCTGTCACCCAGAATAGAGTACAGTGGCTGCTTCCGGCCACCGCAGCCTCGACCTGCTGGGCTCCAGCGATCCTTCCACCTCAGCCTTCCAAGTAGCTGGAACTAGGCATGCGCTACCACACCCAGCTAATTTTTTGATTTATTATAGAGATGAGGTCTCACCAAGTTGCCCAGGTGGGTCTCGAACCCGTGGGCTCAGGCGATCCACTCACCTCAGCCTCCCAAGGCGCGAGATTACAGGCTGAGCCACCAAGGCCGGCAGTTTCCTCATTCTTAAAGTTGGAGTAATAGTACTTGCCCTACTTTCTTCATGAGATGAATAATGTCTATGGAAGGACTTTGCAAACTATAATACACACAACAGATTTCAATATATAAGGGCTGAAACTGTAGCAACAGGTGGGATTAAGAGTAGATATGGTTGGTTCCACTGTGTTGCCCATCAAAGCTGGACTGGATAAAAAAAATGTGGTACCGATACCCGATGGAATATTATGCAGCCACAAAGAAGGACAAATGTATGGACTTTGCAGTAACTTGGATGGATTTGGAGTCGATCATACTCAGTGATTTATCACAGAAACAAAGAACAGAGTTCCATATGTTCTCACTCATAAGTGGACCTTGAACAATTATAATGCTATAAGAAAGCAATTGGCAGTAGTGGGAAACTGTCAGGGGAGGAGGTGGTGGGATGGGCAGTTGGAAACTGCCAGGGGAGGGAGGGGCATACCTCATCAACAAGGGTATTTGCATGATCAATGTTTGTATACCTAAACCTGAAATGTACCCCACATCTTTATAATAAAAATTAAAAAAAAAAAAAAGAGTAGATATGGGCCAGGCTCGGTGACTCTGAGCCCACAGGTTCATATGTCTTATGACCTGGCCCATTTCAGAGGCGAACATATTTATGAAACAAAATTGGGACATGAGGTCTTATTTTCCAGGGCAAAAAATAGTCTGGGAGGGTTTTACATGCTAAATTGTGAGAATTGGTAGGAAATTTTGGTGCTTGGAAACCATAGGACTGAAAACCTTGAAATGAGAAGGTTCTTGGGGCACGTAGGCCAAATTCTCATTGGCATCCCTATTTCCTAGCCCTTAGTTTTCAGCGGACTGAGTTAACCTTAACTCAACTATGAGTTGTTAATGGCTATCAGCAATCCTTTTTCAGGCTTTTGCATGTTCATAGAAGGAATTGGCAAATAGAAAAACTCTAAACACTAAGTCATGAATAGTGGAATGTCAGCACTGAGTTTGGGGGGAAAGGAATCATTCTTTATTGCTGCCTACCTACATGGAAGTCTACTCTTTGAAAGAATAAAACATAAGTTGACTTGGCAAAGTGGAATAAGACTGATTTTCTTGCAGCCTCCAGATGAATTTTGCAGTCAGGTTTGGTTGAAAAAATGCACTCAACTGTGACCCTTGGAAGGAAATTTGTGATACTGTAATAAGGTCATATATTTAAATAAAACTTTGCAATGTGTTATATACTTTTTTTTTTTTTTTTTCGAGTTGGAGTCTCACTCTGTCGCCCAGACTGGAGTGCAGTGGCCACTCCCGGCCACCGCAGCCTCGACCTGCTGGGCTCCGGCGATCCTTCCGCCTCAGCCTTCTGAGTAGCCAGAATTACAGGCATGTGCTACCACGCCCGGCTAATTTTTTGATTTATTGTAGAGATGAAGTCTCGCTGCCCAGGTGGGTCTCGAACCCGCGGACTCAGGCAATCCACTCACCTCAGCCTCCCAAAGGCGCGAGATTACAGGCTGAGCCACCGAGCCCGGCTTGTGTTATATACTTTAACTTTTATGATCATCTCATTTAATTGTCACCTTTACCTTGTGAGGTAAATGGTATAATTTCCTGTCGAGATTAAGAAACCAAGACTCAGAGAGATTGTGATTTGCCTCAAGTCGCAACACCACAATAGGTAGAGTTGCATCTAAAATAAAAAATCTTCTTACTCTCTACCTCTTTTTCCTAACTGCCCTTCTCTGTGCAGCTAAATTCCGTTCTGAGCTCTGCGTTAGTCAATTGATGATGTTTTTGCTTAGAAGCACCAGGGGTAGATTAAAAAAATTGCTTAAGCTGGCAAGAGCCTGTATGGTTTGTGACAGATGTTGCGTAGGTTGGTTGAAAATAACTTAAAGATTGTCTCTTCTCCCTATGTGTTTTTGTTAATGCTTATAATACTTCTATGACTTAGAGTCCTTCTGGTGTCTCTGGTATATTTCAGACTAATTTTAAGTTGTCAGGAAAGAGGATTTTTCACTCCAGAGCCCAGTTCTTTTAAAGCTTCTTATTTTTCTTTGTACCTGGAAATTTATTTCTTAGCCAGAGCTCAAAGTGGTGTCAGACTTCAGTTCCTACTAAAAAGACTCTTCTCCGATGATTAGTTTTTTTCTTCTTTTTTTCCCTCACATATTTAGTCTCTATTGCTATGTCCTCCTCCTTTCCTATCCCCATAGTTAATTCCAGCTATAGTTATATGAAAGGTTCTGGAAGTTGAAGGGCAGTGAGTTTTGGAGTAGAGAAAGAATGCAGAGCTCCTGTCCCTTATGACTTGGAGTGTTTTGTGAAAATCTTAGGAGTTCCCTGCCACTGTGGTCACTTCCCAAGACCCTGTGCTTTTCCCCAGACCCTTTAGGAGCAAAGATCTGGGCAGTAGTTTTGAAGGAAGAAAGACTCCCCAGAGATTTTTCAGTGGGCTGACTTGGTTTCCCCCATAGTTAGATCTTAGAAACAGGCACATAGAGATAAATTTTTTTTTTTTTGAGTTGGAGTCTCACTCTGTCACCCAGACTGGAGTGCAGTGGCCGCTCCTGGCCACTGCAGCCTCGACCTGCTGATCTCCGGCGATCCTTCCACCTCAGCCTTCCACGTAGCTGGAATTACAGGCACGCGCTATCACGCCTGGCTAATTTTTTGATTTATTGTAGAGATGAGGTCTCACCAAGTTGTCCAAGTGGGTCTCGAACCTGCGGACTCAGGCAATCCACTCACCTCAGCCTCCCAAAGTGCTGGGATTACAAGCTGAGTCACCGAGCCCGGCTTTGTTTGTTTTTAATAATGCACCTCCTCTTCCCTTCTTGGGAGTATTTATTTTTAGGTTTCCTGTGTATTTCATTAATTATTTCATGAATTATTCAGTAGGACCTGGTGCTATAATGCTGAGCACAAAAACATTGTCCTGTCTTCACAAAGCTTACAGTTTAGTGGAGGAGATAGGAAATTAAACAAGCAATGTAATAAAGTATGATTTATTAAAAAAATAAAGTATGGTTTATTGTTATGTCAACATGGTTAAAGGAAGTTTTAAATAGAAAATGTTTCTCTTGTAATTTCATCATAGCAATGGAGCAACTGCTTTCACATTTTTCCACATTCTCTTCCAATATTTGTCCATATACAAACATCTTTTTACATAACTGTGATTGTAGTCTAGCCATAATTTCATATTTCCCCATTTATAAATAATCTTAACATGTTGCAGTATTAAAAATTATATTTTTTATGGCTGATAATGTACCATGATTTCTTCAGTTATATTTTTATTTGAGAACTGTGTTTACTTCCAATTTTTCACCATAATTGCATCATACAATTATAGGCATTCTTAATTTTTAGGAGAGGAACTATTTGATCAAGGATTATTATGATATATATAGCTTTTGGTAATATTATTATATTGCACTATCTGTAAAAGATTCTGTAGAAGGTTTATCCAATTTTCAGCCCATCAACTATTTTTATCTAACTTTCCAGTACATGGTACTGTCCTTTTAAATATTAATATGATAGTTGTAAAGCAGTATTTGACTATTTTAGCATGATTTCTATGAGTGCAGGTAAGGTTGACTGTCTTCCTCAATGTTAGTTTGAAAATATGTGAAACATGGGCAACCCCCTCGGATCTCCTCCCACTGAAGGAGCTTTTCTGTCCTCTCAATAAATCCTACTTTCTTAATATATATATATATATATATATACTATATATATATATATATATATATTTCCTAGAGGCCTCCAAGATATATATAAATATGAAACATAATGCTACTCAGAAGGCTAAGGTGGGAGAACACTTGAGTCCAGGAGTTCAAGACTAGCCTGTGCAACATAGTGAGACCTTGTCAATAAATAAATAAATAAGTATGAAATGTCATTTCTTGTCTTTTGGGAGTTTACTTGAGTTGTTTACATGGTGGTTTGATTTTTTCAACTGGACACTTATTGTCAATGATGAGAAGAGGATGGCAGTGGCTAGAAGACCTTGAGTATTCTAACTTGGCAAAAACCTATGATTATGGAGTACAGAATCAGATTCTTTAAGCTTAAGTCAATCCTACAGCAAGACTGACACTCTGGGATCTACACTAGACTTTGAGTCCCTTCAGGGCAAAGACCATGTTTTATTTTTTGCCTCAGAATTTAGCAGCCTGACTGATGGGCTCAAGTTGTTGAAGGAATATCAAGTTCTTGGAGGCACCGGATATTCTCCCTCTTCAAATATCACTAATTCATCTTCTTACAGTACCTAAAATTTTATCATTTAAGTTTCATTCTTTAGCTCTTAAAGACTTTCTAATCTTGGAGGCCTCTAGGAAATTATTAATACCTACTGGAGAATGAGTATGGTGGACTCAGACAACATATTGGAGATTATAACTGCAGGATGAGAGCAACACCCTGCAGGGGTAGAATATAGAATGCACACCTAATGGTGGACGAGTAGAGATTAGGTGAGAGAGATGCTCACAAGAGTAGTAGGAAGCTGTCAGAAATAAACTCCATCTATTGTAGAGAATACCAGGAATATGCGAACAGGAAATAACCTTAGTGTTCACCTGAGCCTTGGTGTCTTTATATGTAAACGTGAATGAGATTGCCTATTTTCTAGGATTATTGTGAGATTTAATTGAAATAAAGTAGATTATGCTCTGGACCAGACATGGTTGCTCATGCCTGTAATCCCAGCACTTTGGGATGCTGAGATGAAGGGATCCCCTGAGCCTAGGAGATCGCTGCGGTGAGTCACAATTGTACCACTGCACTCCAGCTTGTGCAATAGAATGAGACCCTGACTCAAAAAAAAGTGCTGCAAAAATAGAAAAATCATTGTTATACTGTCATCATCATGTAGGAAACCAAGGAGTATAGGGATAAAATTACTTTTATTGTTTTTCAGGAGCTAGATTTATTCTTCATATTTTGCAGCCAGTCTTTATCTTTGAAGATGAAATAGAAGTTTCTAAAGTATGGTTTTTCTCACCCTAAAGATAGGAAGGCTGGAAGATGGGGAGGTAGCTTTAGGAAATGTATAGACTTTGTTAGTTTTTTTTTTTTTAACTCATATTAGCAAACAAATAGCTTCTTTTTGCGCAAGTCTTTTTCCTAGAGGACCATTAAAAAAAAAAAAGGAAGCCGGGCTGGGTGGGTCAGCCTGTAATCCGCGCCTTTGGGAGGCTGAGGTGAGTGAATTGCCTGAGCCCGCGGGTTCGAGACCTGCCTGGGCAGCGAGACCTCATCTCTACAATAAATCAAAAAATCAGCTGGGCGTGGTGGCGCATGCCTGTAATTCCAGCTACTCGGAAGGCTGAGGCAGAAGGATCGCCAGAGCCCAGCAGGCCGAGGCTGCGGTGGCCGGGAGCGGCTACTGCACTTCAGTCTGGGCGACAGAGTGAGACTCCAACTAAAAAAAAAAAAAAAGGAAAACCGTGTGGACCATGTTCCGAGGCAGGAAGTGACTTACTGGATTGAAGCAATGGGTCAAGATAAGCAGGAATCATGGGTTGATTCTGGAATAGTAGATTGGAATCTGCTAAGGAGACCCTTGAATGCAGAGCTCTGGAATTTTTGTTTTATCCTGTAGGTAATAGAAAGTAGTGAAGTTACTTTATCAGTGCTGTGCTTAGGAAGGTTTATCTGGAGGCAGTGTAGAAAGTGAGGAGGAGGAAGAAATTGTGCAGCCATGGAGACTAATTAGGAGCATGTTTTGGTTGTCCATCTATGAGGTACTGGAAGCCTGAACTAGAACTATAGCAGTCTAGGAGAAGGAATAGATACAGGGTGTTAGACAGTGTAGTTCTAGGGTAAAGAAACTCTGGGATCCTATGACTGTCAATCTGTTACCTCTCCCAGAGGCTTTTTTCCTGTAAACTTAGAAAAAAAAATCGAGGTTGGGCTCGGTGGCTCAGCCTGTAATCCCGCGCCTTTAGGGGGCTGAGGTGAGTGGATTGCCTGAGCCCGCGGGTTCGAGACCCGCCTGGGCAACTTGGCGAGACCTCATTTCTACAATAAATCAAAAAATCAGCCGGGTGTGGTAGTGCATGCCTGTAATTCTGGCTACTTGGAAGGCTGAGGCGGAAGGATCGCCGGAGCCCGGCAGGTCAAGGCTGCAATGGCTGAGAGCGGCCACTGCACTCCAGTCTGGGCGGCAGAGTGAGACTCCAACTCCAAAAAAAAAAAATCGAAGTGTAAAACTGACATACAAAAAGTGCAGAAATAATAAGCTTATAGCTCAGTGAGTTTTTAGTGTAAAAGTATAAAATATGGCCCAAGTCAAAATATATAACATTCCAGGTACCGGCTAAGCTTCTGTAATACTCCTTTCAATCATTATTTCTCCTCCCCAACAGGTAATCACTGTTTTGGCTTCCTTCACCATATCTTAATTCTGCCTGATTTTGAGCTTTATATCAAGGGGATCATAGTATAAACTTTTTTTTTTGGAGTTGGAGTCTCACTCCATCACCCAGGCTGGAGTGCAGTGGCATGCTCATGGCCACCCCAGCGTCAACCCACTGGGCTTCAGCGATCCTTCCATCTCAGCCTTCCAAGTAGCCAGAACTACAGGCATGCACTATCATGCCCGGTTAATTTTCTGTTTATTGTAGAGATGAGGTCTCACCAAGTTGCCTGGGCTGGTCTCGAACCCTCGGACTCCCAAAGTGCTGGGATTACAGGCTAAGCCACCAAGCCTCGTCTAGTATAAACTTTTGTATGTGTGTCTTCTATCCTCTTTTGTTTGGCATTATATTCATGAGATTCATCTGTTTTCTTTTTTTTCCCAGCCCCCCCCCCGTTTTCTTCTATATAGCATTAGTTCATTCTTTTTCATTGCTGGTTTGTATACCATTGTACAAATATATCACAATTTATTTATCTATTCTGCTGTTTCTAAGTACTTAATTTGTTTCTAGTCTGGGGAATAATGGTGCAATAAATAGCTCTTGTATATGACTCTTGGTAAATATAAGCTCTTTTTTTGTTGGGTATGGGAATTTACTGGGTTATAGGGCGTGTGAATGTTCAGCTTTAGTAAATACTACCACAGTTTTACAGAGTAATTGGACTAGTTTGCATCCCCACTGGCAATATATCAGAATTCCTCACCAACACTGTGTCTTAGTCAGCTCAGGTTGCTATAATAGACTTTATAATGGGTAGCTTAAATAACAGAAATTTACTTCTCATAGTTCTGGAGACTGGACGTCTGAGATCAGGGTGCCAGTGCTATCAGGTTGTGGTGAGGACCCTCTTTCTAGCTTGTAAACAGTACTTTCTTGCTATTTCCTCACATGGTAGAGTGAGGGAGCTCTGGTCTTCACATCCCTGTAAAAGTGCACCTATCCCATCATGGGGTCTCTCTACTCATCTAAACTAGTTACTTCCCAAAGACTCCACTTCCAAAAATCATCGCAAATGGGTATAAGATCTTTAACATATGAATTTGGAAGAGACACAAACTTCGTTAGTATTTAAATTTCAAAGGCTTTTATGTTACAAGAAACTTGAACAGAAAGGGCTATACCTAACATAAAAGAAGAAAGGAACTACTGTTATCGAATGCCTACTATATACCAGGTACTGACTAAGTGCTTTTGCTAATATTGTCTTGTTTAGTCAAGGTACTACTCATGTAAACTGTGAGATCAGTGTTACTGTGTTGATTTTACACGCCAGAAAACTGATACTACATGTTAGTCAGACAGCTCATAATTGCCATCCAGAATTCAACTTATATTTGCTTGAGTCCAAACCAATCACATTACATAGAAACTGCGGTTGTCAGTGAGGTATGAGTGCTTTGTTTTTTGTTTTGGTGGATGAGTGGGGAGCTCTTCCTGATGACCCTAAAAGCCCATCATATAAGGGATCTCCTTCTGCGACATAGTGCTTATCTGGCTCTGCAAACAGCAGCCTCCCAACAAGGTACCTCCCCCACCCTATGCCTTCTCTGCCTCCCCACTGAATCTCTTAGAAGCCAGTCATTAAGACTGTCTCAGGGTAGATATTATACTGACACATCCTCTGCTCCAGCTGGCAAGCTGACGGAAGAAGCTCCCATCAAATTTTTAAGACTAGTTAAGCCTCTTATTTCTTTCACTAGTTTTTTCATGTAGATTTCTTTCCTCCTAATAATAGGAAGGTAGGAATGACATGATAGAAAAAGCTCAGAAGGCAGGAGACCTAGGCCCTAGCCCTATTATTAAATTGTTGTATGACCTTGAATACCACACTTCTCTTCTCTTGGCTCACATTTTCTAATTTGTAAAGAAAGAAGGCGTTTAATTGGTGTCGATGATGCATGAGCCCTCCTCAGGACCTACCGTGGGAAGATCCAAATGAGAAATACTTTGGATCCTCTGTATATTATTACAGCCAGAGTAGTTCTGCTTTTATTTGTCGCATATGTAAAGATCTTCCTCCTGATATTTTAGTTAAAGCAGAAGATTACATGACAAATATGTGCTTGAAATCCATTATATTTGATGATCTCCACTAAGGGTCCTGTCAACTTTATGAAAGATTATGACTAGCAAAACTGAAATGAGCAAACTTTTTACCCTTAACTTTTTCTTTACATATACATAAGGCCTTCATACTACCTTCTGGCCACCATAAGGGAATAGAGAGGGCTAGAATTCATTTGCCTAGAATAGCAGGTTGCGGAAGGGTTCGCAAAAGAGGAGGCATCTGAGCTGGACTTAAAGAAGAATAGGATTTCACTAGGTGGAATAAGGCATCTCAGGTAGAGGCATGAGGCAGAAAGGTAGGAAAAAAGACACTGCTGTTTGTGTTCTTGGGATGGATTTGGTGTATGATGAAAAGTAGAAGAGTGAGTAAGGAATGCTAGGAGATGAGGTTGGGAGGGTCACTTCATAAAGGGATTTGAATGTTAGAGTGGTGGGGATTGATGAAGAATTATAAATGCCATTTGGATCAGCCCTGTCTAATGAATTTTGAGCTCCTTTAGACTCAGGACACCCGGTCCACACAGAGTGTTTGGATGTTAACTAAGGCAATGGCAATGCTCACAAACTTAGAAGTGATTCTGATTGGAGACAACCTTGGTGACCTGGGGGTCTATGCTCATTTCTTCTTCTTAATTGGCTTGGTGTATTGGATATATGTGTAATACTTGTATAAAACAAAAGGGTAGAGGAGTGGGAGAGGCTCTGCTGATGGGCAGCAAGTCTCACGCTGTAATAAACTCAGTGGTGTCCTTGCCGTTTTAAGCTCATCAGAGGTAGAAGTGGCAAGATTGTAATTTTACCTCCTGTGTGAAAAATTAGAGTCAGCTTTGTGGCTCAGCCTTCCCAGCTTTTCCCCTTAAAGGAGCTCTTCATTCTGTCCCCAGAAACATATGTTTACTTGTAATGCATTCCATTTATGGTATTTGGAGCATTGGGCCTTTTCATTCTCCTGTCAAACACCCTTCTCTCTGCCTAGAGAGCTTCAGAGCCCGTGAATTATATTGGGTTGGATATCAGCTTCCTAATTAAACATATATGAAAAACATGCCACTCATTCATTCCCTTTTTATTATTTGTGATCTTGAATTGTCCCTAGATCCCATAATATTCCCACCCTTGTTGAGGAAAGAGTTCAGATTGGGGCATAGTACCTGATTACTTGGGGCCACTGTCAGCATCACCTATTTTACAAAGCAGAAGTAGTGAACTGACATTGATTGAAAAGTTGCTGTGACCAGGCACTTTGTCTATGTTATCTCATTGAATCCTTATGTTGTCAAAGAGGCACTATCTCCATTTTACATATGAGCAGATGGTTAAGTAGCTTCCCCAAAGTCACATAGAGATAGAAAGTAGTGAATGAGGATTTGAATTTTTGGCTGAATTTTAAAAAATCTATGTTTCTTTCAATTCATGCCTCTGAGAGCAGAATAATTGTACTATTAATATTTTGTAGTTCAGTGGAAAAAAGTTTTGGCAGAGGACTTTAGGCATCAGCACTTCATGAAGCATACAGAGGAAAGAAGTTATAAGCAATTCTAGTATTTCTTTACTTTGAGAATTAAACAGACTCCCAAATGTGACCAGTGGGGAGTATACATAAATTCCAACTGTGAGGCAGAGTAGGGTGTAAGAGACTAACGTGATGTACAGCTGCTTTTTTTCCAAATTGAAATATTATTTGTATACCATACAATTTATCCTTTTAAAGTGTACAGTTCGTGTGGTTTTAGTATCACAAAATCATGAAACCATCACCACCATCTAATTCCAGAATATCTTCATCACCCCCAAAATAAACCATACACCTCTTAGCAGTCATTCCCCATTGCTCCTTCCCCCAGCCCCAGACATCCACTAATATACTCTCTGTCTTTGTGGATTTGCCTATTCTAAACATGTTATATAAATGAAAGGATACAATATGTGGCTTTTTGTGTATCGCTTCTTTCAATTTAGCATAACGTTTTCAAGGTTCATCAACATTATAGCATGTGTTAATACTTCACTTCTTTTTATGGACTTTTAATTACTTTCATACAGTATTCCATAATGTAGCTATACTATATTTTATTTATCTATTTATCAGTTGATGGATATTTGGGTTGTTTTCACTTCTGTGCATTTATGAGTAATGCTGTCATGAACGTGTGTGTACAAGTTGTTGTGTAAACATATGTTTTCAGTTCTCTCAGGTATATACCTAGGAGTGGAATTGCTAGGCCATACAGTAACTCAGCGTTTAACTTTTGGTACTGCCAGATTGTTTTCCAAAGTGGCTGCACCATTTTATATTCCCATCAGTCATTTATGATGGTTCCACTTTCTTTCCAACACTTGTTATTGTGTGTCTTTTATTATAGCCATCCTAGTTTGTGTGAAGTGCTATCTCACTATGGCTTTGGTTTGCATTTCCCTAGTGTTTAATAATGTTGACCATCTTTCCATGCACTTATTGACTACTTCTGTATCTTTTTTTTTGAGTTGGAGTCCCACTCTGTTGCCAAGACTGGAGTACAGTGGCACACTCCTGGCCATTGCAGTCTCTACCTGCTGGGCTCAGGCGATCCTTCCACCTCAGTTCCACCTGGTAGCTGGAACTACAAGCGCGTACTACCACTCCCAGATAACTAATTTTTTTGATTTATTGTAGAGATGAGGTCTCGCCAAGTTGCCCGGGTGGGTCTCAAACCAGCAGACTCAGGGATTCCACTTGCCTCGGCTTCCCAAAGTGCTGGGATTATAGGCTGAGCCACCGAGCCCAACCTACTTTTATATCTTTTTTTAAGAAACATCTATTTAATTCCTTTTCCCATTTTTTTTGATTGGGCTAATTGGGTTAGCTTAACTGGTTTTTGTTGTTGTTGTTGAGTTACAAGAGTTCTTTATATGTTCTAGATACAAATACTGTCCTAGTCTGTTTTATGTTGCTATGACAAAATACCCACAGAGTAGGTATTTGATAAAGAAAAGAAATTTATTTCTCACAGTTTTCAAGGCTCAGAAGAATAAAATTAAAAGGTTACATCTGGAGAGGGTCTTCTTGCTGCATTATAACATGGTAGAAGGCATCACACACACGTGACAGCATGCAAAAGAATGAGCAAATGATGGACCAAACTTATCCTTTATCAGAAACTCCTGTGACAACTAACCCACTCCCATGATAACAGCATTAATTCATTAAGAGACCTAATCATCTCTTGAAAATTTCACCTCATAGCCAGGCTTGGTGGCTCCGCCTGTAATCCCGCGCTTTGGGAGGCTGAGATGAGTGGATTGCCTGAGCCCGCAGGTTCGAGACCCACCTGGGCAACTTGGCGAGACCTCATCTGTACAATAAATCAAAAAATTAGCCAGGCGTGGTAGCGCACACCTGTAGTTCCAGCTACTGGAAGACTGAGGCAGAAGGATCGCCGGAGCCTAGCAGGTCGAGGCCGCAGTGGCCAGGAGCGGCCTCTGCACTCCAGTCTGGGTGACAGAGTGAGACTCCAACTCAAAAAAAAAAAGAAAAATTCCACCTCATAACACTGTTGCATTGAGGATTAAATTCCTAAAGCATGAACTTTGGGAGACATACTCAAACCACGGTATTCCACATCAGCCCCCAACATTCATGTCCTTCTCACATGCAAAATAATTCATTCCATCCCAGCTGCCTCAGGTTTAACTTGTTCCAGCATCAACTCAAAGGTCCAAAGTCCAGAGTCGCATCTAAATCAGATCTGAAACCTAAAGCACAATTTATCCTGAGACACTTTCTTTTCAGCGATGAGCCTGTGAACTCAAAACAAGTTACTTACTTCCAAAATACAATGGTAGACAGGCATAGGATAGATGAAATAGGCAAGAAAAAAGGATGATTGGTTCCAAGTAAGTCCAAAACACAATAGGGCAAACAACATTAAATCTGAAGGCTTCAGAATAACCTTCCTGGACTCCTGGGCACACTTGGTCAGGGACTGGGTCCCCAAAGTCTCTGGTATCTCTACCTCTATGGCTTTATTAAGCTCAGATTATCCAGCAGTGCTCACAAGTTGGAGTCTCATGCCTGCTGCTCTCTCTGGCTGGAGTTTCACATTGGTAGCTCTACAGTTCTGTAGTTTTGTGGGGCTGCCCCACTCCCATGGCTCCACTAGGCATTGCCATAATAAGTACTCTCTGTGGTGGTCTTGCTCCTATGGCTTTACTAGGCATTGTTCTAGTAAGGGCTCACTGCAGTGCTCTGTCCCTAGTCTCTGCCTGGGCTCCCAGGTTGTTTGTGACATCCTTTGAAATCTGGGAGGGGGCTACTATGGCCCCACAGCTCTAGCATTCTGCCCATCTGCAGATTCAGTGCCAGTGGACACCACCGAGGCTTACCACTTATACCCTCCTGAGCTGCAGCCCAACCTGCACCCAGGGTTGCATGAGCCACAGGTAGGGTGGCTGAGGAGCAATGTGCTGAAATGGGGGAGCAGAGTACCGAAGCAGCCCTGGAAAGGGAGCCCATGGAGGATGGCGCAGGCCCATTGTTGAAACCATTCTGCTTTCTTAGAGCTCTGGGCCTGTTATGGGAGACTTGAAGATTCTTGAAATGCCTTGGGAGTCATTTTCAAGTCTTGATGAATAGCACCTAGCTTCTTTCTCTGTCTCCTTTTTTTTTTTTTTTTTTTGAGAAAGCAGGATTTATTGAGAGGACAGAATAGCTCCCCCTGTTAGAGGGGACCCAAAGAAGTTGGCGGCTTCTTTCTCTCTTTACTGATCTCTTTACTAAATGGTGGATTGGCTACATCCTTAATATTTCCTCCCAGACACACGTTTTTATCGTTTATTGGTTAAGCTGAGAGTTTTCCAGATCTTTTGTTCTGCTTCCTTTTTCATTATAAATTCTTTCTAAATGATTTTTCTTCTTTCATTTTACCTTAAGTGGCTAAAAGAAGCCATGAAGCACCTTGAATGCTTTGCTGCTTAGATGTTTCTCCTGCCAGATATGCTAGTTTATTAGTCTTATATTCTTCATTCCACAAAGTCCTAGGATAGGAATACAATTCCGTCAAGTTCTTTGCAACTGTATAATAAGGATGGCCTTTACTTGTGTCTCTAATACCTTATTCCTCATTTATATCTTAAACCTCATCATCAGAATTGCCTTTACTATTCATATTTCTGCCAACATTCTGATCACAGCCACTTAAGTAATCCCAAAGAAGATTTAGACTGTCCCTACAACTCTCATGTTCTTCTAAGCCCTCACCAGAATTGCCCTTAGTGCTCTAGTCATGGCAATTTGAGTTTTTTTCTAGGCTGCTCCTCCAAATTCTTGTTACTTAGTTCCAAAGATGCATCACATTTTCAGGTATTTGTTATAGCAACAGCTTCACTTTTCGGCACTAGTTTTTTGTCTTAATCTATTTTGTGATGCTATAACAGAATACCACAAACTGGGTAATATATAAAGGAAAAAAATATTTCTCATAATTCTGGAGGCTAGGAAGTCCAGGATCCAGGGGCTATATGTGATGAAGGTCTTCTTGCTGTGTCATAATATGGCAGAAGGCATCACATTGTTGAGAGAGTGAGAGCGAGAGCCAGAGCGAGAGTGAGGGAGAGGGACAGGGAGAGGGAGAGTAAGTGCTGGAGGGGAAAGGAGTAGAACTCATTTCTTTATCAGGAACCTATTCCTGAAATAACCCTTTCCCACAATAGCAGCATCAATCCATTCATGAGGGCAGAGGTCCTACCTCTCAACATTGTTGGTTTGGGGATTAAGTTTCTAACACAGGAACTTTGGAGACACTTTCAAACCATATCAAAAACCTTACCAGATATATGATTTGCAAATATTTTTTCCATTCTGTGGCTTACTGTTTCACCCTTGATATAATATTCTTTGAAGCATAAGTTTTAAATTTTGATGAAAAGTTGAATTTATCTGTTTTTCTTTTGTTACTTGTGTTTTTTGTTTATATCTAAGAAACCATTGCCTAATCCAAGATCACAAATATTTATACCTGCGTTTTTTCTAAAAGTTTTATAGTTTTATTTTTCATATTTAAGTCTTTGATCCATTTTGCCTTTATTTTAATTTTAATTTTAAAGAAGTGGGGTACAATTCAGGGTTAGATATACAAATGTTCATTATGCAGGCACCCTTGTTGATGAGGTGTGTCCCCCCCTTCCCCAGGCAGATTCCCACTACTGCCAGCCCTTCTTCCCTGCCTTCCTCCCAGCAGTTTCCCGCTACTACCAATCCTTTTCTTATAGTATTACGATAATTGCTCAAGGTCCGCTTATCAGTGAGAACATGTGATACTCATTTTTTTTGTTTCTGTGAAAGATCACTCAGTATTATAGACTCTAAGTCCATTCAGGTTGCTGTGATTTTTTTCTTCTTTATGGCTGCATAATATTCCATCATGTATATGTGCCACTTTTAAAAAATCCAGTCCTTTTTAAAATCCAGCATGGTTGGTTCCATGTTCTTGCTACTGTGAACAATGCTGTGACAAACATACATGTGCAGATACCATTTTATAGAGTGATTTGAGTTCTTCCAGGTATATTCCCAGTAGGGGGGTTGCAGGGTCATATGGAAGGTCGATTTTAGATCTTTTAGGAACTACCTTTATTTTTGTATATGGTGTGAAGTAGGAGTCCAACTTCATTTTTTAGCATGTGGATATCTATTTTCCCAGAACCATTTGTTGAAAAGACTCTTCTTCCCCATCGAATTGTCTTGACATCCTTGTCAAAAATCAGTTCACCATAGAATTATAGGTTCATTTTTGAATTCTCAATTCTATTCCATTGAGCCAATGAACTGCAGTGATACATTGTCTACCCTAATATCAGTATCACACTACCTTTATTACTGTAACCTTGTAGTAAGTTTTGAAATCGGAAAGAGTGAATCATCCAACTTTGTTGTTTTTAGGATTTTTTTGTGTGTAGCTATTCTAGGTCCTTTTAATTTCCATATGTATTTTAGGATTAGCTTGTCAATATCTGCAAAAAAGGCAGCTGGAATAATGATGGGGATTGCTTTAAATATATAGGTTATTTTGGAGATTATTGCCATCTAGTAACTCTTCCAACTCCTGAATGCAGATTAAAAAAATTATTTTGGGCTTTAATTTCTCTCAGCAATATTTTTATAGTTTTCAGTGTTTATTTCATTTTTTGATTATTCATTGCTAGTATATATAAATACAACTGATTATTGTGTATTGATTGTGTATCTTGCAATCTTGTTTAACTCGTTTATTAGCTCTAACCGTGTGTGTATTCCTTAGAACTTTCTATATACAAAATCATGTCATCTGTAAATGGAGAAAATTTTAATTCTTCCTTTCCAATTTGGATGCCTTTTATTTCTTTCTCATGCCTAATTGTTCTGACTAAAACCTTGAGTACAATGTTGAACAGAAGTAGAGGAAGCAGACATTCTTTTTTTTTTTTTTTTTGAGTTGGAGTCTCACTCTGTTGCCCAGACTGGAGTGCAGTGGCCGCTCCCGGCCACCGCAGCCTTGACCCGCTGGGCTCTGGTGATCCCTCCGCCTCAGCCTTCCAAGTAGCCGGAATTACAGGCATGCGCCACCACGCCCAGCTGATTTTTTGATTTATTGTAGAGATGAGGTCTCGCCAAGTTGCCAGGCGGGTCTTGAACCCGTGGGCTCAGGCAATCCACTCACCTCAGCCTCCCAAGGTGCGGGATTACAGGCTGAGCCACCGAGCCCGGCTTCTTCTTTTTTTTTTTTTTAACCAGGCTGGAGTGTAGGGCACACTCAGTCACACCAGTGTCGACCTGCTGGGCTCCAGCAATCCTTGCTTCTCAGCCTTCCAAGTAGCTGGAACTACAGGCACGCGCTACCACAACTGGCTAATGTTTTATTTATTGTAGAGACGAGGTCTTGCCAAGTTGCCAGGGCTGATCTCGAATCTAAGGGCTCAGGCAATCCACTTGCTTCAGCCTTTCAAAGTGCTGGGATTATAGGCTGAGCCACCAAGCCTGGCCTTTTTTTTTTTTTTTGGAGTTGGAGTCTCACTCAATCGCCCAGGTTGGAGTGCAATGGCATGCTCATGGCCACCCCAGCATCGACCCACTGGGCTCAGGCAATCTTCTGCCTCATCCTTCCAAGTAGCCGGAACTACAGGCACGCGCTACCTTGCCCAGCTAATTTTTTTTATTTATTGTAGAGATGAGATCTTGCCGAGTTGCCCAGACTGGTCTCGAATCCATGGGCTCAGGCAATCCTCTCACTGACATCCTTGTTTTATTCTTGATCTTTGGAGAAAGTGTTTAGTCTTTCACTATTAGTGTAATGCTAATTGTGCTGTTTTCATAGATGCCCTTTATTAGGTTGAGGAAGTTTCCTTTGATTTCTAGGTTGTTTAGAATTTTTATGATGAAAGGGTGTTGGATTTTGTCACATGCTTTTTCTGTGTCTACTGAGATAACTGTTTTCTGTCTTTTATTCTGTTAGTATGATGTGTTGCACTGACTGATGTTTATACATTGAAGCAATCTTGTATTTTTGGAATAAATGTCATTTAGTTGTGGTATGTAATCTTTGATCTGTTGCTAGGTTTGGTTTGCTAGCATTTTGTTTGTAACTGGGGCTTTTTGCAGCATGTGTTTAGTGGATTCTCTGACATTATGCAGAGGGAAATAGAAGGTGCTATTACTGAAACATCAGGGTTTAGGTCGAGGTTCTGTGGCTCACTGCAAAGGATGCGAAGTGTCAAGACAACGAGTATTGCCAGAGAAGAAAGCTCCTTATTCGGGTGATATCAGCTGATGAAAATGGGATATCAGTCCTTTTGTAACTTGTGTCCCATTGTGGGACTTAAGATGATTGGAATTTGATGAGACATGGGCTGGCAAGTGCGTAGTTGCAGACAGAAAAAGGCTGTGAAAATAGTCAAATCCGAAATTGGGGATTTATATAGTGGGGAGAAGGAATGTAACCTTGTGGAGGGGGACAGGAATTTGAGAGGAGTGAGGAAGCAGTCACAATGAGTGAGGAGTTTGGCATCTCATTGTCTGGATGCAGCAATTTAGTGAGTTTCAGTCCCTTGCCTGAGGGCTGGTTTCCTGAAGAAGGAACTTAGATGAGACAAAAGTAAGTTTTAAGACCAGGAGGGTCAATTTCTATGTTTATTACCCAAAAAACCCCCATGTAAATATCAGTTCTTTGGGGAAATTTGGCCAGTTTCAGTGCCTCATATTATTTCACTAATTACTATGTGCTACCATCATGCTAAAGGTCTTACATATTTTCTCTTATTTAAACTCTACCATTGTGCTAGGTAGAGGTTACTTAATCATTCAGTGTGTATTATGTGGTGGTGTCCCTATACTGCAGATGAGAAAACAAAAGAAGCAAAGATATATTTTTTGGTCATTCCACACTTATCTTCTCTTATATAGGGACTGATGCTGCAAGGAAAAGAAATGACAGAGCCAAATAAAGCAATGGATTTTTGGAAGATGTGTCATAAGTTATTTCTGATTAAGCTAGCTTTATATATGTAGTAACAAAACTGGTTCTGTCATAGATAAGATCGTAGACTAGCGATCTTGTATCAGGTCAGAGGTTGAGGATAGGGAGGAAGGAAGTCAACTTTTTCCTAATTGTATGACTACCTTTTTATTGCGATCAGATAAGATCACTCCCTAAATCAGAACCTCTTTATGACATATTTCCTGCCTTTCAGTAGTTGGTGGTCTACTGCAAATGACATACAAGCTGTACAGTGATGTTCTGGGCCTCTTGCAGTGGCCCACATTAGTTAAATGGGCTTTGGTGTTGGGGGAGCCTCACTGCATACTTAATAATAATATGGTATAGAGTGATTATGTTATAAAGTGTGCTGATTTGGGACACAAATTGGTGATTTGTTTCCATGTGAGGAGAGACTCCATGGGTATTCATCAGTTGGATTATTATGAACTATAATCGAATTTGGTGAGGATTCAGTTTCCCAAAGATGATTGGAATTTGATGAGAGATGGACTGACAAATCTGTAATGATGATAGATGGGTTGGCAAGTCTATAATCTACAGGCAATGCAAGTAGATTTTGGAGTGGAAATAGGAGGCAGGAGATCTTTGAATTAGTGTGTTAGTCTAGTTCTGATGAACTAGATTAGAAGAGAAGAATGGTTAACACAAAATTCTGCATAGTGCAGGAGTGTATGGTAGAGAGCTTCAGTGGTATTGGCAAATTCTATTTCTTAAAATAAATAGTAGGTCCCTAAGTATTCTTTTTATTACTGGGTTTTATAACTTCTGAATATATCACATTTAAAAAATATATCCAATATTTCATTCAAAAAAGAGTATAAAGAAAGATGGAGGAATAAAGGAAGATGATCAGGTTCCGTCAAGGAACTAACATGTTAGTGATAGAAAAGCCAAGCGGACTTTGCTTAATGTAGGTTGTATTATAGTCATCTTGCCTATTTGGAGTTATTGGGGGGAATATGTGTTTCTCTGTCCTCTTCTGTAACCTATAACTGAGAGGTAATTTCTTAGAGCTGGAGCTTGGGAAGAGGAGAAAAGATAAAGCTTTGAAACAGATTTTGTTTCTACTCGGAGAAGAAAGAGGTGTGTGTGGGAGTGAGAGCTTATGTGTCCAGGCATAAAACTTGGCAGACGGCTCCCTTAGAGCAGATGGAGTGAGGATTTCATTGCCTAACAGACTGACTCAGACCTGCCTCCCTGCAGCCAGCCACTACTGTGTATGGCCTCAATCTTGTCAAAAGCTGCAGGATCGTGGTATCCCTCCTTCTACTCTAGAAGTAGTGACCTCTAACCTTCTCAGAGAAGAGCTGCCTCGGACTCGGAAGACCAAGTGTTCCTCTAAGGAGCTGATGTGTTTGATCTCGATTGTTTGCAGAGATGGTGGTTTTGGTGAAATGGACATTTCTTAGGCTGAATTATTTTTGCAGAGGCTATATGTTCCAATGTAGGTTGCTTTAGAGGGGATTTTTACATTGGTTTGGAGCTTGCCTCTGTGTCCTCCAAGCTGCTTTTCTGCCTAGAGATTATGAGAAATATGAAATGGAAGATTCTGTGAAATCCTGTGCTTGGTTTAGTGAGGTCAGCACAGAGGAAAAGAAAAAAAAAAAAGTAACCCAGGGAAAGATTTAGAATTATTGTCTAAGAAATAAGCAGTTTTCCAGAAATTACAGATCCCTCTGCCAGTCACGATTTTAGCAACTGGTGAGGAGGAACATGTTTGGGATTAGAGCCACAGCCTTTTAGTTCGTGTCTTTGCCTTTAGTCTCTCCCCTGCCAGTCTATGCTGAAAATGCTGCCAGGCTTTTCCCCCCTAAAATCTTGATTTCATCATGGCACTTTCCATTCAGATATTCTAGTTGTCGCTGCTCTGCATCAAGTCTAGGCATACTGTTTAGCTTTGAAATTTGTTACATGTGACCTTATGTCTTATCTTCCTCCCCAGCATTTACCATCTGTACATGACCGGTTGGGTTTTTTGTCCCTTTGTTCCCCAAGATATAATATTCATTTCCACTTACATCTCTTGCTCAAAACATTCCTCCTCTAGCTAAATCTTACCTGTCCTATAAAACTTAACTCATTTCTTCCTCCTTCAAGCTAGCCTTGATCTCTTCTTTGTTCTATCAGACATGTATAGCATTTTCCAAATAATTTAGTGGCAAATTATTTTATATTTTTTGTTTTAGTGTTGGAGTATAAGCCTTCTGAAGTAATGGAACATGTTTCCTTCTCTTATCTCCCATGGAATTTAAGATTGCACTTGGTACATCTGTACATTTTGTTAAATAATTAAGCATTGAAAGCATTTTATAAATAATAATTAGTATTTGTATATCATTTGAAGGTTTACAAAATGCTTTCACATGTATTATCTTTCTTAATTCTGTCCCAAATTTTGTTATATTTCCATTTAAAGATCAATAAATTGAAGTTGAAGTAATTTGCCCAAGGTCTCACATTGATTGGCATAGACAGGACTAGAGCCCAAGTTTTGGGTCTGTTAAAAATACTGACTTGCCTAGAGTTTTCTTGAAATCTCAGTTTTCTTTAAGGATTTGTAGATATTGTTTTTCAATATCATGAAATTATCTTGGAAGCTCTAAGAAAAGGTAATGTCTTACCGTGAATTAGACAGTTATGAGACCTAAGAATGTTTAGATGCAAATCAATCTAAAGATGGAAAGAGTAGTGGATTGAATAGTGTTCCTTTCTCTGTGCCATCCTCCATCCCCAATTCAGCTATACCCAGGACCTCAGAATGTGATTTACTTGGGAATAAGGTCTTTGAAGATATAATTAGCTAAGGATCTTAAGGTGAAATAATCTTATGTATGAGGGAGGAGCCCCCAAAACCAGAGTTTATTGGTAAAAAAAAAAAATCTGTATTCTTACAAGTTTAAACTTCAGTCACCTTCAGAGTACTCTCCGTTTGATGCAATACATGGAATGTTTTCTCCAGTGCTCAAAAGTTTTTGAACTCGCTAATTTTTATGCCTTTTGTGCTTTTGCTGTTTTTTGTTTCACCTCTTCCACATTGGTGAAATGTTGCCCTTTGAGAACTTTTTTCACCTGGGAAAACAAAAGGTACTCAGGGTGAGACTGGGTGAATTAGGAAGGGTAGGATCATGGGGGTCATGCTGATTTTGGTCAAAAACTGCTGAACACTCAGTGCTGTTTGGGCTGGTGTGCTCCTAGGTCACCTATCATGAGATGGGCAGACACACTGAAAGAATCTAAAAAAAAAAAAAAAATTCGCTGAAGCTGAATGCTGTCTCTCACAATAATGTTAGTTGGTACACTGATGTTGATGGGTTCCTAGAACACTTACCTAGCAACAGAAGCCTGTGATACGAGGGGCCTACCGTCCAAAAAATAATTCTGGGGTTTTTGGGTTCCCTCTTCATGTAAGGTAGATCCTAAATTAAATGGCTAGGGCCCTTATATGAAGAAGAGAAGATACAGACATCAGTACAGAGAGGAGGAGGCTGTGTAAAGTTGAAGACAGAGATTGAAGCTATGCATTTACAAGCCAGGGAACAGCAAGGATTGTTGAAAGGCACCAGAAACTGGAAGAAGCAAAGAATGGATGATATCCTACAGCCTTCAGAGGAAATGTAGCCTTGCCAACATCTTGATTTTAGACTTGTAGCCACAAAAATTGTGAAAGAGTACATTTTACTTTTTTAAGCCACAAATTTGTGGTAATTGGTTATGGCAACCTTAGGATACCAATGCAGAAGGGAAGAAAAATTAACATTTCCTGAAAGGTCTCCTATATACCAGGCATTTTCTAGGCACTTTAATATTTTATCTTATCTCCTAACAACCTTATGTGGGTAGGGGTTATTTACCCATATTTTACAGGTCAGAAAAATAAGACTCTGAAGGATAAAATAGAAAGCTTGTGTTCTGGGAATATTTTCTCATTTTGTTTTCAGCTGTATATTTTCTTCTGTTTGTTTCCTGAAGAATTTAGTATGTGGCTGTATGAGTGACTGGGCATTAAATTGTGTTGGTCCATCCCTACTGGTTTGGTTAAATATGTGTAAGGTGGATTGGTCAAAGGAGGGCCAGAGGTCTCTAATGACCTTTCCTCTAGGGTAGTCTTTTAGCATCTGTCTTCCCTCACATCTTTATCTATTCTTCATCTACCGCATAGTCATACCTCCTTCATGAAACTTTTCTAGATTTCTCTTTACCTGATAGTTTCTCTTTTTCTCTGCTTCTCTTTCATCTGAAACTCCATAGCAGTTTATCCGCTTCAATTTTATTTTACTTATTGCAGCCTACCTTTTATTATGTGGTTTCTTCCTTGTCATATTTGCCCAAGTATATTGTAGGTCTCCTGAGGATGGAGATCTTATCTTGACCACTTTATATTAATATCTTCATATTACCCTCAATCTTGAGAAATTCTTACTTATAACATTAGTTAATTGTTAAGTTTCTATTTTCTTTTTCTCTCTCTTTCCCACTTTCCAGGTACCTATGCCATCCTGTAGACAGCACAGTCTATCTCATTATCCTCTGTAGTGTACCCCCACACCCTCTTTGGGTTTTGTCCTCTGACTGTCATTTGACTCTATTCTGAGATGATTGCTGTGCTCTATTTCCATATCATTCTTTTTAAGAAATTATTTATTATAGAGCTGTGGGGTATAAGTGGGGGTTTACTATATAATCAGGCTGCATGCAGGTGTAGTTTGGGCTTCTAATTGGCCCTCACTCCCCCTGGTAGTGGACCCAGGTACCCATTGTGTAGTCTCGTGCTCCCTACCTTTCTCACCACCCCCAGCAGTGCCCAGCGACTAATCCCATCTTTGTGCTAATGTGACTAGTGTTCAGGGCCCACTTATGAGTGAGAACATGTGGTATTCAGTTCTTTGTTTCTGTGGTAGATCACTTAGTATGATGGTCTCAAACTGCATCCAAGTTGCTGCGATGGCCATGATTTTGTTCTTTTTTATGACTGTGTAATACTCCATTGTGTATATATACATTTTTTTTTTAATCCAGTCCACTTTGATGGGCAATAGGGTTGGTTCCATATTTTTGCTGTTGTGAATAGTGCAGCAATAAACATGTGTGTATAGGTGTTTGTTTGGTAGGGTGATTTATGTTCTTCCACCTATATTCACGGGAGAGGGGTTACTGGATAGTATGGAAGATCAATTTTTAGTTCTTTTAGAAATTGCCACACGGCTTTTCATAGAGGTTACACTAGTTTACATTCCCACCAACAGCGTAGAAGCATTCCCTTTTCTCCACATCTGTGCCAGCACCTGTTGTTTTTTGACTTGTTAATGATAGCCATCCTTACTGGAGTTAGGTAATATCTCACTGTAGTGTTGGTCTGCCTTTCTCTGATTATTGGTGAGACTGAGCATTTTTTCATGTGTCTGTTGGCTGCTTGTATGTCAGCTTTTGAGAAGTCTTCATGTCCTTTGCATACTGTTTAATGGGATTGTTTCTTTTTTTCTTTCACTTCTTTTGTGTTCCTTGTGGATCCTGGATGTCAGGGCTTTGTCAGATACATTATTTGCAAATATTTTTCCCCATATCACTCTTTCGCAGTGAATTATATTCATGTTACATATCTGCCCCCCCAACTGCAAAACTCTCCAAAAGGAAAGGTTCTTCTTGCTCATTTTAATACCCCAAATTCTTAGTTTTTTGCTTCATATTCATCAAATGCTGATTGAGTGAGTACATTAAAGGTATTTTTCTAGGAAAACTTGTAGCCCAATAGTACTTCCAATTCTAATTGATTTTTTTTTTTTTTTTTTTTTTTTTTTTTGAGTTGGAGTCTCACTCTTGTCGCCCAGACTGGAGTGCAGTGGCCGCTCCCGGCCACCGCAGCCTTGACCTGCTGGGCTCCTCAGCCTTCCGAGTAGCCGGAATTACAGGCATGCGCTACCATGCCCGGCTGATTTTTTTTTTTTTGATTTATTGTAGAGGTGAGGTCTCGCTGCCCAGGCGGGTCTCGAACCCTCGGGCTCAGGCAATCCACTCACCTCAGCCCAGCCTCCCAAAGGCGCGGGATTACAGGCTGAGCCACCGAGCCCGGCTTCCAATTGAATTTAATGGTTGAATTAAAAAATATATCAAGGAGTACTAACTGCATTTCTTTGGAGTCTATGTTACCCCCAACAGGAGTGTGTGTGTGTATGTGTTTGTGTGTGTGTATGTGTGTATGATGAAAAGAGAGTGAGGTAGAGGCCTGGGTTGGGAGCCTTTTGATTCTCCTTATATTCAACCTTATTAGGTTACCCTCTATTTTGTATGGTTGGTCCTGCCAGGTGTAGATGAGAAGTAGATCATAAGGCCAAGATCATCTTGAATGATGATACTGAAATTCTCCATACGGAGCAGAATTATTTCCCAAAGAACTTTGTAAAGAGATCTTTTCATGAAAATAGCTTTTAAGAAGCAAAGTAAAACATTTTAAGCTTCAGATAATTCAAGACTGATTGAGATACTCTTTTAGAGTTTGTTCCTTCAGAGGAGTAGCATAGTATAATAGGAAGAACACTGAATTGATATTCACAATGCAAGTTCTTGCCCCAGATCTGATTTTAATTTGTTATATCATTATGGTGGACTCTTGCTGTTTTTGTCTCCCAGTATCCACTTCCCCTTCTTTTAGTACTAGGGTCCAGGTTTTCTTCTTCTTTAGAACTCAGATTTTGTGCTTTGGACAGATCTCATTTCATTCCTGGATCCAGGGGTGGGCATGCGATTCATGCCCTGCTAATTAGAGTATTCTATTCTTCTGATCATGTAGATTGATTTAGAGATAAACACCAGTCGCAGTTTGAATCTGTTATTCTGACTTTTGATCAAATTTGTTGAAAAATGTATTCTTTTTACATTGGGCATGAACATAGGAGGATGTAAGTCTGGGGTCCTCAGGAGAAGTTTGGCCTGAGTGTGAAGCCAAAATGGAGATGAATTCCTAAAATTTGTTGAACTCAAAACTTGGACTATAAAAATATGTGAATTGGTAAATTATTATTATTATTATTATTATTTTTGGGTTGGATTCTCACTCTGTCATCCAGGCTGGAGTGCAGTGGCATGCTCACAGCCACTGTAGCCTCGACCTGCTGGGCTCAGACTTCTACCTCAACCTTCCAAGTAGCTGGAACTACAGCTGTGTGCCATCATACCCGGCTAATTATTTTTTGACTTATTGTTGAGAAGAGGTCTCACCAAGTTGCCCAGGCTGGTCTCGAACCTGTGGTCTCAGACAGTCCTCTCACCTTGGCCTCCCAAAGTGCTGAGATTACAGATGTGAGCTACTGCACCTGGCCAGTAAATTATTTTTTGACCTAGTTTACACTTGGAAGTATAAAAGAGTCCTCATTGAAAAAATGACTTTAGACAAACTTATCTGAGCCTTTTTTCCCTTATCTTTAAAATGAGTACACTGGATAGGAGGATGATGGCTGACATGAGGCAGCTAGAGTGTGCTTCTCCTATGAAGTAATACAAGACAAAGTTTCCTCAGCACCCTGAGAGAAACTGGGCCAGCAACATACCCCATGACTCATCACAAAAAGTTATAATAAACACATAGTGCAAAAAAAAAGAAAAATCCATTGACCTGGACTGGAACTAACTAGACTCTTGTCTGGACCACACATACCACAGGCATCCTCCAGACGCAGTGGGAAAGGTGAGTGAGGGAAATTCAGGAGTTCTATGCTCCTGCTATGGACTTAGAGGGCCCTGAGCCTATGGGACTCCAGTACCTCATGGAAAAACTACTTTACCCATAGCCATCCTCTGCCAAAACCCACATGGAGTGGTGCAGCATCAGCTGCTGTAGCCCAGGAACTCAATCCTTGCACTGCTGCTTTGTAGCTGACCTTAGAGGAGATGGGCCCCAAGGACAAACTGTGCTCTTGCTGTGGACTTAGAGGGCCTCCTGAGCCTTGCAGATTCCAGTCCCCCATGGGAAACTACCTTACCCACACTGTGCTCTGCCAAAACCCATGTGGAGTGGTGCGGTCTCAGCTTTCTTAGCCCAGGAGCTCAACCCTTACATGGCTCCTTTTTAGCTGACCCGAGAGGGGACAGGCCCCAAGGGCAAACTCCGCAGGAATTCTGTGCTCCTGCCATGGACTTGGAAGGCCCCTTAAGCCTTGCAAGGCTCCAGTTCCTCATGGAAACTCTCTTACCCACAGCTGTGCTCTGTCAAAACCCACGTAGAGGGGTACAGCCCCAGTTGCCATAGCTCAGGAACTCAACCCTTGCATGGCTGCTTTCTAGCTGGTCTGGGAGGTGAAAGGCACCAAGGCCAAATGCCACAGGAGTTCTGTGCTCCTGCTTTGGAGGTGGAGGGCCTCCCGAGTCTTGCAGGACTGCAGTCCCTCATGGGAAACTGCCTTTCCCACACCTTTGCTCTGCTGAAACCCACATGGAGAGGTACAGCTCTAGTCGCCATAGCCCAGGAACTCAATCCTTGTACAGCTGCTTTCTAGCCAGCTTGGGAGGGGATAGAACCTGAAGGGCAAACTCTGCATGGCAGTCAGATCCTGAGTGGAGCGGTCTATATGAGAACACCTGAGCCTTTGATGCTGGCTGTACCTTGACATTCAGATCATAAACTGCCTGAGGCTAAGGCCAGAGCTGGTGGGATTTGTTGCCATATTAAACTGTCACTCCCCATGTAAACTCTCTGTGCCTACCTTGCACAGCAGCATTGCCCCACTGGCCTGGGACTCCCTCCTAATCCACACTGGGGTGGGCCATGAGCATGCACTTGCAGGATGCTTGAGCCCCTCTCCACCCGCACTCCCCTTGAAGGCTCAAAATAGAGAACTTGGGTAATCCCCAGAGCCTTGTCTCCCACTTAGGTTGGCTAGGCACTTTTCGGAGCAGCACACACCAGGAAGAAACCCCACAGCCACCAATGCAGCTGTCTTTTTCCTGGAAGCACCACCTCCTGGCCAGAGGTCAGCAGCAGAGCCCACCATTGGATATAATACCTCAGCTCTGGGGAAGGGCTAATCTAAGACACCAGGAAACATCACTTTCCACGCCACTCTGGCCACTCAGGATACTGTGAGCCAGTGCAGGTACTCAGCACGGGACTCGTTACAGCTGTAATTGAAAAAGGCTATATTTAATCAAGAAAACCCTAAAGTACCTAAGTCAACCCCTTGCCAACCTCAGAAAAAAATAAGAATTAGTCTACCCAAATGAGAAGGAGCTAGAATAATAATTCTGACGATATGAAAAAACAGAGTTCTCCAACACCCCCACAAGACCACACTAACTCTTCAGCAATGAAACATAATTAAAACAAAATCTTTGAAATTCCAGGCATAGAATTCAAAAGGTTGATTATAAAATTAATCAATGAGCTTTAGGAGAAAATTGAAAACCAACATAAAGAAATTTTAAAAACTATTCAGGACATAGATTTAAAACTCTCCAAAAAGACAGCTTAAAAAATAACGACAAAAACAAGGTGTGAAATTCTGGCCGGGCTCGGTGGCTCAGCCTGTAATTCCGCGCCTTTGGGAGGCTGAGGTGAGTGGATTGCCTGAGCCCGCGGGTTCAAGACCAGCCTGGGCAGGCGAGACCTCATCTCTACAATAAATCAAAAAATTAGCCAGGCGTGGTAGCGCGTGCCTGTAATTCCGGCTGCTCGGAAGGCTGAGGCAGAAGGATCACCGGAGCCCAGCAGGTCGAGGCTGCGGTGGCCGGGAGCGGGCACTGCACTCCAGTCTGGGCGACAGAGTGAGACTCCAACTCAAAAAAAAAGAAATTCTGGAAATGAAAGAGTCATTCAGAGAACTGCAAATTGCAGTGGGAAGTTTTAACTGTTGACTGGAACAAGCAGAAGAAAGGATCTCAGAACATGAATACAGGGCTTTTGAATTAATCCAAGCAGACAATAATAAAGAAAAAGAATCAAGAGAATGGAACAAAATCTCCAAGAAATGTGGGATTATGTAAAATGTTCAAACCTAAGAATCACAGATGTTTCTGAGGAAGAAGAGAAAGCAACAGGTTGAGAAAACCTATGAGGGGAGATCCAGAAATAACTGGGATCTATTTATAAAAAATTGAGTATTTATTGTTATATGTTTAAACTTCAGTCACTTTCAAAGTCCTCTTTGATGCAGTACACCTATTGAGAAACTTTTTCCACTGTTCAAAACAGTTTTCAGACTTGTCAAATTGATGTTTTCTAATGTTTCTGTCATTTTTTGCTTTACCTCTTTCACATCAGCAAAACATTTCCCTTTGAGGAGTGTTTCGACTAAGGAAACAAAAAAAGTTACTTGAGGTGAAATCAGGTGATTAGGGAGGATGGGGTACAGGATCATGTTGTTTTTTGATCAAAAACTGCTGAACACTCAGCACAGTGTAGGCAGGTGTGTAGTCATGGTGGAAGAACCAGTCACCTGTTTGCCACAGCTTGGGATGTTTCTGCCACAAACTGTGATGCAACCTTATCAAAACTTCCGGATAAAAACTTCGGTTGTTTGATCCACTGGAACAAAAATTCTGACTGTACTACAAGGGGCCCACTCTTCAAAAGATAATTCTGGTTTTTGTTTTTGTTTTTGGTTTCCCCCAAAATTATTATTCAATATTGAGAGACGAATGGAGGAAAACTTCCCTGGCCTTGCAAAGAGATTTAAACAACCAGATATAAGAAGCTCAAAGAACTCCCAAAAGATTCACTGCAAAAAATGTCATCCCAAGGCATATTATAATCTGGCTATGCAAAGTTAATGTGAGGGAAAGAATTTTAAGAGTAGTGAGACAAAATCATCAAATAACTTATAAAGGTAAACCTATCAGACTAACAGCAGACTTCTCAGTAGAAACCCTACAGGCCAGACGAGATTGGGACTCCACTGTCAATCTCCTCAAACAAAATAACAATCAGCCAACGATTTTGTATCCTACAAAAACTAAGTTTCATAGATGAAGGAGAAATAAAGTTTTTCTCAGACAAGCAAACATTGAGGGAATTTGTTACTATTAGGCTGATTCTACAAGATATATTCAAAGAAGATCTAAATACTGAAAAATTCAAAATACACCAATAAAAAATGCTGGAAATCATGAAGACCACAGGCTGTGTGGAACACCAACACAAGAGAGAAAACAAATGGATAAATAAAATTACTGTATAGTAACCAGTATGATGAATAGACCAGTACTTTGCATATCATTATTAACTCTAAAGGTACATGGTCTCAATGTCCCACTAAAAAGATAGAGACTGGCAGAATTGATTAAGAAACACGCACACACACACACACACACAACCCAAATATCTGCTGCCTCCAGGAGACCCATTTAATATATAGACTCCTATAGACTCAAGGTAAAGGGGTGGGAAAATGGTGCAAATGGAAACCAAAAAGAGCAGAAGTAGCCATTCTTATATCAGATAACAGTTAAAAAAAAATAGACAAAGATGGTTATTTTTAATTATAAAGGAATCAATCCAACAAGAAGACATAACAATTATATATATATATGCACATATATACAGATTTAACAGAATACCCATTAAATTACCAGAAGCATTCTTTTCAGATCTGAAAACAACAACACAGGAATTCATATGGAAACATAACAACCTCCAATAACCAAAACAAGCCTCAGTAAAACAAAAACAAAACAAAGCGAGAAGTATCACACTCCCAGACTTTAAACTTTATTATAAAGCTACAATAATCAAAACAGCCTGTTATTGGTTCCAGAACAGGCATATAGACCAGTGGAACAGGATAGAGATTCCAGAAGCAAAACATCAATTTCTCAACCAACGAATCTTCAACAAAGCCTCCACCACCAACCACTAGGGAGAGGAGAACCTATTCAATAAACGGTGCTGGGAAAACTGACTGACCACATGCAGAAGATTAAAACAAGATCTGTACCTATCACCATATACAAAAATCAACTCTAAATGGATTAATGACCTAAATGTAAAACTGCAAACTAGAAGAACCTTAGAAAATGCAGGAGACACCCTTATGGAAATTGGAACTGGCAACCAATTCCTGTTCAAAACCCCAAGTGCCCATGCCATAAGAGATAAGATAGACAAGTGGGACCTCATCAAACTGACAAGCTTCCACAAAGCCAAAGAAACCATCAAGAGAGCAGGGAGACAGCCTACAGACTGAGAAAAAAAAGATTTGCCAACTCTATGTCTGACAAAGGCCTAACATCTAGGATCTACAAGGAACTCAAATGTGCCAAAAAGAAAAAAACGAACAGCCCCATTACATAGTGGGCAAACGATATGAATAGACACTTCTCAAAAGAAGACATACGAGCAGCCAACAGATGCGTGAAAAAATGCTCGACCTCACTAGTCATTAAAGAAATGCAAACTAAAATCACACTGAGATACCACCTAACTCTGGTCAGGATGGCCATCATCAATAACTCAAAAAACAACAGATGTTGGGGGGAAGCGGGGAAAAGGGAACAGTTCTACACTGTTGATGGGAGTGTAAACTAATACAACCTCTGTGGAAAACAGTTTGGTGATTCCTAAAAGATCTAAAAACCAACCTTCCATATGACCTGCAATCCCCCTACTGTTAATATACCTGGAGGAACTCAGATCACTCTGTGAAAAAGATACCTGCACATGTACGTTTATTTCAGCATTGTTCACAATAGCAAAAACATGGAATCAACCATGCTGCCTATTGAAATAGTACTGGGTCAAAAAAATGTGGTACATATATATGATGGAATATTACGCAACCATAAAGAAGGACAAAATTATGAACTTCATAGCAACTTGGATGGACTTAAAGTCTATAATACTGAGTGATCTATCACAGAAACAAAGAACTGAGTATTACATGTTCTCACTCATAAGTGGACCTTGAACAATATCATAATACTATGTGAAAAGGATTGGTGGTAGCGAGAAATGGGGGGGGAGGGGTACACTTCATCAACAAGGATACCTGCATAATGAACTTGTATCCCACATCTTTAAACTAAAAAAAAATAAAAAATATATATACACCCAACACCAGAGCCTTTATCTTTCTTTTTTTTGAGTTGGCGTCTCACTCTGTCACCCAGGCTGGAGTGCAGTGGCATGCTCCCGGCCACCCCAGCATTGACCTGCTTGGCTCTGGTGATTCTTCTACCTCAGCCTTCCAAGTAGCCAGAACCATAGGCGTGCGCTACCATGCCCAACTAATTATTTATTTATTTACTGTAGAGACTTGGTCTCGTCATGTCTCTCACCCAGGATGGTCTTATTTTTTTTCCCCAGGATGGTCTTGAACCCGCAGGCTCAGGCAATCCTCTCGCCTCAGCCTCCTAATGTGTTTGGGATTACAGGCTTGAGCCACCATGCCTGGCCTGAGCCCCCATCTTTAGAAAACAAATTCTCCTAGATCTAAATAAAGAGATAGACAGCAATGCGGTAATAATGGGAAACTTCAGTACTCCATTGACAGCAACAGACAAATCATCAAGGCACAAAATCAACAAAGAACCGTTGGAGTTAAACCAACCCTTGAGCAAATGGAACTAATAGACATCCAGAGAACCTTCCACCCCAAGGCTTCAGAGTATACATTTTTCTCATCAACACGTGGAACATTCTCCAACGTAGACTATATGATAGGCTACTAATCAAGTCTTAATAAACTAAAAAAATCAAAATCATATCAGGTACCTTCTCTGACCATAATGGAATAAAACTGGAAATTAACTCCAAGAGGAACTCATGAAAGCAAACAAAAACATGGAAGTTAAACAGTCTGCTCCTGAATGATCCTTGGATCAACAATGAAATTAATATGGAAATTAAAAAATTTATTGAAACAAATGATAATGAATAAAGTTATCAAAACCTCTGGGACATAACCAAAGCTGTGCTCAAAGGAAAATTTATAGTGTTTAAGGCCTACATTAATAAGACTGAAAGATTGCATATCAACAACCTAACATCACATCCCAAGGAACTAGAAAACCATGAACAAACCAAGCCCAGAGTTAGCAGAAGAAAAGAAATATCAATGATCAGAGCAGAACTAAATGAAATTCAAATTAAAAAATACAAAGGATTAATGAAACAAAAGAACCCCAAAATGAGTTCTTTGAAAAGATAAAAAAAACTGATAGACCACCAGCTAGATTAGTTAAGCAAGGAGAGGAGTTTAAATTAGTCTAATCAGAAATGAAGATGGAGACATTACAACTGATACAATTAAAATTCAAAAGATCATCTGAGACTATTTGGAACACCTTTTTGCAAACAAACTGGAAAATCTAGAGGAAAGAGATAAATTCTTGGAAACATGCAACACCCCCCCAACCTTGAATCAGGAAGAAATGGAAACCCTGAACAGACCAGTAATGACTAGCAAGATTGAAACTGTAATTCAAAGTGTCCCAACCAAAAAAAAAAGAGTTCAGGACCTGATGGACTCACAGGTGAATTCTACTAGACATTCAAAGAAGAATTAACATCAGTTTTACTGAAGCTATTCCACAAGGTTGAAGAGGAGGGAATCCTTCCTAACTCATTCTACAAGGCCAGTATCACTCTAATACCAAGGCCAGGAAAAGACACAACAACAAAAGAAAACTATGGACTGATAGCCCTTATGAACATAGACAAATCCTCAACAAAATATTGGCAAACTGAATTCAGCAGCACATTGGAAAAAAAACAAAAAACACCACAACCATAAGTGGGTTTTATCTCTGGGATGCAAGGGTGGTTTAACATATACAAACCAATAAATGTGATCTATATAAACATAATTAAAAACAAAAAACATATCATTTCAAAGATGCAGGAAGAGCATTTGATAAAATCCAGCATTCCTTCATGACATAAACCCTTAGCAAAATAGGCATAAAGGGAACATTCCTCAAAAAAAAAGTCATATATGACAAACCTAAACCCAGTGTCATTTTATTTTATTTATTTTATAAAGCAAGATTTATTGAGAGGACAGAACAGCTCCCATAGTGGGAGAGGACCTGAGGGGGTTGCCACCCAATGTCATTTTAAATTGAATGCATTCCCCCTCAGAACTGGAACAAGGCAAGGATACCCTCTTTTACCACTTCTCTTCAGCATAGTACTGGAAGTCTTTGCCAGAGCATTCAGGCAAGAAAAAGAAATAAAGTATATCCAAGTTGGAAGACAAGAAATCAAACTATCTCTGAATGCTAATGATATTATCTTATACTTAGCCAATCCTAAAGAATCCTCCAAGAGACTCGTTGACTTGATAAATGAATTTGTAACAGTTCAAGATACAAAATCAACACACACAAATCAGTAGCACTGCTGTACATCAATAGCATACAAGCTGAGAATAAAATCAAGAACTCAATTCCACTTACAATAGCAACCAAAAGCTAAAATACCTAGGAATATGTTAACCAAGGAGGTTACAAGCAAAACTCCGGTGAAAGAAATTGTAGAGGATACAAACGAATGGAGAAACATCATTTTTCACAGAATTAGAAAAAACAATCCTAAGATTCATATGGAACCAAAAAAGAGAAAATAGCCAATGCGACTCTAAGCAAAACGAACAAAGCTGAGGCATTGCATTGCCTGACTTTATACTAGAAGGCTGTAGTAATCAAAACAGCATGGTACTGGCACAGGAGCAGACACATGGTCCAATGGAAACACAATGGAGAATCCAGAAATAAACCCAAATAAATCCAGAAATAAAACCAATTGGTCTTTGACAAAGCAGGCAAAAACATACACTGGGGCAAACACGCCCTATTCAACCAATGATCCTGGGAAAATGGGATAGCTACATGCAGAAAAATGAAGCTTGATTGCTATCTCTTCTCATATACAAAAATTAACTCGAAATTGAGTAAAGACTTAAATGTCAGGCATGAAATCATAAATTTTCTAGAAGAAAACCTATGAAAACCTCTTCTGGACATCAGCCTGGGCAAAGAATTTATGGTTAAAGCTCCAAAGCAAATGCAACACAAACAAATAAGTGGGACTTAATTAAACTAAAAAGTCCTGCACAGCAAAAGTAAAAATAAAAATAAACAGCATGTAGACAACTTACAGAATGGGAGAAGATTAGAAGATAATTGCAAACTATACATCTAACAAAGGACATATCTAGAATTTACAAAAACAAAACAAAACAAAAATCAGCAAGAAAAGAGCAAATAACTCCATTAAAAAGTGGGTGAACAATATGAACAGACATCTCTCAAAAGATATACAAATGGCCAACAAACACATGAAAAAATGCTTGACATCACTAATTGTCAGGAAAATACAAATCAAAACCACTATGAGATACCACTTTACACTAGGCAAGAATGGCTATCATTAAAAAATCAAATAACAATAGATGCTGGCATGGATACAGAGAAAAGGGAATGTTTATACACTGTTGGTAGTATAAATTAATACAACCTCTGTGAGAATTGATATGGAAATTTCTCAAAGAACTAAAAGTAGGTCTATCATTTGATCCAGCAATCCCACTACTAGGTATCTACCCAAAGTTATGTTGCCTCGGCTGGTCTCAAATTCCTGGGCTCAAGCAAGACTCCCAACTTAACCTCCCAAAGTACTGGTATTATAGGCATGAGCCACTGTGCCCGGCCTGAGATAAATGATATCTTTTCATCAGAATAATCCATATTTGTGGCCTAGATATTCCTGGTGCTACTAATTGTCATTGTGTTTCCCTGTAGGTAGCTCTGCCCACTGTGACCATTGATTTTTCAGTGGATTTATAGAGTCATGGTACTGTCACTTATCATCTCTGGGAGCTTAGCCAAGTCTTCTAGTCTCTCTGAACCTTCGTTTCATCTCTTAGGATACTGATGCTGGTAACCATCTTGTTCAATTCACAAAGTCAAATGGTGAGATGAAATCAGACAAAAAGTATAATTTGGGTATTAAAGGTTAGATAGTATTCAGGTGAGGAGAGGGGAGGTAAGGCATGAATGTGAATGCCATGAGCAAAGGCAAAAAAGAATGAGAATTCTTCCATAATTGTCAAATTTGTTCAGACTGTTGGTAGAATATCCTATTTCATTTTGTCTTTTTCATTTCATGAATAATCAGGGTTTTGAAAGATTTGAAAGAAGATCCCTGTGGAAAAGTAAAACGTTTCAGAAATATGGAACACTTAGTAACTTGTCTAAAATTATTTTGCTGCAGTCAAAATAATTCTGAGAGACTATTTTCCATTATTTTAAAGAAAAGAATTAGGATAATGACTGGGTGTGGTGGCTCATGCCTGTAATCCTTGCACTTTGGGAGACTGAAGGCAGGAGGATTGCTTGAGCCCAGGAGTTTGAAACCAGCCTGGACAACATAGTGAGACCGTATCTCTATAAAAATAGAAAAGTTACATGTGCCTGTTGTCTCAGCTACTTGGGAGGCCAAGGGGGAAGGATTGCCTGTACCCAGAAGATCGAGACTGCTGTGAGCCATGATAGTGGCACTGCATTCCAGCTGGGGTGACAAAGTGAGACCTGATGCAAAAAAAGGAAAAAAACAAAACAAAACCCACCCCTCAAAAAACTAGGATAATGGATATGAGATATTTGGAATTTGATGAAAATATTTGATTAAACATAACCCTTCATTATAGGAGGAGTCCTTTTATGTTGGATCATGGTCATTTCAATTTTGTAGAAGTATGTGGAGGCACTATTTCTAAATTAGCAGTTGATGTTCCTTTTAATTATAAATCTACATAGTAGTAGTTCATACTGTGTGTGTGTGTTTTTTTGTTTTTGTTTTTGTTTTAATTTTTTTGAGTTGGAGTCTCAATCTGTCGCCCAGACTGTAGTGCAGTGGCCAGGAGCGGCTACTGCAGCCTCGACCTGCTGGGCTCTGGCGATCCTTCTGCCTCAGCCTTCCGAGTAGCCAGAATTACAGGTATGCGCTACCATGCCCGGCTGACTTTTTAATTTTATTGTAGAGATGAGGTCTCGCTAAGTTGTCCAGGCGGGTCTCGAACCCACGAGCTTAGGCAAGCCACTCACCTCCGCCTTCCAAAGCGCAGGATTACAGGCTGAGCCACCGAGCCTGGCTCATACTGTGTTCTGTAGTACATTCCTACTATTGGGAAATAAGAAAAAATACCTATAGTATAGGTTTTCTATATTGTATTGTGTTCCATGGCATTGGGTTTATATAATTCATAGGACTTCAGAGCTGAGAGAGATAATAATATAGCAAATATTTATCGAGTTCTAATTGTGTGCTGTACACTGTGCTAACCTCTTTACATATTTTATTTAATCTTCACAATGACTCGAAATCAATACAGTTGCCATTTCTATTTTATGAAATAGAAAATTAGAGAGGTTAAGAAATTTACACAAGGTCATGCAACTAAGAAGTGGTGGAGCTGGAATAACTAAAACATCTGATTGTATGTCTTAGAGATTATGTGATCCAGAGTTTCCCATCCTGGTCTCCCCAGTTATCTAGTAATGTAGAATCATGGTCCCTTAACTAACTCCTTCTTTCTTTCCTCCTTCCTTCCCTCCCTCCCTCCCTTCTCTCTTTCTCTCTTTTTTTAAATTTTGAGTCAGGGTTTCACTCTGTTTCCCAAACTGGAGTACAGTGACATGATCACAGCTCACTGTAGACTAACTCCTGGGCTCGAACCTTCCAAGTAGCTGGGACTACAGGCATTTTTAAATGGCTGTATTTTTAAATCTTAGGAAGAAACAGGGTCTCGCTGTGTTGCCCAGCCTGGTCTCGAACTCCTGGGCTCAAGAGATCCTCCTGCCTCGGCTTCCCAAAGTGCTGGGTTTATAAAGATGTGAACCGCTGTGCCTGGCAGTTTCTTTTCAGTCCAGGGCCATTCCAGTGTACTACCCCGCAGGGGTCCATGTGTGTGGTGAGCTATAAAAATGAGATTTAAAGGGAGTTTATTGCATTTAATATTTTAATGGTTTTCTTTTTTTTTTCAGTGACTGTTTAATGACTAAGAAGCGATTATAAAAAATGAGAACTGTCAGACTTTTAAGGTTTTCCTGATGCAGTAAAAGGGAGTAGATAAAAAGTAAGATAAAGTAGATAGATTGATTTGTCCTTTGCTGAAAGTAGGAATTTTGTTTGAAAAATGTAAAATGAGTTAAAATGAGATACTAAAAATGCATAAGGAAAAAATATTTCAGTTTTTTTGGGTCAAATGAGTAAATGGCTCTACTGTTTTTCAGTGTGAAACAATGACTTTTTTGTCTTTGGGAGAGTCCCTTGCTTAGAGAAACTACCACCACTGTTGATATCACTAATGACAATCATTTGAGAGATGTTTTACATTTTACAGAGTACTTTCTTTTGTTATAACCCACAGACAGAATTAGTCTTCTTATCTTTTGTATTTCCATAGTCTCCTGCATATACCCTGCATTGTACTGAATCCCTACTCCTTGACAATATCCCAGTACAGTATGCATGGTGAACTGCTTTGTGGACCCCATGGAGTTGGAGTACTGCAGTGTTGAGTGGTGGAGAGCTCAGGAATGTCTCCTAGAAGCACAGAAGAGGACTATATAATTTGAATCTGGTGGAATTAAGAAGAAGAAAGTTAAAATCTGTTATGTTTAGAAAAAAAGAAGCCTGAATTTACAGCATAGTGTAGTGGATGTAGAAGCATAGGATTTGGAGTTAGCAGACCTGAATTTGAATAACTTCCTTTCTCTATTTACCAGACATTCATTCATTCTCAAAGTGCCTTATACTTCTCCTTTATAGTATTTATTACACATGTAGCTAAGTGATTACTTGTTTAATGATTATACTTTCTACTAGGATATACATTTTATCAGGAAAGAGACTGTCAGTATAGTTCACAGTTATATTTTCTGTACTTAATACAGCAACTGGTACAGTTTAGCTGCTAGATAAATATTTGTTGAGTGAATGAATGAATGTCTGGTAAACTGGGTGGGGGTGGGGGAAATTGAATCTGAGGGAATAATAGGAGTTGGCTAGGTAAATAAGGTAATAACATACTGGGAGAGGGAACATGAATCTTCTGAAAGTGTGAAAGCACAATTAGTTTGAAGAAATACATTCCTGTGTGATTGGAATGTAGAGATGGGGAGAGTGGTGTGAGATGAGGATGAAATAAACAGAGTCATCCACAGATTATGCAGAGGCTTGTAGGCGCTGGTAAGGATTTATTCTAATACTGTAGAAATAGGAAGCTATCTAACAGTCTTGAAGGAAGAGAGCCATGATTTGATGTTCCTTTTGAAATGACTGCTCTGTCTGCCATCTAGTGGAGACTAGATGGGAGAAGAGTGGATGCTGGGAAATCATTAAAAGGCTATTGCAGAAACCCAGGTGAGAAATGATGGCTTGGACAAAGTTAATAAAAGTGGAGATGATGAAAGGTGGAATAATATAAGGTATATTTAAGAGGTAAGATCATCAGGACTTGATCATTACTTAAATGGGAGATGAAGGAGAAGAAGATATTGAAGTATACCCACTAAATTTCTGGCTACACAGCGAGGTGAGTGGAGGTGCCGTTTACTGATATGAGTAACATTGGAGGAGCCTGAAGGAATAGATTTTAGTGGGAGATGATAAGTGTTGTTTTAGACATGTGTTTGAAGTGCCTATGAGACAACGAAGTAGAGGATGATTATGGGCAGTTGGGTATATGGGTTTGTACTTCAGGAAAGCACATTGTATTCAATGACGGTTCCACGTCAGGACAGAAGAAACTACCTTATTTTTTTCATGACTGAATAGTATTTCATTGTGTATACTAAGGTACCAATTATGTGCTATAATTAACTTAAAGAAAAGGTAAATGATATGCAAAGAGAACAGTAATCAGTACTGTGAGTTTCTTTTAAGAGAAGGAGTAACTGAGGTATAGCTTACAGGTGGTTTTGGCCTTAAATAAGAGGAGGGCCACCTGATCTATTATTTTAACAGAAGGGATGGAGGAGAATATGGGTGAAGATACAGAACGTTTTGTAGATTGGATGGTGGGAAGTTGAGGACGGATCCATCTGGTGGCTTCTATTTTCTCTGTTAGGTAGGAGGGTAGGTCATCTACTGAGAAGGAGGAAGGATGATGGAAGGGGTACCGTACTGTTTCAAGGGAATGAATGTGATTTGAAATCATCATCTTTTGACCAAACACATGGTTTAGGGAGAGTTGAAGGCTTTGTTGAGGTGACAACCTGTTCTATTTTTTTTTCCTGGTATTCTTCAGCAGCTTGTGGTATAGAAGGTAGATACTTGAGCTCATCAAGGGTTTCAGGGGGTTTTATCAGATGAAGAGGATGAAGAGAAAGGAAGTTTAAGTTACTAAAATGTTAGGTTATGGAATCGAATAGGCCAGTGATTCTCAAAATTTGAATCATCAGAATTATCTGGAGAAAACAAAGGTCACTTTTACTTGTAAAACAGAAAAAACAGTTCTGATGCTTTCTTGATTGTTGTAGGTAGTAAGAAGGGAATAAGTAAATGTTGTTAATTTGAAGAAAATAGTTAACATGCTTTTTGCTTTAAGCCTTTCAGATTTAAGAAGCTTCAGTAAATCAGCAATTAACTTTTGGTTTGAGAGCTCTTTTGTTGCCTTGATACCTGATTATGAGACTCTCTTTAAGTTACATATGAGACCCTCTACAAGCGACAGCCTTTTACTTCTTTCTTATAGGAAAAATGCCTGTTAGTTTGTCTCTAGTGTATTGAGCGTTTTCTGTAACCCCAAGTGAAAGATTTAGCCTTTCTGTGCCTTTTTAAAATGAGGTAATCCATGTTTGTTACATTTTACTTTCCTAAGGGGTTATTGTGAGATTTTATTTTTCTAAACTATAATATTTTTTGAATTCTTTTCAGACTGTTTCCCATATATAAAGTCTACATTTTAGTTGTAGAACTCAGTGATATATTATAAAGATGATGATGATGATAGTTAACATTCAATGAATACTTGTTGTATGCCAGGCATTGTGCAAGTGGGTAAGATAGTCTAAGGAGTGCCTGCTTAGTGTTTTAATATAATATCTCATATGATCCTCAGAAATTTGATAAGAACATATACTATATTTCTCCCACTTAAAAAAGAGTGAATTGAGGTTTAGGAAAGGTGAGCAATATGCCAAAGTCGTGTAGCTAGTAAATGATAGCTGGGATTCAAATTAAAGTTTGTCCAATTCCAGACTCCTGCTTATAATCACTGTTATGGAATTGCAGCAGTCAACACAGTAATGACTACTTCTGGTCATTTTATTACTGGTTTATGAATTTTGCAATGACATGCAGATGTAAAAACCCTTGGAACCTGTGTGTCAGTCTTCTGAGTTATGTGTAAGATGGGATTGACAGGATTTTGTGAATGTGCAGGTAAGGATGTTGAAATTAGAAGCACTTGAGGATTAGAAATACTCACAGACTCATCTTTCTCATTCGTTGGACAAATACCAGGGAGACCAAAAAATGTCTACACATTTTAAATGATGTTACCTATGTATTACTTTTAGTTTGCTATAATCAGAAGTGTCTGGATGCTGATGGTAACCACTTTAAGCTCCTCTTGTAATTACAGAAGTCAAATGTGACGTGTATTCATCTTTTGGTATATATTGAGTTTTACCATTTTAATACAGTTTTTTCCTTTACTAAAATGGGTATACATTTTTTTGGCACCCTCTATATTTATCAAACACTTCTGGTCCACCAGGTCATTATACTAGGTTCATAGTAAGTTAAGGCAGTCTAAATGCTTACTGATTTTGCGTAGCATTGGGAAAGTTAACATTGGTGCCAAAAAGAGAAGCATAGAGGAGTTGTCAATGAGAGACCTGGGTTCTAGTGAATACCAGAGTGCTAGGGATAGCTTGGGGGTTTTATAGAAAATGGTACCGTAAATTCCTATAAAGTGGCTGGTACATGTTACATCAAAATCATTGTTTGGAACTCATTTTGTTTTGCAGTCTTGTGATATTTTCTGCTATGACATTCATGTCTTTTGTTCATTTTTATATCCTTTGGGCAATGTGTTATGTTTGTGTCACATCTCTGCCTGGATGGTTGACAGATTTGGAAACATGCTTACATACAGAGGAGTTGGAAGGGCAGAAACCTGGAGATAAAATCAGTACCTTGGAGAGCTCCAAGCAGGCACTAAAACTGTGCAGCACAACCCTAACAGTCCTTAGCCCCTCAGTGATTATAATTCTCGGTAAGAATCTTAAAGTTTCTTAAGTTACCCACTTCATTTAGGGTTGATTCTTTGACAGGGATGGCTTCAGTTTGGGATAATTTTGTAGGTTTGTAGATTTGGAAAGATCTTTAGGATCGTCTTATCTAACTTTTTCATTTTAAATATAAATAAAACATAGACCCAAAAGTAGAAAAGAAAAAGGATACCTGCCTTGCCAAAGGGAGTACCTCAAGTCATTAGAAAAGTCTGGACAAGAATCCAAGTCTTTTGACTTGCAGTCCAATGCTTAGTATGTAACAATGGGCCTACCTTTCTTGATTCTCTAATTGTCCTCTTAATAAGGACAGCTTAGGTTATGAGGATAAAATAAGTAATTAATCCTGAATAATATTTTTAGCAAAAAATGTATAGCTTTCTATATGAACAGGATTTTAAGATAACTTGGTAAGACTGTGAGAAAGGGAAATATAGTGCCAATTTCTTTTGGTGCTCTGGTGGCTTTTAGTGGAGGATATTCTTTATTTTTGAAATGTAAAGTAGAGAGTACTGTGCTCAGAAATGAGTTGCTGAACTGTTACTAAGCAAAAGGAGCCAACTACTCAATGCACTAGAAGCCAATAACATGACAATAGGCTTTTGAGAAAACAAAAGCTTTTTATTGCAAGTCAATTTACAAGGAGATTAGAGTTCAACTTAAATCTGCCTCCCTGTGCTGTCTTTAATGCAATAATTTTATTAGAAAAGGTTTAGTGTGTGAAGTCTGGGATTAGCAAGTGATTGGTGGAAGGAAAGAGGAGGTCTAGAAAGTTTTCAGGCATGTGCAGTTATCTCTTCATGCCTATTCGTGGGTCCCATGTGCAAATTCAAGGGGAGTTGGTATGAAACCTGTGGTGGAAGTTTGGGCTGTGATGTCAGCAAGTTGGTTCTGCACGGACTCTAGTTAGCCAACCGATTTCAACCAGTTTTCTTATCCTACAAGTGGAAAGAGTTTTAGCATTTCAGCAAGTTGTTTCTTTCCTTATCTGCCACCCTGCAAACTCAAGAATTTATTTATTTATTTATTTATTTATTTATTTATTTTTTGAGTTGGAGTCTCACTCTGTCACCCAGACTGGATGGAGTGCAGTGGCCGCTTCCGGCCACCGCAGCCTCTACCTGCTGGGCTCTGGCAATCCTTCCGCCTCAGCCTTCCAAGTAGCTGAAACTACAGGCGTGCGCTACCACGTCCGGCTACTTTTTTGATTTATTGTAGAGATGACGTCTCGCCAAGTTGCCCAGGCAGGTCTCGAACCCACGGGTTCAGGCAATCCACTCACCTCAGCCTCCCAAAGCGCTGGGATTATAGGCTGAGCCACCGAGCCCGGCTAACTCAAGAATTTTTGTTAGTCATTGGTGTCTTTAACTCTTTGGGACATGATTTGAACATTGTTCTCTACATCTCTGGCAGAAACACGGGAACAGATAATTTCTCCTTTAGAGCTACTGCCTGCCTTCTAGTTTGGGGTTGTAGTGTTCTGATCCTCAGATTTCTGCTGCCCTAATGCTGCCCTAACAGTGTCTTCATATAAATGAATCCCCAGATGTCAGAACTGAAGGGTCTTAGAGATCCTATGGTCTACTCCCTTCATTTTATGGAGTACTTTTAGTTCTGAGTTACTCTCCAAACTTTAAGTAGATCTTGCATCACTGAAACTGAGCACTCAGGCTTGTTTTTATATCTGCTCCCTTGGAAATTGCTTATCAAAGATTTTTTCTCAACCAGAGTGAATATTCCTTAAATTGGCCAATTATAAAGAATGCCCTTTAGAACACACTCTATAACAGCATCTACCTCAAGGTCTTGTCTGCCTGAGATGTTAGGGTCTCATCCCTTCAGGCAACACATTTCTTAGGTATTTATTCAGCTTCTTCAAGAAGGAAGCTTTTCAGAGGCCAGAAATCTTGTTAAATCCAATCTTATTTCCACATATTTCCCTTATTGGCTACTGCTTCTAGGTTGCCTCCCTGCTAGTTTCCTCTTTCAGTATGTTTCTTTATGTTGTACTTTTTTTTTTTTGAGTTGGAGTCTCACTCTGTCGCCCAGGCTGGAGGGTAGTGGCACACTCCCGGCCACTGTAGCCTCAACCTGCTGGGCTCCAGTGATCCTTCCTCCTCAGCCTTCCATGTAGTTGGAACTACAGGTGCGCACTACCACTCCCGGCTAATTTTTTGATTTATTGTAGAGATGAGGTCTCACCAAGTTGCCCAGATGGATCTCGAACCCGCGGGCTCAGGCAATCCATTCACCTTGGCCTCCCAAAGTGCAGGATTACAGGCTGAGCCACCAAGCCCGGCTCATATTTTTTATTTAAATAATTTTTGCACATCTCAGTGAAAATTGTTCATGTTGTTTCATCAGAATCCATCATATACCTGTGACTTGGTCTATATTTCCTAGATGACAGCTTGAGGCAAGCACTAAATGTTAATCCTTTATTGGAAAGTACACCACCAGGCAGCAAGAGTGATAATAGTGAGGAATGAAGTGAGGCAGGAAGTATGGGAAGAAAATGCAAGGTGATGAATTACCACACTGGCCACTGCTTTACAACAGGCCATGAAAAGATAACAGACGGTCATTTGGTAGGTACGGCTACTCACCCACTCAGGATATTTCCATATAGACTGTATCAAAAACTCTTAGTCTGTGGGAAAGAGGGATGAGTTTTATCTATTGACTCCCTGCTATATTCTGCCCCCTGCTGGTTAAAATTTGCCCATGAAGAATAATCATTCTTTCCGTGCTTTCAAGTTGCATAATTGGATGTGTCTTTGGCACTTTTAGGGAAAGCAAGATCCTACGGTGTGGCACTTCATCTGAATCTGGAAGTTGTAGGAGGAGCCAGAGACTCAGGGGTACATAGCTGGTTGGCTCAGGAGGTGGAACTACATGAATCCACATAGAATCACGATGGTGGCACCTGAAGGCAGAGTGAGTAAAACAAAGAGAACCTAAGGAAGAGCAAAAGATGTGTCTAATACAACCAAATACCAACAGTATCAGAAAGATCCTTCAATTCGCCCCTCTCCCATCCCATGCCCAGAAGTCTTTCTTCAGAATTCTCTGTCCTGTTTTAATCTGGACAATTTGCCATGTAGGCCTATAGCATATTGGACTTTCCCCCCACTCCTTCTTCTTTTTCTTCTACTCTCCTTAGAAGCAGGTACAATTTTACAATTTTGTGGATCCTACTTTTTCACTTCCTCATTCTACAGGAGCATATCTTCTAGGAGTTTTTAAACAAAGGGTGCCTAAGAGATGAATCTTTTGAGAAATTGCATGTCCAAAAGTGACATTATTCACCCATACACTTAATTGGCAGTTTAGTCGAATATAGAAGTTCAGGTTGAAAATATTTTTTCTTAGCCGGGCTCAGTGGCTCAACCTGTAATCCTGCGCCTTGGGAGGCTGAGGTGAGTGGACTGCCTGAGCCCGTGGTTCGAAACCCACCTGGGCAACTTGGTGAGACCTCATCTCTACAATAAATCAAAAAATTAGCCAGGTGTGGTAGCATGCCCCTGTAGTTCCAGCTACTTGGAAGGCTGAGGTGGAAGGATTGCCAGAGCCCAGCAGGTTGAGGCCGCTGTGGCTGAGAGCGGCCACTGCACTCCAGTCTGGGCGACAGAGAGGGACTCCAACTCAAAAAAAAAAAGAAAATATTTTTTCTTCAAAATTTAGAAAATTATTGCTTCTGTCTTCCAGCAGCCTGTATTACTGTTGAGAACTCTAATACTGATAGATCAAGAAGGTAGAAAATCAAGAGTATAGATCTGAACCCCAAAATTAGCAGTTTTATGCCTGACCTTTTGAACATATAAATTTTTGTGTTTAACAATTTAAGAATACATACTTTCTCAACTGTACATGAAACATTCATAGAAATTAATATGAGTAAATCAGAGAACACATCAGCAAATTTCAAAAATATTATAAAGAATGACCTTTGATACACAATGAGATTAGAAGTTAATATAAAAAGATAAATTATAAAAGTACCCCATGTATTTTGAAAATTTAAAAACACACTGCTAACTAACTCATGCAAATTTAAGATACCTAGGACTTAATGGTAATGAAAATACTGCATAGCACTATTTAAGGGATGCGCAAAAGTGATATTTTGAAAAAAGATTTATATTTTAAATACATTTCAGATAAGAAAGCTTTAAAATGAATGAGTCCCATTTTATGAAGTTATAAGATGAAGAGAATAAACTTAGAGGAAAAAAGAAACATTAAATAGTGGATTTTTTTTGCGACCTGCTAGGATTTTGTGGTTGTGTTGATTCTGGGGTTCAATTTTGGGAGGAGTGACATATTTTCAATTATGAATCTTCTAGTACATGAACATGGTGTATCCCACCATTTATTTGATGCTTTTTAAACTTCTCTCAATTATGTTTTGTGGTTTTTCAGTGTGGAAGTTTTTCACATTTTGTTGCTTTTATTTTTGGGTGTTTTATGATTCTTCTGAAACTATTATAAATGGTATTACTCTTTGAATTTCATTTCCTATTTATTGACTGCTGGCACTCAGAAATAAAATACATTTTTGCATAAAAATGATACAATTAGAGTATTACCATTTTGCAACTCCCAGTGAATTATCGCATCTGGGTTCTGAACATCAACAGCTGTTACCATCACAAAAAGAAAGACAAGCAATCATTATGTGCTCCTGATAAAAGAACATAAAGGGATCTAACACGAGTCTGACCAAGCCTCTGAATCTAGGCCCCAATTTGTGGGAAACTCAAAGGATGGAGAAATACGATCTTCCTGGCGAGAATGTAATCAGCAAAATCCAGACTGTGGGAAATTCTACATGTGGGTCAAAATGTTTTAGGTTCTACAACAGATCGACTCTAAGGAGAAGAAAGGGATGCAGTGGGAAACCTGTGGATTAAAAGCAATTTGGAAGACACACAAAGTTTTTTTAGAAACAGGCAACTCTAAACTATAGAATGTACACTTGGGTGCAAACATAAGGAAGTGATTCCTATAGAAGTCAGGAGAGTAGTTACTTTTGGAAGAACGGAGGAGGGTAAGGCTGGGATGAAGTACTGAAGGAGCTGTGGGGATGGCTGGCAAAATTTTGTTTCTTAACCTGGATGGTGAATATATGGGTGTTTGCCTTACAACTCATTATACTCATTAAGTGATACATTTTATTTTTTTGGTGTGGCTTTCTGCATCTTTGTTTTATTTTACAACATAAGTGTTAAAGAAAAAAAGTCTTTTGTGGTCCAAACTAATGAGCAAGAGAATTCATGGGCAGAGAGGAGAAATTTTCAGAAGGGAATTTGCATTTTTTTTTTTTGACCTACTGTATACCAGACTCTGTACTACAGCTTTCCACAGATGATATGGTATTCAAAACAAATTATCTTGATTTTACAGAGTCTCATAGGTGTTAACTAGTTTGCTCATGGTCATGAGTAGTAGAGCAGGAGTTTAAGCCCAAATCTGATCTGAATCCAAAGCAGAGTTTCTCCTTTCCTCACTGACTGATGTTGGCAAGGAAAAATGTGGGTGGTATTTAGTTTCTCTCTAAATCCACTGTCTGTAGTACCTGTCCTTCAGGTAGTCACCCCCCTAAAAAGTTGTGTGCTTTGTGTATGTTAAAAATTTTATGGAAATGACATGGGCATGTGGCTGATGCCTATAATCCTGACACCTTTGGAGGCCAAAGCAGGAGGATCACTTGAGGCCAGGAGTTCGAGACTAGCCTGGGCAAAATAGTAAGACCATGTCTCTACAAAAATTTTCCAAGAATTTAGTCATGCGCAGTGTGTGCATCTGTAGTTCTAGTTACTTGGGAGGCCAAGGTGAGAGAATCACTTGAGCCCAGGAATTCAAGATTACCATGAGCCATGATCATATCATGGCATTTTAGCCTGGGTGATGGAGGGAGACCCTGTTTCTAAAAGAATAAAAGGAAACGTATATTAAATGTCACCCCCCAACTGATTTACTATACAAAATAATAGTTATATTACTTATTCTAGCAGAAAAACAAGAGTTCTAAGAAGACAACATAAGATATGAAAATATGACATTTTAAAATCTCATGTTTTTAGGGATTTTTTTTAGTGAAATATGAAAAAAGATATTTGAAATGAGTTTCAGGTATAATCCAGTCTAGCCACTGAACAGCACTAGAATAATCTTTTTTTTTATTTTTTTTTATTTTTATGAGTCAGGGTCTTACTCTGTTGCTCAGGCTGGAGTGTAGTGGCACGATAATGGCTTACAGCACCTCAACCTCCTAGGCTCAGGTGGTCCTTCCACCTCAGCTTCCTTAGTTGCTGGGACTACAGGCATGTACTAGCACATCCCGCTAATATATTTTATTTTTGTAGAGACGAGGTCTTGTTATGTTTCGTAGGCTGGTCTTGAACTCCTGGGCTCAAGCAATCCTCCCGCCTCAGTCTCCCAAAGTGCTGGGATTACAGGTTTGAGCCACCATTTCCAGCCTAGAATAATCTTAAACATATAGAAATTAGGCTACAGGAAGGAATTGTATTTTCAGTCCTTTTATGTGGTATGACCCTAACCCTGAACATTATATAAATTTGGATTAGACATCCTGTAGGTTGACTGTGATTCAAACGGTTATTCCTTTGGTTGCTCCTTGATTTTAGAAAGATGGCTTTATATTTTATCATTTTATTTATTATCTTATTTTATTATAGAGATATGGGGTATAAGCGAGGATTAATTACGTAGGTAGGATGCATGCAGATGAAGCATGGGCTTCCAACTGACCCTCACTCTCCCTGGCAGTGTAGCTGATACCCTTTGTGTTGACATGTGCCCCCATCCTCTTCTCTCCCTCTCTCCCCTAGCACTGCCCAGTGACTGCCAATCTCTCCCTTGTAGTCATGTGATTATTGTTCAGGACCCGCTTATGAGTGAGAACATGCTGTATTTAGTTCTTTGTTTCTGTGGTAGATCACTTAGTGTGATGGTCTCCAAGTCCATCCAATTTGCTGTGAAGTCGATGATTTTGTTCTTCTATATGGCTATGTAATACTCCATCATGTATATGTACTATATTTTCTTTATCCAGTCTGCTTTTGGTGGACAGTAGGGTTGGTTCCATGTTTTTGCTATTGTGAATAGTGTGGCGATAAGCATGTGTTTGCAGGTGTCTTTTTGATAGAACAGTTTATATTCCTCAGGGTATAATCCTACGAGAGGAATTGCTGGATCATATGGAAGGTCAATTTTCCGTTATTTTAGGAATCACCACACTGCTTTCCATAGAGGTTGAACTAGTTTGTATTCTCACCAACAGTGTAGAAGCGTTCTCTTTTCACTGCACCTGCGCCAGCATCTGTTGTTTTTTTGACTTATGAATGATAGACTTTCTTACCAGGGTTAGGTGGTATCTCATTGTAGTTTTGATTTGCATTTCTCTGTTTATTAGTGAGGCTGAGCATTTTTTAATGTGTCTGTTGGCTGCCGGTATGTTTTCTTTTGAGAAGTGTCTTTATATCCTTTGCCGCTTTTCAGTGGGGTTGTTTGTTTTTTTCCTTTCACTTGGTGTGAGTTTCTTTTCTTTTCTTTTTTTTTTTTTTTGAGTTGGAATCTTACTCTGTTGCCCAGACTGGAGAGACTGGAGTGCAGTGGTCGCTCCCGGTCACCGCAGCCTCGACCTCCTGGACTCCAGTGATCCTTTCGCCTCAGCCTTCCGAGTAGCTGGAATTACAGGTGTGCGCTACTACGCCCGGCTAATTTTTTGATTTATTGTAGAGATGAGGTCTCGCCTGCTCAGGTGGGTCTTGAACCCGTGGGCTCAGGCAATCCACTCACCTCAGCCTCCCAAAGGCAGGGGATTACAGGCTGAGCCACTGAGCCTGGCTGGTATGAGTTTCTTATAGATCCTAGACGTTAGACCTTTGTCAGATGCATAATTTGCAAACATTTTCTCCCATTCTGTGGTTTGTTCCTTTACTTTCCTAATGGTTTTTGTTTGTTTGTTTGTTTGTTTGTTTTTTTGCTATGCAAAAGCTTTTCAGTTTGATGAGGTCCCATTTGTCTATCTTAGCTTTTATGGCATTTGCTTTAGGGGACTTGGTCAAGAATTCATTGTCTATTCTGATGTGCATAAGGATGTTTTCTATGTTTTCTTCTAGGATTCTTACAACTTGAGGTTTTATGTTTAGGTCTTTGATCCATTTTGAGTTGATTTTAGTATATGGTGATAAGTAGGGGCCAGTTTCATTCTTCTGCATGTGGTCAGCCAGTTTTCCTGGCACCATTTGCTTAATATGGTCTCCTTTCTCCAGTGATTGTTATTGGTGGCTTTGTCGAAGATTAGTTGGTTGTGAAATCATGTTTTAGCTTCCAGAATCTCTGTCCTGTTCCATTGGTCTGTGTGTCTACTCTTATATCAATACCAGGCTATTTTAGTTCCTATAGCCTTGTAATAAAGTTTAAAGTTTGGAAGTGTGACATGTTACGCTTTGTTTCTTTTGCTGAGGATTATTTTGGCTATCTGTGCTCTTTTCTGTTTCCATATGAATTTCTGTATTGTTATTTCATAACAGGTCTGAGAAAAAAGATGTTGGTAATTTGATGGGTGTTGGATTGAATCTGTGGATTGCCTTGGGTGTAGAATGAACATCTTGACAATATTAATTCTTCCAATCCATGAGCAAGGAATGTTTTCCATTGTTTGTGTCATCTTTGATTTCTTTTAATGGTGTTTTGTAGTTCTTGTTGTAAAAGTCTTTCACTTCTCTGGTTAGGTGGATGCCAAGATATTTCCTTTTTTGTGTGTGGCTATTGTGAATAGGATTGTACTTTTAATTTGTTTCTCTGCCTGCTCGTTGCTGGTGGCTAGAAATGCAGCTGTCTTTTTCATGTTGATTTTGTACCCCAAAACTTTACCAAAGTCGTTTATCAGTGTGAGGAGGCTTTTGATGAACTCCCTTGGGTTTTCAAGGTATAGAATCGTATAATCTGCAAAGAGAGATGCCTTAACTTTCTCTTTTTCTATTTGGATATCCTGATTTCCTTCTCTTGCCTGATTGCTTTGGCAAAGACTTCCAGCACTATGTTGAACAGGAGGGGTGAGAGTGGGCATCCTTGTCTTGTTCCCATTCTTAGGGGAAAGCTTGCAACTTCTGCCTACTGAGTAAGATGTTGGCTGTGGGCTTATCATGGATGGCTCTTACTGTTTTGGGGAATCTTCCTTCTGTGCCTAGGTGTTCAAGGGTTTTTATTAAGAAGGGATGCCGGATTTTGTGAAATGCTTTTTCTTCATCTAATGATGTAATCATGTGCTTCTTATTTTTGCATATGTTAATGTATTGAATTGCATTTATGGTCTTATAAATGTTGAACCAGCCCTGCATCCCATGAGTGAAGCTCACTTGGTTATGGTGGATGATCCTTGAGGTGTGTTGTTGGATCTGATTTGCTACAATCTTGTTGAGAATTTTTGCCTCTATGTTCATCAAGCAGATTGGCCTGTAATTCTCTTTCCTTGTTGGGTCTTTGCTAGGTTTGAGTATCAGTATGATGTTAGCTTCATGAAATGATTTGGGGGAGAATTACATCTTTCTTGATTGCTTAGAATACTTTTGGTAAGATTGTTGTCAACTCTTCCTTGCATGTCTTATAAAATTCAGCTGGGAAGCCATCTGGTCAAGGGCTTATGACTGAATCAATTTCATTGATTGTTATTGATCTATTTAGAGTTTCAATTTCTTCTTGTTTCAACCTTGGGAGATTGTATGATGTCAGAAAGTTCTTCATTTCCTTTGGGTTTTCAAGTTTATTTGCATATAGGTGTGCATAGTAATCTCTGATCATCTTTTGAATTTCTTCGGGATCAGTTGTGATTTTGCCTTTTGCGTTTCTAATTCTGTTTATTTGATACCTCTCTCTCTCTCTCTCTCTCTCTCTCTCTCTCTCTCTCTCTCTCTCTCTCTCTCTCTCTCTCTTCTCTTTAAGTGAATCTGGCCAGGGATCCATCAATCTTATTTATCCTTTCAAAGAACCAGCTTTTTGTCTTATTGATTTTTTTCTATGATATTTTTGTCTCGTATGTCCTGCAATTGTGATTTTATCTTGGTGATCTGGATTCTTTTGCAGAAGTTAGAATTTAGGTGATCTTGCCTTTCCAACTCCTTCAAGCTTGATGTTAGGCTGTTTACTTGTGAGCTTTCTGTTTTCTTGAGGTGTGCATGCAATTCTGTGAATTTTCCTCTTAATACTACTCTCATAGCATCCCAGAGATCCTGATAAGATGTGTCTTTGTGGCCGGGTGCAGTGGCTGAAGCCTGTTAATCCCAGCAATTTGGGAGGCCAAGGTGAGAGGATTGCTTGAGCCTAAGGGTTGGAGAACAACCTGGGCAACTGGCAAGACCTCATATCTACAATAAATCAAAAAATTAGCAGGGCATGACTGTAGTTATGGCTACTTGGAAGACTAAGGTGGAAGGATTGCCTGAACCCAGCAGGTCGACACTGGGGTGGCCGTGAGCATGCCACTGCCCTCCAGCCTGGGCAATGGAGTGAGACTCCAACAAGAAAAAAAAAAGAAGTGTCTTTGTTTTAATTTATTACCAGGAATCTTTTTATTTTTGTGTGATTTCTGTGTTGACTGAGAAGTCATTTGGCAGCGTATTGTTTAGTGTTTGTGTCTTTGTGTGTTTTGGGGTGATCTTGGTGGTGCTGATATTTATTTTTATTTCACTGTGATCTGAGAAGATGCATGGTATAATTTTGATATTTTAAAATTTGTTCTTGATTTATGTCTGAGAATGTAATCAATCTTGGAGTATGTTTTGTATGCTGATTAGTTGAATGTATACTCTGTAGTTCTTGTAAGTGTTCTGTAGATGTCTATTATATCCATTTGATTGAGCATTGAGTTGAAGTTCCAGACCTCTTTTATTGTTTTTGTTTTTGTTTTTTTTTTGCCTTCATGATCTATCTAAAGCTGTTAGTAGGGTATTTAGGTCTCCAGCTATGATTGCATGAGAGTCAGTGTCCTCTGTTAGTTTACTTAATAGTGGTTTATAAAACCTGGTGCTCCTATGTTGGGTGTATATATGTTTAGGATGGATATTTCTTGCCGGTGGATTGAGCCTTTTATCATTACATAGTATAGTATCTGTCTGTGTCCTTTTTTAACTTTTGATGGCTTGAAGCCTGCTTTGTCTGATAATCAGAATAGCTACTTCTGCCTTCTTCTGTTTTCCATTGGCCTGGAAGATCATTTTCTAGTCTCCAACTTTGAGTCTATGGGTGTCCTATGCAGTGAGATGATTGTTGGATTGTGCTTTTTAAAAATTCATTTTACCACTCTGTGTCTTTTCAGTGAGCATTCATTCACGCTCAGGTTGATTATTGAAATGTGAGGGTTTATTCTTGCCATGGGACTCTCAGGGTTGCTTTGTTTCCTTTTAACTTTTGTATTGGTATATGTGTGTGTTTTCATTTTTGGGGGTGCTCTGAATGCCTTGTTAATTCTGTGTTGGCCTTTACTTTTGAGATGGGCATGACCCTTCATTTTTTCCCTTTCTATGTTCAAGACCTTCTTAAGTATCTCCTGAAGGCCTGGTCTGGAGGGGCATATTTCTTAGGGATTGGATGTCTATGAAGGATTTTAATTCTCCATCACTGATGAGACTTGGCGGGATAGGAAATTCTTGGTTGAAATTGCTTATCTTTAAGAACATTAAAAATTGGACTCCAGTCTCTTCTAGCTCATAGTATTTCTGCAGATATATCTAAAGTGATTCTGATAGGTCTTCCCTGGTAGATAGTTTGACCTTTCTCTCTTGCTGTCTTTAGGATTTTTTTCTTTCAGACTTACTTTGTAGAGGTAGATCATTATATAGGGCATGGTCTTCTCATGTGATACCTTACAGGGGTTCTCTGAATTTCTTGTGCTTGAATGGTTGCATCTCTGGTGAGATGAGGAAAGTTTTCTTGGATGACATCATGGAATGCTTGTTCTAAGGTGTTCTCTGTTTCCCTTTCTGCTTCAGGGATACCAGTCAGGCATAGATTTGGCTTCTCGACATAGTCCCTCATCTCTTTGAGGATTTTTTCCTTCCTTTTGAGTATTCCCCCCCACCCCGTGTTTATAACAGATTGGGTTAATTCCATATTTTGGTCTTCAAGCTCTGAGATTCTTTCCTCTGCTTGGTTGATTCTGCTCCCTGTGCTTGTTAGTTGGTTATTTATCTTGAAGATAGAGTTCTTTATTTCCATTATTTCAGAATAAGGATTTTTGAAATTGGCCAACTCCACTTTTACTTCCTGTACAATTTCATTGAGTTTTGGTTCTTGTTCATTTTTACCACCCAATCTCTGATTTCTGTGGCTATCATCTGGGGAGATTGTTCTGGGGGATTTCCATTGTTTGTGCTCTTTTTTTTTTTTTTCATTGATTTTTCTTCGTTCGTGACAGGTCTCTTTTTCTTCTGTATAATTTCATCACTCAGTGAGAAAGGGAGAAGCATTCACTTCTGCTGATTGCTCCACCCTGTGGCAGGTAACTATAATCCAACCAGTTTTCAACTGATGGCTGAGAAGGGGTGAACTCTGACTCCTCTTAGAATCACTCACCTCACTCCTACACCAGGTGGGACTTCATTTCCTGCACTAGCCTGACACATGGCAGGGGATAGGGCACCTGGATTCCTGTGCCTGCTGCTGCTTTCTGGTCTCTGCATGTACAGAGAGACCCTTGCTGGGTTCAGAGTATATCAGTGGTTGCATCCCTACTCTCTGCCTTGCTTGGCAGGAAAGCCACCAGGCGTGCCAGTCAGATCTACTTTGCAGGTGTTTTTTTTCTGCCTGGGAACTGGCTGCCACAGGGGCCACCGGTGGGTAAATTTTCTTCCCCATTTCACTTGGGCTTCAGCTGCCGCCTGCTATGTCCTGACCAAAATCCTCTTGTGTGGGACCCATGGTTGACGCACAGCTAGGAGAGGGTGAATTGACTTGAAATGTCTTAGAATCACTCACCTCTCTCCTTCACTGAGCGGAGTTTCCAATTTTGTCTGAACCTGGAACAGGGCTGGGGATGGGGCACCCAGAGTCCCACATCTGCCATTGTTTTCTGGACTCCGTGCGCTCAAAGAGACCTTGCTGGGTACAAGGTATATCGCCCATCTCAAAGAGTTGAGGGTATCTATGTCAGTGGACAACTGGGCCCCCACTATCTGTCTTGCTAGGTGAGAGAAGCACTGGTCTGCTGCTCTACAGTGGCCATCTTGGATCTTTCCATATTTTATAGTTTTAATTTTGATTGTTTATTTCTCTTAGCATTTTATCCAGTCTGATAACTTTGCACTCTTAATTTGCAGGTAACTGACTTCTACTCTCTCTAACATTCTGCTTTTACACTCCCTTAGCATACTTTTACTGCTACTGTGTGACAATCAGGGAAGATTATATGAAAAAATATAGTGAAAACACTCAAAATAAGTGTGTAAATTGAGTTGGTTCTATAATTTTAGAAGAGTGTTAAAACTAAAATTAATTATAGAAACATACTTTAAACTTTTTTTTGAGTTGGAGTCTCACTCCATCATCCAGGCTGGAGTACAGTGGCACTCTCACAGCCACCCCTGCTGGGCTCAGGTAATCTTTCTGCCTCAGCCTTCCAAGAAACTAGAACTACAGGCACGCGCTACCACGCCCGGCTAATTTTTTGATTTATTGTAGAGATGAGGTCTGGCCAAGTTGCCAGACCGTTCTTGAACCCGTGGGCTCAGACATTCTCCTCACCTCAGCCTCCCAAAGTACTGAGATTACAGGCTTGAGTCACCACACCCGGCTGAAACTTTTTTTATTTTGGTCATTTTACAGCATAGTATTTCAAAGATGATCTTTTGACTACTTGCATCATATCACCTGGGATGCTTATTTTATTTATTTATTTATTTATTTATTTGAGTTGGAGTCTCACTCTGTCGCCCAGACTGGAGTGCAGTAGCCGCTCCCGGCCACTGCAGCCTCGACCTGCTGGGCTCCGGCGATCCTTCCGCCTCAGCCTTCCGAGTAGCCGGAATTACAGGCATGCGCTACCACGCCTGGCTGATTTTTTGATTTATTATAGAGATGAGGTCTTGCTGCCCAGGCGGGTCTCGAACCCGCGGGCTCAGGCAATCCACTCACCTCAGCCTCCCAAAGGCGCGGGATTACAGGCTGAGCCACCGAGCCCGGCTGGGATGCTTATTTTAAAAACATTCTGTAGGTCCCACTCTAACCCTTCTCATTTAGAATCTCTACATTTTTTAACAAATGGATATGCCTAGAATTTGATCTTTACCTTTTTCAAATTTCCCTGTTTATTTCTTTAGTTTGTTTGAATTACTTATCTACAACATCTATAAGGACATTGTAGATATCAATGAGACATCTGGAAGTTGATTTGGTAGCCATTTGCATGTTTTTGAAATAATAGATTTGTGATGTAAATTGATTATCTTAAGTTTAGCATAAACACATTTTCCCACAAATTAATGATTCCGTTAATGATAGTGAATGATTTCTGAATGATTTCCAGCTGCATTATCAAAGATGTTAAATTAAGAGTTGCTGTTATACTATGTGTAAATATAGGACTAAAAAGGAAATCAGAATTCAGAATTTTTTTCTAGAATGAGTGTCAGTTATTCCAGTCATCAACCTTTGTGTGTTTGTGTGGCATAAGATAACAGTAATTTTACTTTAATAAGTGATTGTTCCATCTCTGAAGCAAGCTGTTCCTTCTAGTGATGTACAGTTTGTCTCTATTATTTCCACTTATTTTGGTATTAGTCCTTCTTTCTTTTTTTTGACAGGTTTTTTTTTTTCTTTTGAGACAAGGTCTTACTCTGTCACATAGGCTGGAGTGCAGTGGCAAGATCCTAGCTCATTGTAGCCTCTACCCCTGGGATGAAGTGATTCTCCCACCTCAGTCTTTCCAGTAGCTGGGACTACAGACATGTGCCACCACTCCTGGCTAATGTTTGATTTTGTAGAGATGAGGTCTCGCCATGTTGTCCAGGCTATTGTCTCAAACCCCTGGGTTCAAGCAGTTCTCTTGCCTAGGCCACCCAAAGTGCTGGAATTATAGGAATGAGCTACTGAGCCCAGCCCTGGTATCAGCCCTTGTGATAACAATTAAGCATTAGCATGTCAAAGTGAAGTGCTGGAACAGTAATAGGCAGAAAGCAAACCAGAAAGGAGCATGGGTGCTGGAGATAGACATTTTGCTCCTCCTGACCTAGTCAAAAATTTCTGTTGCAGTGTCATGTCAGTGCTAAGAATGGCTTCTAAAAGGTGCCCTCACCTTTACATTCTCCTTCCCCCCATCTCCTGAGTGTCCCTTTTCATTCCAGTTCCATACTGGTTCCAAGTACTTTCTTATAAGACCAACCTCTAGTGATAGTACTTGAGTCCCACATTGCCACCAATTTGGATGAGGGAGTCTTAGTATTTAATCAAGAGCTGGATCTCACCACTGAGGTGTAGCTAAATCTACCTCTCTGGTTATATGCACACCAAGTCATATGTTGTTAAATGATTCCTCAAGACATCAATTGATTTAACCATAAGGGTGAAAATATAAGCAGTAGGTTTCAGCTTTGACATTTAAAGAGCTTGGAAGTCAGCCTGCCTAGCCTTGCACAAGAAACAGCCAAACAGAATGAAAACCATTAACTTTACTTGGACTCATCTGAGAACTGAGACTGCAGAGCAAACTGCTACCCCAAAATATGGAAAGACAGACAAATCTAGGAAGTCACAGTTGAGATCTTCTTATTCAGAGCAGAAGCTGCTGGAGTCATAAACTGGTAGGAACATTTAAATGATAATTTTAACAAATTAGTAGAGATTGGTTATGGACTAGCTTGAGGGTGAGAAACTCCTGGATTGGCAGTCTTTTTTTTTTTCTTCCTCCCACTATCTCCCAGAAATGGGTTTGCAGTGTTAAGAGCAGCCTCACACTTTTATGGATTTTACTTCTAGGAACCCCATCAGATTCTCACTGTGAAGAACCAAGAAAGATCTCATATTGGTTCTGGCAGGAAGAGGGGAAGAATAACCTAGTAATATGCCTAGAGACTTTTCTATAAGAAAGACCTACTCTCCAGGGGAAAAGGCTTGACCAGAGCCTTATACCATCTGGGAGAAATACATTTCTCTGACTCTAGCCTTCTCTAGTCTCACTGTCTCACCTAAGGGGAAGAAACTGAGAAACACTAGTGAAAGTCACAGGTCAGGGACACAGACCCACTAAAATACTGAGATTTAACCATAAGATTGTAGACCCCCAAATCTTACCACCAGACCAACAGGGATCCAGTATAATTAATGGGTTACAGCCCAAAGAATTGTGACACACAGATTCTTTCTGAGGAGGAGTTGCCAGGGAAACTCAAAGACAAGAGAAGAGATACCAACAGGGACATTAGAGGAATTTGAAGTCTCTGGCATGCTGGCACCTACTTCTACTGCAAGTATTAAACACAGCCAAACTCCTAGGTAGATTAACATAAAACCTCACATAAAAGGCCTATTTTCCCCAGTTCCTGTTCCTAATATAACGTGTCTGGCTTACAACAAAAATTATTAGTCATGCCAAAAGGAATTAAAAACACAACCTGTAAATGTCTCCAAAGCAAACATCAAAACCAAACTCAGATATGACCCAGATTTTGGAATTATCAGGAAGGGAATTTAAAGTAACTATGTTAAAGAATCTAATAGAAAAAGTAGATGACATGAAAGAACAGATGGGTAATATAAGCAGAGAGATGGAAACTGTAGGAAAGAATGAAAAGGAAATGCTAGAAGTAAAAAACTGTAACAGAAATGAAGAATGCCTTTGATAGGTTCTTCCGGACACAGCCAAAGAAATAGTGAGGCTGGAAATATGTCAGTGAAACTTCTTGGACAGAAATGCAAAGGGAAAATAGAATTTAAAACAAAGAACATCTAAGGATTGTGGGGTATTTTCAACAGGTATAATGTATAATTAAAATATTTGGAGGTAAAGAAAGAGCAGAAGAAATATATGAAGAAGAAATATTTGAAGGACAGGAACTGATGCTGAAAAAGCCTTTGACAAAATGCAACATCCATTGATGATAACACTCTCAGCAAACTAGGAATAAAGGTGAATGTCTTCAACTTGATAAAGAACATCTTACCAAAAAACCCCCCAAACTTGCAGGTAGCACCATACTTAATGAAACCATACTTCCTCCCTAAGATTGGGAATGGAATAAAGCAAAAACACCACTTTTATTCAGTATCATACTGGATGACCTAGCTAGTGCAGTAAAGCAAGAAAAGGAAGAAACAAAACTTTTTGTTCACAGATGACATGATTGTCAATGTAGAAGATTGCTAAGAACTGACAGAAAACCAAACGACAAAAAACTCCTGGAACTCACAGGCAAGTAGAGCAAGGTTCCAGGATACAAGGTTAGTATAATGGGTTTATTTGAATCTTTTTCCCTGGGGATTAGGCGTTTATTATGGAGAAGGCTCTGGGCACATTTCACAATGATTATTCTCCCCCTCATTCTGCCACGGAATTTGAAATTTAAAAAATACTACCATTTGCAGTAGCACCACAAAGAAAGAAAGAAGGACTTAGGCATAAATCTAGCAGAATACCTTCAGGATCTATAAGCAGAACATTATAAAACTCTGATGAAAGAAGTCAAAGATCCGCTTTGCAACAACTTGGATATATTTAGAGTCTATAATACTTGGTGATTTATCACAGAAACAAAGATCTGAGTACTACATGTACTCACTCATCAGCAGACCCTGAATATTTATCCATAATACTATAAGGAAGGGATTTGCAGTAGTGGGACACTGTCAGGGGAGGGAGGGGGCACATAACATCCATAAGGATACTCAAACTTTACCTGCGCAATGACCACTTATGTACCTAACTCTGAACTGTACCCCACATCTTTAAAATTTAATAATAATAAAAAGAAGTCAAAGATCTAAATAAATGGAGAGCTATTCCGTGTTTATGGATTGACAACAGAAAGAGTGAACCATAATGTCTACAAACTAAAAAAAAAAAATCATTTAGAAAGTCGAGTGAGCCCAGGATGGAATGCACAATGTGACAAAATTACAATTGTATGAAAGAACCTCACTGAAATGAGTGAAGGGAAAAAGTGCTAAATTATAGGTTATGGGAATGAGTAGAGACTGTAAGACTAAAGTTAAAAGAAAATGAGCATAAGTACTGTACTCTAGTTGATAATATATCCCATGATAATATATCCCAATTCTATAATGCTATATATACATGTACACCAAAATTGAGCAATTAAGTAAATGGATGGCAGATGGTAGGAATGAGGTTTTTCACTGTTGAGGTGGGAATTTACAAATAAATCTGAGAAAGTGACTTGAATAATCCATATTGTAATAAATTAGAGTTGGAGACATCATTATGAACTCATGTTTAGCTTAGTATAGGTACACTTGTTTGCATATAGAGATGCTTATAGATTTTTAAAAATATATTGAAGGGCTATCTCAAAAGAGTCCAGGAGCCAATTGAAAGTGCTCCCAATGGTAAAGCTGGAATAATTTGGGCAAAAAAATATAGTATTGGGCAACAATCCAAAATATTTAATAAGTATCCATAGGTTCATACTGGTATAAATAAATGATTACATAAGTTAGAAAGAAGAGAAAACTCTTCCGAGCAGAACAATTACAAATAATTTATGTAAGATATGCTATATCAAGAAAGTGGAACGTAATTCTCTACCCCCAAAGTGTGAACTGTGCATAGCAAATTTCTTTCAAAAAATGCAATATGGAAAGTGAGAAGAAAGATTACAATGGAGAAACTGGAGAAACACTACTTCAATTAAGTGATCAAGGTCATCATCAATAGTAATAGGTCATGTTGGTAGTATGTACCCTTCATATAACGTGACTAAAATTTTTAGGCATTTTACCTCTGAGATCTTCTTCCTTCCTCAAACTCATAACTTTGTAATCTTGAGAAAGATAAAGGCCAATTGAGGGGCAGTCTATAAAATACCCAGCCAGTACTTATTAAAACTGTCGAGAGGCTGAGCTTGGTGGCTCAGCCTGTAATCCTAGCACTTTGGGAGGCTGAAGCGAGTGGATTACCTGAGCCCGTGGGTTTGAGACCAGCCTGGGCAACTTGGTGAGATCTCATCTCTACAATAAGTCAGAAATTAGCTGGGCGTGATAGCATGTGCCTCTAGTTCCGGCTACTTGGAAGGCTGAGGCAGAAAGATTGCCAGAGCCCAGCAGGTCGACACCGGGATGACTGTGAGTATGCCACAGCACTCCAACCTGGGTGACAGAGTGAGACTCCAACTCAAAAAAGAGTCAACAACAACAACAAAAACTGTCGAGTTTATCAACAACAAGGAAAGTGCAAGAAACTGTCAAGAGGAGAGCTTAAGGAGACATGGTATTAGATCCTGGAACAGAAAAAGGCCATTAGGTAAAAGCAAAGGAAATCTATACTTAGACACAAACAACCAAAGAAAATATAAATAAATTGAACTTCATCAAAATTTAAAATTTGTGCTTCAAATGACACTATCAATAAAGTGTAAAGAGTAAAGAGAATGGGGGAAAAAGTAAATGGTATGACTGAGAATATTCTAGTATCCAGTTTATATAAAGAACTCTTTATATAAAGAGTAACCTCGATTTTAAAAAGGCAAAAGATTTGGATAGACATTTCTCCAAAGAACATATATAAATGGTGAAGAGTATTTGAAAAGATGCTCAACACTGTTAGTCCCTGGCATTGTAAACCAAAGTCACAATGAGTTACAACTTCATACCCACTAGGACAATTATAACTGAAAAGACAGACTATAACAAGTTGTTAGTGAGGATGTGGAGAAATTGGAACCCTTATACACCAATGGTGGGAATGTAAAATGGTGCACTTGGAAAAACAGTTTGACAGTTCCTTAAAAGTTAAGCATAATGTTACCTACCATATGAGCCAACAATTCCATTCCCAGGTATACCCCATGGAATTTAAAACACATGTTCACACAACAACTTGTACATAAACTTTCACAGGAGCAATATTCAAATAGCCAAAAAGTGGAAACAACACAAATGTCCATCAACTGATGAACGAACAAACAAACAAAATGTGATATAGCTATACAATGGAATATCATTTAGCAATAAAATAGAGTGAAATACTGATACATCCTACAACATGGGTGAACATTGAAAACATTATGCTAAGTGAAAGAAATCAGTAACAGTAGACCACATATTGTATGATTCCACTTATATGAAGTGTCCAAAATAGGCAACTCTGCAGAAACGGAAAGCAAATTAGTGGTTGCCTAGGGCTATAGGTGAGGACGGGGCATTGGGAGGTGACTAGTAATGGGTACATGGTTTCTGTTTGGTGTAAAGAAAATGTTCTAGAATTATGTGGTGATGAATATACTAAAACCCACTGAATTTGCACACTTTAAAAGGATGAAATTTATGGTGTATGAATGATATCTCAGTAAAAATAAGGAAAAAACTGAGGAAATATGGATAAAGTATGCACTTTAGTTAATAATCATGAATCAATATTGATTCACTAATTATAACAAATGTACCATAGAAATATAAGATGTTGATAGGGGAAGCTGGGTTTGGGGATTATGCAAACTCTATGCTATCTTTGCATTTTTACTGTAATTATAAAACCACTTTGAAAAGTAAAGTTTAGTTTCAAAAAATGAAAGAAGCTGTTTTAACATCAGAAGTGAACACAAACAAAATCTCACTTATGAAAACAGAGAGATAATTGGAGCCAGTTGTTTTAGAAAAGAGATTCAGTGGGGGAAAAATTTTAATCAAACTGAAAGGCATGAATATATTCAACAAAACTCTTAGAGGCATTGGTAGAAAAATCTGGCTGATTCTCATGCAAACTGGATATCATAGCTACTGCGTTTTTCAGCCCAAATAATTCCCCCTCTCCACTCTTACAACATTTGTGTACTTCTATCAGAATATCTGTAGCATGTAGGATATGAAAAGAAATATGTTGGTGTCACAGCATCACAAAGGATGGCATGGTAGTTACATTTACAATGTAGAGCAGTTCTTTTCACTTCTCTCTAGGAAAGAAAAGATAGATGCAGATTTTAGCAAGAGAAGAAGTTCATGTTAATAAGCTTTTAGCCCAAATCATTCAGTGATAAAAAGAAAGGTTATTTCTCTTATTGTTTTAACTCTGACAGGTAGATCTTTTCTTTCTCCATGAAATTCTTTTCATCCTCCAGGGCCAAGTTTTCTATGAAACCTCTTTTCTCTCTAGTCCATATCATATTCCTTTGTTGAACTGCTCTAATAAATATGCATAGCTTCGCTACATTAGTTCTTAAATAAGAACTATATTTATTGATTACTTGGGATACCCACATATTATATATGTGATATATTTCTTTTTTATGAGACTCTGGGAAAAATTCTTTTCAGTTTTTCTTAGGAACAGCTAGGCTTCTCCCAGCTAACTTGTTTGTTTTCATTCAATGATGCTATAAGTCATTATAGCCAGTGATAGGTTTTCCTTTATTGCTTTGTTGTACAGAAACTGAGTGCCAAATTTATTGCCCATCACTAGCAACTGTATACACGGCCTTATGGCTTACATTTGTACTGCTCTTACTCCAGGCTTCATTATTTTCTATTATTGCTGTTTTCCTCGCTTTAACATCAGTAATTTATTTATTCATGTTTTTAATTTTTCTCTATTTTATGTGTGTTGGGAAGCACTCTTAAGTCCTTTGTGAAAGGATTGAAACATTTAAAATTACTCCTGGGTTTGTGGTTCTAGCTGGTATGGTAAGAATAGTAATCAGGCAGTCAGCAGACTTGGGTTCTAGTGTGAGCTGGGACACTAGTTAACCATTTGCTTTTCCTATCTTCAATATCCCCACTTGCAAAATGAAGGAATTATATAATTTCCAAGGCCCTTTCCTCATATAAAGTACGTATATATATCCATCTTATGCAACTGTATTTGAAAGCTCCCTGACCATGAAAATTGTCCTTAGTCTCTTAAATCTTGCAGAGTATCTTACAAAAGATTTTAGTCAATTTCTTAATATTAAACATTTTCAGCTGGGCACAGTGGCTCATGCCTGTAACCTCAGCACTCTGGGAGACTAAGGCGGGAGGATTGCTTGACATAACAAGATCCTGTCTCTACAAACATTTTTTTAAAAGTTAGCCAGGCATGGTGGCTATGCCTGTAGTCCTAGCTATTCAGGAGGCTGAGATGGGAGGACTGCTTGAACCCAGGAGTTTGAGGCTGCAGTGAGCTGTGATTGCATGACTGTACTCCAGCCTGGGCGACAGAGGGATACCCTGTCTCTAAAAAGAGCAAAAACAAAAAAGCCAACAACAATAACAAAAGTTAAACATTTTCCAGGCTCTTGTTCCTCTATTTGGAGTCAATGTTATGAGATTGTTATTGAAATTATTGTGTGTGTGTGTGTGTGTGTGTGTGTGTGTGTGTATGTATGTATAGAATTTTATATGTAAAATTCTAAAGCCAGCAAATTCTAAAGCCAGCAAACTGTAAATTGAGTTTAAGGGTAGTATAAAGATCTTTTCAGGCATGAAAGGTAGAACTTGAAATGTTCTATAAAGAGAGAACAATGTCAAGTGGTAGATATACACCAGAAATTTATTATATTTCAGTTTAAATTTTAATTGAAAATTGTAAAGAATGTTTAAGAGGTGAAGACATGATACAGATAGTTTGAGATGAGTTTTTCTATGAAAGGAACAAGGAAATTGGGTGATAGTATAGAAGTGTATGAGTGTCAAGGAAGCTTTCTTTTTTCCTTTTTCTTTTTGGTTAATAGAAGAGAATCTGGAGCTTATGATATGCAGATAGAATGATTCAGTAGAGAAGGAGAAGCAGACGCTGTTTAAAATACTCCCTTCCTCAGCTTTGTGAGGCTTCATTTACAGCATAAAGCTTCCTAGGGAGTTACCACTGAACCTTTGACAATTTTCTGAACATCAGCACCAACTGCACCAACAACATCAGCACCAACTGCAATCAGACCCTTAGGTTGGATCTGTGACTTCATATAAACTTTGCTGTTCTAGAGCCACAAAGACCAGGAAGTGAATCTATCTGGGAAGTGATGCCGATGATAGTGCTTGAAGGGCTAAGACAAGAGGCAGTTATTGCAGAAGTGTTGTCTGGGAGAAAATATTGATTTTTCTCAGCACTCTGCTAGGTTCAAGCTATAAAAGTGGTTGTGATTCTTGATACTTTTATCACACATTGGGAGCTCCAAGAAAAACCTGGCATCTTTAACTTGATACTTAAGCCATACAAGCTCTCAAATGTTAGCTGTGGAAAGTATTGCAGCAATTGTCTTGTACGACATTCTCAATGTGAAGATGAAGAAGCTAAGGACCTGAGAGGTATAGTGATTTTCCCAAGGTTAAAAGAAGATTGTAAGTTCTGTTTTAAATGGTTTGGAGCCAGTAATGCTAGAATCAGATTTTTTTTTTTTTAAAAAAAAACAAAATACTTTTATTGTTTAAAAAACAAAACAAACAAAAAAACCTCAGAGGCAGAGCCACAACCAGGACTTAGAACTCCAAATACAATTCTCTTACATTTCCTTCCACCCTGCCTTTCATCAACGATAACACATTTTTTATATGTGCTACCTCCTCCATGAATGCTTGACATACCATATTACTGTGTCAGTGTACACTACAGAGGTTGTAATTCAGTTGATAAACGGGCCAAATAAAACACTAATGATTTCGGCACAATTGCAGTTACTTATTTGCCAAGGCCCTACAGAAAGTCCTAGGATATGTGCAGACAGCTCACAATGCCCACTGTATAGAAAAGTCTGCATTCTTCAGTATTATGTAAAATAAATCTAACTTCCTATCTTTTAGTAAAAATTAGAGTCTGATCTTAATCTCACAAAGATTTATGGCTGTTTTCTTTTAATTGTATAGATTTATATACAATCTATATACAATCTATAATTTTATAGATTTAGCACTTACATTTAGACCTTTGATCCAGTTTGAGTTAATTTTTGTATGCAATATAGGATAGTGGTTTAAGTTCATTATTTTGCATATGGATATACTGTTGTCCAAGCACCATTTGTTGAAAATACGCTTTTGTCTCTATTGACTTGCCTTGGTGCTCTTGTCAAAAATCTATTTACCATAATGTGAGTGTTTATTTCTGGACTTCTATTTATTTTTTTAGCTTCTAAGACTCTTTGCTTTTCTCCATTATTCATCTTGTTTTTCTATCATGGGTCCCTTATCTCTGTGATGATATTAACAATGGCCTTTGAAGCTTTCATTTCTTTGCATAGTTTCTGTTTCTGCATGTTGCTTTTTTCCCCTGCTCTTGGGTTTGATATCTGTGTTTCATTTCATAGTGTCTACTAAAACATATATTATTTTCAGCTGCCTGCTCAAGTAAAAGGCAGAGCACTAAAGGCTGATTGAAACTCTGCGCATTTGGGTGAAGTTTATCTACTGTGGGCCTCACAGTTAGGTGATCCAGTAGACTTTATCAACATGTTAGTATCTTAAATTTTTTTTTCTTGAACAACTCAGAAAGCTCTCTCACTCCTCTTTATGAGAGGGAATAATCAAGGCTCTCAACATTCTCTAATTTCAGTGTGGTGTGAGCTGGAGTTTCTTAATAGTTAAAAAGATCAAATCTTTGATATTTGTGGAGGCTTATTTTATAGCCTTAGATAGGTTGATTTTTATAAATGTTTCATGTGTGCTTAAGAAGAATGTGTTCTATAATAGTCTCTAAATCACTTGTTGGATCAAGCTTGCTTATTATTATATAAACATTCATGTTCTTGGTAATTTTCTTATCTTTAATCTATCAATTATCTAGAGAGGTTTGTTAAAATCTACCACTTAAATTGTAGATTTGTCAGTTTCTCTTTGCAAGTCTGTCAGCTTTTGCTTCATATATTTGAAAGCTGTGAATTAGAGCTGTATATGTTCCCAAGTTTCCCAGGTAGTTATATCTTCTTGTTAGGTTGCTCTTGTTATATATAATAGGCCTTTTTATTTCTCCATCAATGCTATTTGCCTTTAGTTCTGTTTTGTCTGTTAAGCAGTTTTTAAAAATATTTAGTCTGATATATCTTTTTCCATCTTTTATTTTCAATTTTTCTATGTTTATATGTTTTAGATGTAATTCTTGCAAACATCATATAAATGAATTTTAAAAATCAATCTGACAATGTTTGTATTCAGCTGAAATTTTACATTTGCTATAATTATTGCAACTTTAGGTTAATTCCTACTCTTTTTATAATGCTCTCTACTGTGCCTTTACTATTCATCATTTTCTTTTTCTCCTTTGCCTCCTACCAGATTGCAAGTCCCCCCTTTCCTGTTTGAAAGATATATATTCTGTTTGTAAGGTATATATTCTGTTTGTATTACTTTAGTAGATACCTTTAAAATTTTAAAGTTGTATTTTACTTAACATCTAAATGCAGTCAAATTCTTTATTCTCCTTAGAACAATTCCCATAGTCTTGTTCTGATTATTTTCTTCCATCTTATGTGGTATTGTTGTCTAATTTTCATATTTCACTTGTTTTATATTTAAATTAGTCATTACTGTTTCTTTTCTGTGGCCTGGCTTTATACTGGAGTCTTTTTTTTTTTTTTTTTTTTTCTTTTTTTGTGTTGAAGTCTCACTCTGTCGCCCAGACTGGAGTGCAGTGGCCGCTCCCGGCCACCGCAGCCTCGACCTCCTGGGCTCCTGTGATCCTTCCACCTCAGCCTTCCGAGTAGCCGAAACTACAGGTGCGCGCTGCCACGCCCGGCTGATTTTTTGATTTACTGTAGAGATGAGGTCTTGCCAAGTTGCCCAGGTGGGTCTCGAACCCGTGGGCTCAGGCAATCCACTCACCTCAGCCTCCCAAAGGCACGGGATTACAGGCTGAGCCACCGAGCCCGGCTATACTGGAGTCTTAATTCCATTGTTTACCTTGTGCAGGCTCAATATTTCACTTCTGGCTCTTGGTTGGGCATTAACATTCAAGTTCATATGATTTGTAATATTTACAGGTTGGAAAAAACCCTAAATGTCCATTATTATGAAACATCTACCCAATGGTATACTATACAACTATAACAAGGAATGAGGCCGTATCTCTCAGATATAGTAAGTGAAAAATGCAGGGTACAGAATAGTATATATAGCACACTTTTATTTAAGAAGTGGAAGACATATGACTACATATGTATTTATTTGCATTTTCTAAAAGAAACACTGGAAGGATAAATAAAAAAATTAATAAAATTGATTCACTATGGAGGATGTGGTGGTGAAAAACAGTATGGACAAGAGAGGACTGACCACAAAAGTTCTCTGATGATTCAGTACTTTCTTATTCAGGACCAGGCTATGAGGAATTCTAATGTTTAGCAGCTGGATGAAGGAAGAGGAGGAATAAAAGTGACTGAAAAGGATGGCCAGTTGAGATAAGAAGAAAAGCACTCTCCTGACTTTGCCAAACATCTAAGCACTAAACTTCCTCATCAGGAACTGATGGGTCCTGCCTTTCTCATTCACTTTATATACAAATTCTGTAGTATAGATACACCCTAGTATTTCTAGTCGAGATATACTCTACCTGTAATCTCATACCATCTGTGCTTGGAAAAGCTTACTGGTATGGGGGACCTGGAGTTATCTTTTGGAGGGTGGCCTTTTGTAATATAGGCTTTTTCCACTAGTAAGTGTTCTTAGGAACCCATCAGCATCTGTTGTCCTGAGAGGCTGGGTTCAGTGTCAGTGAATTTTTTTTTTGGAGATTCTTTTGGTGTGTTTGCCCATTTCATGATGAGTGATGTCTGAGTGTACCTGCCCACACCACACTGAGTGTTCAGCAGTTTTTGAGCAAAAATGGCATGACTCCAGTATGCCACCCTCCCTATTCGCCCAGTCTCCCTGGAGGAACTTTCTTTTTGTTTCCCTGGATGAAAAAATTTCTCAAACATTTCCACATTTTGCCAACTTGGAAGAAGTGAAACAAAAAATGTCAGAAGCACTAAAAGGCATCAAAATCGACAAGGTCAAAAACTGTTTTGAGCAGTGGAAAAAGCGTCTCGGTAGGAATATTGCATCAAACAGAGTACTTGAAGGTGACTGAAGTTTAAACATGTAAGAATAAATACACAATTTTTTTGTGTGTGTGTTGGAGTTTCACTCTGTCACCCAGACTGGAGTGCAGTGGCCGCTCCCGGCCACCACAGCCTCGACCTTTTGGCCTCCAGTGATCCTTCCACCTCAGCCTTCCAAGTAGCTGGAACTATAGGCGTGTGCTACTACACCCGGCTAATTTTTGATTTGTTGTAGACATGAGGTCTCAAGTTGCCCGGGCGGGTCTCGAACCCACGGGCTCAGGCAGTCCACTCACCTCAGCCTCCCAAGGCGCAGGATTACAGGCTGAGCCACCAAGCCCGGCTCACAATTTTTAACAAATAAATTCTGGTGTTTTCGGGTACCCCCTCGAATTTCCTTCACAGTGCGTATCAGTAATTATTTATGTGTATACTTGTTTAGTCTTTCTCTACTAGAATGTAAACTCTGTGAGGGCTAGGGCAAGTGCTTATGTTTGGGACATAGTAGGTGCTCATGTAGTATTTATTGAATGAATGAGTAGAGAGAAAGGTGTAGGGATATGAAAAATAATGGCATATTTGGGGAATGCAAATAGTTCACTAGGATGACATGTAATTAGTGTGTATTGGAAGAGGGGCAAGTAGTTGCATAAGATTAGGCTGGGGGAATTGCTTAATACTTAGAATACTAAACTCTACAATCTGGATTTGGCTGTGCGTGGTGGCTCACACCAATAATCTCAGCACTTTGGGAAGCCCAGGCAAAAGGATTGTTTGAGCCCAGGAGTTCAAGACCAACCTGGAAACATGGCCAGACCTCGTCGCTACAATAAAATAAAATAAATTAGCTGAGTATGGTGGCACACACCTATAATCCCAGCTCCTTGAAATGGTGAGGCAAAGGATTGCTTGAGTCTAGCAGGTTGAGGCTGCAGTATGCATGATAGTGCCACTGCACTCCAGCCTGGGTGACAGAGTTAGATTCTGACTCAAAAATAAATGGCAGGTGCAGTGGCTCACACCTGTAATCCCAGCACTTTGGGAGGAAGAGGCAAAAGGATTGCCTAAACCCAGGAGTTCGAGACCAGCTTGGGCAACTTGGTGAGACCTCATCTCTACAATAAGTTAAAAAAATTATCTGGGTATGGTGGCATGTGCTTGTAGTTCCAGGTACTTGGACGGCTGAGTCAAAAGGATTACCTGAGCTCAGTAAGTCATGACTGTGGTCACTATGGCTGCACTACTACACTCCAGCTAGGGAGACAGAGTGAGACTCTGACTCAAAAAAACCCCCAAAAAACAAAAACAGAAAAACAAAATGGGTTCATCTCCTGTAGCTCTTAAGAGAGTTATATTAGGCTTAAGTTAATTAGGTACATAATTTGCCTTTGAATATACTTACATTTCCCTTGGTTCTGCCTTCTTTGGTTACACTACTAAGACTTTGAATCTGGAGGAAAAATGAATATAAATCCTTGCCCTAAGGGTTTACTATTAAAAATATTTCTAATTTTCCTGTAATAGAAAACTTTGAGGTATTTGTCCAACTCATAATGTTCTCCTTTTCCTGAGAACTCTTCCTACTCCCTACATTCAGATGATTGGACAAGGGATGGACACTGTAACTAAGCCAGGCTAATCCCTGGAAACATGAAACTGGGTTTGAAGCAGAGAAAAGCCAGAGATGAAAGGGAGAGAAAATTTGGTTCCTGATGACTTTGCAGTTTCTGATTCCAGTTCTTTAGAGGTCTAGCACCTGATTTCTCTGAGATAGTCCTATATCCTTACAGTAAACTCTTCTGTTTTGTTAAAGTGATTTATAGTGAGTTTCTTTCTAGTTACCAAAAAAACTTGATGATGCCACTCTCCTTCCCAGCTCTACTAATTTTAAGTTAATTGTGTTATTGCGCATCTATTTAATATTTCATAGCTTACTAAATATGTAGTGTCATTAATTTCATTCTCCTTACAACAATGTGACGATTGGATAATGTATTCTAAATTTGACAGAAACTAAGCCAAGACTGATAAAATGACTCTTCTAGGTCCTTAAAGATATGGTTGTTGAGTTCAGATGAAAACCCAGGTGTTATTTTTTGTCCAGTGACTTTCTATGCATCACTTCATATCTACATTAGCCTAAGGTTGTCACTGAAGTTGTTTTCATAACGTAGAGTTTCATCTTCTCCAGGTAAATAGGATTGAGATCACAGGAAATAGCTTTTACATTAAATGCTTAGATAATATAATGAGAAATCTGTTGTTCTATTTGGAGGAAAATTACTTTGGGTATACAGTTGATATGATATATGATTTTTAATACCTAAAACAGGTGGAGGCTTATAATGTAAGGATGACTTGCTATTATAGTAGGAGAATGCACTAAACTGCAGTCCACATTTATCTGCGGATGCTGCCTAGTTTCTTTTTTTTCTTAGCCGTGTGTTATCTTTAAATTAAAAAAATTAAATCTTCAGTGTCATTATTTGAAGAGATATTCTATTTTTCTTCTTTTCCCTGATACCAAATTCCTTATATACTAGGAATTACCAAGGCAATATTTTCTCCTGTATTTGGCCAGGGAATTAAAGAGATGCTTTCTCATTAGGAGTATTTACATGCTTTAAAAAATTATTCATTTATGCAGAAAAGCAAATATACCTACTTGCAACAGCAGACCACATGTGATATTTTTTAAAACAGTGTGTTAGTCAGTCACTGTCTTTAAAGAGCATATAGTTGGTAATAGTAATAGCCAACATCTCTTGAATATTTACTATTTACCAGGCACTGTTGAAAATACTTTAAGACATGTATTAATTCACTTAGCCTTTACAACAAGTCTTTGAGTTAGGTACTATTATTATCATATTTTACAGATGAGGATTTTGAGGTACCTTTACAGAGAAAGGTAGAGTAACAAGCTCAAATTACATCTAGTAAGTTGTAAAGCCAAGACTGGAATACTTGTCTGACTCAGTTCAAAGTTCATGCTTTTCTGATTATGCCATGCTGTCTTTAGAGGTAAAGAAAGGCAGGATAGTAGGGAGGCTAATGAAATAATGCTAGTGTGAGGTGATAAGTTATTGGATTACATGCTATCATATTACCATATTTCTTTAATTGTCTCAGTACTAATTTCAAATAGTCTTCTTGTTTCTAGGAGTCATGAAAATGTTAGGCAAATCCAGTGATTTAGTATATATTTCCTAGGTTGCTTTTTGAGTCTAGAAGTAATTATATATATGTGTGTGTATGTGTGTGTATATATATATATTTTTCTTTTTCTTTTTTTTTTTTTTTTTCCTTCGACCATGTGTACCAATTTTTGATTTTGGTAATGTGATCATCATGGGAAATGAGAATGGAGAAAAATATGATTTCAAGGGAATGACACTAATAATATATACTACCTTTTTATTAGTCATTACTAGATGCCAGACACTATGCCAAATGTTTTACCTGCCTTAATTAATTCTCACAACAATCCAATGAGGTAAGTATTATTACTCATCAAAGCCAAGAAACGTTAAGTAACTTATCTAACCTTACATGGCTCGGTTGGTGGTAGAACTGTGTTTTGAACACAGGCCTATGTCATTACAAAACTCTTGAACTTCTCATTGCACTACTTCTGGAAACAAACTGGTATCACTCTTACGTAGCGCGGAGATGCTAAGATCATAACATGTCAAATGCCTTTGTAGTGACAGATGGTTTGGAAAAACAAAATTGATCAAAGTTAACTTTGACCTGAGAAAGTATGCGGTTTTAGATGGTCAGACAGAGGAGGAATGGGTGTTGAGGGAGGGCTGAATCACTGCTGACCAGTGAGATAGAATTTGACAGAGGAAGAGGTGTTGGAAGTAGAGTTACGGTTTGCTCTCTGATTTTTTTTTTCTGATAAATTTTACTACTCACTGCAAGTTTCCAAACAGGAGACAATCTGCAGTGTCTACAGTGTCTCCTCCATAATCTAGTCTCCAGAACTAGTTAGGATAGTAGGTAAAATTAAACATTGAGCTTGATACCAGTGACCCACCTGAGATGGATTCACTCCTAGCAAAGTTCGTGTAAAAATAACTCTAAGCCTGGTGGCTATAGATTTAAATCAAACCTTGCAAAGAATTTTTTAGAGTACTTACTGTTCCAGTTGTGGTAGAAGAAAAATGTTTACCTTTAAGAATTTGAAACCTTTATGGCTGCATAATATTCTACTGTGTATATGTACCGCATTTTAAAAATCTAATCCAGCTTCGATGGCAGCATGGTTTGGTTGGTTCCATGTTTTTGCTATTGTGACTAGAGCTGCAACAAACATTTGTGTGCAGGTATCTTTTTTATGGAATGATTTGAGTTCTTCTAGGTATATTCAATCATGCTCAGTGATCTATCATAGAAACAAAGAACAGAGTACCATGTGTTCTCACTCAAGCAGAACTTGAACAATTATTATAATACTATAAGAAAGGGATTGGCAGTAGTGGGAAACTGCCAGGGGAGCGGGGATGGGATTGGCAGTTGAGGGAAACTGCTAGGGGAGGGAGAGGCACACATCAACAAGGGTACCTGCATAATCAACATTTGTATTCCTAATCCTGAATTGTACCCCACATCTTTAAAATTAAAAATAAAAATAAAAAAGAATTTGAAGGCTGATAGTTTAGAAAAAAGATAATTTCATTAATAATGTGAAGAATACAAATGGCATCATCTATTAATGTATTTTCACTAATGAGAAGGTTTTATGACACCTGAAATTTAGATTTTAGTACTTTTTTTAGACAATAAACAACAAAGTTTAGTCAAGGGTCTCTGTATTGCTAGCCTGGTATAGTGCTGGTCTATAATGCTTGAAAAGTGTACATTTAATAAACAAGTGAAAATCTGCTATTTATATATGCACAGACAATTATCCTTTCTAATACAGTGCTATAAGAATATGCATAATATCAAACCACAAAGAGAGCTACTTGAAAGAAAAATGGAATATGTAATATTACCTTCTGTTGGTTTCTGAAGGAATGAACTATTGTTACAGATATTTTGCATTTGTATAATAAAAAGGTAGCTGAAAGATAATTTGCTTTTTTCGCTTTCTTCTTTTAGTACACATTATTAGGTTGTTCGTTTTTGATATTTGGGCTTGCAGCTCCTTCTTTCAGTTTATCTTTTTTGTTGTTGTTACCAGTGCAAATTGCAAATGTTCTGAAGGAATACTCGAGAAAGCAATTCAGATCCGTCCTTTGTAATAGACCCAAAGAATGTGCTTTGTACATTGCTGGGGTTAGGACTGTTCTGTAAATGAATTGATGGTTTCTAACAGTGCTTGAGAATTAAAGAATCAGACTCCCAGAAGACGTATTTTTCTCAGCAGCCATCTAATCTATCATTCTGCTACCATATATGCTCCCTCTCCTACCTGTGTTCAAACTGTTTACTTGACTATCTAAATAGATTGATTTGTAATTTCTTTTCGCAGTTGTCTACATCTTGCTTCAAGGCTCGACTCAAGTATTATTTCCTCTCATTAGCTTTCTTATAGCTCACACTGTTATTTCTTCATGTGCTTATTGGTTTGTCATTAACTTTAGTATTTGTTTTAAGGTATAGAACTGAAGGACCAATTGGCAGAGACTAAGGAAGACAGAATTAGGTTCAGTATGTGTGTTGGGAATTCCCAAGACTTCCTCTTTGATCATTCACTAGAAGAGCACCCAGGATTCTGCATATAGTCATACTCATATCTAAGATTTATTACAGTGAGAGGATATAAAGCAAAATCAGCAAAGTGAAAAGGCACATGAGGCAAAGCATGTCTAGAGGAAACCAGATGTGAGCTTCCAAGAGTCCTGTACTAGTAGAGTCACACAGAATGTACTTAAGTCCTCTAAGGGAAAGTTGTGACAACAAGTGTAAAATGTTGTCTATCAGGGAAGCTCTTTAGATTCAGTGCCTGAAGTTTTTGCTGGAGACTGGTCATGTAGGCACCCTCTGTCATGCAAATATCAAAATTCCAGACCCTTAGAAAGAAAGCAGATGTTTAGCATAAACCACACTGCATAAACAGTTTAGGCACAGCAAACAACTCTTATGAGTTCTGAGAATGGCATTGACTTTTCTTATTCCCAGGTTCTCAGATGCCAGCCAAGGGCCAACCTTGCAAGCAGGCCTTTCTAAGACTAGCAGTCTCAGGCTAGCTATGTTAACTCTTTTATGCAGAGTACAGTATTAGGAAGCCCTTTGTCACATGCTGTCAGAAGGTAAAACAGGTTAACTTAAAAAGTAAATATTACCTTGTTATTAAAAGGTATTTACAAATAAATTCTGTTTTAGAGGAGATATATCCATTGCTGTTATCCAATTCTGGAACTTTTATAGTCCTATGATATATATTATTATTTATGGCCCTGGGTTAGAAATCAGGATACCTAAGTTTTGACTTGGTGCTGTCACTCACCACCTATCTCCTTAGTGTCTCTTATAAAGGACTTGAACTTTTAAAATCTGAGTTTCTTCCCAGCTCTCATATTTCTGCTCCTTAAGAGAGTCCATTGGATTACTTTGATTGCCAAAAGGTTATTGATAATGTTGAGTAGAAAAACCTGCTTTCAGCCTGGCTCGGTGGCTCAGCCTGTGATCCTGTGCTTTGGGAGGCTGAGATGAGTGGATTACCTGAGCCTGTGGGTTCGAAACCTGCCTGGGCAACTTGGATGTCTGTAAATAATAGTCCTGTCACTCTTAGCATTGATGGTCAAAAATCTTGCAGACTAAGGTTTGAGTTTAGCTTTTTATCCTAGCTTGGTGGAACTGGTGTGGTGAGGAATGGATAAACTCAAGGGGAGAGCTAAGGATGGTAGAAATGATTATTTCTGGCCAGGCTTGGTGGCTCAGCCTGTAATCCCAGCACTTTGGGAAGCTGAGGTGAATGAATTGCCTGAACCCGCAGGTTTAAGACCATCCCGGGCAACTTGGCGAGACCTCGTCTCTATAATAAGTAAAAAAATTAGCCAGGTATGGTACCGCTCACATGTAGTTCCGGCTACTTGGAAGGCTGAGGTGGAACGATTGCTGGAGACCAGCAAGTTGACGCTGGGGTGGCTGTGAGGGTGCCACTGCACTCCAGCCTGGCGACGGAGTGAGACTCCAACTCAAAAAAAAAAAAAAAAGAAATGCTTATTCCTTCCTCCCAAAATTCACCCTTAGACTTGGAAAGTCTTCAGGCTTAGGAAAATATATAGAAAATACTGTAAGTGCTAATGTTCCTCAAATTCCTTTGTCATTATAACATGTTTCTGTGGACTGTCATGATTCTCCCTGAGCATCAAGAGCCTATGTGTGAGCTGCTGCTCCTACTGAAGATGGTTCTTTATCATCTATTCCATCCAGTGGTCTCTGGTGAGGATCATGGAGAACCCAACCATCTGCTAGTTTTAATCTATCTGGAAACAGGAGCCATTTGGGGTTGAGGAAAACCTAATCCCTCTATCTCCCTTGCGGAATTGTACAAAATCTCCATTTTACTCCATATGCTGCCAGCAGTCTGCCCAGTAGAAAATGACCAAAGTTAGGAAGCAGAGAAATTCTAAAAGATTATATAATGTGTTGCGTGGATTGAGAAAGAGAGAGGAGAATGCTGAGAAAGTCCCTTGTTTAGACATCTCTCTCCTTATTCATATAATTTAGAAATTCTGTTTTTGGCATCCCTGTTAGGCAGCCATCCAGGAGTTGACTCTGAATTGATCAGAAATGTATTTCTGTCTGTTGAGTTAAGCCATTGGATCACTTTGAATATTCTTTATAATGTTAAGGTGAAGCCTGCTTCCCTGTAGTATTAACCATTTCTAATTTTCTTTTTTCTTTTTTTGAGTTGGAGTCTCACTCTGTCACCCAGACTGGAGTGCAGTGGCCGCTCCTGGCCACTGCAGCCTTGACCTGCTGGGCTCCAGTGATCCTTCCGCCTCAGCCTTCCGAGTAGCCGGAATTACAGGTATGCGCCACCATGCCCGGCTGATTTTTTTTTTAATTATTATTTATTGTAGAGATGAGGTCTCGCCAGTTGCCCAGGCGGGTCTTGAACCCGCGGGCTCAGGCAATCCACTCACCTCAGCCTCCCAAAGTGCGGGATTACAGGCTGAGCCACTGAGCCTGGTTTCTAATTTTCTTAATTATATCTTTTGATGTCATTCAGACTACTTCATTTTTTTCTGCAAAGCCCTTCAAAATATTAGAAAATTTTATTCTCTTTTATTAATTTGTATTTTCTATACCCTGCAAATCTTCCTGGAAAGAGTAATCCATTAGACTCATATGCAAATTAATCAGGTTCTTTCCTCCTAGGCAGTGGATCGGATAATAATCTAGAAGGAATATTGCACCCAGCAACCTTGTCTTTTAAATGAAGGGGAGATAAAAATTTTTCTCAAACAAAAGTTGAGGAGATTTATCACCACAAGACCTGGCTTATAAGAAATGCTAGAGAGAGTTCTTCAAGCTGAAGGAAAATGTCACTCAGTAGTAACTTGAACACTTTTGAAAGCATAAAACGCACTGGTAAGAGTAAGTACATAGTCAAATTCAGAATAATACTGTGATGTGGTGTGAAAATAGAATATTATCTCTAATATAATGGTTAAAAACAAAATTATTAAAAATACAACTGCAATAATTTGTTAAGAGATACAATTTATAAAAAGATGTAAAAATGTGATAACAAAAACATGAAATGGAGGGGTAAAAGTGTAGTATTCATACAAGTGATCAAAGTTGTTATCAGCTTAAAATAGTCTGTTATAAATAGAAGAGGTTTACATAAGCCTCATGATAACCACAAAGCAAAACGCATTAGTTAGAGACACAGAAGATAAAAAGATAGGATTTGAAGCTTCCCACTACAGAAATCACAAAGGAAGACAGCAAGAAGAATCTACAAATCAACTAGAAAACAGTTAACCAATTGGCAATAGTACGTCCTGACCTGTCAGTAATTACTTGGTATAAATAGATTAAATTATTTAACAATTAAATTATTTAACAAAGAAGGTCAGTATATAATTATAAAGGGGTCAATTCATCAAGAGGACATAAAAAGTGTAAATATGTATCAGAGTACCTAAATATATAAGGCAAATATTAAAAGTTCTGAAGGGAGAAATAAACTGCAATATAATATATAGGGTACTTCAATACCCCACTTTCAACAATAGACAGATTATCTAGATAGAAACTCCATAAGGAAACATTGGACTTAAATTATACTGTAGACCAAATGAACCTAACAGACTTATACAGAGCATTACATCAAATAGCAGTGAATTCCATTCTTCTTAAGTTCACACAGAACATTCTCCAGGACAGATAATAGGTTAGGCCACAAAACAAGCCTTAATAAATGTACGAAGATTGAAATCACATGGAGTATCTTTTTCAACCACAATGGTATGAAACTAGAAATCAGTAACAAGAAGAATCTTGGAAAATTCACAAGTTTGTAGAAATTAAGCAATATGCTCCTGAACAACAAATGGGTCAAAGAAGAAATTAAAAGAGAAAATAAAAAATATCTTGAGACAAAAGAAAACAAAAACACAGCAAACTCATGGGATTTAGCAAAAGAAGTCCAGAGAGGGAAAATTATAGTAATAAATGTCTACATTAAGAGGAAAAAAATCTAAATAGACAATTTAAAGTACAACTCAGAGAACTACAAATAGAATAAAGTAAGCTCAAACTTATCAGGGAAACAAAAAATCAGAGGAGAAAGAAATAAAATAGAGACTAGAAAAAATAATAGAAGTCTATTGTGAATGGGAGGACATGGAAAAAAATGATAGAAAAGATCAAACTAAAAGATTTTTTTATTTTTATTTTTTTGAGTTGGAGTTTCGCTCCGTCGCCCAGACTGGAGTGCAGTGGCCACTCCCGGCCACCGCAGCCTCGACCTGCTGGGGCTCCGGCGATCCTTCCGTCTCAGCCTTCCAAGTAGCTGGAACTGCAGGCGCGGCCTACCACGCCCGGCTAATTTTTGATTTATTGTAGAGATGAGGTCTCGCCAAGTTGCCTAGGCGGGTCTCGAACCCTCGGGCTCAGGGAATCCACTCACCTCAGCTTCCCAAGCGTGAGATTACAGGCTGAGCCACCGAGCCCAGCTTAAAAGGTTTTTTTAAAGGTAATGAACAAAATTGACAAACGTTTCGCTAGACTAACAAAGAAAAAAAGAGAAGTCTCAAAACCAGAAATGAAAGAGGAGCTATTCCAACTGTAAAAATACAAAGGATCATAAGAGAATGCTATGAAAACCTACATATCAAAAAACTGAGGATGAGCCTCGACGGCCTGGAGCGCTACTTCCTCGTGGTACGCGTGTTCCAGGGCCAGGGCCTGAGCTCGCGCTGGCTCTGCCTCTGCCTCATCGGCTACGGCATGCCCCTGCTCATCTTGGGCGTCTTGGCGGCCGTCTACGGCCAGGGCTATGGCTGCTCCAGCTAGGCAATGCTGTCATCTTCGTGACTACTGGCTGGAAGCTCACTCAGAAGTTTTCTGAAGTCAATGCAGACATGAAAAAATTAAAGAAGACGAGGGTGCTCCCCATCACGGCCATCGTGCAGCTCTTCGTGCTGGGCTGTACCTAGGTCTTTGGCCTGTTCATCTTCAACCCACAGAGCTGGGTGCTGACCTACCTGTTCAGTGTCCTCAACTGCCTGCAGGGTCTCTTCCTCTATATGCTGCGCTGCCTGTTAAACAAGAAGTTGCGGGAGGAGTACCGGAAGTGGGCCTGCCTAATTGCCGGGAACAAGTACTCAAGAGTTCGCCTCTTCCACCTGGAACACCAGCCACAATCAGACTCAGGCACTCAGGGCGTTCGAGTGCGCACCGAAGGCGTGGTTCTGCCAGGCCCGCTGCTCCTGGCGCAGCAGCTTTGCACAGGCTAAATCTGGCCCTCCCCCCTTCTCAGCTCTGCTCCCCGCCCTCCCTCCTTGAGCCCATGCGCGCCAGAGAAGGGGCTGTAGACTGGCACCAAACCCCAGAACACCCAGTGGGGGAGAACCAGGGGCTGCTTCCCTGCCCCACCCAGCTGTGGCCCAGGGTGGGGGCAGGAACTGGCCCAGGGCTGCATTTATGGCCCTGGTCCCTGCAGCCAATACTGGGGAGAGTGAGGCCTCTCAGCCCGCCTGTCCTTTCCTCCTGACCTCCTCACTACAGCACAGGTGAGGCCAGAACCCCCGGCTGACTTTCCTCAAAGTTAGGACTTATGTCAGAGGCCAGAGGGCAGGGCCCCTCTAACTGCAGAGGCTCACGGTACAGAGGCCCACCCAGGGCAGCCGGTTCTCACTGTCGTGGTGGTCGTGGATGTTGTGATGTTCTTATCTGTGTGAATCTTTCCATGTTGAAACTTAAAATTAAACAACACGCATACAAAAAAAAATTGAGTAATCTAGAAGAAACAGATGAATTCCTATCAAGACTGAATCAGGAAGAAATAGAAAATCTTAACAAACTATAATTAGTAAGTAAATGGAATCAGTAATAAAAAGTCTCCTTTCAGAGAACTACCCAGGACCTTATGGCTTCACAGCTGAATTCTACCAAACATTTTTAAAAGAACTAACGAATCCTTTTCAAACATTTCCAAAAATTGAAGAGGAGAGAATACTTCCAAATTCATCTTATGAGGCAAGCATTATCCTGATACTAAAGAGAGAAAAGGACACAATAAGAAAATAAAACTACAAGCTAATGTCCCTGATGAACATAAATGCAACGTATTCAACAAAATACTAGCAAACCAGATTCAACAGCATATTTAAAAGACCATTCATTATGATCAGTAAAATTTATCCTTGAGATACAAGGACGTTTCAACATACTTAAATCAATAAACATGATACAACATATTAAAGAATGAAGGACAAAAACCACATATCTCTATAGATGCAAAAAAAGCATTTGATAAAAATTCAGCATGTTTTCATGATAAAGACTTAAACTAGATAGGGAAGAAATGTACCTCAACACTATAAAGGCCATATATGACAAGCCCATAGTTAACATTATACTCAATGGTCAAACAATGAAAACTTTTTCACTAAGATCAGGAACAAGACAAGGTTGCCTACTCTCATCACTTCCACTTAACACAGTACTTGAATTCCTAGCCAGAGCAATTAGGCTAGAAAAAGAAATTAAATGTATCTAAATAGCAAAGGAAGATGGGAAATTGTCTCTGCTGATGACATGATCTTTTATTCTAATAAACACTAAAGACTGCATTAAAAAACTGTTTGAACTGATAAATTAGTTAAATTAATAAATTAGAAATAAAGTTGTAGGATACAAAATCAGCATATAAAAATCAGCAGCATTTCCATATACAAACAACAAACTATCTGAAAAAGAAATAAAAAAACAATTCCATTTGTCACATTAAAAAACAAAATACCTACAAACAAATTTAACCAAGGAGGTGAAAGATATGTATATCAATAACTATTAAACATTGATGTAGAAATTGAAGATAACACAGTAAATGGAAAAATATCTTTTATTTATGGATTGGAATAATTAGTATTGTTAAAATGTTTATATAACTCATAGTGACATACAGATTCAATGCAGTCCTTATCAGCATTCCATATTATGCTGCTATAAAGAAAGACAAAATTATGAGCCAGTCTTGGTGACTCAGCCTGTAATCCCAGCACTTTGGGAGGCTGAGGTGAGTGGATTGTCTGAGCCCGAGGGTTCAAGACCAGCCAGGACAACTTGGTGAGGCCTTGTCTCTACAATAAAATTTTTAAAAAATTAGCTGGGCGTGGTAGTGCACGCCTGTAGTTGCAGCTACTTGGAAGACTGAGGCAGAAGGATCACCGGAGCCCAGCAGGTTGAGCCAGGGTGGCCATGAATGTGCCACTGCACTCCAGCCTGGGCGATGGAGTGAGACTCCAACTAAAAAAAAAAAAAAAAAAAAAAAAAAGACGGACAAAATTAAGGACTTCACAGCAACTTGGATGAACTTAGAGTCCATTATACTCAGTGATCTATTCCAGAATCAAAGACTAGAGTACCACATATTCTCACTCATAAGTGGATCCTGAACATTTATCATAATACTACATGAAAGGGATTGGCAATAGCGGATCACTACCGGGAGAGGAGGCACACATAACATTGATGAGGGTACCTGATCCCAAACCAAGCGAATTGAGGACCAATGGGAGGCCCGTACTTCAACCGTATGATGACCACTTATGTACCTAACCCTGAATTGTACCCTACATCTTTATTTGTCTATTTATTTATTTTTTGAATTGGAGGAGGTGAGGGGATTGCCTGAGCCCATGGGTTTGAGAACAGCCTGGGCAACTTGGTGAGACCTCATCTCTACAATAAATCAAAACATTAGCCAGGTGTGGTAGTGTGCACCTGTAGTTTGGCTACTTGGAAGGTTGAGGCTGAAGAATCGCCTGAGCCCAGCAGGTCAATGCTGGGGTAGCCATGAGCATGCCACTGCACTCCAGTCTGGAGGCTGGAGTGAAACCCCCACTCAAAATAAATAAATAAATAAATAAATAAATAGACATAAGCATAAAACCTGAAACTGTAAGACTACTAAAAGAAAACATAAGGGAAAACTTCCGTGACATTGGTTTGGGCAATGAGTTCTTTGACAGGACCCCAAAAACACAGGCAACAAAAGCAAAATAGATACATGGAATTGTATCATTGTATCAAACTAAAAACTTTTGCACAGCAAAGGAAACAACAGAGTGAGGAGACAACCATGGGTTGGGAGAAAATATCTGCAAACCATGTATGTATCTGATCCAAAATATGTAAGGAATTCAAGCCACCTGATTTTTAGAAACGGGCAAAGTACCTGGACAGATATTTCTCAAAAGAAAAGTAAATGAATGGTCAGCAGGTGTATGAATAAATGCTTAACATCTCTAATCATCAGGGAAATACAAATTAACACCACAGTTAGACATCATCTCATATTTGTTAGAATGACTATTATCAAAAAGACAAGTGATAAGTGTTGGTGAGGATGCGAAGGGAACCCTGGGACACTGTTGGTGGGGATGTAAATTACTATAGCTATTTTGGAAAACAGTATAGTAGTTCCTGAAAAAAACCCAAAAAACTAAAAATAGACTTATCATATGAACCAGCAATCCCACTTACAGGTATAGATCCAAAGGATTTGAAATCAGTATGTCGATGAGATGTGTGCACTCTCATGTTCATTTCAGCATCATTCACAATAGCCAAGATATGGAAATAGCCTAAGTGTCTGTCAACAGATGAATGGAATACTGTACAGTCTTTGAAAAGAAGGACTCCTCTCTCTCTCTGGGGATTTATTCTTGCCTTTGTTCCTGATGAGCTCTGTAATTCTGGACAATCACTTTTAGCACATAGTCTTCTTATCTATAATGTGAGAGAGTTAGATTAGAGAATTCAATAAGCCTATAGCCCTGAAAGCAATATAGGCTATGATTACCAGAAAGTAGACTAAAAGCATTTTAAGAGAATTTATACCTAGATGTCTGACTTGGCCTCCAGGGGACACATGTCTTTGAGACTAGCAAATTTAATTCTGAACTTGTTTTTCTTTTGATGGACCCCTTATGAATTATTAAATCAACAGCTCCTTAAGAAATACATGGCCGGGCATGGTGGCTCAGCCTGTAATCTCAGTGCTTTGAGAGGCTGAGGGGAGAGAATTGCCTGAGCACGGAGGTTCAAGACAGCCCGGGCAACTTGGTGAGACCTCGTCTCTACAATAAATCACAAAAAACTTGCTGGGCATGGTGGCATGTGTCTATAGTTCAGCTACTTGGAAGACTCAGGTGGAAGGATTGCCTAAGCCCGGCAGGTCAAGACTGTGGTGACTGTGAATGTGCCACTGCATTCCAGCCTGGATGACAAGAGTGAGACTCCAACTCAAAAAAGAAAGTAAGAAAGAAAGAAAGAAAGAAAAAGAAAAAAGGAAGGAAGGAAGGAAGAAGAAAGAAAGACCTAGAGCTGATGAAAAGAGGCTGTGGTCTTCTCAGGCTGTGGTCTTCAGAAAGCTTATGCCATTTTCCTGCAAATGTGTTGTTATTTATAAATGACCATGAGGAAACTCTAGCCTGTCTCTGACTTAATGACCATGTAAATGCAACAGGTTGTACTCAGGATCCTGTGGAAGCATCAAATACACTAAATTCATGTAAGAGCAACCCCAAAACAGAAATGACACAGTGTAGTGGAAGGAATACTAAATACAAGTTTTTGGCTTTGCCACTTCCTTGTCAATAAGACTTCAAGCTAGTGAGTTTACTTTTCTGTTCCTTGGGGTCTTCAGCTATGAAATAAGAGAGTTGGACTAACTTTCTAGTTCCAGTAACTGATACTTGTCAACCCAAAAGAGAGGAAATGTAGCTAGAAGCCCATGAAGAGGAAGTCATCTGGAATGACATCAGGACAGCAGGATATTCCTGGCAAAGAGCTTGATAATGAAGCTTTCCTTCCTATTGTTCCTTGGCTTAATTGAAGTCATGATGCTTCATCTGATTGCATCACTGGCAGAATGGCTAAGGAAGTGCTCTTCTGACCCTTTCCCCACAATTAGACCATATGATAGCGAAAAGTGAACCCCCAGGTTTTCCAGGACGGGGGGACAGCATAGCAGTAGATGGTTAATTTTGAGCAATAGCTTTATTTAAAACGTTATAAGACAAACTCATGTAAATTTGATGTTCTACTTAATAATTTTGATTCCATTCCATAATATAGTTGTGTTTGTTTTAATATCTATCTATGTATATATTTTTGAGTTGGAGTCTCACTCCATTGCCCAGGCTGGAGTGCAGTGGCACGCTCATGGCCACTCCAGCATTGACCTGCTGGGCTTTGGCAATCCTTCTGTCCTCAGCCTTCCAAGTTGCCAGAACTACATGCTGCCACACCTGGCTAATTTTTAAAACATTTATTGCAGAGACAAAGTCTCGTCAAGTTGTCCAGGCTGTTCTCGAACACACGGACTCAGGCAATCCACTTGCATTGGACTACCAAAGTGCTAGGATTGCAGGCTGAGCTACCGAGTGTGGTCAATATCAATATGTTTTAAATTATTTTTAGGGAAAAGAAAATTCCAAATTTCCTTCTTCTGCCTCTTCACCTCTTAATCTCAATAGATGGAGGGGTTAAGTCTGGAAGAATTGTCAATACTAAACTGTTTGTAATAGTTTATTTTCAGAGATGGGATTGAAGAGAATTTTCATTGAAGTTTATTTTTATATTACTTGAATCTGTTACAAGTATGCATTAAGACAATGTAAGATTTTTAAAAAACACCCACCTTTTTCCCCGAAAAATTGTTGTTTAAAATTGGTACTGCAGGAAGAGTCTCTATGTGTATTCTGTGGGTATATGTACTTTTTTGTCTCATTACTCCAATTTAAGGAGCATGGGGCTAGGAGAAACAATCTTGCCCTAATCTTTTCTCAGAAATATTTTGATGGTTTATTGGTTTAGCAATAGCTTTAATTAACGTTAGTGTTTGCTGTGGCCTATATGGGCAAATTTGTTTAATTAACTGTGGGGGGGGTATGGAGACGAAATCCCATTATTACTGCCTTTTGAGTGGTGACATGATATACATAGTAGGAAGATAACTGGGCTTTGGAAAAAACAAATTTATGTATGTAAAAAACCAAAAGCAAAATAACTTGAGTTCTATTATGAATTATGAGGCCTTGGCAATATAGCTAACTTCTCTGACTGTCAGTCATTCAAATGATCCCTACTTTCCCTTAGAGTTGTTATGAGAACCTCACAACTCAAGTAATCCTTATTTTGTAAGTGAGACCCAGAAAGGGAAGGTGACTTATTTGAGATCACATCCAGTATTAGCAGAAGAGCTAGGACTTGAAGCTGGACCGTTTGACTTGCCTCAGAGGTATTACTCTGTACTTAATTTGGAGGATTTAAAAAATATGAATTGGATTATGGGTATTATTTATGCTAGGAATTTGCTTCTGTCAAAAATAGTTAAGCCTCAAGACTTAGTCATTTAGCCTCTACATCTTGTCCCTCACCCAATATCTCTGCAGGCTGTCTGTTGGAACAGAAGGTTTGACCCTTAAATAAAGGTAAAGCAACAACCTATGTACAACTGTTTTCTAGAAAGTCTCAATTGGAGATTGAGAGGCAGGTATTGTTATTACAAAATGAATATTAAGTCTTCTAATAAAAATTTCTGAATTTGAGTTCAATTTGGCCAACTCAGAATAATTGCACAAAATAGGTACTAACTACCAGTGAAGAAAGATGTCACTATAACAGGTAATTAAGGCAAATTACTGCAGTACGGTCATTATTCTTTTTGCCAAAAAATTTATTTTTACAAAAAGGTGTGTTTTTCACACAAATATGCTATCTTTGTCTTCTTCCACATTTATTTAAGATCATTTATCAGAGGCTTCTCGGAATTTGAACTTATTTGGGCTACCTGTGAGGAAATAATGAAAAAAATTTTTTTTTACTCCTTCACTGTTAGGTAGAGCACCAGATCTTCAAACTTCCTCACTGTACTTTGAAGCATAATTTCTAAAGATAATTAGGATTTAGATTCAAGTATAGAAAAAAACTATGTGGTATTCTTTCTTCAAAAGGTAGATAAGACACAGTCATTGTTTTCCAAGAACTTATTCTAGCAGGGACTACAGATGAGAGCTATTAACCTATCTGTGAGAGAAAGGCTCATATAGAGAGCACAGAGGAAACAGTAAGTACATCTACTTGGAGGGATCATATCTGAATGGCTTTGAAGGGTGAACAAAATGTTTCCAGACAGACAAAGGTACCGTGGTGGAGTGGGGCAGGAGATCATTACAGGCAGATTTTTTCAAGCTCCTGTGAATTCAGAATGCTAATTAGCTAGACAGACCACTTACTTGGCAACCCTGGACTGCTCATATTACTTCATTTCTCATATATTATTTCTTATGTCCTCAGCCAGACTGTAGGCTTCTTAGGGTCAGGGACTATGTTTCTTATATTGCAGCATTCTACACCCTGCAGTGTTTCAAAATGTTTTGCATAGTTGGTACACAATAAATATTTATGGATTGACCACCTGGAACATTTGAGAGATGAGAAAAGGGACTGTTATGCTAGAGTTTGAGGTAACTTTGGAATAATCTTTTAAGTTTCTTGGTCAGAACCTAAGAGCCATTGGATCTCTGAGACTAGCTTTATAACATTTTTACTTTTTCCTCATTTTCATTGTTACTCTCACCAGGGGTTCTTTGTAAAGCCCTTCTCCAGGGCCTGTTAGCCATCCTGATGACCTTCCCTCTCATGCAGACTCCTTTGACCTTAAAATTATTGCTTCTTTTTGGGCCCCTGTGTCCTCATTAGTAAAATAATATAAAAGTAATCATTAAGTTTCTTTCCAGTTCTAAAATTCTGTGATTGTCCAGAATCTGGTGAGTGATGGAGCAAATTGTGTGTCACATTTCTTTGTTCAAAGCCAAATTTGTTTAATGAAGAGGTTCTGGAGAATAAAACTTTTCTTCATCCAAGACCCAGCCTTAGTGGGCATATTAATATTGGTGGTCTCTGTGGGTTTTTAATCAACGAAAACTTTGAACTTAGAAATGGTGACATTTGTCAGTTTTGTAACTACAACTGAGAAATGCAAGCTAGGAAAAGGTCATTGATGTCATTAGACCCATTTTGATGAGTGTAATTTATTCTCAAAGTACACTTTAGCATCTGAGTTATTTTTGTCTCATATGGGTCAGAGTCTGAGGCTTGTTCCCTTCTCCTGGGAAGGTAGATAGACAGTTTAATGGTGGCAGAGCCATCATTAAAGGACATTTGGTCTTAATAATTGGCTCAAAATTTTCTTTGTTCTATTGGGAACTTCAGCTGTAACAACAGAAACTTAGCAGTAAAAAATACTTCAATGTGGGAGAAAAGGTAAGCACCTTTTGCTGAAATCACTTGCTTTCATCACTGACTTAGAGCATGTTATTTTTCTTTCCATATGTCTTTTTTCTGAATGTCCTGGTGCTCTTTGCTAGTTATCTTTGCTCTAGATCTTAACTGTTATAGTAGGTTCTTTTCAAAAGTCCACTCCCATCCCCATTCCCTAACTGCCCTTTTTCCTTTCTCTGAATTTCTTGTAAGAGTCTTCTGGGCCGGGCTTGGTGGCTCAGCCTGTGATCCCAGCAATTTGGGAGGTCGAGGAGAGTGGATTGCTGAGTTCATGGGTTCGAGACCAGCCCGGACAACTTGGCAAGACCTTGTCTCTACAATAAATCAAAAATTAGCTGGTAGCATGGTAGCATGCACCTGTAGTTCCAGCTACTTATAAGATTGAGGGAAAGGACTGCCAGAGCCCAGCGGGTCGACACTGGGGTGGCCGTGAGCATGCAACTGCATTCCAGCCTGGATGACGGAATGAGGCTCCTCTCCAAAAAAAAAAAAAGAGTCTTCTGCTGGACATGAATAGACATTTCTCAAAAGAAGACATATGAGCAGCCAACAGATTCATGAAAAAATGCTCAGCCTCACTAATCATCAGAGAAATGCAAATCACATTCAGATGTCACCTTATTCCAGTAAAGATGACCAGCATTAATAAATCAAAAAACAATAGATGCTGGTGCGAGTATGAAAAAAGGGATGCATCTATCTACCCTGTTGGTGGGAGTGCAAGCTAGTTCAACCTCTATGGAAAATAGTGTGGCAATACCAAAGGGAACTAGAAATTGACCTTGCATATGATCCAGCAACACCCCTCCTGGGAATATACCTGGAGTAGCACAAATTGTTCTCCAAAAGATACCTGTACATGCATGTTCATTGCTGCATATTCACAATAGCAAAAAACATGGAACCACCCCTGCTGCCCATCGAAAGTAGACTGGATAAAGAAAATGTGATACACAATGGAATACCATACAGCCATAAAGACAAAAGCTTGGACTTCTCAGCAGATTGGATGGAATTAGAGACAATTGTTTTTGTCATTCTGTCACAGAAACAGAGAACCAAATACCACATGTTCGTACTCATAAGTGGGTCCTGAATATTACTCACAATAGCACAAGGAAGGGATCGTCAGTCATGGAACATTGCTGGGGTGTGGGGGGGGCACATTACAACTTAAAGTGTACCTGATCCTAAACCAGGGGAAGTGAGGATGAGTTGAGGCCCACACTTCACCTGCCCAAACATTACTTATGTACCTAATCCTGATTTCTACCCCACAACTTTAAAATAAAATGAAATGTGTGTGTGTGTGTGTGTGTGTTATACAATATATATATATAAAGAGTCTTCTACCCTGCAATTTAATGTTTAATTTTTTACCGTCTAATATTATTACCTCATTATTTTTGTTCATTTCTTTAATCCTAATATCACTAGGTTGGTACCAGAAAAAGTACAGAGGAGGAGTGAAACGTATAAGTGAATTCAAACCCTTTACTAGACAGTGTGATAAGTTCCTTATAGTTTATTAAAAATTTTTTTATAACAGGGTAAAGATAGGCAAAAGTACGTTCATTTTACTCCTGAGAAAACTTGGCCTCAAATAGGTTAGGGTATCAGAAATAGCGTGAAGTCAGGCATATTTAGTATTAAGTCACCACCATCTATACCATTTACTTTTTGTGTAACCACAGTAAGTAATATAACCTCTCTGAGGCTCAGTTTCAAGATGAGGATAATATCTGCTCTATTGGGTTCTTGTGAACCTTAATAAGAAAGGTAATGTATATAAGAGGCCTTCAAGTGCCTAGTACGTAGACAGTCTATAAACAAGGTGTATTTAAAAATACCGTGGGCAGGACTTGCTATTGGATTGATTGTGGTACACAAGGGGAGAAAAAAGTAAAGCATGATTCCAAGATATCTGTCTTGAACAATTGAGAAGATCATAATTTACCGAGAATACGGAATACTAGAAGAAAAACAGGTGTGGAAAGGAAATACTGTTTAATTTTGAGATGGTGAATAGACAATTGAATACACAAGTCTGGAACTCAGAGGAAAGATCTGAGACAAAGATGCAGTGTAAACTCTGAGAGTTGTTGGCCTATATGTGGTAACTGATGTTCTTAGATGGTAGAGAGAGAGAAAGGGCAGGCTAAAATGACCTAAGTACCGAAGAACTTCAACACCAGCAAAGGTGACTGCAAAAGGGCACTAAAATGGCTCTTTTTAAAGGACCATCACCCCCAGTTGGACAGATTTGGTGGGTATTTTTCTACCTTCATCGAACTTGTTCTTTTAGCAGTTTCAACATGGTTGGTCCTTCCCTCCTTCTTTCCCCTATCTTATTGGCTGCTCTTTTTGGGCACGGTTTCCTTGTTATTTCCCCTCTACCTAATCTCTAAATGTTGGGATTTCTCAGAGCTCAGAAACTGAGACTTTGTCTCTTCAATCTCTGTAAATTCTTTTCTTAGGTGACCTTAATCATTGCCATAGGTTTCATATCATCTTAAGACCTATCCTTGAATTTAAATTATCTGTATGATATTCCCACTTATATAGACAACCATGCTGAACTCTTGAATTTTTCCTTTTTCTGTACACAGCCAAACTGAACTCCTGAATTTTTCCTTCTTCAAGCATATCTCCTTCCCAACACTTTTTTTCATCTTAATTAATAGTACCACCCTTCACCCAGTCAAGCTAAGGGTCACTTTTGACTCCCTATCCCCATTCTTGACATATACTACAACACTAAGTCAAATAAGTTATGCCTTCAGAGTTTATCTCAAAGCATCCGATTTCTTTCTAGTCCAGTTCACCATCAATTTTCACCTAGACTCTTGAAATAGCATTCTATCTACTCTCCCTGCTTTCAGCCCTGCCTTTCTATACATCTTCTCCTAAAAATTTAAATTTGATAGGGCATGTATGAGTAAAAGATGAAATTTCATATTAAAGGACAGATTCTTGTTGGCTCCTTCAGAATCTTACAGCAGGTCAAGGAGTGGCTTAAAAGAGAACCTAGGTATTCTGAGAACCAGTCCAGAGCTCCAGAAGGACAGTCTCACTAATATGATTCCAAGTGATGTTTTCTCAAAGTTAAATGAAAAGAAAGCACAGCCCGGCTCGGTGGCTCAGCCTGTAATCCCGCGCCTTTGGGAGGCTGAGGTGAGTGGATTGCCTGAGCCCGTGGGTTCGAAACCCGCCTGGGCAGCGAGACCTCATCTCTACAATAAATCAAAAAATCAGCTGGGCGTGGTAGTGCATGCCTGTAATTCCAGCTACTCGGAAGGCTGAGGCGGAAGGATCGCCGGAGCCCAGCAGGTCGAGGCTGCGGTGACCGGGAGCGGCCACTGCACTCCAGTCTGGGCGACAGAGTGAGACTCCAACTCAAAAAAAGAAAAGAAAGCACATGGCTTTCCAGTTATTTTGTTAGTTATAAGACTTGTGTGCTACTAGATTTACTACAAAATTCATTTGTGATCACAACTTCTGCTTATGTTTGTGACTTTAATCAACTAGCTTAAATACATTTAAATAACTCATATCTAAAGAGTTAAAGAAAATATGATAATGATGTCTCCCCAAATAAAGAATGTCAATAAAAAGATAGAAGGTTTTGTGTGTATGTGTGTATGAAATCCTGCAGTTTAAAAGTGCAATAACGGAAATGAAAATTTTACTAAAGAAGTTAAACAGTACTATTATTTGTTTTTTTGAGGCAGGGTCTCATTCTGTCACCAATGCTTGAATGCAGTAGCATGCTCATAGCTCACCACAGCCTCAATCTCCTGGGCTCAGATGATCCTTCAGCCTCAGCCTCTTGAGTATATAGGACTATAGGCATGTGCCACCATGCCCAGCTAACTTTTAAAAAATTTTTTGTAGAGATATGGTCTTGATATGTTGCCTAGGCTGGTCTTGAACTCCTGGGCTCAGGTGTTCATGCCCTACCTCAGCCTCCCAAAGTGCTGAGATTACTGGAGTGACCCACTGCACCCAGCCTTCACCAGCATATTAAAAACATAAGTAGTGAACTTGAAGGTAGGCCAGTTGAGATTATATATTCTGGGGAAACAAAAAGGAAAAAATGAACAAGACCTGAAGGACCTATAGCACACCATCAAGTGTAACACGAGCATAATGTAAATCCTAGAAGGAGAGGAAAAAAATGAGACGAAAGTAAAGAAATAATGACAGAAAACTCACCAAATTTGATGAAATACACATATTTACACATCTAAGAAGTTAAACAAACTCCACATAGGATAAACTTAAAAGAGTATAGAGACTTCGGAATCAAACTGTTGAAAGTCAAACCCAAAGACAACCTTGAAAGTGGAAAAAGAGAAATGACTCATGTACGAGTGATCTTCGAAAAGGTTAAAGCTTATTTCTTATCAGAAACCATAGAGGCTAAAAGGCAATGGGATGACACATTCAAAATGCTAAGAGAGAAAGACTGTCAGCCAAAAGTTCTATAGGTAACAGTATTTTCCGACAAAAATTACAGAGAAATGAAAACATTCCTAGCTAGACAAAAAAATAAAGTTTGTTGCTAGTCATAGGCACAAATCTGCATTGATGGATAAAAATATAATTTATATGATAACATCACAAAGGATGTGGGATGGGGAGGGAATAGAGCTATACAGGAGCAAATTTTCTTTATACTGTTATAATTAACTTGGTATTAACCTAAAAAAGATTGTTGCAAATTAATATGTTAATTGTAAGCCCCTGGACAATGACTAACTTTTTAGATAACTTTTTAGAAAGAGTAAATGACAAAGGTATTAAAATGGTCCAGTATAAAATATCAGTTGAGCACAAAAGAATAGACTAATGGAAGAAGAGGGAGAAAATATTTAAGATATAGAAAAAACAAACAACAAAATGGCAGATGTAAATCCTATCTTAACAATAATTGCACTAAATGTATATAGGTGAATACTCCAATAAAAAACAGAATGGCATAATGTATTTTATTTTATTTTATTTTAGAGTTGGAGTCTCTCTCTGTCACCCAGGCTGGAGTACAGTGGCACACTCATGGCCACCCCGACGTCGACCTGCTGGGCTCTGGTGATCCTTTCGCCTCAGCCTTCCAAGTAGCCGGAACTATAGGCATGCACTACTATGCCTGGCTAATATTTGATGTATTGTAGAGATGAGGTCTTACCAAGTTGCCGGGATGGTCTCGAACTCATGGGCTCAGGCAATCCACTCGCCTCGGCCTCCAGAGTGCTAGGATTATAGGTTGAGCCACCAAGCTGGGCTGGCAGAAAGTATTTTAAAAGAACATGATCAACTATATGCTGTCTGCAAGAGACACACATTAGATTTAAAGTTGCAAATAGATGAAAAGCAAAAGCATAAAAAGCATATACCATGCAAATGTTAACCAAAAAAGAGTTGAAGTGACTGTATTAATATCAGACAAAATAGACTTTAGACAAAAATTGTGAATAGAGACAAAGAACATGCTATATTGATAAAAGATCAGTCTATCAAGAAGATATAAACAATTATAACCATATGCGCCTAATAAGAGAGCCTCAAAATATATGAAGTAAAAACATGGCGTTGAAGAAAAAATTTGACAATTCAACAATAGTACTTTAAGACTTCAGTACTTCACTTTCAATAATGGATAGGTCATCTCATGAAAATACCAACAAGGAAATGAAAGATTTGAACAATACCAGAAGCCAACTAGACCTAAAAGACATCTATAGAACTCCTAACAATAGTACAATGCCTAATCTTCTCAAGTACACATGGAACATTCTTCAGTATAGATTGTATGTTAGTCTATAAAGCAAATAACAATAGATTTTAAAGGATAGAAATTATACAAATTATGTTCTCCGAGTGCAATGGAATGAAATTAGAAAAAACACAAGGAAATTTGAGAAATTCACAAATATGTGGAAATTAAACAACACACACACAACCAGTGGGTAAAACCAGAAATCACAAAGTAAGTTAGAAACTACTCTGAGAGGAATGAAAACAAGCACACCATATAAAAAGATATGGGATATGAGGAAAGCAATGCTTAAAAGGAAAATTTATAGCTGTACCTGCATTGTAAATGAAGGAAGATTTAAAAATTAATAACCTCAGCATTTTAAAAAATAAGTGAAAAAGGGAGAGAGAAAACTAAATCTAAAGCAAACGAAAAGAAAAAAAAAAAAGATTAGAGTGGAAAGAAATGAGCCAAAGAATAGAAAAGCAGGCCAGGCAGGGGCACATGTCTATAATCCTAGCACTTTGGGAGGCTGAAGTGAGAGAATTGCCTGAGCCCACAGGTTTGAGACCAGCCTGGACAACTTGGTAAGACCTCATCTCTAAGGTAAATCAAAAAATTTGCTGGGTGTGGTGGCGTGTGCCTGTAGTTCCAGCTACTTGGAAGGCTGAGGCAGAAGGATTGCCTGAGCCCAGCAGGTCGAGGCTGTGGTGGCAGTGAGCGTGCCACTACCCTCCAGTCTGGGCGACAGAGTAAGACTCTAACTCAACAACAAAAAAAGAAAGAAAAAAGAAAAAGAATAGAAAAACAATAGATAAAATCTGCAAAACCAAAAATTGGTTCTTTGAAAAGATCAACAAAATATGACCAATAAAAGAAGAGAGAAGACTCATATTACTAAAATCAAGAATGAGAAAAGAGATGCTACTATTGATCTTAGAGGAATAAAGAAGATTATGGGGAAAAGTATAAAGATTTGTATGCCAATAAATTAGCTAACCTAATAAAAATGCCGAATTCCTAGAAATACACAGAGTGATCAAACTGACTCAAGAAGTAGAAAATCTAAAGAGATCCATAAAATTAAAGAGATTGAATTAGTCATTACAATTTTAAAACCATAAAGAAAAGCTTAGGCCCACATTTTTTTTGAGTTGGCATCTCACTCTGTTGCTCAGGCTAGGTGCCAGCATCAACCTCCTGGACTCAGGTGATCCTTCTGCCTCAGCTTCCCGAAAAGTAACTGAAATTACGGGTGTGCACCACCATGCCTGGCTAATTTTTTTGAGTTTTTGTAGAGATGAAGTCTCACTTCGTTGCCTAGGCTGGTCTCAAACTTCTGGGCTCAAGCAATCCTCTTGTCTTGCCTCTCAAAGTGCTGGGATTACAGGTGTGAGCTACCACACCCAGCATAAGTTTTGTTTTTTATGGAACACTATCAATAAAATGAAAAGACAACCCACAGAATGGAGTTGCAAGTCATATATCTGATATGTAAACAGGAAACAATATATAAAGAGCTCTTACAACAACAGCAAAAAACTCAGTGAAAAAATGGCTGTAGGATTTGAGTAGACATTTCTCTAAAGAACATACGCAGATGGCCAATAAGTCAAGGGAAAAGATGCTCAACATCATTTATCATCAGGAACATGCAAGTCAAAAGCGCAATGAAATATTTCATACCCCCTCGGATTGTACGATCAAATAGATGAACAGTAACAGTATTGGGAAGGAAGTGGAGAAATGGGAACTCTTATACTGCTACTGGGAATGAAAACATTGAAGCCATTTTGGAAAACAGTTTTTTAATTCCTTAGAAGATTAAACATAGAGTTGCCATATGACCCAGAAATTTCAGTCTTTCTTATATGTCCAAGAAAACTGAAGGGGCCGCGTGTGTGTGTGTGTGTGTGTGTGTGTGTGTGTGTGTACACATATGCAGATGGCCAGTAAGTCAAGGGAAAAGATGCTCAACATCATTTATCGTCGGGAACATGCAAATCAAAAGCATGGTTAAAATATTCTGGAGTTAGTTTCCATTTCCACTTTTCCCTGTTGGAGGCCACCTGTCAGATGGAGACGGGTCACTCAGCCCATACCAGTCTGTGATGTGAGCAAGAAACTCATCCTTGTGATATGAAGGTGACATGATTGATGAAGAGTAATGAATAATATTGAGGATGATTGGTTTGACTCCCCCACCACCTGAAGGGAAAATAATAAGACAAGAACATTTCTTTTTCTAGATCAGTGTCATAATATGATATTGTATCATTATAGTGTGGTGTAACCACATTTCAGGAGAGAATACCTAGCTCAAAACATGAAATGAGGACTGGGCATGGTGGCTCATGTTTGTAATCCTGGCATTTTGGGAGGCCAAAGTGGGAGAATCACTTGAGGCCAGAAGTTGGAGACCAGCCTGGGCAATATAGCAAGATCCTATCTCTATTAAATATATATATTTTTTAAATTCTGGAATTAGATAGTGGTGATGATTATAGAACTTTGTGAATATAATAAAAATCATTGAATTGTATACTTTAAAAAGGTGAATTTTATGGTATGTGAATTATATATTAATTTTTTTGTTTTTTGAGTCAGAGTGTCACTCTGTTGCCCAGGCTGGAGTACAGTGGCATGCTCATGGCCACTGCAGCCTCGATATGCTGGGCTCAGGCAATCCTTCCAGCTCAGCCTTCCAAGTAGCTGGAACTACAGGCACACGACACCACGCCTGGCTAATTGTTTGATTTATTGTAGAGTTGAGGTTTCACTAAGTTGTCCAGACTGGTCTTGAACCCCTGGACTCATGCAATCCTCTCACCTTGGCCTCCCATGCCCAGCCTCTGAATTTTTTTTTTTTTTTTTTTAAAAGGAAGCAAGGAAGTAGAGTACAGAGATCTGAGAGAATGTAGTAAGTTACTTTTGTGACCCATAAGCATGTTAGACTACGATGTAAATAATCCTTATAGGGGAGATGAGAGACTGAATTGGAGGAGTTATTAGGACAGTATCTCTGTGAATATATATTAAATCTGTTTAGGGCATTGGCAAAATCACTTGAAAAGCACTTAATCAACAGTAATGTTTAAGTGCTTGGGGGCTCAGAGATGACTCAGACGTAGTCTCTGCAATTTAGCTTACCAACTAGATGTTAAGATGGAATCTACAAGAGAGAATGTGATCAGATTTATCAAATGAATGATGCAGGTGGTAAGAGGTAAAGGAAAAAATGAGAAATGTATGATTAGGCAATCAAGGAGAGCGTTTCAGAGAAGAGCATGGGATTTTATTTGACCCTTGGAGGACAGAGCAGAAAATGGTGCAAAAAAGGGTTTTCTGACCAAGTAGAGCAGTAGTTTTGTTTCAGAAGTACCACCAGCAGACAAATTCTCAAACACAGTTCCAAACCTGTCTTAAGTTTGTCATTGCTGAATCATTTGCTATTCGTAGGTCTCTTAGGAATAGTATATATCATTCAGATATGTTGGTTTTGTTCAGTGTGGTTTAAACAAAGATCTAGAAACCCCATGGACACTTTACTATGTTTTCAATTAGTCAGGCAATAACAGAATAATTGAATGAATATGTGGACAAATGATGACATTGTGTCATGAGATAATTTTTGTGCACTATTCGTTAAAAAATAGGGGGGAAAGTATAGGAATAAATCTACTTTTCTGATTGCCTTCATCTGAAACTAATCTTCATTTCCATCATTCAGTTATCATTTTCAGCCTCCTAGCCTCTATTTCTTTTCTAGATTAGGCTTTGAGCTATTGTTTTACTATATCTTTTTTTTGGTTTTTTTTTTTTTTTTTTGAGTTGGAGTCTCACTCTGTCGCCCAGACTGGAGTGCAGTGGCCGCTCCCGGCCACCGCAGCCTCGACCTGCTGGGCTCCGGCGATCCTTCCGCCTCAGCCTTCCAAGTAGCTGGAATTACAGGCGTGCGCTACCACGCCCGGCAAATTTTTTGATTTATTGTAGAGATGAGGTCTTGCCAAGTTGCCCAGGTGGGTCTTGAACCCACGGGCTCAGGCAGTCCACTCACCTCGGCCTCCCAAAGCTCAGGATTGCAGGCTGAGCCACCGAGTCCGGCTATTTTATCTTTTATTTATTTTTATTTATTTATTTATTTTTTGAGTTGGAGTCTCAATCTGTCGCCCAGACTGGAGTGCAGTGGCCACTCCCAGCCACTGCAGCCTCGCCTGCTGGGCTCCGGTGATCCTTCCGCCTCAGACTTCCGAGTAGCCGGAATTACAGGCGTGCGCTACCATGCCCAGCTGATTTTTTTGATTTATTGTAGAGATGAGGTCTCACTGCCAGGCAGGTCTCGAACCCACGGGTTCAGCAATCCACTCACCTCAGCCTCCCAAAGGCGCGGGATTACAGGCTGAGCCACCGAGCCCGACTGTTTTACTATATCTTAATGCAAAGTTTTGGAAAGAATATGATGCAGTCAGCCCTTGGATTTGTTTCTTCTTCCTAGAATGGATGTCTGTGAGTTGTTTTCTTTGAGATGTTTTTAAATGAGCAAATCATGGAACTCAGATGGCTTTATGCTCAACTTGATACTAAGAGAACTTGAAGTAGAAGCTAGAGTAAGATATTTATGAAAGTTAAATTCAGGAGATAGAGTGAGAGCGATGTTAGAAGCTAGACAGATGCAGAGGCCACACTGAACTCTAACAGAATGAAGAGAGGAGTGTTGTGAAAACATAGGAGTAGAGAACATTTAGGGAACAGATGATATGTCCGATAACTTATAAAATGGAATAAAATGAAGCCATTAAAGAAGACAAGGAAACTCTCTATGTACTGATATGGAAAAATTTCCAATATATCTTTTCAAATTAAAAAAGATAAATGACAAAACAGTGAATACAGTGTGTTACTGTTTGCATTAAAAGAGTAAACAGTATAAGTTAATATATAAGTATAGAATATCTCTGGAAAGTGGTAAAGAATCTGAACACGTTTGTTGCCTTTTGGTATGGGACCTGAATGACTGGACAGAAATGGGAGTGAGGACGCTTTTTACTTAACAAACTGTCAGCATGGTAGAGTAGATGTTTTGAAGATTCTTTCCATGAGAATATAATTAGATCCTTATAACCTACAGTAAAAATATTTTTAAAACTATTTTTGGGCTCTCAAAAACATAAAATCTTCACACTCCCCTCCTTTCCATCCCTCCATGAACTCAAACAAGCACAAAGGAAGAAAGAAAGAAAAAGAATGAAAGTGAGTGCAAACTCAGTTAAGAACTATAAAAAACTCAAAAGTTGAATTCTCCTGGGGAAAAATGCCGATATTAACATTGTGATCCACAGACTAAGCATTGGGTCCTTTGAAAGGTGGCTGCTGACCCTGAAACTTCCACATTAAGATAGTACTTCAAAGGAGGCCAAATTGTAACAGGCTGGCAACACCTCCCTACCTCCTGAAAGCCATAAATACAAAGACTCTCCGGGAGGAAAACATCCTTAATTTTGATTTTCAGGATTCCCACAATTTAAGTTCAATCCAAAACGAAATCACAAAGATCACCAAACACATGGGAAACAAGGCATCATAAGTGAGATAAATTAGAAATAACAAACAGCAGATTTAGACTTCTAGAAATTCAGATATTAGTACTTTCAAGAAAAGAAAGTCAAATTTTTATGAAAGATACATTTAAGGAAATATAATTTGAAATTTATCAAATTATAAAGTGGGTTCTTTTTCAAATAGAACTTTTAGAAATAAAAGAACCAAATAGAACTTTTAGAAATAAAAATTATCATTTAAAAAACAAACTCAATAGATTGAATCGGACAGCAGATTAGATACAACTGTGGAAAGAATCAATAAATTAGATTATTGATCTAAATAAATTACCCAGAATACAACACACAGAGACTAGCAGATGGAAAATACGAAAGTGAAGTTTTGTGACATGGAGAATAGACTTAAAAGGTCTAAAATACATCAAAATTATTATCCCAGAAATAGGAGAAAGGCATTATCCAAAAGATAATGGTAATAACTTGAGCTTACAAAAAACAGAATCCCCAGTGAAATCACAGAATAGGATTTGGTAAAATACACAAAAAACCCACTCTTAAACCTATATACATGTAGTGAAACTAGAACATCCATGAAAAGATCTTAAAAACAGTCAGAAGAGAAAGATCAACTATAAAAGAATTACAGTCAAACTGTGGTAGTAAGAAATTTTGATTCGGCCAGGCCCAGTGGCTCAGCCTATAATCCCAGCACTTTGGGAGACCGAGACCAGAGGGTTGCCTGAGCCCGCAGTTTCGAGACCTCCCGGGCAACTTGGCGGGACCTTGTCTCTGTAATAAATCAAAAATTAGCCAGGTGTGGTAGTGTGCGCCTGTAGTTCCGGCTACTTGGAAGGCTGAGGAGGAAGGATTGCCGGAGCCCAGCAGGTTGAGGCTGCGGTAGCCTGGAGCATGCTACTGCCCTCCAGCCTGGGTGAGAGAGTGAGACTCCAGCTCAAAAAAAAAAAAAAAGAAAGAAATTTTTTAACAAATATTTCATTATTTGGAGCATGTAGTAAGATTGAATTTTCCTGTTTTTTGACATTAGTTGTGGCTGTGACTTTCTTTGCCCAATCAAATGTGAACAAAAACGACACATCACTTCCTAAAAGACCTGTGTGTGATTTATTTATCTTTTTTCTATCAAAGCTATCATGGAAGTACATGTCAAGACTGAGCCTTTGAAAGCCTGAGTTCCTTGGTGATTATAAGAGACAAAACCCTCTGAGACTTGTGTAGAAAATGTACTGTGAGCAAGAAATAAAATTTTCTTGTGTTAAACCCCAGAGATTTAGAGAATTGTTTATTACTGAAGCATAAGTCTTGTATGTGTCTGTATCAATCAGAATAGGCTAGGTTTTTCAATAACAATAATAGGAGCCAGAAGAACTAAAAAGATATTTCCACAGTGATGAGAGAGAACAACTGATATCACTAATAATAGTGATGAACACTTATTTGTAATTTACAGTGTGCCAGACACAGTTCTACAACCTTTATCTGTGGTAATTTGATAATTTTCACAGCAACTCTCTAAGGTGGGTACAATTATTGTTCTCATTTTACAGATGAGAAAACTGAGGACCAGAGAAGTTATGTGAATTTCCTAAGGTCCATGGTTAGTAGCTGTCACAATATGAATTCAAACTCAGGCAGTTTTTCCCTGATATAATACTGCCTTTCAAGAATGAGGATGCAATGAAATTTATCATCTAGAAGAGCTTTGTAAAGAAACTTTAGGAATAAGGAAACTAATCTTAGAAAAAAATTTAAGATATAATAAAGTTGACCAAATAAATGAGTTAAGTTTTCTGTAAGTATAAATGAACACTGTCTGTTATAAGATAATAATGATGTATAATTATGAAATTTTAAAAAGCAAAATCCTGTGTTTTAACAATAGCACATCAATCTAAAGGGGGAATGATTGAAGTATTCTAAGGCCTTGCTTCTCAGTTGCATTTTGCATCACTTGAGAGGTCTTACAGAATGTCAGAATCGCCTCAAAATTACTAATTGAAATCTGCATTTTAACACAATCCCCTAGGTGGTTTATATGCACATTAAAGCCTGAGAACAACTCTTCCAAGTTCCTTGAATTATTTGAAATGGGAATTGTGATATCAATTAACTTCAAACATGGTCAAAGACAACAATATTATTTTAGGAATAACCACTGTAAGAAATAACATGTATAAAACTTCTAAATCAGCACACAGAAAACCTAGACTCAGAAAATTAACAAATAAAAAAAGGAGGAGCAGGAAAAGTGAAAAAAGATGTACAGGGAAAACAAAAGGCACAATTAAGTTCAAGCATAACAATAATCACAATAAATATGAATGACCCAAAATTTGCCAAAAGAGAGAGAGATTGTCAAACAGGATTTTAAAATAGTTCAACTATATGATTTTACATGAAACATATCCAACATATAGGCCCTAAAAGTAAAAATATCAAAACAAATATACCAGACAAACTAAATATAAGAATGGAGTAATAATATCTCAAAGATACTTAGGAGGAAAAAAATATAAGTATGTTGGAGTAATAATACAACAATGATGCTTAGGAGGAAAAAAAGAATGCTAGAATAGCTATATTAATATCAGACAAAATATATTTTAAGAGCCGGGCTCGGTGGCTCAGCCTGTAATCCCGCGCCTTTGGGAGGCTGAGGTGAGTGGATTGCCTGAGTCCGCGGGTTCAAGACCTGCCTGGGCAGGCGAGACCTTATCTCTACAACAAATCAAAAAATTAGCCGGGCATGGTAGCGCGTGCCTGTAATTCCGGCTACTCGGAAGGCTGAGGCGGAAGGATCGCCGGAACCCAGCAGGTCGAGGCTGCGGTGGCCGGGAGCGGCCACTGCACTCCAGTCTGGGCGACAGAGTGAGACTCCAACTCAAAAACTTTTTTAAGGCAAGAAGTTTAAACTTAGAAGATTTAATTCTAAAATGGCATCAAGATATATAGAATAAAATTGATAGGTCTACAGGGTAGATTTACAAATGCAGTATATTTGGTAGGAGATTTCAATACATCTTAATTATTTGAAGGTTAGGCATCAAAAAGCCAATAAAGATACATTATACTTGAACAACACAATTAATATGTATGTATGATAGAATTGGCACACATACAAAGCCTGTGACCAACAATTAGAGAACATAGATTCTTTTAAAGCACATGTGAGACATTTCAAATAAAACTTGAAACAACTAAGAAGGAAGAGAGGGTGGTGATATAGATAAGCATTAACTTGATTTTTTAAAAAAATCTCTTCTTAGTATTACTAGCATTAAGTGAGCACAATACATGTGTAATCACTGTTTCTGAAGCCTTGATCACTCCTTTTAAATGCATCAATTTTTTTTCATTTGTAGATACTGCTGTGAATAGAGAGGGAACTGTTTGTGTCTTTGACAACATAATTGAATTGTACAAGCAATCTGATTTCAGCTGTTCATCAAGCTTAAATTAGGAGAATGCCAACTCATGCAGTGGCTGCAGTATCAGACAAAAACTTTGCATCTAGTCACTGAAGTAAGAGGAATAGTGATTTTGGAATTCTGGAAAGAACCATTTCTTCAGCATCCTTGACCCTTAAACTTAGACCTCTTTGCATAGCCAAAAGCCTGGTGAAGTAATTTTTGGTCTTTCGAAGTATACCTCATCCTCACATGGCCAGAAGTGACTCCTCTGAGTTACTACAGTGTTTTACTATGCTCAATGTTTGGCACATAGTGGACACTAACACATGCTTAAATATGGAATAAAAAAGGGAGGGAGGAAAAAAGAAGACCTATGCCTTGCAGGAATTTTTGTCCTAGGTAGCCCTAGGAGAGGAAAGAACACCTAACATTAGAAGACAACCTTGCTCTAGGGCATCACTGGCTTTGTAAAGAAAGAGATCAGAAGCTTTTGGCAAAACAATCCATAATATAGGCTAGACATGGTGGCTCAAACCTGTAATCCCAGTGCTTTGGGAGGCCAAGACGAGTGAATTGCCTGAGCCTACAGGTTTGATTCCAGCATGGGCAACATGGTGAGACCTCGTCTCTACAATAAATTAAAAAAAAAAAAAACAGGCATGGTAGGGCGCGCCTGTAGTTCCAGCTACTTGGAAGGGTGAGGTGGAAGGATTGCCAGAGCCCAGCAGGTTGACGCTGGAGTGGCCGTGAACATGCATGCCACTGCCCTCCAGCCTGGGCAATGGAGTGAGACTCTGACTCAAAAAAAGAAAACCAATCCATAATATTCTCAAAGTCCTTTAGCTGCAGAATCCGCATTGCCTCAAGAAGATTTTCTCTTTCAAGATTTCAGGTGCTAGGCACGGTGGCTCAGCCTGTAATCTCAGCACTTGCAGAGGCCAAGGCGAGAGGACTGCCTGAGCAGGGGTTTGAGACCAGCCTGGGCAACTTGATGAGACCTCCTCTCTACAAAAAAAAAAAAAAAAATTAGCCAGGCATGGTAGCTCACACCTGTAGTTTGGCTACTTGGAAGGCTGAGGTAGAAGGATTGCCGGAGTCCAGCAGGCTGATGCTGGGTGGCTGTGAGCATGCCACTGCACTCTGGCCTGGGCTATAGAGTGACTCCAACTAAAAAAAAAAAAATGATCCATAATATTCTCAAAGCCCTCTAGCTGCAGAATCCTCACAGCCTCACTAAGAAGATTTTTTTCCTGGTATGAAGAAAGAAGCACTGGAATAGAAGATAAAAGTTGGATTCAGATGTTGGACCTGCCACTAACTAGCTGGATTCCAGATATCTAGCAGAAGTATTCTGGCTAAAGGAAAAAAATATTTGAAGTTGGACATCAGAGAGAGAGAGAGAAATTAACTATTTCCTCCTAGCATTCAGATGGATAATAGCCTCCAAGACAAATTTATCTTTGGAATTGAAGTCTATTACCCTAGGACTATATAATGCTAATTTTTCTCCTCCTGTTTGAGTAGATTTTTAACCTGTAGTTGTGAGTGATGGGTGTTGTTGTTGCAATATAATGATGTTTCCTCAACCCTTATTGGCGATCTGCTAAAAAAAAAAAAAATAGGTTAGCAGGTACTTATACCGTCAGAGAGCTTGTCAGTGTAATGATGTTGCTGTAATCAGGCTGGGTAATGTAATTCTCTGTTTAGTTCCATTGCTAATGGTCATCAAGAGAGGTCATTCCCATCCAAGATGACTCATGTGGAGGCTTCTGGAATATGGTACTAGATTTTAAAGAATGCCATGTAAGGAGGAGCGATATGACTTATTATCTCTGGCCTTTCAGTGCAGGATGAGTTTTTAACCCAACATTTCCTAAAATCATTTGACTGTAGAAGCCCAACCACAGAACACTCAATAAACCTTTGGGAAAGGTTGATTTCTTCTAATCAAAGACAGTAATACTAACTCTTAAGAACATCAGAATGCTTTTATTAGAAGTAGCTTTATATATCATCTGGTTGAACTACCTTTGATAAGTAGAGAATCCAAGGCCCTTGTGGATCGAAGAGACTTGCCCAAGATAGTGAGTTGGCGGCAGAACTTGAATGAGAATAATCCAGATGTCGTGTCCCACTTCAGTGATTTTCTCACTATAATGTACTTCTTAACAAACTGATAAAAAATCACCTATGCACTTTGAGCCATAGGCCTTTTTTTGCTGAAAGTGGCCATATTTTTAACATTGATCAGGTTTGAGCTTGGAGATCGGAGAGTGAAGAGGACTTTAACTTAAGATATCACAGACAGTTAGCTTTTTTTTCTAACTCCAGTTCTGTTCTTTTTAAATGTAGAGTCCCTCTTCAATGTGAAGGCCTCTTCTTATCTCTTCTTTCCCCTCAGGAGTAAAAATGTTACGAAGCCATCAAACTTCAGTGAACGAATTCAGTCATCTTCTTTTGTAACATCTGCACTACAGGAATCAGAATTGCAAGTGGAGTCCTGTATCTTTCATAAATTGTTTGGTGTTTTCGTTCATTTTTTTCTTCCTAGATATAATCCATTTAGGAGCAGCTTTTCCTGACATCTATTTAAAAGAGAGAGAAGAGAGGAAATAGAAAGTTTGGGGGAGGGAATTTGTGGAGAAAACTCAAATACCTATTCCTAGTGTCCAATTTTTTAAAAATATGGTCGTAAAGACTAAGTGAGGTCTGCCTTGCTGACAGCCTCCAATTCCATTACTAAATACCTATTCCTTGGCCAGGCTTGGTGGCTCAGTTTGTAATCCCAGCACTTTGGGAGGCTGAGGTGAGTGGACTGCCTGAGCCTGTGGGTTTGAGACCAGCCCTGGCAACTTGGCGAGACCTTGTCTGTACAATAAATCAAAAATTAGCTGGGCGTGGTAACATGAGTCTGTAGTTCCGGCTACTTGGAAGGCTGAGGCGGAAGGATCGCTGGAGCCCAGCAGCTCGACGCTGGGGTGGCCGTGAGTGTGCCACTGCACTCCGGCCTGGGTGACGGAGTGAGACTCCAAATCCAAATATATATATATGTTTCCCTTTCATGTTGGAGGTTTTTCATTCTTGTTTTCACTTACCAGAAAGTGCCATTTATCAGAAATCATTTTAAGGGAGTATTTTGTAGGAAACTGAAATGCGGTGAACTCAAGATAGGAACAGATTGGGGACCTGGGGATACCGAGATATGTGAGGAAAGAAACAGAAAGAAAGGCACAGAAGATAGTAGTAGAGATAGCCTGAATTTTAAAGTCCCCGGACTTCTGGTTTTGAGCTATGTCGTCTTGGACCTTGGACCGGGTACTTAATCTCTATGGGTTCATTATCTGATCTCTGAGATGAAGAAAATACCACCTATCTTCTGGACTATGAAGGTTACATAAGGCAAAGTATGAATGTTTATTATATTATTATGTTATAATATATTCATGAAAGCAATTAGAGTTTGCCTTTGGGATATGAGATTCAGAAAGTGTTTTTACTTTCTCCTTTTTGTTTGAAATTATTATGCTAATTATGTAGTATCAATAAACCAGAAAACATTTCTACTTAGTCTGAAAAGGAGATATGTGAAGTGCCTGACATTCACTTAGTGCTCAGTAAATGTGAGTTTTCTTTTCATCTTTCCTTCCTTTTCCAGCACACCTTCCACCTCCAAACTTCCTTGATTTGATTTTTTTCTTGATACTAGCTCTTTCCTCTGTAAAGAAGAAAACGAGACCCAACTATCCAGACAGCTTTCCTTGATTGGGGAATGAGAGGAAGGAATTCTGCTTGTCTACACTCTTGCAAGAGGCAATAAGAGTATATATATATAGATACGGCTTGGGAGAAATTCAAATCCAAATTTGTGTCCTGGCTCCTATCATTAACTAGCAAAGTGACCCAAGTTTTTGATGAAACTTCTGCCTTTACTTTTGAAAATGGCAATAGGTTCTCAAGCTGGTCTTGAATTCCTGGTCTCAAGTGATCCCTTTGTCTTGGCCTTCCAAAGTGTTAAGAACCACTGTACCTGGCCAAAAGATTTTACTCTTGATGAAGGCTAGTTTATTTTTTCTTTGGCTACTTGTGCTTTTGGTGTATATCTAAAAAACCACTGCCTGATCCAAGGACATAAAGATTTATCCTTATGTTTTATTTTATTTTCTTTGTTTTTTGTTTTTTTTTTTTGAGTTAGAGTCTCACTCTGCTGCCCAGGCACATGCATTGGCATGCTCACAGCCACCCCAGCGTCGACCTGCTGGGCTCTGGTGATCTTTCAGCCTCAGCCTTCAAGCAGCCAGAACTATAGGTGCACGCTACCATGCCTGGCTAATTTTTAAATTTTATTGTAGAGATGAGGTCCCACCATGTTGCCCAGGCTGGCCTCGAATCCGTGGGCTCCAGCAATCCTCTTGCCTCGGCCTCCCAAAGTGCTAGGATTATAGGCTAGAGCCACCACGCCCGGCCTATCCTTATGTTTTCTTAGAACAGTGTTACTGTTCTACCCTTTGGTCTTCATGCCATTTAAGTGAATTTTTATATAGTGTTGCAGTGTCAATGGTAGCATCTATGTGGTGGATTCTCTATAAAATTCTTTGAACTCTCCACTTTGCTGTATGTTTGAAATTTTCCATACTAAAATATTGAAGAGGGAAGGAAACCAAATTTAGAAACCTACTACTTCTTTGAGCATCTTCTGCTACCCGTCTTCTCTACAGCTTTGTAAGACAGGCATAATGTGAGATAAAGGCAAATGCCAGGCAAGATGAATGTAGCAGGAGTTCACTCACCAGGCTCCAAGTTAGTATGACAGCTTTCTCCTACTCCAGGTTCTTCTGGTAGCCTGTGACTCCTTCTATTCTGTCACCCGGAACCTTTTTTTTTTTTTTTTTTAGCACTGTACAGTTTTATTAACCATTCAAGTCCAGTAGCATCTGGTAAGATTGGGACAGAATTGGGATTGAAAAGTGAACAGATATTCAGCATCTAACAGTTCAAAAGAAGCCACGACATACTCTTTTCACAGATATGCTTTCACAGAGCCAATGCAGTACTAGCCATGAACCCAGTACACCAAGTGCACTGAAGTAGAAAAGATGCAACAAGAAAAATAGCTACATTAGAAAGACCACACTTTAGAAAAAGAGTAAAACACTTTCAGTTTCTCCCCTTTAGCCCCTTAAAACAACATCTTACAGTCTGAATCTACCTATACAGTCCTACATCTTCTAGCTTCTAGAATGTTTGTCAGGAGAGAAAAAATAAAATGACACTGGCCAGTACAGTCTTTGGATATTTAGGAAGGGGAGGGGGAGAAAGTCAGTTCTCAGAACAAATTAGTCAGCTTCAGTCTCATCAGCAGGATCTTTGGATTCTTTGTTCTTCCAGACTTCTTCAATGTGTTTATCCTTCTCTCGCAAATGGTCCAGTTTGGCAGCCATTTGTGCCTCTCGGTTCTCTTTGTTAGCTTCCATCTTGTGGGTCAGTTTCTCCCCCGCCATTTTACTGAAGTTGTTTTCCTCTCTTGCTTTCTGGAGCACTTCTTTCTCATGCTCTCGTTTCTCAGCAAGCTGCTTCAAGACTTCCACTTCATGGGACTTGCGTCTTTCTTCTGCAGCTTCTCATTTCTTCTGAATTTCCTCCAGGGAAAGATCCTTCTTCTTTGGAGGGGAAAGGGGGAAATTCTGGAACGGATTCTTTTGACCCAGGGCTGAGAGTAAGCTCAAAAGCCTGGCCTGAGGCACGCTTCTCCAATTCTTTCACCTGAATATCAGAAGAAGCCATGGTGAACAGAAGAGACTGGCAGTGTACCCTTCACAATCCACTGGGGTAAGGAAAGCCCTGCTAGATCGAGCCGCCTGACCACACTATCGGAATCTTTCCACTCTAATATACCTGCAAGAAACTTGCCTCTCAGTCTCCAACTTTATCCCTAATTTTTGTTTCTGTTGGATAAATGTTATATTACCCTGAAAGGACTTCACCTTTGTCATTTCAAAGAATGTTCTAGTTTCATCTGAACAAAGGCATTTTTGCAGAAGAAACTTTGATAGGAAACTTATATTCTAGAGTAGATTCAGCTAGGTAAATGACTTGTACAAGGTCAAAGAATTGATAAATGGTAGAGGTAGAATTGGGACCTGGGGCACCTCATTCCAATTTATCATATTGCTGCTATTTAGTACCAAAGGGAATGTATGGTGGAATTTCAAAAGGCAAGGATATATTTCACCATTCAAATCCTGCTGCATGGACAGCTACCTACCTTAGAATCTAGCACTGAAAGTAAAATCAACTTTTATAAAAAGGGAGCCCACAACTAGTTCTCAGTGACTGCATAGGGACAATTTCAGCTCTCATATCTTTAGAATATTTTTCTATATTACCTACAAAAAGCACCAAGAATATTGGCTGTGAAAAACATGAATTTTTTGTGCCACATGTCAGATGAAACCTTTTGGGATTCAGGAACCCCTTTTAATGTTTCAGTCATTTTGTGTTTAATCCGTTCTAAAATCCTTCTTAAACAAGCAGTTCCTAGGAAAAGTTGTGCAAGGGACCCAGAGTTCCAATTAACATAGGATCTTAAATCCTTAGGGGTTCTGGCTGAAGCCCTTTGATTTTTGCCTCCCTAATTTTACATTAGAGTAAGAGATTTTGTTTTGGGAGTGCTGTCTTGCTCCCCAGAATATTGCTCTTTCTTCTCCCTTAGCACTCAGTATAGTATGTAGCACACAGTAGACATTCTGTGAACTTTTGATGAATTGTCCACTTCCTCAGAGCAGGGTCTGGATTTGCTCTTTTCTGTCTTCATCTCCCAGTACAGTACTTCCTAGCCTATAATAGGTACTCAATATTTTTAAAAAAATAAGTTGATTTTGTTACTTCGCCTTTAGGTGAATGCCTGTCCTTTTAACTAGGCATTTTTCGGTCAAGATTATCAGAGCCCTGAGTGAGTCATTGAGTCAGGATCAGAGGGTTAATGATAGCCCAGAAAAGACAGACTGAGCTTATTAGCTGATTCATGGGGCTAATGTCAGCTCTTTTGGGGGAGATGGCCTAGATAAATCAAAGACTGGCAATAATGAATCCATAGCCCATAGGTAGCAAAAATTGTCGACTTTGCTAAACTTCTGGGAAAAGGAAATGAAAAACTCCTCTTTAATCAGATTTCTGGACTTGAAACTAGGAATTTTTGTGAGGATGCTGTATTTCAGATTGCCAGCATGGCAACAGCATGATCAGAGAAAGGTTGGGAGAAGAGAGGAAGAGAATAAGGGCACAGTTGGGAGAGGGAAAAGGGAAAAAGTCGCTAGGAATATAGAGGGAAGAAAAGGATGACCTGAAAGAATAGTGATTGTGACCTCACCCTGGTTTTGTGATTGGGCAATGATCTGGTAGCAAACAAACTTTTTACTGGAAAGCTATATCCTAAGAATGGCCAGAATATCCACTGTCTTAGGTTTGGCTTTGATAGTTACCATTCGCATAACCTTTTCAGTCTTGTGGGATGAGATCACATTGAGCTTTACATGTTTTGTGGAGACAGAGTGGAAGAGGCATTAAATAATATCTGTCTTGGGGCAACCCCTTCAGGTCCCCTCCCACTGTGGGGGCTTTTCTGTTCTCTCAATAAATCCTGCTTTCTCGCTAAAAAAACAAAACAACAACAACAAAAAACAACTATCTTCCTTTACAATAAAGATTCTCAGAGGTGTTTCTGCTGTTTTAGAGAGAGTTCCCTCTGTTGATTACAAATGTTGCTGTAAAATCTGGAATCTGAGGCATTCTTGATTGGAGTTTAACCTCAGGGGGAAGTAAAACTTGTTGCAGTGTCATTGTTACCCAAGAAATTTCTGTAGATATATTGGGTGAAAATCAGTGCAGTTAGTTACAATGCCATGCCCTTTTCCTCACCTTCATGGATATGAAAAAAGACTCCCTTAAGATGTACCATCACCATGATTTCTCCTTGCTCACAAAAACTTAAATATAGGATTATTGGGTCTAGTTTTTATTCCTAGAGAAGACTACAAAACAGTTTTCTTTTCCAGTAATGACTACTGAGTCGTTCAGCATATATTTATTGAGTGACAACTTTGCTAGGTGCTTTGGATTCAGTGTTGAGATAGATTTCCTAATCATACATTACTAAAGTATGAACCTTAGGAAAAGAAATATCTTATCTTGTTTAAATCTGTTCTCAAAATCTACAAAGAAATACTGGAAAATACTTCACATATACTCTCTGGAATTTGTGCTGTTTAGTGCTGGCCTGTGTAAGATCTCATCATTCATTGTTTATGAAGAAACTTGGAGACAGAGAAGTAACTCTATTCCGGCCCACCCTCCCAAATAACACTGGGAACTGGAACTAACAACACTCTGGATGATATGAGTGGGTAGTGCCAGGACCTGTTACATAACCTGTTAAAAATTCTGCCTTGGGTTTGCAGTTAGCATTTCTATGTTTTAAATCATCTCCCCTGTGTCTGTATGTTTTCTGCCTTCGCCCTTCTGGGACAGGGTAAAACTTCCTGCCCTGAAGTTTGTGGTATCTTCCCCAGAGACAAGAGTCAGCCTCCTGGAGTGAGTTGGAAAACATGAATTCCTGTATCTGCCTATCTTGGCCCTCTGTGTCATACCACTTGAGTGTTATTTTTGAGCTCCTACCACGTGGAGGATGTCAGATGATATGGTGTTACAGAGATGAATATGACAGGTATACTGTACTCAAAGAACTTAGTCTGGCTAGGGAGATGGGATATCTATAGTAAAAACTAAAAAACAAGAACAGAAAGTCTCAAATGAGTGATGTCTGTGCGGTGTGGGGTAGCATGGAGCAATGGAAAAAGCAGTGACCTTACAGTTAGAAAACTGAAGTTCAGGCTGGGTATGGTGACTCACACCTGTAATCCCAGCACTTTGGGAGGCCGAAGTGACAGGATTGCTTGAGGCCAGGAGTTGAAGACTAGCCTGGTCAACATAGCAAGATCCTATCTCTGGAGAAGGAGAAGAAGGAAGGAGGAAGGAACAAGGAAGAAGGAGGAAGAAGGAAGAAAGAAAAAGAAGAAACAAGTTCAAATATTTAGTTTTATGTTTATGAACAAATGAACCTCTTTTGCCTTAGTTTGCCAAGTCTGTAGTGAGGGTCAAGAAGGATATCATAGGAGAAACTTTGGAAAACACAAATCAAAATACAGACACAGAAGGTGATTTTATTCCATTTTACAGTGAGGAAACAGGCACGGAGAGAGAGAAAAGCTTGCTGAAAGTGCCCCACTTTTATGATGAAACAGTTATTCGTAGTTTAGGCACACAGAGTGTGACTTTCTTCCCTTTTGTCTGTCCTTCATAGACTGTGTGTGATAAAGGACTTTTAAATAGTCAGTTACTGTTGATCACATATAAGTTATTTAGGTAGAGTATGAAGAAGTTTAGGGGTCCTTATTTTATCCTGAGGATGTTGGTTGTAGAGATATGCCATCATCTTATTCGTTGGGTTTGATAAAGGTTTAACATAGTAAAATCATAATGCAAATTTCAATAAAAATATAATGCAAAGTTCAAATGTGAAATTTAAAATTTTCTAGTAGGTACAGTAAAAAAAGTAAAAGAAAAGTGAAATTAGTAATATATTTTATTTAACAGTCTTCAAAATACTCTCATTTTAACATGTCATCAATATAAAACAAATGGTTAATGAAATAGTTTATATTTTTTTCATTCTAAATCTTTGAAATTGAGCATGTGTTTCCCTTCTTGTCACATCTCATTTCTGCTCACCATGTGTGGCCGATGACTACTGTGTTGGAAACACAGTAGTGCTTCTTAAGGAAGCACAAAATTTTTACTCATTTCTGTAATCCCTGCAACCTAGCACATTTCCTGGATTCTAGCAGAAATTTGATAATTTTTAAATTAATTGAACAACAACAGCAACGACAAGAAAAAAAACCCCAAGCTTTTATTGGATACCCTGCCAGTTCTTATTTCCCTTCAACAGTGATTTTGCTCTCTTTATTCTTTAATAGTAGTTTCCAGCCAGGCGCAGTAGCTCACGCCTATAGTCTCAGCACTTTGGGAGGCTGAGGTGAAAGGATTACCTGAGCCCATGGGTTCAAAACCAGCCTGGGCAACATGATGAGATCTCATCTCTACAATAAATCAAAAAATTAACCAGGCATGGTGGCGCACACTTGTAGTTTCAGCTACTTGGAAGGCTGAGGCAGAAGGATCTCCTGAGCCCAGCAGGTCAGGCTACAGTGGCCGTGAATGTGCCACCAGACTCCAACCTGGGCAACAGAGTGAGACTCCAACTCAGTAAATAAATAAATAAACAAACAAACACAGTGTTATGGTGTGACATGTACAAGCACCTTTTGTTATTTGTGGGCTTAATTATTTGCAGGAAATATATAGCCCAAATTTTAGTTGTATTCCACAGTTCCTTCCAGAAGCCCTTTCTTTGGTCACATTTCAGGTTGTCTTATTTGACCTATGTTGGGCAAGCTCTGGGGTCTTTGTGAGGCTTGTCCCCTGAACTGCCTACTTCTTGATTCCTGATGTTTTTTCCCCCATGTTCATTTTTTCTCTTCTCCCCCTTCATACCTGCCTTTGCTCTCTCTGGACCTTCCCTTCACCTTGAGTTTTTTTGTTTGTTTTTATTAATATCGGTCTCAGTAACCTCAAGGTATGAACCTTCTAATAGCAACTTATCATGAAACCACAAAGTCATAGACTACTGAAGTTAGAAAGTATCTTAGAGATTCAAGTCCAGGGGTTTTTGCATTTTTAAAAGTATCTGTTTTTTTTTTCCCCCAGAGATTCAGGCAGCCCCCTATATAAGACTGATAAAAATGCCACCTTCTAGCCGGGCTCGGTGGCTCAGCCTGTAATCCCATGCCTTTGGGAGTCTGAGGTGAGTGGATAGCCTGAGCCCGCGGGTTCGAGACCCGCCTGGGCAGCGAGACCTCATCTCTACAATAAATCAAAAAATCAGCCGGGCGTGGTAGCGCATGCCTATAATTCCGGCTACTCGGAAGGCTGAGGCGGAAGGATCGCCGGAGCCCAGCAGGTCGAGGCTGCGGTGGCCGGGAGCAGCCACTGCACTCCAGTCTGGGCGACAGAGTGAGACTCCAACTCAAAAAAAAAAAAAAATTCCACCCTCTTCAAGAAACCTTTCTCAATTTCCACCTTTATGCAGCCTCCCTCTGTTGTAGTATAATAACTTTTGGGATTTCCAGGGATACTCTGAGACTCCACAGAGTATGGTTTGAGAGCCACTAGTCTGTTCAACTCCCTCACAGTACAAATGGGATAACAGAGACCTAGACAAGTCAAACAATTTGCCTAATGTATATATAGCAAGCTAGTGACAGGATCTGGTCTAGAACCCAGATTTCCTTTCCAGGTCAAATCTCTTTTAACCACAATTTACTGTTTAGAGCTTCATTTCCCGAGGGGAGGAAGCAGTAACAATGAGTCTTTTATTTTATTCCCTTAGATGAGATCTGACAGAGTCCACCTCTCCTTCCCCGCTAGTAAATCAAGTTGGCCCCCTCTTGTTATTGTTTTTCTCTGGGACCCAGGCTGGGGCTTGTCTTAGCCTTTGTTCTGTTCCCAGTTCTTGTGGTGCCAAAAAGGATAGGGAGAGAACAGATTCAGGCAGGTCATGGTGGCACAGATGTTTCCTGTCCCTTAGCCAGTCTGGCTATGTCTTTCAGAGGAAGCTGAATGCCATGGCCAGGTGTGTTTCTCAGAGCCTTCCAAGCCCTTGGAGGTGGTGGATGTTTATAACCACAATTTCCTCATTAGCTTCTGTTTCTCACAGGACTCTAGCCACTACCTGAGGGAATGCATCTCAACCTCTACCCTGAGAGTCGTTGATTATTCAGAGCTCTCTGTGATCTGGCTATAACCTACCTCTGTAGTCTTATTTCCCAGTGTCTCCTTCATGTATCCTATATTTTCTCTCAGGGTACCGTGTTTTCTCTCCCTTCCTTCTCATCCTATTTAAATCTTACTTATATTTCCAGATCAAGCTTAAATGCCACCTTCTTCAAGAAGCCTTTCTCAATTTCCAACTGTTTGCAATTTCCCTCTGTTGTAGTATAATAACTTTTTAGTCTCATCTCCCATCATTCCCTGCCTCATAATTTATGTAGAGTAACTTTGCATATACCATGGTGTTTCTCATTTTCATGCCTTTGCTTGTGTGGTTTATTGGCCCAGAATTCTCCGACCTAACCTTTTGTTTCACTTTTGTCTGGCTAACTCCTACTTATATTGAGGATGAATTCAGGCATCATTTCTTCTAGGATGTCTTCCCGGACCCCTCCAAACTGAGTTAGGTTCCTCTCTTAATAGAGTGTACCTGTCTCTTTCTACTTACATACTGTATTTTGTCTGTTTGTGTCTGAGTCCTACACCGGACAGTATTCCTAGAGGGATCATCTATGCTTTATCTTCCTGTTTCTGGTATCTAACAGTATCTCACAGCTTAATAAATGGGGCGAATGCATACATATTTTTTGTGCTATTGTAATGTTTTGAATTATTTCTGCTTTTTAAATAGTTACTAGTCTACCGTTAGACTACAAACTCTGTGAAAGCAGGGAAGGAATTGCATCTTACTAATTTTTCCTGCCTTCCATAAGGTCTTATTTATAGTAAATGTACCAGTCAGGGATTCTCCAGAGAAACAGAAACAATAGGAGGAAGGAAAGAAGAGAAAGACAGAGAAGAAGAGAGGGAGGGAAAGGAAGGGAGGTAGGGAGAGAGGGAGATTGATTGATTTTAAGGTATTGGCTTACATAATTGACAAGCCCCAAATCTGCAGGGCAGGCCAGCAGGCTGAAAACTTAGGCATGGTTTCTGTTTTACCGTCTTGAGGCAGAATTCCTTCTTCTCCAGTAAACCTCAGTTTTTGCTAAGACCTTCAACTGATTAGTTGAGGCCCACACACATTTTCCAAAGTAACTGCCTTTACTTAAAGTCAACTGACTGTAAATGTTAGTAATATCTATAAAGTATCTTCACAGCAACTTTTAAACTAATGTTTGATCAAACAACTAGGCACCATAGCCTAGCCAAGTTGACACATAAAATTTAATCATCACAGTAAGTGACCGATAAATGTTTGCTGAATTGAAGTATGCATCTGAGCTTATCATCTGAAGCTGAGAAAAAGAGAACAATCTTACATGTGTTCCCGTCAATAATTTGAACTCAGTAAACTGAAAATCCTCCACCACTAAACTCCTAACGATTCAGAACAAAAAAATAACTTTCTTTGCAATATATAAATGAACTTACACGAAAGTAAGGGAATCTCTGGAAGCTGAAAATGAAGACAGACTGATTAGTAAGCCTAGAAGAGGATGTTGTATCAGGCCTTTTGGTATATCTGTCTTGGTAACCTTGGGCCTTGGATTTTAATATTCACACAGGAAAAAGAGATGGTAACTTAAGCTTTCACAAGATAGGATTTAAGGTTGAGACCCCACAATTGAGGCTGAAACTTTCATTAAATGATGGCTAGGAAAAAAACTTATCATTTATACACTGACACAGGAAAGTTGTCTATCTCAGTTTACACTCTGGATAGAAAAAAAAAATTCCCCTTTGAGAATTCATAACTACAGCTCTGTTTTCACTTGGATTTATACACATGGGTGATCAGAGGTTCTGCAAGTTTATTAAATAACATAAAAGCATGCCCAGCCAGTGGTAACCCTGGGGTGCCTATCAGAAGAAAGCACCAGTCCTGTTAAGATGATAAAAGACCTCTAAAACTATAAAATGACAAAAAGATCTACACTGTGCAATTAATGTATTTAAAATTATTAAGAGCAAAAAAGAATTAAAAACATGAAGAACAAGATACCATGAATAAAATAAGGCAGATCTGACAAATAGAATTTCTAAAAATAAAAATATAATCATTAACACTTGAAATCAATGACTTTTTAAGGAAAAGATTAGACATTGTTGAAGAGTATATTGGTGAACTGGAAAGTAAAGCTGAAAATATCCATGATACTTCTCAAAGAGATAAAGAAGAATATGCAAGTAAGGTTAAGAGACAGAGGATTGAATGAGAAGATTCAATATACACCCAATAATAGTTCTAGAAGGAGGGAATAGAGAGAATGGAAAAAAGGCAATATTCAGAGGTAATGGTTGACATTTTTCCAAAGTTGATGAAAGACATAAATTAAGAAGCACATTTTCCAAAGGTTAAATTAAAATAAAGCCACGTTTGGACACACTGTAGTGAAATTGCAGAACGTTAAAAACTAAAAGTAGGTCTCAAAAGGATTATTTGTAAAGAATAATAGAAATAGACTGGGCACATGGCTCAGCCTGTAATCCCAGCACTTTGGGAGGCCAAGGTGAGAGCATTGTCTGAGCCCAGGGGTTCGAGACCAGCCTGGGCAACTTGGTGAGACCTCGTCTCTACAGTAAATCACAAAAACCAACCGGACGTGGTGGTATGCGACTGTAGTTCCATCTACTGGAAGGCTGAGATGGAAGGATCACCTAAGCCCAGCAGGTCGAGGCTGTGGTGGCCAGGAGTGTGCCACTGCACTCCAGCCTGGGCAGCAAGAGTGACACTCCAACTAAAAATAAAAATAAATACAAAATAATAGAAATAATTATGCTCAATTCTTTTTATTAGAAAATTATGTTTTAAAAAGTCGAGTTTAATAGAAAATTATGAATTTAAAAACCTTGAGGCTGGGTGCAGTGGCTCAAGCCTGTAATCCCAGGACTTTGGGAGGCTGAGGTGAGAGGATTGCCTGAGTTCAGGATCTGGGAACAGCCTGGGCAACTTGGCAAGACCTTGTCTCTACAATAAATCAAAAAATTAGCTGGGCAGGGTAGTGCACTTCTGTAGTTCCAGCAGGTCGAGGCTGTGGTGACCGGGAGTGTGCCACTGCACTCCAGCTTGGGTGACAGAGTGAGACTAAAACTAAAAAAAAAGAAAAGAAAAGAAAAAAAACCTGAATAGTGACTATTTTAGAAAATTATTAGTAATTGTGAGACTTTTTTAGTGGTTAATTTTTAAAAATTCTTTTTAAATGCCATATTTTAGAAGTTTGTGAAGTGCTTAATAAGATCTGCTCTGGAATCAGTTTGCCATCTTCAAATTCTGAATTCACCCACCCGGTAGTTATGTGATTTTGAACAAGTCACTTCGTCTCTCTGTGCCTTATTTATTTGATCTGTAAAATTGGGATAATGCTACCTGACTTATATGATTGATATGAGGATTAATTGAATAAGGTATATAAAGTAACTAGTACTCACTAAGTACTTAATAAGTAGTATCTATTATTAATTTTATTGTGGCTAATATAATATTGGTGTTTGTGCTCTAAATAGTCTACTGTACTTCTGTTAACACTAATTTATTTTTATTCCTTTTTCATGTTAAAGCGGTGTGAGGTTTTTTCTTCCCCTACCCCCCCACCCAGTGCTCTGCATACAGCAGGACACTAATAGATGGACAAATAATAGATGCCTAATCTAATGAATCTGTGCTGCATGAGTAAATAAATGAGAATTATAATATTTTAAAAGTTTATAGAATATATTTTAATAGCACCAAATAATAGACTTTTTTCTGAAGGAATGTGTCCAAACAACAGGGGTAAAATGTGCTGGGTTTTTAAGTTAATCAGTTTGAATGGGTTTTTAAAACTTCTCTGTAGTGTTGAATATTAGGAGTATTACATTAGATCATTAGAGGGGCTAAAGGATGGACAGATTCACTGTCCATTACAAGAGGGAGCTGGGACAGCACCATATGTCTTTGCACTTCTATACTAAGAGGCATGAGCCTCCCATTCTGGGCTAAACTTAGTCTAACAGCAAGAGTACTGGATGGAGAAGACATCAGCATTCACACTGGGTCTCCACTGCATGCTCTTTGTCAACTTTCTCTCTTTAAGCCTCAGTTTCTTTGCTTATATAAATGAGAGGATAGCCTCTAAGGTCTATTTCTCCATTCAGAATTAGTGTGGTTCCATGTTGCTAAACTCAAGTGCATCTGGTAACTTGTGGCATGACTCTTCCAGGACAGTGCCAGTTCTCCTCCCAGTCTGCCAAAATTCAGTTGTTAGTGCCTATACTGGTGAATAATATCTTCCCTGAATTGGTGCCAGTTGGAAAATTGTAGAATGGAATGTGCCACCTGGGTTTGGATTTGGAAATCTGAAGTGTTATTGCCTTGAGGTATAAGGATGTTTCTGCTGAGCCATGCTGGTGAGTAGGCTGATAATACCAGCCATGGCAATTTGCACTTGGACCAGGAGAAGGGGATCAAGTATCCTTTGCTAATAAGAGCAAAATATAGGGAGAGCTCATTTATTTCCTTGAAGCAGTTTGCTCTATGAACTGTGCATTGATGATGCAGTATCGCTAACAGAATCAATGCATCAGCGATTAAAATAAGTAAAAATTCCTTATGATTTTGTAATATTAAGCTGTTTACATTCTTTATCATACTCATTCTCACAAACACGCTGAATGAAAATCAGGTCCTCAGTTTCTACATCCTATTATATCATTTAGGGATCTCCGTTGAATTCTAATCTTTGATTTGAAGGAGAGTTGCCTTTCTTGCTGTAAGGCGGCAGCATGGTAGAATGGAAAGAGAATGATCTACCTCTAATTGTTGTTTGCTCTTGTATTCATCAAATGTTCCTCTCTTTGGGACTCTGTTTTTTTCTGAAGTAAAATAAATAGAAGAACTCTAAGCAAAATTCTCCCTCTTAGAAGCAAAATTCTCCCCCTTATTTGAGGGGATATTGTCTTGTTAATTCATTATATTATAATGAGAATAACATGTATAAATACTTCAATAACTGGTATGTTGATTTGTACCTAAAATAGAACATTAAGATAGAGAATGGGCCCATCACACATTAGAATAAATTTTTGTCCATGTTTATAAATGCCTGATTAGCGTCAAACCATGAATTCATTTTGTTGAAATGCCCTTATGACAAAGAACTCACACACGCATATTGTTTAACCTTGTGATTTTTGCATAAAAAGAAAAGATAAAAGGGACCTAGAGTATGTGGTTGTGGTGTGCTAGATACTTTACGTAGTCATTTATTCATTCAACAAATATTGAGGCACTAACATGTACCGGACATTGTAATAGAACTGGCCATGGAATTGATACAGTGGCTACCACAACAGCAAAGTCCCTGCTCTCCTGTGCTCATGGAACTTACATTTTGGTTGAGAAGATGAATAATAAACAGTTGAGAAAATTTCAAAATAGAGATAATGTCTATGAAGATAATATAAAGAGAATGATGGGGCAGGGTAGGGGGACTACCACAGTTCGGAAAGTTCAGGAAAAATATCATGGAGGAGGTAAAAGGTGAGCTGAGGCTCACACATTAAGAAGCAGGGCATGCAGAGATCTGGGGGAAGGATGTAAAAAACCCCCAAAGGACAGGTAAGTTTGTCAGCATGTGTCAGGAATACATTAAAGGCAGGGTCATTTAATCCTAATAAAATTTAGGAATAGGTGTCATTCTTAACTTATAGTAAGTAGAGGACCTGAGATTTAAACCCAGGTTAGTTTGGCTTTTAAATTTGTGCTTTTCCCACTGTATCACTCAGCAGTTGATAAAAATGCAAAGTATCTGAGTCTGCGTGAATAACTTGTTTCTGTGCAATATGGCAGGGAAGATACTCTTCTTTCCTTTTGATTCAGGAGCATATACCCCAGCTGGAAGGTATAAAAAGCTATTTACTTTCATCATTTGATAAACATAAACATATGGTATTGGGTATTTTTGTGTGATACTGTTTTATGTATTATGGTTCCTCATTCCCTCAAATCCTACATGGGCAGCTGTCCTCTGCCAGGATTCAAGCAAAAAGTCTCTATAAGTGTGTCCCCCCTCAAAAAAATTCATATGCTGAAGCTCCAACCCCCAGTGTGATGGTATTTGGAGGTAGGGCCACTGAGAAGTGATTAGGTTTAGATGAGGTCATGAGGATGAATGCCCATGATGGTATTAGTGTCCTTATAGGAAGAGGAAAGACACTAGTTCGTTCATTCTCTCTCTCTCTCTCTCTCTCTCTCTCTCTCTCTCTCTCTCACACACACACACACACACACACACACACACACGCACACACGCACACACGAGGACATAGAAATCAGTTTATTTGTGAGCCAGGAAGAGTGCCCTCACCAGATACTGAATCAGCCAGCACCTTGATCTGGATTTCCCACCTCCAGAACTGTAAGAAATAAATGTCTGTTGATTAAGCCAACCAAGCATAAGAAATTGGTTCCCACAGTTATGGAGGCTGAGAAGTCCCAAGATCTGCAATTGGCAAACTGCAGACCTAGGAGATCCAGAGATATAGTTCTAGTCTAAACCTGAAGATCTGAGAACAAAGAGAGCCCATGGTGTGAGTTTCAGTCTGAGTTCAAAGGTGGGAGAAGACCAGTGTCCTAGCATAAAGACAGGCAGAGAGAAAAAAATTCTCTCTTCATATTTTTGTTCTATTTAGGCCTTCAATGGATTAAAGTATGTCCAACCACATCAAGAGGACAATCTTCTTTATTCAGTCTACTATTCAGTTGCTAGCTTCATCTAGATACAGCCTCACAGACACATCCATAAATAATGTTTAAACAAATATATAAGCACCCCATGGCTTAGTCAAGTTGACACATAAAATTGAACCATCTTAAGTGTGCTTTGTATAAGGCAGTGGTGAGTGTGAAGCTGGGTTGGGGAATAGGAAGAAGTGTAAGATAGCGTGCACATCATGAGGATTCTAATGCAGTAGAGAGAAGGAGACATGTACATGAAAAATTAGCTGAGAATAATTCCAGGCTGTGCCTATTTACAAAAACCCAGAATTATCTTTTGGAGGGTGGGCCCTTAGATGTACACTCAGAATTTGTTCCTCCAGGTAAAATGGTCAATCAAAGTTTTTATCTGAAAGTTTTGAGAAGGTTACATCATGATTTGCAGAAGAAATGTCTCAAGTTGTGGCTAACAGGTGACTGGTTCTTCCACCATGGCAACACACCGGTCCACACCACACTAGTGTCCAGCAGTTTTTGACCAAAAACGGCACGATCCCTGTTCCCCATCCTCCCTATTCACCTGATCTTTCCCCAAGTGACTGTTTCCCTGGGTGAAAAAAAAGTCCTCAAAGGGAAATGTTTTGCTGATGTGAAAGAGGTAAAACAAGAAATAGCAGAAGCACTAAAAGGGATCCAAATGGACAAGTTCAAAAACTGTTCTGAGCAGTGGAAAAAAGCATCTCAACAGGTGTGTTGCATCAAATGGAGAGTACTGTGAAGGTGACCGAAGTTTAAACATGTAAGGATAAATACACAATTATTTATAAATAAATTCTGGGTTTTTTTGCCTGCCCCCCCCAAAGTAATAAGTCAGTGGGTTTCAAACTAGGCTTTCAGGTGAAGGGGGATACAGGAAAGATTTCCTAAGGAAGGCAGAACTCGTTTTGGACCTTAAAAAATGATGAGAGGAGTGATTTCACAGTGGACCAAGGCACAGGGGTGGTAGTTTAACAAGAGGGAGTTGGGAGACAGTGTCTGAATGGTAGAAGGAGCAGGACAGGGCTCCTAAATACTTGTGCAGGTTGTTCACTGCACAGGGACATCTGAGGGAACAAGTGTCTGAGGGGACACATTCTGCTCGCCAAGAAGCCAAGTGCCCTGGTGCAGGAGTGTGCCCTGTTCAGGCACCCGGAGGAAGAGGCACCTTTTTCTGATTCCCATGGAGACTCTATAGTAGACCTGCAGGAGGGGAGATCAGTTTGAAATAGAAGAGTGAGACCAGATCATGGAGGACATTTTCTTGAATGTAGACTGCTACCAAGGGAAGAAAATGTGCAGCTTTGGTGGTAGTGCGATTGTGGGTATGATTTGTGACCCTACCTGCAGTATTTGCAATGGTAGGCATTTAATTTATCTGGCATAAAATAAAGCCATATTTTTTGAAAATTATATTTGCCTGCTCTTTTTCCAAAGCAAACTTTGCAACTGACCCACTTTGCTCCAATATCAAATCATCCTGATTTAATTTTATAAGCCAGTCATGGATAGCGAATCTGTCCCATGACTCCAAAGCATTCTGTTCTGTAGCTCCTCTATAATTATAGACAAATGCATCTAATCTTCCCATCATGTGTTCTCCTGAGTTACAGGATTCTTTTTTTCTGTATTTGATAATCTTGTTATCTTGTGATACTGCATCATTTAATTATTCCCCAAAATAGAGATCTTCAGAAAAATCTGCTTAGAAAAAGTGATTTGCTGTTCCCAACTGAAGTCACAGCTGGGGTGTTTACTCAGAAATTAGTTATTTTCAGAGTTTTGGGATTGCTGCATTTCTTAAGGAATTTCATCTACTATCTAAGGCCATTGAAGCCCCTCCTGCAGATCACTGGAGGGAATTTAATTCTACTAGTTCTTCCACCTACTAACTGCTACCTTTAAGCAAGTCAGTTAATTCATCTGAGCTTCATTTTCCTATAAAACTATTAACATTGAGGTGACGTTCCTGTAAAAGGTATGAAATATTGTGGGGATTAATTTGGGTGATCTGAGATGAGTGACACTGTGTAGAGTCACTCGGTGTTCTCTTTCTCTACACTCCTGTGTCGCCTTTCTAGCTTTACCTTTATAGACTGCAGAAGACTCATTCTTTTAGCTTCACTAGAATCAGAACCATTTGAATCTTTCTGTTTTTCTCTGAACCATTTCTACTTTTATTATGTCACTTGTGATTTCAGTTGAGTGGACTACATCACAAATATTAAAATACTACAACTTGGGTTAGAGAATGAGAAACCCTTTATGTTGGGTTTCCAGTAAGCTTTCCTGGTGATAAGTAATATTTTTTCATCTTTCACTCTCTCAATATTTTTGTCTTTTGTTTGTGACAGCTCACAGGACTGTCTTAAGGAAACATTTTTCTGTCATTCCAGGTTCCTTTAACAGGTTGTAATTGAACACTGTAGTTCACGATCCTCTGATAAGATTATTTCCCCTGAATGTGTTTTCTTACACTTAATCACATTAAAACTCCTCTGCCACTTTTCTGCCCATGTCCACATCTTCTTTCAGTTTACACCTAATCAGTTTGGCATTTTAATCCCTGGAAGAGCTGAATGCCATCTGCAAACTTGGTAATTACCCCATGCACTCTCTTTCAGATCATTTATATGAATGTTGACTAAGAGACCACGCAGCTTGTTCTCTAAGAAGTGCCTTAGTTGCAGAGCATTTGATGGAACAACTTAATCACCGAATTAATAATATCAAAAACCAGCCACAGAACGTTGTTTTTTATCCAGAAAAGCGTTTATATCTTTATATTCTTTGTCTCTTGCTCCGAAACCAATTATCTGTAACAGACATTTCTTCATGTACCGAAGAAAAATTTTATGGCTCATGAATTAGAGGACAAGTCCAAATTTGAGTTAACAATTACCTCGCACGTGTAAGGCATTACCTGACTACTTTCAGTCTTAATTATGTCTCTATTTCAGAACATCTTCACTGGGAGTCCTGTCTTCCTATCATTTTATTAAATCCTATTTATTTTTTATTTTTATTTAGTTTTTTGAGTTGGAGTCTCACTCTGTCATCCAGACTCTGTCATCCAGACTCCCAGCCACCGCGACCTCAACCTGCTGGGCTCCAGCGATCTTTCCACCTCAGCCTTCCAAGTAGGCTGAACTACAGGTGCAACTACCACGCCCAGCTAATTTTTGATTTATTGTAGAGATGAGGGCTTGCCAACTTGAATCTGCAGGCTTAGGCAATCCACTCGCCTTGGCCTCCCAAAGTGCTGGGATTACAGGCTGAACCACTGCGCCCGGCCAAATCCTATTTATTAATGTTGCTGTCATTTCCCAGCTAGCTTCTGAGTTCCTTGGCCTAATCAATCAAGTGACTAGTTGAGTTGTCAGGTGAGTGCTATACAATAGCTGTTGGTTTGCCAAGTACCATTAAGATAGCATATCCAAGCCGGGCTCGGTGGCTCAGCCTGTAATCCCGCGCCTTTGGGAGGCTGAGGTGAGTGGATTGCCTGAGCCCATGGGTTCGAGACCCGCCTGGGCAGGCGAGACCTCATCTCTACAATAAATCAAAAAATCAGCCGGGCGTGGTAGCGCATCCCTGTAATTCCGGCTACTTGGAAGGTTGAGGCGGAAGGATCGCCAGAGCTCAGCAGGTCGAGGCTGCGGTGGCCGGGGGGGCCACTGCACTCTAGTCTGGGCAACAGAGTGAGACTCCAACTCAAAAAAAAAAAAAGATAGCAAATCCTGAAATATAGTTACTGCACCGGCTTCCGAAATGGTCTTGAGCACTGACTCATTCCCTTCAGTCTTCTCCACATTCCAGACAAAAATGTCTCTCAGATCTTAGGCATATCTGACCGTGTGATGTCTTTGTTTAACATCTTTTAGAGTATTTTTGGAGGCAGTTGAGAATACTCAGTAAAGTTTTTAAAAATTTTCAATAGCTTTAGGGGATATAAATGATTTTTGATTTCATGGATGCTTTGCATAGTGGTGAAGAAGTCTGGGCTTTAAAGTGTACCCACCACCCCCACCCGTGCACACACAGTACCCAGCAGGTGATTCTTCATCCCTCCCCTCCTTTCCATTCTCCCCCTTTCTGAGTCTCCACTGTCCATTATAGTATTCTATATGCCTCTGCAGATCCTTAGTTTAGTTCCCACTTATATGTGAGAATATGTGGTGTTTGAGTAAAGTTGTTAATAAAAATTGGTGGGTTTTTTGGTGAAATAATGGTGTGGTACTTATATTTAAAAAGTCACTACCCTAGAATAGGCAAATTCATACAAAAAGTAGATTAGAGGTTAGGCAAGACTGAGGAGAGAGAGAGAGAGAGGAATGGTCAGTTATTGCTTAATAGCTACAGAGTTTCTGTTTTGAAGCTGGGTGTGATGGCTCACGCCTGTAATCCCAGCACTTTGGGACGGAGGCATCTCTACAATAAGTTAAAAAATTAGCCATACATAGTGTCGTGCGTCTGTGGTTCCAGCTGCTTGGAAGGTTAAGGTGGAAGGATCACCTAAGCCCAGAAGGTTGAGGCTGTGGTGGCCGTTAAGTATGCCACTGCGCTCCAAAAAAAAGAAAAAAGTTTTGAAAATAGATAGTGATGATGGTTGTACAACATTGTAAATATACTTAATGCCACTGAAGTGTACGCTTAAAAATGGTTAAAACTGGAAATTTTTGGCATGTCTGTTTTGCCACAGTAAAAAAATAAAGGATGGGCGCGGTGGCTCCCAGCAGTCTGGGAGGCCGAGGTCAGAGGACTGCCTGAGCCCATGGGTTCAAGACCAGCCTGGCAACTTGGGGAGACCTCACCTCTACAATAAATCAAGAAAAATTAGCCGGGTGTGATGGCGCAAGCCTGTGGTTCCAGCTACTTGGAAGGCTGAGGTGGAAGGATCGCCTGAGCCCAGCTGGTCGAGGCTGCAGTGGCCATGAGTGTGCCACTGCACTCCAGCCTGGGTGACAGAGTGAGACTCTGACTCAAAATAAAAATGAGAATCATTACCAGTTAGAGATAATACTTAAAAATTGACAGGAGAAATAACATGATGTTTAGGATTTGCTTTAAAGCACTCAAGCCATAGTCCCAACAACAAAAGCAGTGAGGGTAATAGATGAAAAGGATTGGCAAGATGATGGTGATTTATTGATAAGATTTTCCAAAATGAAAAGTTTAAAAAAATCTTCTGGAAGCTAACCCTCAAGTCCCAATGACTTGGCCTGACATTTAGACCTGTGCAGTCTGCCAGCTCCCACTTCAGAAGCCTCAACTCTCATTGCTCAACCAACAGTATGTTGGGCCCTGTGGTACCTGGAGCCTCATTCAAGCCTCTGTCTTTGCCTTGGCCTTGCAATTCTGCTTCCTCCTCCTTATGTGGCTAATTCCTCCTCATTCTTTAAGACCCAGCTCAGCCTCTGTAGAGCCTTCCTGGATTTCTCCAGGAAGGGAGAACTGCTCCCTCCTTTGGGTTCCCATAGTGCTGTGTTCATACTTCAGCTATAGCTTATGCCCTGTATTACAGTCTTTTATTTTTGTTTCTGTCCCTCCCCTAACCTTTGAGGCAGAGAAGGCTTATTTTTCCTATTTTGAAGGTTGAGGAAATTTACTTTCCTCTAAGCTATATGAAACTCTTGCTATTATTGTTGTTTTAGTTGTGTGCTTTAATTTTTTTAAAGGAAAAGATTGAAAGGTAGAAATGTGAATACTAGACATAAATCTGAAGAGTTGAAAGGGTAGACTACCTATATACCATATGGGTATTGGTCTCTTTTTCTAGATGGTGCTTTCTCTACTCGGTGGCCACAATACATTGTTTTATTTCCAGCACCTTCCACTTGGTGCTCAGTAAATTTTTGCTGAATTTCCTGACAAACCACAGCATTTCTTTCTACAGGTTGCAAAAAGCCAGCTATTCAGGTTGAGGTGTGTGTGGATGCACACTTTTTAGAAGAGACAGTTATTCTTCAGGCATGGTTTTTCAGAGCAGCAAATAAGCACCTGGTGGGATACTCCTGGCTAGAAGAGTTGATTCTGCAGCTATTCCTCTGGTTCAGTGGGTGGGTGAGCTGGGACTTGCAATTAACTGCAGTACACATCTTGCCAGTGGGTGGCAGCAGGCGCTCACAAACTCTCACCAAAACAGGCAGGCTTGATTTTACCCTAAGGTAGGGTGGGAAATAGGAATATCCTACTATTTCCAGTTTATTTTCTAACTTCTTGAAGTCTTGAGATGTTTGATTTTGAAAAAACAAGCCTGAGTCAGAGTCAGTGAGAGCCGAAAACTACGCATCTTGTTAGAGATAAATGTCTAGATCAGCACTAGGCATTTAACTAGGTACTGGACTATATGTTTCCAGAGCACTTAAGAAAGTCTTCAACCCCCTAAATGCCTTCTGGAGCCTGTGGATCCATCTTTAGTGCTGTCATATTCTAGCTTAAGGTTTGATCCTTATGCAAATTTCAGTCATCTGAGGAGGATTTATACTCTAGGCTGTTTCCAGGTCCTTTGGCTCCTGTGTAGATACAGATTAAAAGCAGATTTTTGTGAGGGGAAAGAGAGGGAAGAAAGAACTTGACCCCATGGATTGGCATACATAAGAAGAGAGGAGAAGATGGCTGGGCCTGCAGAAACAAACTCAGTCCACTCCATCCTGAGGATGGCCTCTTCTGGTTTTCTTTGGTCCAGCCTAAATCACTACTCCTAACATCTCTAGTCAATAAGCAAGTCCAGGCCAGGCTCGGTGACTCAGCCTATAATCCCAGCACTTTGGGAGACTGAGGCAGGTGGATTGCCTGAGCCCGCAGGTTCGAGACCAGCCCAGGCAGCTTGGCAAGCCCTCGTCTCTACAATAAATAAATTAGCCAGGCGTGGTAGCGTATGCCTGTAGTTCCAGCTACTTGGGTGGTTGAGGTGAAAGGATTGCCGAAGCCCAGCAGGTTGATGCTGGGGTGGCCGTGAATGTGCCACTGTACTCCAGCCTGGGCGATGGAGTGAGACTCCAGCTCAAAATAATAATAATATGAAGAAGAAGCAAGTCCTGATTGTGAACCTACTAAACCGAAGAAGAAGAAGAAGAAGCAAGTCCTGATTGTGAACCTACTAAACCACAGCCCTGTGAAGGATTTGGAAATTTATAGACACAATAATTCCATTTCTACAGGCCTAAACTCAGAGAATATAATCTGACAACAGGATATAATCTTTACTTAAAATCCAAAATATTCTGGAAAATCCAGGACTCACATATGGACAGTACTGGCTTTGAAGCATTATCACATAATCTTGTGGTCTGAGGGTGGAGGTGAGGGAAGGGTGTTAGATTTTTAGACAACTGACTCTGAAAGATGGCACCAGATGATAATGCTATGAGCCAGATATCATGAGCAGACAATAAATATGATAAACGTTCAGAAACGGAAGAAACAACATTGGTTGTAGTGGTAGTAAAACAGCATAAATATTTGCTGCATTTTGCTAACAGTACTTTGTGTTTGCATCACGTTTCCATTTCCAAAACATTTTCATGTCATCTGATTCCATTAAATCTTCACGACCATCTGCGAAGCCTGATATTCTTAAATAATGTCGGATACATCAAACACTTGGAATAGTGTTTAATGCATATTGAGTGTTCACTGTTACTATTAAAATTATTATTAGTCCTGTTTTATAAATGGCCAACTAAGACTCAGAGAAGCAGTTAAATGCCCCAGGTCACAGAGGTAGAAGTAGGCCCGGAGTCAGTTTCTCTGGCTTTTATTTCTAGAACTCTTTCTCTATTTCCCCATGTATAAAAGGAAACGTGCGTAAGCTGGGCTTGCCTGGTTTGGGCCAAGTTTTGAGGTGGTTGGTGGTAGAAGAGAAATCTCTGAAATCGTGCTCCTTAGCCTCACGAGCCCTAGTTGGTAGGTGGATGGGAAGTGATGAAGTTATTCACTTCCTTGCACAATAGGAGTTAAATCTAGAAGCTTCTACTCATTTTAGCAATAAGGGGAGATGGTTCATTACCTGGCCCATCAAGGAAGCTGTAAACCATTAAACTCACATAGAACTTCAGCTGCTAGGCTTGTTAAGAAAATGTCACAATAGGGGGAAATTGACAACACAGGCACCACAGATATTTTTAGTCTGTGCTTTTAGAATGTACATATTGGGTTCTGTTTAGGATTGAACACAAGGGGATTAATTTGGATTTATTTGACAAGACTGCCAATCAAAAAGTCCACTGAGCACCTTCTCCGTTCCTGTCTTACGCAAGGGACTGTGTGGGAAAACTAAGGAAAGTGAAATAATTTCCCCAAACTTTCAAGTGCTGGTGAGAGTGGTATCCTCTTTTTCTTGGGTTGGGGGCAGCCTGGCAGTATCATAAAAACTCTAACTGTGTATATTCTTTGCACCAGCAATTCTGTAATAAATTATTTATGCTAAGGATATATTTCTAAGCACTATTTGTAATAGGAAAAGTAAGAAGGTCAGGTGTGATGGCTCACATCTATAATCCCAGCACTTTGGGAGGCCGAGGTGAGAAGATTGGCTGAGTCCACGGATTTGAGACCAGCCTGGGCAACTTGGCGAGACCTCATCTCTACAATAAATCAAAAAGTTAGCCAGGTGTGGTGGCACATGCCTGTAGTTCCAGCTTCTTGGAAGGCTGAAGCAGAAGGATTACCTGAGCTCAGCAGATCGAGGCTGCGGTGGCCATGAGTGTTCCACTGCACGCCAGCCTGTGCAACAGAGTGAGACTCCAACTCAAAAACAAGAAACTAGAAATCTAAATGCTTACCAAATAAGTATGGGTTATATTACTATATACCCTTTAAATGAAATTTCATGCAACTATTAAAAAAAAAGGCTCATCAGCATGTGCTGAAAGCATATCGCTAAAACATATTTTTAAGTACAAAAAGCAAAGTTAATTTTCAAAAAAAGTTGATGTAGCTTGATGCCATATGTATATGTTTGAAGCATATATGTATGCAGATATATCCATACATATTACTCCCACTGGAAGTATATGCTTGCAGTTGACACTGAGAAGTATGTGTGATAAGAGAAGAATGGGAAAAGAAAAGATGCTATTTTTCATTTTAGTCTTTATGCACTTTTGAAGATAAATAGATACATCAATTGATTGGTTTAACTATATGATGTACTATTTAAAAAAAAAAAAATTTTTTTTGAGTTGGAGTCTCACTGTCGCCCAGACTGGAGTGCAGTGGCCACTCCCGGCCACCGCAGCCTCGACCTGTTGGGCTCCAGCGATCCTTCTGCCTCAGCCTTCTAAGGAGAGGGCTCTGTGCCCCATCTGCCTGCCACCTTGGCTCTTTTTCTATAAGATTGTAGCTGAGCCAAGAGAGGTCAATGACCTGGGGCCAGGAAACACAACGAAAGATTTCCAACAGGACAGATTACCTTAAGGAAAAGGCATTAGGATAGCTGGAGAGGTGGGGGGTGGAGGGAAGGCATGAAAACAGTTCATTAGCCAACTTGGTCAATGGGCAGGTGCAGGAAGTGGTAGATAAACACAGCCAGAATCTATAAATATACTTCAATATCAGTGTTCAAAACTCACAAAATAAATGAGTGAATTAGAAAGCTTGGCAGCCTGTAGGCATCTAGATGTAAACTCTTAGTTGTAGTCTTAATGCCTGTGAACTTTTCTGTGATTGGTGCAGACTACTGAACTGTTCTAGGTTTCCGTTTTCTCATCAGTCAAATGGACAGCACTATCTATCCTGGCTCCTTCACAAAATAGTGAGGAACAATTAGGGCAAGGAATGTGCTTCGAAAATGCAAGGCATCAGGCAACCCATGCGGGTTCCTTCACACTGTCCTCTCAATAAATCCTGTTTTCAAAAAAAAGAAAAGAAAATGCAAGGCATCATACAGAATGAAAGGTGATTGTTCATGTTGCTGAAATTTACCTCACAGAAAGAGAGCTGTTTTGAGACAGGAAGATAGGGGGAAGCATCAGAAAAGCATTGTTGATAACCAGGTAGACATACCTCACCAGAGACCTCATGGACCATTTACTCCAATTCCTCCTTTTCAGTCATGAATAGACACCTACAGAGTCCAAGGTCTGCAGAGAAGTGATAGTGGCATGTGTAGACTCAACAAGTTAAACCCATAAATCAGATGGAATAGTAACCAAAGGGATGCTACAGGCCCCCTGCCCAAGGGGCTTGCTGAGCTGTGAATGTTGATCAGGGTCCTGGAAGCAAGCTGATGTGAAGTGCAGTAAGGAATTGGGGCAGAGGTGGGGGGATGGACTTTAGTGATCCAGCTCCAGGATGGCTGAGTGCCTCAGAGGAGCAATTTGAGGGTTTCCAGGGACTTGGATAGGACAAATGACAACTTCCTAGAACGGGCTGTTCCAGAATCCATAGAGAAAAGGAAATAGCCTGGCCTTGTCCTGGGTAGTTGACAGGAACTGGGGTAGGAAGTATTTGTAGAGGGACTTATGCTCACAACACCATCAAGTCCCTTTCGAGTAGAAGGAAAATGGAAGAAAAAAAAAAAAAGCAATGCAGCACACATGGCAAGTCAGTTTTATAGTGATGGGAGAGAGAATGGAGAGAATAAATCAGCAGAGGGAGACAGTGCTGTGCAGTGTGAAGGGCAATAGAATAGGAATCCTACAGACTTGGGTGTGAACACTGACTCTGTCACTAACTTGCTCTAGGTCCCTGAATATGCCATTTTCCTCTTCAGACTATTGCTTTGTCTATGAAATGAAGACCCTTCTCCCTCGTAAGTTGTCATAAAGATTAAATGGGATGTTCTTGAAAGCAGCTAGCATATAATTCTGAGAACGTTATGCCCAATAAATGTTGGTATATTCCTTTCTTTTGGGGAGAGACTGTCAGAAAACCTCCAGTGAAATACGCTGGTTGGAAATTTTAAGCACTGAAAAAGCAAGCCTGATCTAGCCAACAGGCATAGTGTGGAAAGGCCCTTTTTACAAACAGAATGTAGGGAATGTAGGTTAGAAGTAAGACAGGAATTAATATAAACATAAACATAGTCGATGCCATTAATGCATTAAGGTGAAAATTCATAACAGACTGGGAAGATACTGTGCACTGTGTAACTCAGCTTGACTCATTTTCTTGACTGCTCAGACGTACAGGATAAGTTTTGTCTGCAGTAGTTTTCCTCAGTCTCTTCACCCCCTTTTTTTTTGCATAACTCCCTTTCATTTGTTGATTATTATTTAATCCTTGTTTTATTATATTTTTAAATTATTAATTGCCTCAGATCCTTTTTGTATAGGTATAAAGTGGTAAAGTGATAGCAACTTCTTTAAAAACTAAAAATCCAAGGGGAAAACCAACTAGAAATCAGAGTGAAATGTAGGATCAGGGAAGATAAGGAAACTATAGAGATATATAAGACTGACCATGTCTTTACTAAGAACAACATTGGGGAAATTCCTACTTCTAGACTCTTTTTGTGGCCAAAAGGCCAGGGATGTTTTCATGAAATCACAAAACCTGAGTGTGAAAGGGTGCTTTGGATTAGTTAGTTGAGGTTAAAGAGAGGAAGTAGTTTATGTGAAGTCTCATGGTGATCCTAAGAAGTCTGAGGGTCAGAACCCAGATCTTTTGACCCTCATTCTGGAGTTCTGTCTGCCATGGACCTCTTTTTCGTGATAGTAAATGTCTGATTGCAAATACTTGTACAAAACTAATTTGTGTGGGTTTTTTCCTTTCTCCAGGGCCAAGTGCTTTCGGGGCAAAAAAGTCCTTGGAGATTATGATATCAAGGTGGAACAGGTAATCAGCCTGAAGCCCAGAGTTGCATCTGCGTCATCACCATTGCCTCTTGGCAGCTCAGAGTGAACCATCTAGTTCTGCTGAGTGGAGTACAGTGTCCATCATTGAGTTCTGGGCTCTGCATCTCCTCTCTCTCACCTTTTTCTTGGGGCCTTTCTTTCTTTCTTTCGTTCTTTCATTCTTTCTTTCTTTCCTTCTTTCCTCCCTCCCTCCCTCCCTTTCTTTCTGTGAGACATAGTCCTGAAGGCTGCATCTTTTCATTTCTCTGACTCCTTTTCTTGGTTCTACTGTCTATAGAGGGGCAAGCAATATGGCCCTTAGGGCCCGCTTGCCATGTAAGGTGCCCAGGCTGAGGAAAACCTTAGAGGAATGTCTTCCTAGGACACTGGCCACACCTCTATATTGTTGGTTGCAAGATATTTCTGGGAAGGTACATGTCTGCCATTCAGGTGTGCTGACTCCACTGATGGCTACCTGAGGTTACACTTCAGAGGGAACTTAGAAAAGAACACCTCCTTTTCTTTTTTTAACACAGTGAAGCTCTGAAAGACTCATTTTAAAAAAAATCTTTCTCTGTCTCTTGCTTTGTAATTAATAGGTGGTTAGGTCCATTTGTTGGGAAGGAGAATGTTCAGTTTGAACAATGCATGTAATAAAAGAAGTTACTCATTATACAGAGTGTTATAATTTACAGAGTATTTTCCTATTTTAAACAACTTGTTAGATAGATAGGGTTGATAAAGATTATTCCCATTTTATAAATTGGTGAAATTGAAACCCGGAGAGGACAAGTAACTTGATTAACATTTTGTGCAGCTAACTGGGGGCAGAGCAGAACTAAATCCCAGTTGCCTAAACTGAAACCTAGTACTTTTATGTTGAAACTGATAAAGGGGACATTTATCCCAGTCCATATTCTTGCTCTGTAGAGAGGCAGCACAAAGGATGCTGGTCTGGAAGTCAGAAAACTCAAGTTTTGCTCCTGAATCTGCCGACAATAAATTTTGTTTGTCCAGAAAAGTCACTTACCTCCTCTGAGGCTCAGTTTCCTCCTTTGGGATAATAATTATCTCTGCCTCACTTGCTTCACAGGGTTGCTATGAGAACTAAATGAAAGTAAAATGTGAAAATGCTTTAAAAACAGTAAATAAATGTTTAGTGGTGGGGCTGCTGCTGCTGCTATGTGGAGAACTTGACAGTCAAGACTGTGAACTTACTGCTTTAATGTTATTTTCCAGGCGGAATTTTCAGAGCTCAACCTGGTGGCCCATGCAGATGGGACCTATGCTGTGGATATGCAGGTCCTCCGGAATGGCACAAAGGTTGTCCGGTAAGGGCCTTCCTATTCTCAGGGTCATTGTTACTGTCTCCAGAGTTACTACTTAGGCTTAAAGAGGTGGTTTCTAAGTCAAGTGTTAGAGTGAGATAGCAGTGTTATGTATGGTGTACAGAACCTAATGGTCTGTGCTGTGCAGAAGTGGTAGAGAAGGCAGAGAAAGCCAGTTTCTGCCTTCAGGGAGTTCTTAGTTCAGTGGTAGAGAAAGTAACTCAGAGCTCACGTAGAGGTAACTGAATTCCCTCCAGGATGCCTCCCCCAGCCACTTCAGTCAGCGCAGCTCTGTACACTGTGTATCTCTGCATACATTTCCCCTGGAAAACAGGGTTCCATGATTTAAAACAAAGTTTGAAAACATCTGATATGTTTCAGCACTCCATTTTACACTGATTTGTTTAGAATCACCCAGTGAGTTGTGGCAGAGCCCTGTGTTCTGTGTGAGTATTCTTGACTCTCAGCCATGTGTTCTTTCTGTGTTCCTCATCCCTAGCAACTTATGAGAGGAAAACCTAGGGTTGGAAGAGACGTTGTGAGTGGAAGAAATTAGCAATTACTGAACATTTACATGCCAGGTGGTATGCTGGGTGCCTTACAGATGTGATGTTGTCATACAGCAATTCTGGGAGGGAGGTACTGAGAATTCCTGATGAAAGGAAAAGGTTTGCAGTATTATTTTTCCCAGGAGTTCAGCATGGCTTCAGGTTTTCAGACATCAGTCTTGTTCTGCGCAAAAAGTCTTCACCTCACCCTCTTCCCCACCTCAGTCAGCAGTGCCTGATACTGAGGTTTCCAGTGTCCAAAAGGAACTGGGTTAGTGACAGGAAAGTCCAGCCTGGGTTTGTGGAAGCCAGCAACAGCAAGTGTAAGCTGGACCATCCAGCCTGGGTATGGAGAGCAACAAGTAAGGCAGAAAAAGAGATGTCCTTCCAAGTGGGGAGTCAGCTCAGGTAGATCCTACAAGAGAGAATCAGTGGACTTCTCCAACTACAGGTAGAGTGAGTCATGGGAATACATGCATACAAGCTGGTAGTCACAGAAAGATCCAGTAGTCAGGCACAGGGGGTGATTGGGCAAGAATAAGACAAGCCTTTCCAGGTACCAATGCAGGAATTTAGGGCCTGGCCACAAATGTAGAACTCAATTCCTATAACTAGGATATAAGGTTAGAGTTTGATCTCAGGCATACAGCTGGAGCTAGCTTCCCAGATCTGGGGCACAAGGAGATCAGAACAGCTCTGACAGATGCCATGTTGACTTTGATGCTAAGTCCCCTGAGCAACCAAGAAGGGCTCCTTCAACTGCTACTTTAAAAGACTGATCTCTGAGCCTGGGTAGGACTGGGGCTGGAGGCTGAGGGTGGATGGCTGCCTGGGCAGAGAACCAAGTAGGTCACTGTGCATCATATGAAACTGCCGAGCCTTAGAGCCTTGGGGGCGGATGCTGCCACAGGACTGACTGCCTGGGAAGGCGGGGTTCTTCTGAAGCTAGGACACAAAGACAGGGGCCCTAGTGCTATGAAACAGCCATGGCTAGAAGCTTTGCTGGCTAGAGGTGGAATGCAGGCGCTTTCCCATGCATGGGAACATTCTGTTCCCTCAATGCTTCCTGTAGCCGTTGCTCAACCTCAGTTCTGCGAAAAATATTTGTACCCCTCCCTAGCGTCCGCTTTGGAAGAATAACATTGGGAAGTCTGGCATCTGTCCTCAGCCAGCTTGGTCCCCTGCTCTCCCAGGGGCCTGATGAGGGCATTGCCTATTTTAAGGAGCAGCTTTAAGGAGTCAGAATAGGACACTGAGATCAGGGGCCTCCATGACAGTATGGTGAGCCAGCCAAGTGCTATCTGTTGTCTTCAGTTTTTTTGAGACCTGCTTTGAGCACTAACTCTAAAGCCATGAGGAGCTTCATGCTCTTATACTGCCCCATGAGAGAAGGAAAAAATGTTTTTCGCTTAAGGTGTGAGAGTCTAAAAATATTTCTAACTTTCTGACGGTATTTATACCTTAGAAAAAGGCAATGCGTAGTCTAAAGGAATAGAGAATTTCAGAAATCTGTTTCTCAAATCTCCTTTGGAAAGTGCCATAATACCTCATTTCCTGGATTGGAAAAGAACAAGCTTAATAAAACGAGGGGACCAGGCATGGCACAGTAGCTCATGCCTATAATCCCAGTGCTTTGGGAGGCCAAGGCTGGAGGATCATTTGAGGCCAGGAGTTCAAGACCAGCCTGGACAACATAGCAAGACCCTGTCTCTACAAAAAATTAAAAAATTACCTGGGCATGGTAGCTTGTTCCTGCAGTACTAACTACTTAGGAGGCTGAGGTAGGAGGATCGCTAGAGCCCAGGATTTTGAGGCTGCAGTAAGCTATGATTGTGCCACCGCACTCTAGTCTGGACAGAAGAGTGAGACCTCAACTCTAAAAACGAATTAATTATTTAATAATAATAGTAATAATGATAATAAAACAAGAGGCTTGGACTAGGTGGTCCCTAAACCCTCTTCCTTGTCTTGGGCTTTGGAAACAGGAGACAAAATAATGTACAGCCTGAAGTGCTGGTTAATGGCAAACCTGCCTCTATATTCTCACCAGGTCTTTCCGGCCAGACTTTGTGCTCATCCGGCAGCATGCATTTGGCATGGCGGAGAACGAGGACTTCCGCCACCTGATCATTGGCATGCAGTATGCAGGCCTCCCCAGCATCAACTCACTGGAATCCATTTACAACTTCTGTGACAAGCCATGGGTGGTGAGTGAGGCTTCCCATTTCCCCCAGGTAAAAGGGTAGGATCCAGCCCCTGCATCTCCCAATCCCCCAGGAGAGCCTACCAATCCTCAAGATATGTGGTAGGCACTAGCTGAGAGGATATAAGATGAACTTCAGCTGGGAGATGGGGTAGGGCAGCCCATGGCAATAGCACATTGCCACATGTCACGGGGTCCCTTTGCTGCACAGTGGACCTTTGGTCTCACAACAAAGATTCCATGCCTCTTTCTTGTCTCTTACAATGATCTAACTATTGGAAAGGCCTGAGCCCCTGGACCAGGGAAATTGTCCAGCTCAGAGCAATGTTAGTGACAGAGTCCTACCAAGTGTTTCAACAACCTGAAAATGAGATTTCTCCATATACATATGAATCACTTATATGAGCTGGAAGTGCCCTTGGAGGCTATCAAATATCACCCCTTCATGGTAAAGATGTGAAAATTAAAGAATAAAAGTAAGGAGTAGAAAACCAGTTACTATATAGTGCCAACTTCTGAGATTTTTCTATATTAATTTCATTTAATCTTCACAATAACCTTGCAAGGAAGGCATTCTTGCCATTATTATCACTTTTTACAGAGAAACAAGACCCAGAAAGGAAGAAGTAACTTGCCAAAGTTATAGAGCCAGAATTTCTCTGCAGCACACTGCCTCTCACGTAGATCAGGCTGCTATGTGAGGGAGAAGCTGGTCTGGTTTTCTCTCCCTTGGCCGATTTAGAAATCTGGGAAGGCAATGGAAACTTTAGGCAGAGAGCAAAAGTGGGGCTAGGAGGAAGAGAGACCTGTGATGGCTTTGGGGACACTGTCTTCCACATTGACTGCCGAGGTGACCTAACTCCTCTGCTGGCTCTGCTGCTCCAGGCTGGCCCTCTTGGGAGGAAACACCTGCTCCTGATCACATCCTCTTCATCTTGTTTTGCAAATTTCAAACTTCAGCTATCACTTACACTGGATTGCCAAGGTTCCTAGCACTGGTGGCTAATTGTGAAGTTTATGAATTCTGAGCTCTTCTCTACCACTCAGGGAGATGAAGGGTGTGTGTGTGTGTGTGTGTGTGTTTGTGTGTGTGTGTGTATTTTGTGTGTGAATTCTGAGCTCTTCTCTATCACTCAGGGAGATGAAGGGGTGTGTGTGTGTGTGTGTGTGTGTGTGTGTGTGTGTGTGTGTGTGTGTGTATTTTTTTAAACCAAACAGATCTATCACTTCTGCTCTTGATCTTTTTTTCACACTTGAACTAACAGCTTCTTTGTTCCTTTGGAAGCCAGGGAGACCTGGGAGTGAAAGAGAAAGAGCAATGGACAAGGATTAAGAAAGTCTGGGAGCTGCCACGGTTAAGGAAGGTCTTGGGTTCCCAAGGCCCACTTGTTCAGTTCAGCCTTTCCCCCTGTATGGCCTAAGACATCTGGGATCCTGGAGTTCTGCAGAAGCAGATTAGAAGGGTTGTGTGATTTGAGTGTGTTGCCAGTCACAGAAAAACACACATGAGACTATCACCAACTGTCTTTTCTGGGGGACCTCCTCTTTCTCCCCAGTGGCACAGGCTTATATTGCACACATAACCTAACCCACCCCACCCCAAATGCTTGTCAGAATTTGGCTCCCTCATAGTCACACAGTGTGATTCTGCTATTATCTGCTTTTTCTGGGTGATTTCACTACTTATCAACACTCTGACTAGACCTTTCTATGCCCCAGTTTCTTTGTCCACAAACTAGGCATAATAGTAGCAGCTGCTACTACTTTGACAGCCTAGTTGTTACAGTCTCACAGTATTTGAGATCTCTTAAAGAAACTCCTTCCATGTTTTCTTTTCCTAAACTGTGCCAGAGGACAGGGAGGAAAGGAGCAAGGGAGAGCCTGTGCCTAGGGCTTTGCCCCTCCTGGGATCTAGGCTCTGGTGAGGGGTCACACTCTCATCCATTCACAATCCCAGTGTATTGCCTTGGGCATGGCATGAGAACAGTAGGGCTCCCTGGCCAGCCAAGTTCTTCCTTCAGTTTCACTAAACAGCTGCCACTCAGATTACATTTTATACACTGTTCTCTGCCTGTTACTGCGAGTGGACAAATTTGGTGACTGTGAGGGGAAGGCTCCTCTGAGATGATGACTTTGGTTCATGTTTCTAAATATCTTCACTGTGGTTGCTCTTGGAGTGAGGAGAGGCCTCAGTTGAGTTGGAAAAGCTCTACCTTGCACTACTGTGTCTCTGAGTACATCTGTTGTTTGTGAAGTTGGTCAGGGCAGGCCACTGGGATTTTGGAAGCAGAAGTAGACTTGTCAATGAAGGAAGAATTCCAGAGAAAGCAAGAATGGCACCATCCTTTATTGCTGTAAATTTATCTCAAATTCTTGTCAGTCTTTCTGGGTTTTTTGGAGAGACAAATGCATCAGAATTAAATTAAAGCATTTAATTTACAGGAGGGATAGAAATAACACATTATTCAAACTGATATTGAAATCCCATTTCTAGTGTGGTGTGGTGGCTCATGCCTGTAATCCCAGCACTTTGGGAGACAGAGGCCAGAGGATTGTCTGAACCCATAAGTTTGAGACCAGCCTGGGCAACATGGCGAGACCTCATCTCTACAGTAAATCAAAACAATTAGCTAGGTGTGGTGGTGTGCACTTGCGATTCCAGCTATTTGGAAGGCTGAGGCAAAAGGATTGCCTGAGCCCAGCAGGTCAAGGCTGAGGTGGCTGTGAGCATGCCACTACACTCCAGCCTGGGCAACAGAGTGAGACTCCGACTCAAAAAAACCCCCAAAATCCCATTTCTTCCAAGAACTCTTTCCCGATTCATTGGATAAGTGATTATAGCAAACATATCTTCCTATTAACTGCCAACAGCATTCCCAGCTCCCAAATTAATTCTCTTGTCTGTGCATAGAAGAAATAGCTCTTATCAGATATTACATTGTTTAATTGATCACTGTGTGCCTGTGACTTATTCTAAGTTTCCAAAGTGGCAAGAGTTAGATGTCAAGCCCAGTGTCTTGAGCAGACAGGGACTGCTGGATATTGGGTAGACAGGCTGTTGAATATCAGGGCGAGTTCCCTGAGACCCAACTGGAGCCTGGGAACTGGCTGCCATTATAGTGTTGGCTGTCTCAGGGCTCTGGGAGTCTGCCGCAGGCCGTCCTGGCATCCATGTGATGTCTGTGTAACTCCCCCACATGCTGGGAAGATAGGGCCCCACATACCTTGGTGTCATGCCAGAATGTGGGCTGTAGCAGGACAGAGGTCATTAGGCAGAGCTGGCATCAGCTCCCTGGGGATGCTGGAGAGCCTCAGGAGCCCAGGCAGGTATCCAGAGGCATAGCAAGAGTCCATCTGGGCCCAGGTGGGCAGGCAGGGCTTAACGGTCAGATGAGGTGGTGGGGAGAATCAGAGAAGGCAGAAAGGGTCTGAGGGGCCAGTTTTGACAGTCAAAGCAAATTGAAGAACCAGAGAATGGCAATGACAGCAGGGTACAATGGAGAAAGCGCTGGTCAAGGACAAAAGACCCCCAGTTCCAGATGTGATCTGCGAGCCTATGCTTTTCTTCACTTCTCTAGCCTCAGTTTCCTCATTTGTCAAATGGGAGAGCTGGTTCAGAGGCTCTCTAAAGCCCCTCTCAACAATAAAATCTCAGGGGCTCGAGAGTTCAAGAATCATACTTTCAGCCCTGGAGGAGGCCTTAGAGCTCCAGAGTAACCAATTGTGTGTCACTATAAGGGAAGGACCCAGAAATTCTAATATTTTGCAGCATTTCTTTTTTTTTTTTGAGTTGGAGTCTCACTCTGTCGCCCAGACTGGAGTGCAGTGGCCGCTCCCGGCCACCGCAGCCTCGACCTGCTGGGCTCCGGCGATCCTTGCGCCTCAGTCTTCCGAGTAGCTGGAACTACATGCGCGCGCTATCACGCCCAGCTGATTTTTTAATTTTTATTGTAGAGATGAGGTCTCGCTGCCCAGGCGGGTCTCGAACCCGCGGGCTCAGGCAATCCACTCACCTCAGCCTCCCAAAGGCGTGGGATTACAGGCTGAGCCACCGAGCCTGGCTGCAGCATTTCAAAAATTAGAAAATTATATCTCTGTCTGTACACAAAAGGGCCACAATAGATGATCACTTAAACTGCAGTTTGATGGTGGAGCTTGGGAGGAAATATAACAAAAGGATGTTCTTTATGGTACAAAGTTTGAGGAACTGGTCAAATTCAACCCTTTGATTTTATATGTGAAGAAGATGAGGTCTGAAGAAGAGAAATCATTTGCCCAAGTACACCTGGCAAGTTAAGAGGCAGAACAAGAACCAGAAGACTCCAGTTTTCTAACAACTTGGTTCTGAGCTTTTACTGCCCTGACCCCCAACATCCCTTATAGAAAATAGGAGCTGAGCTCTTGAAAAATGTTTCAGCTTTTCTTTCTCTGATAGATTTTATCTGACAACTTTCCCTTCTAGTAGCTCTAGATATTGGTGGCTTGGAGTATGAACTAATGTAGTAGCACTTGTGAGAAGAGTATTTCTCCTGCTGCTAGCGCACTGAGGATGGGTATGTGGGTATCGGTACAAATGAATTGAGCAGGAAAGTCTTGAGTTTCCTGTGGGAAGAACATGGTCTCTGAAGAGCCTGAAAAGCAGCTACTTGCAGGACTAGGGAGAATTATGGGTTGGGAATGCAGAAGCCTGGTTATGAATCTTGCTCAACTACTATGTGACCTTAGGCAAGTGACAGCTTTAGACCTCAGTTTCCTTATTTGTAAAATAAGAGGAAGTCTAGGTATGTACCAAAAGTCTTTAAATCCTGACATTGTAAGTATGCGACCCATGTGTGTTCCCCATGGGTCTCTTCCAGTCTCTCATAGGTGAAGGGTCCAGTAAATTCCATCCTTGGGTGAATAGTAAGTTCCAGAAAGACTGGACCTGTCTATTCTGCATGCCATGACCATCCAAATCTTCCTGAAGAACAAACAGCTTCATTCAAGATGCCCCCTGCTCAAACTGTTGGTGGCTCCTTACTGCTTACAGGAAAAATTCATAATTCCTTTGCCTGGTATTTGAAATTCCAAGACCTGACCCATGTTACTCATCCGGCTTCATCTCTTGCCATAGTTCAGAGATGCAGGTGTTCAGAGTTAGAGATTTTAATTTTAATCCGAGTTTCACCTTTTTGCAGCTCTGTGACTTTAGGCAAGTTTTCTACCCTCTCTGGGCCCCATCTGTAAAATGAAGATGGCAATATACCTATTTCATCAATTTGATAGACGAATTGAATGAGATACCATTAAAACTGAGTAAGGTAATGGACAAATTTTAGTTCACTCTCTTTCCTTTCCCGGCTAAAGCATATGTTCCTTGACAATAGGAATTATACACTTCATTTCTGTCCTCAAAGTGCTTAGCACAAAGCCATCCACAATGCAAATGCTCAATAAATATTTGTTTGATGGATTGACATTTCATCTTAGATAAGCTGAAACATTTGCTTTTCTTTTGCAGTTTGCCCAGCTGGTGGCCATCTACAAGACACTGGGAGGAGAAAAGTTCCCACTCATTGAACAGACATACTACCCCAACCACAAAGAGATGGTAGGTGGCTGAGTGGGGATGGTAGTCTCTCTGCTGTTTTCATTCGAGCTTAGCCACACAGTGACTGAGGGGCTCTGATGAAGGCCTTGACATCTCAACCCCAAAGACTTCATTGGGGTGGAGCTGTGGAACTGCTTTGTGGGGTTGGAATCACTGGATTTTAGCCTCTTGTCAAATTCTGGAGACAGAATAGGAAAGAGCAGAAACTGGAACAGTTTAATCAAGCTGAGAGAGTAATAAACCTCTGAACCCACAATCAGAAGATCTCACTGCTTTGGCTTCCAGCTCTAGTTCTGCCACATGTCATTAGACAAGTTATGTTTCCTCACTATGTGCAGCTTCCAATTGGACAGTCAAGTGGGCATAATAATCCCTGACCAGGATATCTAATATGGCACATGTAAAATTCAAATGAGATTCTTTAAGTAATAACCTTCTGGAAAAGTGTGAAGCACTCCTCAGGTATAAGGTATTGCTCCTATTATTATTCACTAGACTCTTCTATTTTCTTGGCTCCCTTAAGATTGTGATAAAGGCAATACTATGCCTTCTCTGAGGCCATCCGATATGAGATGGCACAGAGAAACAGCATGGTTGGTTGGTAAGGTGGCTGTTATTAATGCTTTTTCTCCATGGCTAACTAGAGCTTAAACTCCTTTCTTCTTCCCTTCCCAACACCTTCTGCCTCAGGCTGGTGTAACCAGTTGGTAATCCTGCTTAACCTACCAATGGAAACTCTCTGCTAAAGTGTTCCAAGGGGAACAGAGATTATGTTTTTTTCCCACTCCCACTCCCTTTGTGAAAAGGGATCTCTATTTGCACCTTTCTGCAAATCAAGAGCCTTCTTGTGTGTGGCCCTGCTTGCCAGCAGACCGCATGTAAAAAACAACCTTGGGTCTTGAAAAAAACTCTCTCTATCATCTTTGCCAGAGCTTCCCCAGAGAGATGCTCTGGAATTTTAAGCCCTTGTCCTTAATAAATCCTAGAGACAAACATCAGGACTTTCCCTTTCAGGGAGAGCCAGGAAGCCCTGCATAGGGTGAGGACCACAAAGGGGCTTGTGGTTGGAGATTTCAGGGAGCACAAGACACAGTGATGAGGGGACTGAGCTGAAGGGTGCAGGGACTCTCTGGGGATCAAAGCTCATTCGTAATCTAAAAGAGGCAGCAGCAAAACCTTGAAGGCATTAGGGATAGTCGGCCTGAAGAGACAGAACTTATTCTCAGACAATAAGTGTATTCTTGTTCAAAGAGGTGTGCTACTGGGCCAGACCCTCTGCCAGGAATGGTATAGAGGGGATTAGAGCATGGGGAGGGAGATTGGGCCATTCTAGCTCTCACATTGAGTGATTCCTGTCTCTCCCCTAAACAGATGAAAGTGTATCTAAGGATTAGGATGAGTTGAGACAGAAGGAGTAGAGGATACACAGCCACAGTATGTTGTTCTTTTCATTCCTGCCAATCAGCCTGTTAATGACACTGTCAGCCTACCTTCTGGTATTGTACATCACAAGGATACATCATCTCATATATGTAACATTCACAATTTCTCCCCTATCATATCAGTTAAGGCAAAAGAAAACACATTTTTCCTGGCTTTGGAAAATAAACTAAGCCAGAATAAATGCTTTCAGTAACAGGTACAAGGCTAGGCTAATGGGGTTTGGGAAGCAGGGGAGAAGGACTGAGGGAAGGACAGAAAAGTCATGCTATCTTCCCTGTCCTTTAACAGGTCTGGCCTGGGGTCTTGGCCACAAGCTGTAACATGCCCCATCTCTGCCCTGATGCTGGTCAGACACTTGGCACTTCTCATTGGCTGGCAGCAATGAGGCAGGCAGTGATGGCCAGAGCTCCACAGGGGATGAAGATTAGCTTGAACTTCAGGACTCTTGAAGGGATGTGGTGGTCATTGGTCCCTACTAGGGCTGGATGATGTCAACAAACTCCTTCTTGAGGGGCGGGTGGCCTTGGTACCACCTGCAGGTGCCATCGACAAGCTTCATACAGACGTAATGCTGGGCCTGATACCCATAGAGCTTTTGTTCCAACAGCCAGTCTGTCCAGAGGCACTCATTGGGGGCCGAGATGATACAGGGCACCGTATAGCAGGTAGTGATCTAAAGTTATGGCCAAACAACATCAAAGTGAGCAAGTGTCCTTTTTCCATTGCTACCTTTCAGAGACTTACATATTCTTGCAGCCTATCTCAAATGCAACGCCCCCCCTTTGGGGTAAGAGTCTCACTCTGTCACCCAGGCTGGAGTGCAGTAGCATGCTCATAGATACTGCAGCCTTGGCCTGCTAGGCTCAGGAACTCCTGCCTCAGCCTTCCAAATAGCTGGAACCACAGACATGCACCACCATGCCCAACTAACTTTTTTGATTTATTGTGGAGACGAGATCTCACCAAGTTGCCAGGCTGGACTCAAACCCCTGAACTCAGGCAATCCTCTCGCCTCGGCCTCCCAAAGTGCTGAGATTACAGGTGTGAGCCACCACACTTGGCCTTAAATGGCCCCTTTCTTAAGAAGCTCTTCCTAGTCCCCAACCTTTCCCCCTGAATTATCCTTCCCCTAATCTCCCCACATGCAGTAATGCCTCTCTAAGGGCATCTCTGGAGTCAGACAGTCCTGTGGGACCTTACTCTATCACTGACCTTGAACAAGTCACTTTACTTCCCAGAGCTTTAATTTCTTCACCTTAAAATGGAAATCTTAATTCTTCATAAATTTGTTTTGGAGACTAAATTACATATTTAAAATAAATTGAAGCCAGGTTCCGTGGCTCAGCCTGTAATTCCATGCCTTTGGGAGGCTGAGGTGAGTGAATTGCCTGAGTCCGCGGGTTCGAGACCCACCTGGGCAACTTGGTGAGACCTCATCTCTACAATAAATCAAAATGAGCCGGGCGTGGTAGCACGTGCCTGTAGCTACTTGGAAGGCTGAGGTGGAAGGATCGCCGGAGCCCAGCAGGTCGAGGCTGTGGTGGCCAGGAGCGGCCACTGCACTGCAGTCTGGGTGACAGAGTGAGACTCCACCTCAAAATAAAATAAAATAATAAAATAAATTGACTATCACAGGGCTGGCAAATAATAGACTCTCTTAAAAGAGTGTCTGTATTACTTGTCACTTCAGTCTGCTTTACATGATGAATGCTTTCCCAACCAAAATGTAAGTACTTTGAGATCAGGCCCTGTGGACTGTGTTGCTTTCTCATCTTCAGTTTCATACAGTGCCTGATCCATGGCAGATCTCAAGTATAGTATAGCAAGTAAGTGAATAAATGCATGCATGAATGAAGGAATATATAAAGAGCGAGGCCAAAAGGTTCAAGACCCTCATTCCCCAGAGACCTTGGAAATGGACATTCCCTTACTTGGCAGCCACAGTTCAGATGGTAGTGATGATTCAGACTTTCTCTCTGCACCAAGGACAAGTCCTCCCAGGGCTCGATGTAGTTGCACAGATGGATGAAGACTTTTCCATCACTGAGGACCTGACCTTCAAGGGAGATATGGAAGAGAGTCTAGTGTCAGGAAGCAACTCTTGAGTTCCAGAGGCCCAGGTCTCTGAAGAACCCAGAATTGCAGCATCTTTAATGGCTCTTTGGTGGCAGTGATGACAAGGAGCTCAATGAAGGGACCAGATAAACTCCTTTAATCTTTTTTTTTGAGACAGTGTCTCACTTTATTGTCCAGGCTGGAGTACAGTGGCGTGATCCCAGCTAACTGCAGCCACAATCTCCTGGTTCAGGCAATCTTACCACCTCAGCCTCCTGAATAGCTGGGGAGTAGGGGCATGCCACCCTGCCTGGCTAATTTTTGCATTTTTTGTAAAGATGAGGTCTTGCTATGTTGCCTAGGTTAGTCTCAAACTCCTGAGCTCAGACAGTTCTCCCACTTTGGCCTCCCAAAGTGCTGGGATTATAGGCATGAGCCGCTGTGCCTGGCCTTCCCTTTAATCTTTATTACAAAGAGATTATAGATTATAATCTCTTTAATATAAAGCAGAGTTATAGGATTTGGTGAAGGTCTTTTACTTTAGCATGGTACAAGAGAAGAATGTGGACTTTGAATTCAGACTCTGGATGGGACCCTCCTTCTTTTCTATCACTAGCTATATGATCTTTTATTTTTGTTTTAGTTAGAGTCTCACTTTGTCGCCTAGGCTGGAGTGCAGTGGCTCTCTCACAGCCATCCCAGTGTTGACCTACTGGGATCTGGCGATCCTTCTGCTTCAGGCTTCCAAGTAGCTGGAACTACAGGCACGCACTACCATACCCAGCTAATTTTTCTGTTTTATTGTAGAGATGAGGTTTTGTCAAGTTGCCTGGGCTGGTTTTGAACCCACAGGCTCAGGCAATCCTCTTACCTCTGCCTCCCAAAGTGCTGGGATTACAGGCTTGAGCCACTGAGCCTGGCCAACAACAACTTTATTAATCTCATTGCCTGAGCCCAGCAGGTCGAGGCTGCAATGGCCATGAGCAGCAGGCCACTGTACTCCAGCCTGGGTGACAGAGTAAGACTCTGATTCAAAAAAATAAAAATAAAGTTGTTGTCAGGATTAAATTAGAGAATATCCATAAAGTTCCCAGCACAGTTGTGAACCCACAGAAGATGTTCAGTAAATAGTAGGTCCCTTCTTCTTTCCAATTCTTCCCAATATCTCCTTAGGTCAATCTCCTGCCCTATGGATATATATTTTGGCGAGTCTTTCCCCTTTCCCATAGAAAAGTTCTCCTTATTTACTTATGAAACTCCTTTTTACCTTTCTTTTCAGTACTGCCTCATCCTCTAAGCCATCCCTGACCATGCCATCCCTGACCATGCAAGCCCACACCTCTTTTAGAATGTCAGTCACTCAATCATTTACTCATTGAGCAAATACTGTGATCTAGTACCAGGAATACAGAAATAAATGACAAAATTTATGCCCCCAAGGAGCTTAAAGACGAATGGCATAGATAATTTGGCAAAAATTACACTATTGTGTGATTATATATAAAGTTCAATATAAGAACAAAGGAAGCCGGGCTCGGTGGCTCAACCTGTAATCCCATGCCTTTGGGAGGTTGAGGGGAGTGGATTGCCTGAGCCTGAGGGTTCGAGACCCGCCAGGGCAACTTGGCAAACCTCATCTCTACCATAAGTCAAAAATTAGCCGGGTGTGGTAGCGCGTGCCTGTAGTTCCAGCTACTTTGAAGGTTGAAGTGGAAGGATCACCGGAGCCCAGCAGGTTGAGGCTGCAGTGGCCAGGAGTGGCCACTGCACTCCAGTCTGGGCAACAGAGTGAGATTCCAACTCAAAAAAAAAAAAAGAACAAAGGAAAGCACAATTTTCTCTGGCTATGGAAGGGATGTGGGGCAGGGAAGGCATCTCAGAGGAGATGGTGCCTATAATGGGCCTTGAAGGAATGGGTAGGAGTTCACTTGTCAAATAAATTGGGGGAAGGGCTTTGCATCATTGAGACTATCCCATGCAATGGCAGAGAGAAACAGTCGGGCAGCAAACTTTTTGCAGCAGCTTGTTGTCAAGTTCAGCTCTGGGGGAAGTGGGATGCTGGGAACTGTCACTGATACATGGCAGAAGACAAAGCTACAGAGGGCACAGAGGACAGCAGTGTCCTGGTCCCAAAGGACTTTGTTAACATCAGGTGAAAGAGCTTGTGCCTTCTCCTGAAGGGCATGGATGCCACTGACGACTTTTCAGTAGACTTGTGTTTTGTCATTTATTCTCACCTCAGTTAGACTTGACTTCTCTGAGGGCAGAGAGCATGTCTCCTACTTCCTCTGATGATCCTCAGTGCCCACCAGAGGACTAGACAGACAGGGAGTTAGGTGGTTAGGAAGGAGGTGGGATATCAGAGCTTAACAAGACCTGGTTGGCTAGTTCTGGGAACTGCAGTGCTCAGTGGTGTGATCTGCTTCTGCCTCTCCCATCCAGAAGCTCTCCGGCTCAGCATAATTCCACATTCTTAGAGCTGGGACACCCCTATCATTGTGGCCTCCAGTGCCTATGACTCATCAAGAGCCAATGTCTAGATTTATGCACTCTTTGAGGTCTTTGACTTGTTACTGAATCTCTACTCTTGTGTCCAAGACTTGGCAGTGCTTTTTCTTTTCCTTGCTTTCTTTCCAAATATTTTTCACCTTTTAGGGCCAGCTTAGATCCTACTTACACAGTGAAACTTCCCTGATTGTTCACAACCACCAAATACCTTCTTTCCCTGAACTCCAAAATAATTTAGTGTTGTATTATTCATGAAGTCATATTCTTGTGTGATTCCTTAACTCTCCTATCCCAACCAATTCAGTATGGAGGAAACCCATCTGGGCCCAAGATCATAGAGACAGAATTGTGTTAGACTCAGACTCCCACTAGGGCCTGTTCAAAGTGTAGAGCTGACCACAAGGAGCAATTTTAGAGGGGCAGATTTTGGCTCGAGATAACAAAAATCTTATACCAACTTACATTGCTTGAAAATGAAACCAGTTGCCCCAGACTGGGAGAGCAACCCTGTCTTTAAAATAGGGAAGTCGTTGCCAAGAGCACTGTGATGAGAACTCTTACAGTGAAAGGGAGTTTACAAGGTTCTCCCAACTCAGAGGCTGTCTCTCACTAAAGCTCGTTGTATGCCTAAGAAAATGCTATCTTACTCAGCCTACTGCCCAAAGAAGGTTCCTTTCTCTCTACCTCCCTTAGGACAGAATCTGTTAAGGCCAGTTGCTGGTCTTAAACTTACCAGTCAAGAGATACTGCTTCTGGCTGTTGGCTTCTAGTTTCACACCACAGAGAGAAGAGTCAAAAGGTGTATAGATGTACTGAACATCCTTGACTTTCTCAAACCCTTTGAACATCTGAAAGGCAATTACAAAACAGTGGTTTTGGGTCAATGAGTGCACTTTGTATATTAACAGGCAAACACTTCTCATTTCTCAGCCTAATATTTTAAGCAAAGTCTAGTTTAGGATTTGGTGTATACAGATGACCCTGCTGGGTTATTTCTTTCTAAAAATTTTTTTTAAAAAATCTAAATCTTGGTTCATTCTAGTGGCCCCATGCACGGGCAGCTGTGGGACCAAATGGACATTGAGGCCCTGTCTGGCACTGCCCTCAGATTCTGTTGGCCTTGCCCCAAATCTCATTCCATTCCATTTCAGCATCTAGACCCAAGGATCAGGGCCGCCTGAAACCTATGAGCCTTATCCCTCCCAGAACACAGACCCCATGCCCCCCATCAGCCCGAGGGGGTAAACACCCTGTCCTGCCCCCATGTACCTTTATCTGTTTGATTTCATACCGGAGCATTTTTTGAGTGTCAGCAGGGTCTGCACTGGCAGGAACTACCTTCTCACTGGAGATTTTGGCCCGAATCACTACATAGGAAGAGAAAACAGAGACCCCTCTGCAACTGTTAGGAGCAGCTGAGATCTGGATAATCTGAGGCCCCGGGAGAATTTTTTAGGGAAATTTTTGATTTAAGTGCTCCCTGCTTGTGAGCAGAACGTTGTTTGTGAGAACAGCAACCTGGAAACTCCTCCTCTGTGGTTGCCTCAGGTTCTAAACTCCATAGGCCTATCAGGTTCTAAAACCCCTACATTCTTTCTGCCCTTTGAATCTTGAATTTTAGAGAGCTCTGGTTTTCCACAACCTGGGTACCAGTGGGGCACAGAGTGGGAGTCAGGGTAGAGGAGGACAAAGGAGCCACAGCAACTGGGGACAGTTGATGTGAAGTTTGTCTGTTGCTATTGCTCAAGGCCTCACAGCCCACCTAGAGTTGATATTAGCAAATGTTTATTGAATTCATAGATGTTCTGAATTCATAGATGTTCTGACCCTGCACTAAGGTAGTCCATCTCTCTTCCCTGCCTGTCCTCGTGCTAGGCAGTGGGTCCACATTTGTAATTAGGACAAGGTCCCCATCCTGCAGAACTCTTCCTCTATTGAAGGGCACTTGAAAAGAACAATAGCACAGCATAGTGAAACGCAAAGATGTTAGAAATGCTATGGAGCACTAAGGAGTCGGGGAGTAATCAGGGAAGGGGGGAGACCTGAGTTAGTCTTGAAGGATGAAAAGGAATTTGCCAGGAATTTAAGGGTGTGGGGGAAGGGCACTCCAGGGAGAGTGAAGAGAAGGGGCAAAAGGTGTGTGCTGCGGTGGGGCCTGGTAGCAGCTTCAGTTTTAGGCCTGGACAGACACGGGTTGTTGCAGTGCAAGCCCTCTCCTCCCCCCTCCCCCTAGTCCAGTCGTTTCGAAAATTCACCAGATAGCGCTGGTTACACTTTGTTCAGTGATGCTCCCTACCTGCCGTGTGGCCGGAGTGAGTCGCTATGGAGGTCCCTGACACATCTTTATTTCCTTACAAATCAGTCAGAGTCGTCACTTGCAAGGTTGCTGTGGCGCCGCCTTTCCCACCCATCAACCTCAGCAGGCGGCAACCTGTGCGGAGTTTGAGCTCCTCCCTTTTCCTCTGGACCGCAATCTACAGCTCAGCCAGATACCAATCCCCGACAACCACCCCCTGCTGTGAACCTCCCGAACCTCGGACTCACCAACTGCCGAGTGGCAGACGTGCTGCTGGGGGTGCGCGGGGGCGCAGCTGCACGCCTCGCCCAGCCCCGGGGGCCGCAGCAATGCCAGCAGCCGCAGCAACAGCGCCCAGCTTGGCGCGGTCCGGGGGCTCCCGGGCATGACACCGCAGAGCCCCGACTGAGCCTACGGGGTCTGTCGGACCAAACAGCCCCTCCAAGGCTCTTCAGAACACGCCGCGCCCCTCGCCCCAGGCTTTATGAGGTGGCCCTAGGGCCAATCCCGCCCCGATGGGCTCCTCCCTCCTTTGGCTCTAGGCCACCCACGACTGCAGGACCCGAGGCCCTCCTAACGGGCAGACTCCGTAAGACGTAGAGGGAAGCCAGGAGAGGGGCCCCTGGCCTCTGTTTCCCTGCCTGAGTAATTAAGCCGTCTGCAAGTAGAAGGAAGGACCCAAAGAGCAGTGAAGACAAATACGAGGGACTGTGCTTCAGGCAGAAAGAACAAGAGCCAGGAGAGGCACAGACAGAGTGAGACAGGCAGAGTCCGAGAGAGGCAGACAGAATTACAACAGGCAAAAGAGACAGTGACAGAGAAGGACGGACCCCTTGCTGAGTTGCACACTGGGAATGAGACAAGCTACTCAGGGCTTCTTTCAGCTGCAGGAAGTGCTTTCAATGCCCTATTTATGAGGCTCCAAAGCAACAGCAAACAGTAATGGAATAGGACAGAGAAAGTTGGGGTGTGTGTGTGTCTTGGCTCTGTCAGCTGGGGGGTGGGGAGAGATGTCAGAGAAGCAGCCAGTGTTTTAGAAAACCTTTCCCATACCCAGAGCCTTAGACTCTGCAGATAGCTGGGAGCAGTGCTCTTGGAGGGGGCTCCACATAAGGTGCCTCATCATTTAGGGCAAGCCTTGATCCTCAAAGCCCTCTCCAGGCCCTAGGCTACACTGATTCTTGTCGCGTGTCTCTGCTTACTGGAGACCATGTTATAGAAGGTGGGGCAGCTTAGAAAACAAAGAAGCAAGGCACTCGGGGTCACTGTGACTGAGTATAATGTTCCAAGGCTCCAAATCCCAAATCTCCATGGGAGTATTGCTGTGGGATCTTTCCGCTGGGCTCCAATGCTGCCTGTCATTAGGTAGCCTTGTGACCTTTGCCTCTCTGGACCTCAGTTTCTTCTCTATAAAATGGGGTCAACTCCTTGATTAAGCCCTTTGAAGCTCTTTCCCCACAGCCTTGACTGGCCTGAACCAGGAATACTGAAGTCCTCAGGCCAGACATTCCTAGTATCTGGTCATACCAAGCCTTCCGTGGGAATCTGTCTTTTCATCAGCATCAGCATTGTTTCCTTCACAAGACAGCTTTTCATTTTGACGGTGCTAGTGATGTTTGAAAAGAAGGGAAAAAAGAGAGCCGAGTCTGACCGAGAAAGGTGAGATGTCCAGGTTGATGTCCAGGTTGGGTCTTCATACAATGTCCAGACCAAGACAGAGTCTGCTGTTTCATTTGAAGGAATTGCAAAAAAATTCCCAGTCTGATCTCTTCATTTGACAGATGTGAAGGCTGAAACGCTGTGTGGTACAGTGACTTGCAGAAAGTTAGTGGCAGAGAGGACTAGAATATAAGTCTTCTGATGCCTAGCCTAGTGCTCCTTCCTCTCCACAATATTACTTCTATAACTGTTTTATAACAGCTTGAAATCCTGCCTGTGGAGGATAATTCTTATTGCTTCTTTGTTAAGATATGGCTACCTCAAGGTAGAATTTACTCCCTTATCGATCTTTTGCCAATGATAAACATACTGAATTCTTAGATCAGCTCTCTTCCAAACCCCAAGCTGGGCCCTAGCACTCTAAACCTTGTTTGGTGGTGAGTTTGGGGTGTTGGTTAGCAGTGAAGAGTGTGAAAGAGAGAAAGGGCAGCCGGGATCATTACAGGAAAGCTGGACCTTTGAATGTGGTAGGTACTAAGAGGTACCTGATAAAAAGGACATTCAGATTCCAAAGATGTATAAAAAACATTCAAGTTTATTGTGCAGTTTATATACAGTAAAATTCACCCTTTCAGAGATATTCTCTTGTAGTTGTTTGTTTTGTTTTATTTTTTTCTCTCTGTTTTTTTGTTTTCTGGGTTTTCTTAGATTAGAAAATATAGTTTATTTAAAAGTAAATTAAGCCGGGCTCAGCGGCTCAGCCTGTAATCCCGTGCCTTGGGAGACTGAGGTGAGTGGATTGCCTGAGCCTGCGGGTTCGACACCCGCCTTGGCAACTTGGTGAGACCTCATCTCTACAATAAATCAAAAAATTAGCCGGGCGTGGTAGTGCGCGCCTGTAGTTCCAGCTACTTGGAAGGCTGAGGTGGAAGGATTGCCGGAGCCCAGCAGTTGAGGCTGCGGTGGCCGGGAGCGGTCACTGCACTCCAGTCTGGACGACAGAGTGAGACTCCAACTCAAAAAAAAAAAAAAAAAGAAGTTAATTAGAGGAAGAGAGAGAAAAAAAGGAGATTTACCTCTCCAAGGTAGGAGAGGGAACCAAAGTCTGTTTTTTGTTTTTGGAGTCAGAGTCAGAGTCTTAATCTGTCACCCAGACTGGAGTGCAGTGGCATACTCACGGCCACCACAGCCTCAACCTGCTAGGCTCAGGTGATCCTTCTGCCTCAGCCTTCCAAGCAGTTGGAACTATAGGCGTGTGCTACCATGCCCAGCTAATTTTTTGACTTATTGTAGAGACGAGGTCTCACCATGTTGCCCAGGCTGGTCTCAAACCCATGGCCTCAGACAATCCTCTCACCCCCGCCCCTCAAAGTGCTGGGATTACAGGCATGAGCCACCATGCCAAGCATCTTTCTTTCTTTTTTTTTTTGAGTTAGAGTCTCACTCTGTCGCCCGGGCTGAAGTGCAGTGCCACGCTCACAGCCACCACAGCCTCGACCTACTGGGCTCAGGTGATCCTTCCTCCTCAACCTTCCAAGTAGCTAGAATTACAGGCATGTGCCACCTCACCTGGCTAATTTTTTTGCGGTCTTGCCGAGTTGCCCAGACTGGTCTCGAACCTGTGGGCTCAGGCAGTTCTTTTGTTTTTTAAGTCAGAGTCTTACTCTGTCATCCAGACTGGAGTACAGTGGCATAATCAGCTCAGCGCAGCCTTGATCTCCTGGGCTCAAATGATCTTTCCCCCAGCCTCCTGAGTGTCTGGGCTTACCAGGCTTGCACTACCAAACGCAGCTAATTTTTTGATTTTTTCGGCGGGGGCTGGAGGGAGTGACAAACAAGGTCTTGCCATGTTGCCTAGTCCTGGGCTCAAGAAATCCTCCTGCCCTGACCTCCCAAAGTGCTGGGATTTTACAAGAGTGAGCTACCGCACTGCCCCCACCACCACCTTTTTAAATTCTCTTTGACTGTGGGCCAGTTCTGCCCAGAGTTTGTTTAATGTAGAAAAGGTTGAAGCAATGAATCTTAAAGATGTCAGGAGTACTAAAGAGGATAACAGGTTTTTTTGTGGTACTGCTATTTATACACTATGTGACGTTGGGAAAGTATTCTATGGGCTTCAGTTTTTTAATTTGTAAAGCAGGTACATTTGACTAATCTTTATGTTTTTAATTTTTTAATTTTTTTGAGTTGGAGTCTCACTCTGTCGCCCAGACTGGAGTGCAGTGGCCGCTCCCGGCCACCACAGCCTCGACCAGCTGGGCTCTGGCGATCCTTCCACCTCAGCCTTCCGAGTAGCTGGAACTACAGGCACGCGCAACCACGCCCGGCTAATTTTTGATTTATTGTAGGGATGAGGTCTCGCCAAGTTGCCCAGGTGGGTGTCGAACCCACGGGCTCAAGCCATCCACTCACCTCAGCCTCCCAAAGGTACGGGATTATAGGCTGAGTCACTGAGCCCGGCTAGACTAATCTTTAAAGGACTTTCTAAGGGTGTTCCAAGAAAACTATTTGTGGGATTTCACAGAGAGAAAGACGTTCTCTAACCACTTCATTCCTTTTTTCTCTGCTTTCAGCTGACACTGCCCACATTCCCTGTGGTGGTGAAGATTGGCCATGCTCACTCAGGGATGGGCAAGGTAAGGCAGAGGCCCTGCCGTGCTTTGGGATGAGCCAAGGTGGGCATTTTTCAGAGAACCTGTTTGTGAACTGCTCTTCTTCCTCTGTTACTGATTAATTATTTCCAAGGAGAATATTTGGCCCTTCTATAGTCATGAGTGTGACCAACCAGATCTCTTTGAACAAACAGAGTGTAGGTCACCTCCTTGGTCTATTGGGTCCTTTGCAGCAAGTATGGCCCCTGAACCCTGGGAAGGGAAGCTAGGGAGAAGGGGCCTCTTCGGGAGATGCGGCACCCAGGTTTGTGTCTGGACTGGAAACATCTTGATGGTTTTAGAGGCTCAGGGCTCTTGTGACTTCTCAGTGTGTGTCTCCCTTTCTCCCTCTCTGCGTTGTTTCAACATTAGGTCAAAGTGGAAAACCACTACGACTTCCAGGACATTGCCAGCGTGGTGGCCCTCACCCAGACCTATGCCACAGCAGAGCCTTTCATCGACGCCAAATATGACATCCGGGTCCAGAAGATTGGCAACAACTACAAGGCTTACATGTGAGTCGAGGTTGGAGTTCCAGTAGATACTCTATTTAGTCTTTAGGTAGCAACCAGCTCTCCGTTTAACCTCATCTGACTCACAAAGCAGATGACAGAGAGAGAAAGTGCCATTTACGTCAGGGATTCTTTACTTGGTTCCTTTTCCTTTTAAGTCAGAGGAGGGGATCTGTGAACTAAGATAAGAAATGACATTCATTTTTACTAGCTTCTAAGTGAAATTTAGCTTTCCCTTCAGTGATGAACAGAGACAACAGATTCAATTAGTAGTAGCAGTACATAGGACTTTTTCACTAAAGATAATCACAGATATTCTTGTATCCCACTATGGTTGAGATGGATATCTTTATCAATTATTCTTGGCTAGGCGTGGTGACTCACACCTATAATCCAGGCACTTTGGGAGGCTGAGGTGAGAGGATTGCCTGAGCCCAGCAGGTTGAGGGCAACTTGGCGAGATCTCATCTATACAATAAATCAAGAAAAATTAGCCAGGTATGATTGCGCATGTTTGTAGTTCCAGCTTCTTGGAAGACTGAGGCAGAAGGATCACCTGAGCTCAGCAGGTCAAGGTTGTGGTGGCCGTGAGCATGCCACTGCCCTCTCACCTGGGCGACAGAGTGAGACTTCCGACTCAAAAATAAATAAATAAATATCATTTATTCTCATCACTACTTAAAAATCATGGTAGTTATTCAGCCAGTACCTCCTGTTATTTAGAAACAAACATATATTTTTGACCAGACACGGTACCTTAAGCCTGTAGTTCCAGCACCTTGGGAGGTCAAAGTGGGAGGATCACTTGAGCTTAGGAGTTTGAGACCAGCCTGGGCAATATAGTGAGAACTTCATCTCTACAAAAAATCAAAAAGTTAGCTGAGCATGGTGGCACATACTTGTAGTCCCAGCTACTCAGGAGACTGAGGCAGAAGGATTGCTGAGGCTGCAGTAAGCTATGATCGTGCCATTGCACTCAACCTGGGTGACAGTGAGACTCCAACTCAAAAAAAAAAAGAGGAAACAAACAAGCAAGCACATATGGGTACCTCTGTGATCTGATGTACTTTATCTTATACATTTCACATGTTTTATATATTGTATACATTGGAAAGAATCCATTCACTTCACCTGACTGCCAAAGCACAGGAAAAGTTAAGAAACTCCTAGCCGGGCTCAGTGGCTCAGCCTGTAACCCCGCGCCTTAGGAGGCTGAGGTGAGTGGATTGCCTGAGCCCGCGGGTTCGAGACCCGCCTGGGCAACTTGGCGAGACCTCATCTCTACAATAAATCAAAAAATTAGCTGGGCATGGTGGCGCATGCCTGTAGTTCCAGCTACTTGGAAGGGTGAGGTGGAAGGATCGCTGGAGCCCAGCAGGTCGAGGCTGCGGTGGCCGGGAGCGGCCACTGCACTCCAGTCTGGGCGACAGAGTGAGACTCCAACTCAAAAAAAAAAGAAACTGCTGATATAAATAAGTAGTCCTAAAAATACTATAGTGCATCAAAAGCCTGGTTGTTATGAGAGTAGGTGACTTCTTCACATGTGTCCATTTACCAGAATGGAAGTTAAAAGTTTCCTCCATTAGAATTCAGTAAAAGAAAAGATTTCAAGACTATCTGACCTTACATAATATACATAAGAGTATAAATGGCTTATAACTCCTGTCTTGGAAATATTAATCCTCCACTTAAAAAAATGTGAGGAGTATTTCTTTACAAAGAAAGCACTTTGTTAATATATGAATTTGATCTTTGCCACTCAGGACCTCAGCAGACTTCAGGGAGGAGCGGCCTTCCCTTTTCCTTACCCACCTGTTTCTGTTTTTCTTCCTTATCCCTCTTTCGAGAACTTATGAACCCCACTCTGGAGTTAGTTAGGCGCCCTCTCCCTTCACTCCTTGCCCACCCTTCACACACCTCTAGTGTAGCCCTCTCCACACCTGTGTTTTGTGTCATTTTCCTCCTCCAGACTCTGAGTTCCTTGTGATTGTGAACGATGGAAGCGTCTGTGCTTCTCCACGACTTTGTATAGCAGCAGGCACGTAGTAAGAACTTAATAAATATTCAGGGAAGAACCCATGTGGAGAACTGAGGCATTGAATATTTTTTATCTTTATTGACTCGATTCCTACTTTTTAAAAAAGCATTTTTACATTTATAGTCTTCCTACTTCCAGAAAATAATTTAGGATTGCTTTAAAAAACATGCACGATGGGCTGGGCATGGTGGCTCACACCTGTAATCCCAGCATTTTCAGAGGGTGCAGTGGGAGGATCGCTTGAGCTCAGAAATTCAAGATCATCTGAGCAACATAGTGAGACTCCATCTCTATTTAAAAAATATGTGTGTGCCGGGCTCGGTGGCTCAGCCTGTAATCCCGCGCCTTTGGGAGGCTGAGGTGAGTGGATTGCCTGAGCCCGCGGGTTCGAGACCCACCTGGGCAGCGAGACCTCATCTCTACAATAAATCAAAAAATCAGCCGGGCGTGGTAGCGCATGCCTGTAATTCCGGCTACTCGGAAGGCTGAGGCGGAAGGATCGCCGGAGCCCAGCAGGTCGAGGCTGCAGTGGCTGGGAGTGGCCACTGCACTCCAGTCTGGGCGACAGAGTGAGACTCCAACTCAAAATAAATAAATAAATAAAAATAAAATAAAAATAAAAAATAAAAAATGTGTGTGTTAGCCGGGCTTGGTGGCTCAGCCTGTAATCCCGCACCTTTGGGTGACTGCAATGAGTGGATTGCCTGAGCCCACGGGTTCGAGACCCGCCTGGGCAGTGAGACCTCATCTGTACAATAAATCAAAAAATCAGCCGGGCGTGGTAGTGCATGCCTGTAATTCTGGCTACTCAGAAGGCTGAGGCGGAAGGATCTCCGGAGCCCAGCAGGCGAGGTTGCGTCCCGGCTACTGCATTCCAGTCTGGGCGACCGAGTGAGACTCCAACTCAAAAAAAAAAAAAAAAAATGTGTATACGTACAGTGTAAGATAGAATAATTAAAAACCATTATAGAAACTTGTTAAAAGAAGCAAATATTTTTTTTTCAGGCACCTAGGAAAGAAGATTTTCTAGCTTTTAATTTTTAAATCTGCTAAACAAACACAAAATGTTTATTGATAATGACAATAGGGTAAGAGTGTCTTGATCTCTAAAAGGAGACACCAGGTTTTTAAGGATTAGAGTTTCCAAGAACAATTTAAAATGAAGCATAAGAAAAGAGAATTCCAAAACACTGATAAAGGGTGAGATGGCTCAGCCTGTAATCCCTCGCCTTTGGGAGGCTGAGGTGAGTAGATTGCCTGAGCCCGCAAGTTCGAGACCCGCCTGGGCAGCGAGACCTCATCTCTACAATAAATCAAAAAATCAGTCGGGCATGGTAGCGCATCCCTGTAATTCCGGCTACTCGGAAGGCTGGGGCGGAAGGGTCGCCGGAGCCCAGCGGGTTGAGGCTGCGGTGGCCGGGAGCAGCCACTGCACTCCAGTCTGGGTGATAGAGTGAGACTCCAACTCAAAAAAAAAAAAAAAAAAAAAAAAGGGTGATAGGCCAGAGAAGCTTTAGAAAACATCACTTGCTTTTTTAAGTGCACAGGACGTGTCAGTTATTTGGAGGAATATTTAGGCCCTCTTAGCTTCTTTCCACCTTACCTCCAGACTTGTCTATAAAAGAGGTGTAAGTATGCCAGCCAACTCACAGCAGGGGTTTGAAGTGAGATGTTTGGTGAAGAAGGTAACTTGGAAAGCAGTCGGTACTGTGTAAGCATGAAGATTGTTATTACCCCATCAGTTGACTCACTGGACCACCTCATGACTCAGATAAACTAGACAAGAGAGATAAGAGATGACTCTCTCAAGGCCACCCAGACAGTAAAGAGCAAGTCTAGAACCAGAAACTAGGTCATCCACCTCCTATTTAGTCTAGAACTAGTAGACTCGAACACACAGTCAGGATGAGGGTATAGTGGGCACAGCAGAAAGAGGCTGATGACTTGATGCCGTCGCTTTCATTTGACAGATGAGGCAGTGGCTCTCAGAAGTTATCATTAAACGAATCAATGACTAAACTAGTAAGGAGGGCATTGAAAGATATTCATGAAAACCCTGTAGGAGTTCCCAGCATCAATGAAATTTCAATTTGTATGTTCTGGATCAGCCCAGATACTGAGTGAGTAGGCTGCTGGGAATACAAGACACAATGTATACCTTCAAGTGGTTTACAGACTTGTGGACAAGTTTTGGCTTAAGACTCAACTCAAATAAAGTAAAAAGTAGATAAACGAGTCAAAGCCAAGTACAGACAACGTCCTAGAAGGGCTCTAAAGAGAACAAGGGGTCATTTGGTTGAATGATCAGGACAGACTCCCTGGAGCCAGAGCTGTCTGGGCATGACACTTGTAGAGATGAGGATGGCATTGCAGGTGGGGGTTTGCAGAGGCAACTGGGCTTTAGGCTCAGCAGAAAACCCCTGGGATATTTGCAAGAGAAGCAGGTGGAGAAATCAATAGTGAGCTAAGTTATGGAAAAATTTCATGCCCCCCTCTTGCTGGTCTGGCTCACTGCCTGTCCTGTCCTGGTGGGACCTTGTTGCAGGAGGACATCCATCTCAGGGAACTGGAAGACAAACACTGGCTCTGCAATGCTGGAGCAGATCGCCATGTCAGACAGGTGAGTGAAAGGAGTCCAGTCCCCAGCCCAGTGAGAAGGAGGCTTCCTTAGATGAAGAGGTTTAAGGAATGAGCCCTCCCTAAAAGGAGCTTCTGAGCAGACAGAACAGATAAAACACAAAGGCCCAAATAGCCAGTTAACAAGATAAGGCAGGACTGGGTCATGTGCTAGATTATTGAGATAAAGACTGTACTTACCATAGGTCAAAGTTTCCTGAGGCCTCACCAGTAGCAGATGCTGGTGTCATGCTTCTTGTACAATCTGCCAAAATAAACCTCTTTTCTTTATAAATTTCCCAGCCTCAGGTATTCCTTTATAGCAGCGCAAAGTGACTAATCAAAACAGTGGGGTGTTACTGTAAAGATAAGCTGAAAATGTGGAAGCAGCTTTGGAGCTATGTAATGGGCAGAGGTTGGAAGAGTTTGGGGAACTCAGAAGAAGATAGAAAGATAAGGGAAAGTTTGGAACTTACTAGATAGAGACTGATTAAGTTGTTGTGACCAAAATGCTGATAGAAATATGGACAATGAAGACCAGATGGAAATGAGAAATTTATTAGGAACTGGAGTAAAGGTTACCGTTGTTATGCCCTAGCAAAGAACTTAGCTACTGAACATAAGAATGATGACTTAGGGTATCTGGCAAAAGAAATTTTTAAGCAGCAAAGCATTCCGTGCCATGGAAACTCCAAGAAAAGCATAGTTAGTATGAGCTGTAATCGCCGAGGAAGGCCTCCTAAAGGCAGTGAGACCTGCTGTGGGCCTGCAAAGATGGATGGGTAGGATTTGGAGAGCAGAGTGAGACCGGCACTGCGGATAAAGGAATGTGCTCAATGGGTGGTGGAGGGTTGGACCGGTGGGGAGGCCGGATGGGAGAGATAGAGACAGCAGGGATAGCTTGACTGGCAAGCGGGCTTTGCTGTGAGCAAATACCTCAGCCTTAGGACATTTTCCCATCACCTTCAGGTACAAGCTGTGGGTGGATACCTGCTCTGAGATGTTTGGTGGCCTGGACATCTGTGCTGTCAAAGCTGTACATGGCAAAGATGGGAAAGACTACATTTTTGAGGTAAGTCTGACCCAAGTAATATCTCAGCAAGAGGTAACCCCCAAGGCTGGAGGCCAAACTGTTGGTTTAAGAACTATGTGTAATCCCACGCCTTTGAGAGGCTGAGGTGAGTGGATTGCCTGAGCCCGCGGGTTTGAGACCCGCCTGGGCAGCGAGACCTCATCTCTACAATAAATCAAAAAACCAGCCGGGTGTGGTAGCACATGCCTGTAATTCCGGCTACTCGGAAGGCTGAGGTGGAAGGATCGCCGGAGCCCAGCGGGTCGAGGCTGCGGTGGCCGGGAGCGGCCACTGCACTCCAGTCTGAGCAACAGAGTGAGACTCCAACTCAAAAAAAAAACAAAACAAAACTATGTGGCAGCCCCAACTGCCTTTAAGTCAGAGTCTCCTGAGTCATAAGAACATTCCAGATGGCAGATCAGTGGATCTGCATAGATTAGTGCAGAGCTATTGTTTCCAGCCTGCTAGGCTGACCCACACTATGGCTAAGAGATGCTGGATCAAGGTTCCTGGATTCTAACCTAATGCCATTCCTTTGGGAGGACTGTAGTAATTTTGCTATTTTCTGACTCAGAAAGCCACTCCTGGGAGTCATTTGATGCAGCCTGTTTGTTTTACAGATGAGAAAACTGATGCTTGTGCCCAGGCCACAGAGTAAATTGGTGTCTCAACCTGGGTGGCTGGATGCAGGATATTCTTTTTAGAATCTTTCTGAGCCTTAGAGGCTCAGCCTGGTCCTCTAACACAACTTTGCTGATTCCTTTTTCCTGTATTAAAAGGAAAGCCAGCAGCAGTATGAATCCTTTTACATGCATTCTTGCCCAATCTACCTGGGAGCCGAAAAGGCTCCTTGCTGGGAGCTGATGGTGTTTCCAGAGTAATGGTGTCAGGATCCCAAAGAAGCCTTCATATTCAGAATCTACCCCATTTCTTGCTTGGCATGTAACCTTCTGGATGGTCTCAACTCCCTTCTCTGGGTTGGCCTCAGTTTTCTCATCCATAAACAAGAGAGTTGGACTACAGAGTCTATGGTCTATGCCAAGTAACGCAGATATTTAGGAAAGGAGGAGAATGAGTGATCTGAACCTTGAGGTACAGGAAGAATCAGGATTGATGGTGAAAAGGGAAGGCATCCCAGGTCAGGAACAAAGGCAGGAATCTGGTCATTCAGTGAGTAACAGAGATTATATGGGTGAAAAGTCACAGAGATGAAAACTTCCTGCTCCTTACCAGAGTCTTAAGAGGATGCCCTTCACATCTACCTGCTCCCCTGCTTGCTAGCTTTTGAGCCCTGGAGCTCTGTCCTCTCCTTGCTCTCTACCTCTTCCCACTACCTTTAGCCAGCAGTCTTTCAATCTCACTGAGCCCTGGCCTGGGTGAAGGTTGGGGGAAGGGCCCAAGACAAAGGCTTGCAGGAGGAGGGGAAGAAGATTTATTGTTGCAAATGAACATTACATTTGCAACAATAGAATCTTCTTCCCCTCCTCCTGCAAGCCTTTGTCTTGGGTCCTTCCCGCAACGTAAAGATAAGAATTCCTGCTTCATCTCTAACTTATCTCTGGTAGCTTAAATCTTGCTCATTCTGAAAGACCTACCAGGCTTTTCATGTTTCCAGAGCCCTTTGCTTACCTGGGACACATATTCCACTAGGTCATGGACTGTAGTATGCCGCTGATTGGGGAACACCAGGTGGAGGACAGGCAACTCATCACTGAACTAGTCATCAGCAAGATGAACCAGCTGCTGTCCAGAACTCCTGCTCTGTCTCCTCAGAGACCCTTAACCACCCAGCAGCCACAGGTAAGCAGCTGGAAAGAGAAACAGCAGAGTCAAGAACCATTCCTAAGTGCACTTACTCTAGACATTAGTGGCTGTAGAATGGAGTAGAGGTCAGATACCCATAGACCTAAATGGGATCTAAGGTGTCTTCCCTTCTCTCTGTCTTTCCTCCCCTCCCTCTGGAGGCCTGATTATCTCCCACCACTCCTTACCGGAGTCTTCTCACTAGCAAGCTGCAGTATCAGCTGTAAAACTGTCTAGACAGAATACTAGAGCCCTTCCCTCTGAACTCGAAGTCTCCTGGAAACCAGAGCCAATTTCCCCTGGGACTCAGGATGCTCCCATTTATAAACTGGGAGATCTCTGAGCACGGGCTGGGTCACTGGAAGATGTCTGAAGAAGGGCTGGAACAGATTGCTCACTGTGGTGGGTCGGCAGCATTTGTAAAGAAAGAAGGGTCTTTCTGAGAAATATACTGGTCTGGAAGAAAGGGAAAATCAGTCCTTGCATTCTAGGAGAGTGATAAGGCAAAACTGAAATTAGAAATCTGCTTTCCTTACTAAGGGAGGGGGAGGTGGCCGTCTTTAGTTGGCTGTGGTACATGACTCATGGCCAGTTACATTCTCGACAACAGTATCCTAGGTGTAGTGGGAAATCCATACTGAAGTTTTTATGGACTATCAGGCCCTATGGCTGTAGAATAGGCCAAAGAAAGGTAGGGACCCTAGGCCTGAGGGTCTTTAGTCCCATGGAAGAGGTATCTCAATTTTTCAAAAATATCCCCAAACTCTTCTGTACACCAAACGCTTATATAACGAAGTGATAAGAACTTGAGTTGATAACTCAAAGAACTGATGAGTCCTAGTCCATCTCTCCACCTAAATAGCTGTGTAACTTTGTGGGAAAGTTACTAGCCTTTCTTGGGCTCAAGTTTTATTATTTGTAAATGAAAATTATCTCAGAAATCTTTCTTTCAAAATTCAACTTGAAACAGGGAAACAGAACAGACTAGTGAGAATAGTGATTCGGAGTATGGACTTTGAAGTGAGAACTTGGGTTGTTCGAATTCTAGACCCTCCATTTATTAGCTTTGTGACTTGTACCTGTGAGATAGATACTGTGGTTATTGCTTTGTGACTCAGGAGTGATAGCTGGTGACTGTAGAATGGAGTAAGAGGTCCTATCTTACAGGGTTGTTGTGAGAATTAAATGAAAACCTGAAATATGGCATATCACCTATAAGCATTCAATACAGGTTAACTGTTGTTATTATTATGTAAGTAAGAAGCCTCTGGGCTTGGATTCCCCATAACCTTAGGCTTGGAGATCATCACTTCCTTTTCTAAAGATCAGTGCCTCACTGGATTATACTGTACTTAGATGCAAAGTAATAGGATTCTAGAAATTCTTCAGTAAGAAAGAAGAAAGGGCTGACAGCCTTACACTGGATGGGAAGGGGGAAAAAAACAATGTAAAGCAGTCTGGATTATTTAGGGTAGAAGCAAATTATCCTGCATTTTTCTTCTTCTTCTTCGAATATCACAAAATAATAGCAAAGAAGAGTTGTTGACATTCATAATAATGAACCTGAATAATCAAGAGAGTCGTTTTTCCATAGTCTACCTAGGAAAGTTAGAAACATAATGCATAAGAAATGTTTCCCCAAAACATTGCCTAAAAAATAATTGATAAGTCATTTCCCTCTCTGGATTTCAAGTTTCCCCTCCTCTGAGATGACATCTAAATACCTTTAGTGTTCTAAAACATTATTTGAGTAAAATACTTCCGTTTTCACTAACGCTAGATAAATGGGAGCTTCAGGGCTAATAAATGTCGACCCTGACTCTGAGTATCCGAGTTGAGAGTAGCCCTGTGTGGCAGGATGTTATCATATATTAGCTCTTTTGAGTTTCACATTTCTTTAGCTGATTCGCACCGTCTGACCCCACTGACCAAGAATAAGAATCTCTGCCTGTACTTCAGGAATGCTCGTTACTAGAGAATCACAGTAGGCTAATTAGGAAGGAAAAACTTAATTGCTTGTTAGAGATACTAATGCATTATTTAAACATTGGACTTAACTAGAGGTGATAAAAAGATTTTTATGGTTAAAAAAAATCAGGCCTATGGTTAGATTTTATGATTTTGTAAATGTGATATAATCAAGATATTTGGTCTTAGTCCTGCCTTTTATTTAGTCCACACTATCTTTCAGTGAATAGTGAAAGATAATCTGCTAATCAGATTATTGCTTGTTCCTGCTGTAGGGGAAGAGTGACAAGCAGGCCCTTCTTTCCTGTAACTGAGAAATATAGAGAACATATGGTAGCATCTGAAAGAATTTATGACAGGGTAAAAGAACTGAACAATACCCAGACAAAATGGGCTGCTCTGAGATTCTGAGGAACTCTTAAGTACTTTTAAAAAAATGTGTGTAACTCTTTTGACCTTCTGAGAAGGGAAGCCATTCTGAACTAGAATGAAGGCTATGTTTACATTTAGCCATGTCCTTGACACTGACCTTCACCAGGTGACCTTGAGTAGTTTTCTTCCCATTTCTGTGCCTCAGCATATTTGTGTGTAAAGTTAAGGGTTGGATAAAAAGAATTGCTAAGATCTCCTCTAGCAGAACAATTTAGATCATACAAAAAAGTATTCAAAGTATAAAAGTTGAAAAGCAGAGATAATTCACAAAACTCATTTTTTTGCCACACAGAAAGCATTAGATCTTCTTTAGTACAAGCCTCTTATTTCACAAGCATTAAATATCGCAGCTTAAACATTATGTAAGAGAGATCTATACCATGTCAGAGTCAAGACAGGACAGATATTAAGGCATAAGCTTCCCTAAATATAGGAGCTCCTGCAGAAATCCCTTGTAGCAAAATCAGTGTGACTCAAGTCTCAGCTTTCTCTGCTCAGTCTCCCATTCAAAGCTGCCACAGGATATTGTGGAAAAGCACACCGTGTTGGGAGTCAGGACCTTCCAGGGCTAGTCCTCCCTCGGCCATAACATTATGTGACCTTGCGCAAGTAACTTCTCATCTCTAGACCTCTGTTTCTTCACCTATAAAATGGAGTTGAATTAGATGATCTCTGGATCTCTTTTGAGTCTAAGGTCATGTAATAGAGTTGGCCAAACTCGAAATTCTGAGGGCACAGTCCTCCATAACGCCTCTCTCACTTTTGACATCAACTGAAAGTTTAGCAAGTTCCCCAAACCACTCTCAGGTTTGACTATTCTCTGGAATAACTCATGGAACTCTCTGAAAGCTATTATATTCACCATTTCAGTGTATTACAGGAAAAGGATACAAGTCAAAGCTAAGCCAAAGGAAGAGGTGTAGGGCAGAATCTGGAGGGTTCCAAACACAAAGCTTCCATTGCCTTTAAAGACACATTCTCACCAGGCACAATGGCTCACGCCTATAACCCCAGCACTCTGGGAGGCCGAGGTGAGAGGATTGCTTGAGACCAGGGGTTCGAGACCCATCCTGGGCAACTTGGCAAGACCTCTCTCTACAATAAATCAAAAAATAAGCTGGGTGTGGCAGTATGCACCGGTAGTCCCAGCTACTGGGAAGGCTGAGGGGGAAGAATCACCTGAGCCCAGCAAGTCAAGGCTGCGGTGGCTGGGAGCGGCCACTGCACTCCAGCCTGGGCAACAGAGTGAGACTGCATCTCAAAAAAATTAAAATAATAAGCCGGGCTTGGTGGCTCAGCCTATAATCCCGCACCTTTGGGAGGCTGAGGTGAGTGGATTGCCTGAGCCTCAGGTTCGAGACCCGCCTGGGCAGCGAGACCTCATCTCTACAATAAATCAAAAAATCAGCTGGGCGTGGTAGCGCATGCCTATAATTCCGGCTACTTGGAAGGCTGAGGTGGAGGGATTGCTGGAGCCCAGCAGGTCAAGGCTGCGGTGGCTGGGCGCGGCCACTGCACTCCAGTCTGGGCAACAGAGTGAGACTCCAACTCAAAAAAAAAAAAAAAATTAAAAAATAAAACACACCCTCCTCCTGGCATTAATATGTGATAATACCCAGACTGTCACCAACCAGGGTGGCTTACCTGAGCTTCAGTATTCATAGATTTTATTTGAGCTTCATTTTGTGGGCATGATAGATTAATTGATCACCTAGTTGAAATCAGTGTGACTCCCTGCTCCCTGAACGTCAGGCTAATTAATACCTTGCGGCCTGAGGGCCCACTATGAATAACAAAGACATTTCTATTGCTCCAGAAACTCCAGAGTTTACAGGTTATTTCCCAGGAGCCAGCAACAAAGGCCAGGGACTTCTCTTAGGGCAAGGCCGAATTCTTTACTACACACATGATTTAGTTTATATCGCAAATGTTTCTTACTTTCAGCCCTGTGTGGGCAAGCACAATGCCTTATTAATCTGTGTTTCCACTGACTAACACAGGCCTAGCCAAGAGTGTGTGCTTAAAATTAGAAATGGCCTTAGAGCTATAGTGATGAATGCCCCAAAGTTGTTTGTATTCTAAATTGAAATCATGAGTGAATTCACAGGGGTCGTTCCCATTTGTCAGATGGTGTCTTCTGGTAGCCTCTATTGGCTTTTTCCTGAGCTTTGTGCCTTGACCCCGGGCCACCCAGAAGACCCAAGACACCAACACTCTGTCACAGTTGGCAAAAGGCTGAAACTTGGACTTAATGCCATAACTGTATTGGTCATATTTCCTTCTCCTACTTCTCCCAGATAATATCATATTTTCATTGGTTATGGTTGAGGAAACATTTCAGTTGTTGTGAGTCCATCATGAGTCCAGGCCCATGGAGCTATCAGACCAGACTGTCTTCATATTCCTGCTATAACATCTACCCACTTACCTGCACTGTCACCCACATGAATCTGCTGTTTCTTTTTTTTTTGAGTTGGAGTCTCGCTCTGTCACCCAGACTGGAGTGCAGTGGCCGCTCCCGGCCACCGCAGCCTTGACCTGCTGAGCTCCGGCGATCCTTCCACCTCAGCCTTCCAAGTAGCTGGAACTACAGGCGCGCGCTACCATGCCCGGCTAATTTTTGATTATTGTAGAGATGAGGTCTCGCCAAGTTGCCCAGGCAGGTCTCGAACCCTTGGGTTCAGGCAATCCACTCACCTCAGCCTCCCAAAGGCGTTGGATTACAGGCTGAGCCACCGAGCCCGGCTGAATCTGCTTCTAAGGCTCACCCTTCACTTGTGATCTGGATCCCACCCCCTTTTTTCTCCATCATTAGTTTCTCCTTTTCCAAAAGATTATCACATCCACATACATCTCTCATTTAATATATAAAAATAAAAAACAAAAACTTTCCTCAACCCCATATTCCTTTCCAGCTACTGCTTATTTCTCTGCTCCCCTTCCCAGTAATCTTGAGTTGTTTTAGCTACCTTCTCCCCTTTATCACATCATATTTTTGCTTCTACCCTTGCCACTCAGCATTCTACTGCCACTATCCCACTGAAATTGTTCTTGTCAATGTCACCTCCATGTCACCAAGTCCAGTGGTCACTTTTGTTCTTGTCTTACAGACTTTTCAGTAGCATTTGATGCATTGACTATTCTCTCCTTGAAACTTTCTTTTCTAGTGCTCTGTGGCCCCACACTTGCTTGGTTTTCATTCTACCTAATTGGCTTCTTCTCAGCCTCCTTTGCTGACTACTAAGCCTCTAAATGTCAGTGCCCCAGAACATTGTTGATGTACATTTCTTGGTGGTCTTGGCCAGCCTATATCTATCTCCTGTCCTGACCACTCCTTTGAACTCCAGGCTCACATTTCTAACTCCTGCTTGACATGTTTTCTAAAGGTACTCGAACACAGCCAAAACAGAACTCCAGTGTTTTTCCCCTTAAACCTGTCCCACCTCCCCGACACCCAGTTTTCCCCAAGCAATTTATGTGGGCCTCCATCTGCCTCCTTGCCCTCATACTGTCTTAGCTCTTACTCACTATGCCCTGGCCACTCTGCTTAAGGCCTTTGTATTATCTACGTCCTCTCCCTGTCCCTGTCCCTGTCCCTGTCCCTCGTCCCTTTCCCTTCCCACCCCTTCTCTCTCCCTCTCCTTGTCTTCAACGCCACCATTACAGCGTTCATTTCTTTGATTCTAGAGGAACACCAAAGCAGGCCGGTGGGGGCTGGAGGTTGGAGGGTGAGGATGGTGAGTAGAGTAGCTTCAGCTCTGAAGAACCCAGCCAGCCCCCTAGCCTGGGATGGGTTAATTGTGGGAAACAAAGAACAAATACATGGGAGTGGGCCCAAGCTAGCTGCTCTGCACAATTCAAAGGAATAGGGGCAGGTGCGTAAGAGGCATTGACTGTGTTGCCAAAAGCAGGAAGGTGAGTGGCAAGTCCTGATTTGGGTCATGACAGCTTGGCCTCAGCCTGGTTGGACTGCCAGCTTTGGGGGCTGCCCTGAGAGTTGGCCAGGGCAATTGTCCGGCTTTAGATGGACTCTGAAGTTCTTTAGGGAGACTGTTCTCAAGGTGGCAGTGACACCTGGTGGCCAGTGATGGCCAAAGCCTCCAGACTCTATACACAGCCTCCGTCTTCCCACTCTGCTTCCACCCACCACACACACAGTTGCTATGAGTCTGGGATCTGAGCTGGACTTTGCATCCTGGGGCTCTGGAGAGGTGTGGGCTGCTCCTCAGACTCCCAGGAACTGGGGAGAGAACTTCAATTGGACAGAACTTTCAGGTCATGCCAGAAGAGATGACATTCTGGTCCTGTTCTTCATGTGGCTAATCTTCTATTTCCCATTACACTGGTGCCACTCTTTATTTTCCTGTAAAATCTCCCAGAGCCAAAGGCTAAATTGCTAATGCAGGGATTTCAGACACTGTGGGCTGAGGTGGGAATGGGAACTCGTCTCTCTCAGTGCTCCTCAGTTATACCACAGAGCTGGCTTCCTGTCCGGCTTGTGGTTAGACCTGTGGGGAATGATTCTAAGACATAGCCTTTGGAAACATTCATATACATTTGGCATCCAGAATGGAGTTGAGCCTTTTCTTCTACCCTGAGCTGATCAGAGCACATCTGAAACGTTTCCGGTCTGAGGGTCTCAGCATAAGAAGGACAAATTCTAATTAGAATGTCTCAGAGGAGACACCAGGAAGTTGAGGCTTTTAGCAAGTCTGTCCTATAAGTAAAAGTTACAGGAGCTACAAAAGCCCATGGACTTAATATCTCAAGGAGCCCATTACTTAATAGCTTCAACTCTGAAGAACTGATTTCAAAAGGCAAATCTGCTGGAAGATATGTTTGACCTATTGTAAAGAATAAACTTTCTAACACTGGGAAAGGAAATAGCTACTGTGGGAAGTGGTATGTGGCACATCATTGCTGATGTTTGAGAAGGGGCAGAATGAGCCAATTGTCAAGGATATGGTCAAGGTGCGGGGGGCTAGGGGCTGGGGCAGGTGGGGCAGGTAACTTTTAAAATCTTCTTCCAGACCTGCAATGCTGTGATCTAGGCTGTGTGCAGCCACAGTTCCTGGGAAAAGCTGCAATAAGAGTTCAGAATTTAAGGACCGAGACCGAATAACCTCTGGCCTCTGGTGGGACATTCTGCCAGTCCTTTTTTACAGACTCCCTGGTCTAAAGAGAAACACAAAACATCTCAAGCCAGATTTCTCCAGCCATAAAGACTCTAAAAGGTGAAGTCTCTCGAGTGCAAGGAGACCAAGACTGAGAAGGGGTTTCTCTACTCTGAGAAATGGAGTCTAGAGCACTGTGCAATTGCAGAGGGGATACAACTGTCCCTCACATCCCAAACGTGGGCTTCACTTGAGGTTAGAAGAGGTAAATTTAGGACAAATGAAAGGCCTTCCTGGTTCCCACAGCAGGAATGGCTTTAGAGAATTTGGTCCCCAGTGAGTGTAAGCTGAGAAAGTGGGGAGATTTAAGGCAGGTTCAGATAAAGCCACTAGTGACTCGATCCCCTAACAGACTATTAAGGGAAACTGACTATTCTGGGACTGTCTTAACTTTTCAGGGACATCTTTAATCATTCGAAGCTGACATTCTGACCTCAAGTAACCTGACCTTCAGTGCCCCCATAGGACTTGTGGATTGCTTCCTTGGGACATTTCTTGCGTCCTAGGTTATGGGAGGGCCCCAGTGCAGGAGACAAGCTCTGCACACAGAGCAGCAGTTCTCCTCAGGAAGGAGAAGCGGTTCACCCCTGGGCACCATTAATAGCCTTTCAGAGGAAGGAAAGTGAGCACTGGTGACTGCAGGGGGGAGTCCAGGAGGATCCCAAGGTGCTGTCTCCTTTGCACTGACTAAACCTGCAACCCCCCAACCACATTCTTTCTTGCTGTCTCATTCTCCCTGGGGACCTAGACCGGGGATTAGGGCCTGGGGGAGTCGATCAGAATAGTACTGTGGCATGTCCAGCAAGGAGCTTGGCCTGGCCTCTTTCCTGGGGCCAAACCCTGGGACCCTTTCCCAATTTCCTGTCTCAGATATGCTGAGCAAGCGCAGGCCTTCCTCCTTGGTGGGGGCAGCTGGTCTCAGGCCAATAACTCTCAAGAGTTGAGTCACTCAAATGTCTTTCCTTCCTCAGCTTTCCATCCTGCCAGGACCTCAGATAGGAGCTCCTTTCTCCCAGCTTGTCTGCTGAAAGCCAGAGGATAGCAAGTAAAGGTGCCTTGACAAAAATCCACAAGCCCTCATCTTTGAGCTTGAACCCTCATCTGTGGGCTTAATTTCTGTCCCAGGCCAGTTATTTCCTTTTCAATCACCTTGGGAGCTAATATTTACTGTTTCTGCAGGAACCTTGCTTGGAACTAGGTCAGCAATATACAGAGGACATGGCATAGCTCAACCCAGAATTCTTCACACAGAAATCTACCGTGCCCCAGGTGACAGGAAGCCGCTCAACAATATCTTCTTTTTTTTTTGAGTTAGAATCTCACTCTGTCGCCCAGACTGTAGTGCAGTGGCACACTCCCAGCCACCGCAGCTTCGACCTGCTGGGCTCCGGCGATCCTTCCACCTCAACCTTTCAAGTAGCTGGAACTACAGGCACACGCTACCACGCCCAGCCAGTTTTTGTGTGTGTGTAGAAATGAGGTCTCACCTAGTTGCCCAGGCGGGTCTCAAACCCGCAGACTCAGATAATCCACTCACCTTAGCCTCCCAAAGCGTGGGATTACAGGCTGAGCCACCGAGCCTGGCAACAATATCTTCTGATGCGTGAAATTCTAACATTAAAGTTTTATTCTTTTGGATTGATATTTGTTATTTAAATAATAATTGTGATGTTCTCTTTATTACTTTGCCTAGCACTTTATAGTTTACAAAGCACATTTATTAGTTAGGCCTCAGAACCCTTATGTGAGGTGGTTTGGGCTGGCGGTTCTACCTTTATTAGACATATTAGCAAAGAGAATGCAATTGACTTGCCCAAGGTCATACAGCTGCTAAGCAGGAGGGCTGGATCTTCTGGTTCCTAGTCCACAATACAATACCCCATGCCCTTTTGGTGCTTCCATATGAGCACAGAGGAAGGTAAGAATGGAGAGAGCTGGCCAGGCTTGGTGTCTCAGCCTGTAATACCAGCACTTTGGGAGGACGAGGCAAGTGGATTACCGAGCCCACGGGTTCGAGACCCATCTGGGCAACTTGGTGAGTCCTTGTCTCTACAATAAATAAAAAATTGCTTGTAATTCTGGCACCTTGGAAGACTGAGGCGGAAGGATCACCAGAGCCCAACAGGTCGAGGCTGTGGTGGCTGGAAGCATGCCACTGCACTCCAGTCTGGGCGACAGAGTGAAACTGCAACTCAAAAAAAAAAAAAAAATGGAGAGAACTGGACATTTGTGACCCTCGCTAAGGAAAACCCTTACACTCCTCCTTCGAAACTGAATGCTGGACCTACCAACCTGGAGGAATCTCTCAGCTTCACCAGCTCTCTCCTGCCTTCCTGCCTTCTCTGATCACTAAAACCCAGTGGATTCAGCATAGCAGGATACCAGCCCAATGAGCTTCATTGGAGAGCAGCAGCACACTTTCCTTGCCCAGCCTCTCAAGCCTGTACCTGCAAGATACCTCAGCTCAGGCCCAACACCCCGAGGGTCTCACTGGGCTCAAAACTCTGCAGCTAAGAAAGACTTCTCTCAGTTCTCAGACACCTGAAGAACTGGGAGAAAAAAAAAAAACATGAACAAGTTAATGGAAGCCCAGAGTCAGAAGAGCCCGTAGGAGTCATCTACCTGCAATTATGTGAGCCCCTCTGACCAGAGTTGGTGTAGATCCTGCTTAAACACCCCTCATCCAGGAAGCTCACTACTACCCAAGCCAGCGCTAGATACTTTTCAGATTTATATCTGACTAATTTCAGTCTTCTACTAAGCATTTAGGTGCTTGCTTGATGACCTCATTTAATCCTTACAATCTGCCCACTTGGGAAACTGAGGCCTAGGTTAGGTAACTTGCCCAAAGTCACATGACAAAAGATGTCATTTCCAGACTTCTCACCATCCTATCTGCTCCGTGTACCCATTTTATTCTGCCAGCATCCCCCTTAAAAGAGGTGCTTAAGCTGGCGTGATGGCTCATGCCTGTAATCCTAGCACTTTGGGAGGCAGAGGTGAGAGGATTGCCTGAACTCAGGGGTTCGAGACCAGTCTGAGCAATACGGTGAGACCTCATCTCTACAATAAATGGAAAATTAGCTAGACGTGGTGGCGCATGCCTATGGTTCCAGCTATTTGGAAGGCTGAGGTGGAAGGATCACCTGAGTCCAGCAGGTCAAGGCTGTGGTGGCCGTGAGCATGCCACTGCACTCCAGCCTGGGTGACAGAGTGAGACTCCCTCAAAAAAAAAAAAAAAAGAAAAGAGGTGCCTAGAACTGGTTACAGTGCTTTTTGTCAGGCTTGATCAACCAAAAGAGCAGTGGACCTATGACTTCCCATTACTGAGACACTGATTCACCTCCAGCTTCATCCAATTTTTAGCAGCATCCTTACAAACTGACACCCTCTGAGTTTGTTGTTATTTTGTAAGCTCAGGGATGTTAGAGTTTTATTTCTTTTTTAAATTTAATTTAGTATTGTGTTGTTGTTATTTAGAGATGGTCTCTCATTCATTATGTTGCCTAGGCTGTTCTCAACTCCTGGCCTCCAGTGATGTTCCTGCCTCAGCCTCCCAAAGTGTGGGGATTACAGGCATGAAACACTGTGCCCAGCCAGGAATTTTTGTTTTGTTTTGTTTTTTTCTTATTCTGCTGAAAGGCCATTTATTCCCCCTTCTTTTTTTGTGTGCAGCTGGGTACAAGCACTGAACTTCACATTCTTACCTGTTTGAGTCAATCCAACTTCCTAAGTAAAACTCTGCCTTTTAGTCTGGCCATAAGTTCCTGCTGTGGGCTGGCTCCAGGCCAGACTTTGGCAGTGACGCCAGAGTGGCCAGACTTCTGTGGAATTCGGCATCCCAGGAGGCTCTTGGTGACTGGAGACAGATCCCATGGTAGCCAAACCCCACAGGGACTAGGCCCCCAGTCCCTAGCAGACAGCAAGCTTGTGGGTGGAGCCAGAGTGTCTCAGCCTGGCAAGGGACAGTCCTTGGGGACTCTCCTTCCCACCTCCCATAGCCCCAGAGAAGTCTTCGGTGTACAACCTCGGTGGAGCCAGGACAAGAGAAGCTTCCTAGGCGCCACCAAGGGTAGCCAAGGCATATTCCCAGACTCAAGCCCAGAGGACTGCCTCTGGGAGCTCTTCCTTTGAAGCTTTGGAAAGGGCACTTTTGTGCTCAGCTTGTCCTTGAGTGTCTCACGTGTGTATTTCTGTGACTGAGGAGAACCAGAACCAGCTGCATGGCATGATCACGCTCAGTCAGGATAATCAGCTTATCCTGTGAGCATCTAGAGTTCTATCATTAAAGCTTCATCTATGGGATTTAAAATTTTTTTCCTGGATCATAGGTTCTCAGGGCTGTAAGGAACCTTAGTGCCCATCAAATCTATCTTATATTTAAAGAAGGAATGTTTTCTGCAATGTCTCTGTGAGGTAATTCTCTAGCCTCTTCATGAACATATAAATCCAACTCCCCAAACAGCCTGTCTCACTGTTTTTACCACAGGAAGTTCTTCCTGCAAGCAAAACTCTACCTTTCTGGAACTTTTGCCCAATGGCCCTGGTTCTGTTCTTTCGCTACATGTTCTTCATAACTCTGTCTCTGAAAATACCAATTCTCTGGGAGGAGAATATCATGAGCTGCTCTTGGCCAATGTCTGAGGTGATGCGTTAGCAGCCCTCAGTGGCTGGGGCTGTGGTCCCGGTGGAGGCACTGGCAAGAGGCAGTCTAGTGGCTCCATGGATTCTATGACTTTTGCTGTCCTTTGCCTGAGTGTCCATCTCAGGCCATGAGAGGTGGTGACGCTGAAGGCACGGCCCAGACTAGAGAATAAACAGTAGCAAGGAGTCAGTGGGGCCTGGGGTGAGTAGCTGTGAATGACATAAAGGAGAGAGAAGGGTGCCTCCAATCATGCTGAAAGCAACCAGGAATACTGATGAAATGGTATCTACCTTATACAATGATTGTGGACATACTGCACAAAAATGCCCCCATGTAACCTGGAACACAGTAAGCTCTCCATAAGTGTCGGCTCTAAATTATTTAGAAAAGTGAAGTGACACAATGAGGGAAAAGGCTTTGGAGGATAATACCTAGCCATAGAGAGGATAGATTGGTGAGAGAAGCTACGAGAGAATTAGGAGACTGTTCTAGCCTAGGCAAGAAATGATAAAGGCCTGACCAAAGTTGGTCAAGAGAAGATGGTGAATGTTAGATGCCAGAAGGGGAAAACAGAGAAGTCTTGATGGCTGACTGGATAGAGCTATCTTTAGCTGGCTTATTGGGTGTGGGTATTGCAGTATCAGGACTCAGACCATGCCTCATGGATCCCAAGAAAGTGCTTAGAAGAAGTGTTGGTGTCCTTGCTGTGACTTGGGAGCTGTTGGGGTTATAGGTAAAATTAACACTCTCCAATATGGTGGCACTAAGGACATTTCAAAACCTATTACTATTACTGTCCAGAATTCTCTTAGTAAAACATTCTAAGGTAATGCTGTTATTACAAGACTATGACACTGGAAAGGATAACGCTTCTACCTCCCTGCTGTGAAGATGAAAACAGACCATAATAGGCAGGAGGGAGGAGAGATGGCCAGAATGGGACGCCCAGGGGAAATGGGGAACAGGAGGAGAAACAGCTTTAATGGGGGAGTAGAGCTGGGGGGGCGTGTCACCAGGGGAGAGGAGCACTGACAGAGGAAGTGGGAGCTTGCTGAAGACATGCTTAGCCACAGCCTTGCCTCGGAAGCCACCACTTTGACATCACCATCAGCACACTTGGCAGGCTTTAGCCTTCACAGAGTATTTCTCTTTGGTTGAACACAAACTGTAGGTGCTCAATGCCTTTAATGATAAATGTTAGGCAAACTAAGTCACATGCATTTCTGATCCTGCCAGAACATAATCAGAATCACAGCTGGGAGGAGAGGAAGCATGGGAGTAGAGCCCTGCTGTCGGGTAATGCTGTTTGAGAAGAAAAAACAGCTTGGCCTTGAGCACTTTTGCAAGCATTAATGTCTTACTCCTTCCCTTTTAGGTAAGGAGGGTTCTGGGAAATAAACATCTGCCCCCGTCCTCGAAGCCCTCCTCATGGGAGTTCCCAGCCCAGTTCAAAGAGTGGATCTGACCCCCTGAGTCAATCCCAGAACTGAACCCACCCCGGAGTTAGCTCCAGATGAGAAGTGAGCCAAGTGTAGGCTAGTCACCTGGTCCCGCTACACACACACGCACGCGCGCACGCGCACACGCACGCACGCACACACACACACACACTCTTTCCTTTCCCTCCCCTCCCACCTTCCTGGCCCTGGCCCAACCCCGTCTCTGGAGTTTAGTGTTGGTCCTCCCTTTGGTTTTCCTTCCCCAGGTCTGTATATAGAAAGAACGAGTCTAAAAGGGAGTGAAATGAAAAAGGGGTTGAGGAGGTTTCAGGCATTGTTACCAGAGTAATTCCAAGCCCCAAACGGCCCACACTATGCCTCAGCTACACTCCAGAGGCTGAGGCTCCCCTTTGACGTATTTCTGGCACAGCAGAAGCCTATGGCCGGATCCCATTGGATTCCTCTGGGTCACACTGGATTCTACTGCAACCTTGCTATGGAGCCACAGGGTTTCTCTTTGGAATTCACTCTCATGGAGTTTTGTTTTTACCTCTTTTGCAATTTTGTCTTCCAGAGCGGAACACTTAAGGATCCGGACTCGAGCAAGACCCCACCTCAGCGGCCACCCCCCCAAGGTTGTTTACAGTATATTCTCGACTGTAATGGCATTGCAGTAGGGCCAAAACAAGTCCAAGCTTCTTAAAGTGATTGGTAGTTAATTTTTCAAAGCGGAAATTTTAAGCCAAAAACAAACAAATGAAAAAAAAGCAAAGAAAGGAAAGCGGGGAGGGGAGCAACAGAGCCTCCCAACAGTGCCGTTGCTGCGTTCTTTCAATGCTGACTGGACTGTTTTTCCTATGTAGTGTCAGCATCTCTGTCTGGTTGTTTACCTGTTCTGTTCGTGCTTGTAATGCTCTCTTATGTTTTCTCTGTATAACTTGTGATTCCAGGGCTGTTTGTCAACAGTGTACAAAAGAATTGTGCCTCTCCCAAGTCCAGTGTGACTCTATCTTCTGGGTGGTTTGATAGTATTTTTTAAAGTATTACATAATGTGGGGTGAAATGGGAGTAGGGGGTAGAGAGGGGAGAAACAAAAACCACAAAAATAAGACCCAGCTCCTCTCCTTCTCCCCTCAGGCTCAGATGAAATACTCCTCTCCCCCTTTACCTCCATGAATGTGCTTGAGATCTTCAATGATCTGTGCTTTTCGCTTCCTTTCTGCATGACTAGGGTAGCTAGATAGAACTTTAAGAGATTTTCAAGGTCAATTTTTCATAGCTTCATCCGTTGAATTCGGAGGCATTTACCTTTTTCTCCATTTGCTATAACTTGGTGCAGTTTGAGTTTATGTGAATAGGCTGGCTGTGCCTGTAGAGCTCTTGTGTTTTTAGTGATGACATGAAAAACAAAGAACAAGCTATTTCCAGGAATGTGTTCTGTATTTTACATCCTGATGTACTCTTTGTTTTTATTATTAATTAATTAGCTATGAGATTAAACAAACAAACAAACAGAAAAATGGGGCCGCTGATGTGCAATATCAAAGTGAACTTGTGAGTATTTTCTGTGTGTTGATCTCAGTCCCCTTAAGTTGTTTCTTCTTTGTTGCTGTTTCTGAATCAGCCATATGTGCGCTTCTGTGGAGCTGAGGCTGCTTTGTATTCCCCAAAGCTTGACTTATGTACAGAGATGATTCTTTGGCATTGTTGGAGATAGAATGCAGGGAGCTACCAAAAGTCTGGGAAGGATTTTACCATTCTGCTTTTGGCCTTTCCTGAGGTATCATAACACAAGACCAAATCAAAAATGCCCCATGTCACTCGAGTGGGTACACTGCCTACAGAACTCTGAGGTTGACACCTATTTTTGTTCTCAACTGATTTACTAGAGTCTCCCCGGAGTCCAGAGAGTGAGGAACTTTATCTTTCCTGGGAAGAACTGTCTCAGATTTAGCTTGTATGTGTTTTAGACAGAGGCTCTAGAGCCGTGGCTCTTGAAGAACTCTCACCAGTTTGTCCTCTTTCCTCCAACAAGCAGCACCTGGGCAGATGATGAGGCAGGTAATTTAAACTAGACCTCGGGTTCAATGCCTCTCCTGGCCAGGCTGGGAACGGGGACCTAGTAGCTGCCTCTTGCACCACAGTCTGTGGGAGTTCATGCCAGCAGTTTGCCTTTTAGAAGAAATGTTGCTGGCTCTACTTTTACATTCCTTCTCACCTCTTAACTGACATGTTACTGTTCTGGATGCCCAGATCTGAGGAATAACTAGTGCTGGTAGAATGTGACAAGAGTTACGAGTCAAGGGGCTTGTGCCTTGGTTTCTCCTTTGGTTGCTGGGAAATTCTGAGACCACAGAGAAATACATTGAGTGTAAATGTTCTCATCTGTGATCCCTCCCTTAGATGATGATGGTAATCAATCTGTTGTAAATATATACATATATGCATACGTGCACTTCCAGGTGGGTTGCAAAAGAATCAGGTCCTTAAATACCTCCCAGTCTGATAGAAAGGAACAAGGTAACATTTCCCAGAATGGAGGAATATTTTTATTTTATTTTATTTATTTATTTTTTTTGTCAAATGGTGAGCTGATGGTGGTGTTGCTTCTCTGCATGTTATCATTGTGTACATCCAGGTGCTTTTCATGTGACATTTGTGAGCCACAAATGCAAATTTGCCATTTGAGTTCAGTCAGGTGACAGGGTGGTGTCAGCCAAGGTGTCTCAGGTGGGGGAGAAATTGATTAGGGCTCCCACTGCCAAATGCAAGCAGACAGTATAACCTGACTGTCATGAGCCCTCAGGCAGCATGCTAAGGGACAACTCTGTGGCCTGGGGGACATCTGTGTCACAGTATAGGATTGCTGTTCAGGTGTTTTGTACCCATTTCTTTTCTGATGTCCCCTTCTTTTGTACTGATCCAGCTGGGAGAACCTCAGCCAATACTGGAAGTGTGATTGAAGTACCTCTCTTTTGTGACTCTCTTGTACAGCTTAATGTGCAATAAAGGAAAAGTTATATCTGTCTTCAGTGTTAAGTTGTAAAGTTTCTGGCTATCCAAGTATCTCTGTACAAGTGGGAAAGCACTCAGGTTTCTAGTGCAAAAGGCTGAGCTATCACCCTGCGTTCCTTTACAAGAAAATGCTGATACAGATGATGCCAAACTTCGGAAAAGACAAATGCTGATTATCATGAAGTAATCTGCTAACCCATCATCTTCACTAGTTATTTGATTTGAGCTTGGAGCTTTTTAAACATGCAGAATTTCACTTATGTTGTATGTATTTCTGTGTAACTAACCTCAGTATTCATTGGTTATTGATGATAAAAGGAATCCCATACCATGTAGTGGGGAAGTGAGAAGACTATCATGGGTGCACAATGGCATACAGTTCTGCCTCTCCAGAGGGCACAGGTGTTCTGGTATATATAGAAAATGAAATAGTTACACAGCTCTAGGCTGCTGTTGCGTTTCTGTAAGCCCACTCTTTCCAGCAGGCTCATGGATGTGGACTCTGGGACTGAGGCTGAGAAACTGGATTGCCCGGGCCAATTGTGCATCATTTCCACTAGTCAGTGTGTGGTAATGGGGATACCTTCTCACTTCTGAGTGTAGGGAACCTCCTCAGCAAGATCTGAGCAATCAGGTATCACACTTACTGCCTCTCAGCTCCCAAAGGAAAGAGGACCTTTTTTCTCTCCGGGTCACCAGATGATTTTGTGTCTCAGGCTGGGAGAAAGGTATGCTGGTCCTTTTTAGCGGGGCTTTTCTTTGCCAGATGGCACTCACAACATCCCCAGAGGAGAGTAGGGTTTGCATATCTGGAGAATTTCACCACACATACTGAGAGGTACGTCCTGTGGAGTCCTTGAGGATGGTACTGAGAGGCAAAAGAGTGCCTGGGAAGAAAGGATTTCTCCTGGGTGTGGGCATGAGTTAATGCTGAAATGAAACTCTGGTGGAGTGGGTGTGGCAGTCAGATCCACTCAGGCTTGGAGCAGACCAAGGGCAGCTCCGTAAAACAACGTAAGTCAGTGATCACTGAAGATGGTCATAAAGCATGGAATACTTTTTGAGGAACTTTCTTGTTCCTTCTCATCTTTGAAACACTACCACCTTGAAATATAACTAAGGCTAGAACTTTGAGTTTTATAGTTGAATAAACCAAAGTCCAGAGCAGTTTGGTGACTTGCTCTGGGAGTCACTGATAGACAATTTCTTAGATTTTCTGATTCCCAATCCAGTGTTCCTTCCACCACCCTCTCCTGCATCTGCTGTGTGGAACCCGGGACTTCCTAGAAAACCCGGGGACTGTGTGGTCTGTACCTGAGGAATTTGTAGGGAAAAGGACTTTGGTCCCTCTGGTTTGGGGGACCTTTTGTAAGAGAGCTTGCCTTCGGTGGGGTCTGCTTATCCCCTTGTTTCTTCCCTGCCCTCCTGACTTCTGCTGTGACTGAGCTGCTGCATCTTTGAGGAGGAACAAATACTGACAATGTATGAGGATAACCAGGAACTCCCTTTGGAGCCCTTTAGAGCCTTGGGTGGCTTCTTGTAGTAGAGCTTATCCTTTTGGTAATTAACTAACCGCACCCTTTGAGACATAGTCTAGTAAGGAAACCCTTTGATATGGTTAAATTATGAAGTTTTTCTTGTGCTGAACCTAGGGGGCCCTGGGCAACCCCAAGGAATGCAGCCCCCAGGCAAGGTGCTGCCTCCACGTCGGCTCCCCTCTGGACCGTCACTGCCACCTTCCTCTTCTTCCTCCTCCTCTTCCTCCTCCTGGGCTCCTCAGCTGCCGGGCGGCCCCACCACCCACGGAGATGCACCCTCCAGCGGCAACTCCCTGGCAGAGGCCCAGCCACCCCCGGCTGCTCCACCACAGAAGTCCCAGCCGCACCCACAGCTCAAGTAAGAGACACTTCGGCAGCTCCTCCCCTCCCTTCCTCGCGCCCCTCCTCACAAGCCTCGGACTCCAGAGCTGCTAGAAAGCACCTTCCACCAGGCCTCCTCCTACAGATATTTTCTGGAGGGACTTTTTGGGTTTTTTGGTGGCATGTGTGTGTGTGTGTATGTGTATTTGGTGAGAGGAATGGTTGGGGTTGACTAGGAGGGGAGGAAAGAGGGAAGCGGTAGTCTAATGTCTAGCTAGACGCTCAAACCCTCCCTTTTCTTCCCTGAAAGTGGCGCTACAGCAGAATTATCGCCCCATTTCTAGCTTGTACCAGCTTAGGATTTGGGGTGTTTTTTTTAAAACCCTTCTCCCACTCTTTTTTCCGTTCCTTTTCTCTTTATGTATGTGTCTTTCCTTCTAAAAATTAAAATATATATAAATATATATATTTCCTGCCTGTGACTCATAGTTCAAGGGTATGCAATGAGCAAGCTTGGCCAGAATGAAAAGGGGAAGTAGTTAAATCCATTTCAACTTTTTACCTTCAACTCTGTCCTAAGGAGGTCAGTTTCTGCTGCGGGCAGCAAAGGAGTTCCCAGATAGAGACACTGAGGAGCTCCATCTTCTTGGGCTCCAACATTCCCAGCAGCCACCCTAGAAGCCCCTACTACACTGTCCCACTGCACAGGAAAACACTGAAGACTCCTGAGGAACAGCAGAACTGCCTTGGGAGACACAGCACCTGAGTGTGAATGGCGGTCAGTTCGACCCTTTCCCCCAGAGCCAAAGATGCCTCTGATTTGCTTCCAATGTCCCCAAGCAGACTTCAGTCACCACCTTCAGCAGAGACAGCCTTAAGGGGATGGAAGTGACCCACCTGTGTTTCTCAGAGTGAGATGATGGACAATAAGTGAGTCTTCAGGGAGGGAGGAAAAGGAACTATAAAATTTTAGAGTTTAAGTGAGACACTAAGAGATTATCTAGTCACTGCACAAGTGAGACAAGTTTGCTCAGAGAAAGTCAATCAACTTCTTTCTCAAAGCCACTCTAGTTAGTGGCAGAGCCAGGGTTGGGGCTTGGGAGTCCAGCTGTCACTTTCTCTGGATCTTCTAGTCCTACATGATGGCAGGGGTATCACCCATTCCTGCTCCCCAGCTCTGGCCAGTGGTACCTCTCATGTCTCACCTCCCCCATAACATCCCTTCAACCCAGTTCTGTTTGTTGAATGTTTTTTCTCTCCTACCTTCTCATTAGCCAACTCCAGCGCTAGTCTGAAGGCAAATCCTTGGGTCGTCACTGCATCTAGGCTGTTGAATAAAGGCAGCCTCTGACAACAAGCTGGAGACTTGTACCCAGTACCTTCTGCCTGTGTATGCAGAGGAGTCTCCTTTCCCAGAGGCCAGCGTGTTGAAGCTTGTCCCAGGCCTCATTAAAGGCAGGGCATCAGTTCAGTCATTGCGGGAAAAGAGAGGTGGCTCACGGTCCTGTGAAAGGGAGTTTCCTACACTGACCCAGCAATTTGGGGAGGACTGGGAGTCCAAGAGACCAGGAGATGAGTTCTGGAGCAAGAAACCAGCGGAAAAGAAAGTCAGTGGGAGTCAAGAAAGAAAGACGGGCCACCAGAGAAGTTAGACCTCATGTCCTCTCTTGGAGTGCCGGCTTGGCCTCCCCGGACTCTTGCTGTCACAGTTTTTCTCTCTAAACCACTAGTCTCTGAAGGGAAAAGTAGGTCCCTAAATTGTATGTGATTTAGGTTTTTTCATTAGAGTACTAACTAATAAAACATGTGTCTCTTTTGCCCCGGACACCCTGAACCCTACAGACCTCATATTAGGGCTTCTTTGAGGATAGCAGCAAATATGAATACATCCATTTAAAGAACAGGGAAATTTAGGCATTAGAGTTTTGGGCCAAGTCCATAAATTCTTTTGGAACCAGAGAAAAGAGCAGACTAGAAAGAACTCAAAGGACCTAGAAATCATCATTTTTCCAAACATCTGCTTGTCACAGATGAAAACCTGACTCCCAGAGAGGCAGGAGCGAGTGGCAGAACCAAGACTTGGGCCTGATGCTTGGTCTTCTGATGCTGGTTGATAGTTGATGGAAAAGAGAGTGCAAGAATCACAGGCCCCTAGTGGCTACCTTTCATCAGAGGAGAAGGGTGTGTGAGATTCCTATGTTAGTACTTACCAAGTTGGAGCCTCTGAATTTAGCCCTCACTCATTTTAGCATTAGAGTAAAAGTGGCAGCCTTTGAATCACTCCTTCTTCCTCCTTTCCTTCTCTTTTCCCCCTTCTTTCTTGTTTCCATACTGCCCCAATCCTTTCCTGTTTTAACAGTCCTGAAAGTGAGGAAATAGCATAGGGGTCTCCCAGGGTGCTGGTAGCGGGCTGCTTCTGGCTTCTCCTCTATCATTCTGGTCTCCCTTGGGTGGGAGAGGGGACTCCAGTTGTGTATCCTCATGTCACTGTCCTTCCCTGCCTTGCTGGAAACATCACCCTCTTACGTTTTCTCTGGTTTTTATCTTCAAGCAAGTCGCAGTCCCTGACAAATGCCTTCAGCTTCTCTGAGTCCTCCTTCTTCCGGTCTTCAGCCAATGAGGATGAAGCCAAAGCGGAGACCATCCGGAGCTTGAGGAAGTCCTTTGCCAGCCTCTTTTCAGATTAGCTCTTCAGACACACGAGGGCACCCGGCCCAACCGGGAAAGGCATCTAAGACATTCACCAACAACAGTCAGCCAGCTTGGTGGTGGTGTCCCATGACCTTGACGTGTGTGGCCCCTTCTTCTGCTCCGTTGTGCTAAGTGATGTTGTGCGGCCCAGAAAGGACCATGTGACAGTCTCAGGGCAGTTGCCTACTCAACAAGAGGCATCTGACATCAGAGAGGAAAGAGCTGCTTCCCTGTAGTCAAGAGAGCTTCCTTCTGAAGTCATCGTTCGCTGTGAGTTTAGTGGCCTTATTGTGACAGCGCCATAATGTCTTATTCTTCCTTGTGAAACCAGGATTGAGGACTCCTGGCAGCTTAACCTAGCTCAGATGCAGTGCTAAGCATGCCCCCCGGCCCCTTTAGTCAGTGACACCTACTTGGGAAGTATAGACTTCCTCAAAAGTACTCTTGGCTCTGAGTTTTAGGAACTTTCCCAAACTGGATCCCTTGTCACCCCTGTGTTGTTCAAAGGACACCCACCCAACCCACAAGACCCTAGACTGCTGTGGTGGTGAAGCACCTTGAGTCTGCTGATATTCGGGAGAACAAGGATCTGCCACTTCTCCTTTTCTCCCCTCTGGAAAACGGTTCTTATGTGTGATTTGCAGTGACCTTGACCTCCAAAGCTGCACTGTAGAGGAGACTGCATGCCACTATGACAGCAGTATGCCAAGTTTTGTGTTGAACTCCTAATAAATGTTAATAAGATCTTTGGTGTAATAAAAGCAGCAGCATTAACCAACATTTTATTCAGCCATGAGGTCTCCCCTCGGCCACCCTTTAGGCTGAGAGCGTGTATGTGAGGTGTGTGTGTGTGTGTGTGTGTGTGTGTGTGTGTGTGTGTGTGTGTGTGTGTGTGCTGTAGGTATACATCCGTGTTTGCAAGTGTTTGAGAATGTGTCTGTCCTTTGCATACCATTTATCCTGGGCCTCTTGGACACCTCCCCAGTGAATCTCTCTCTCCTGGACAGCTAGCCTTCCTTCAGCAACTTAGCATTTCTACTTGTTTTACTGAATGTGTAGCCTTTCAAATAAGCATAGCACCCTTGCTCCCAGAGCAGCCAACTTAGACTCACTTGTCTGGTTCATCATCAAGCCAGCTCCTCAGCTAAGGTCCACTATGGTGGTGCTAATGAAGCTGGACCAACCTGCTCTGATGAACAGGACCTCACAAAAGCTGCCTGAGGTATCCTGAAGAAACCTGCAATTGAGGGTGGCCTCTGAGGAATTTCACTCTGGCTTCTTCACGACTCCCTGATACTCAAGTGTATGTTCCCAAAGACCACAAATGCTGTGAAGATAAATACCACATCTGCACTGACAAAAGAAATCAGTATCTAAATGTTAATAAATACCCAATTAATTTCCTACACATGATACCTATGCAACTAACTCAATAAGATAACACTTCTCCAAATGCCTCTTTCTTGTTAACTTTCCTCACAAGCAATAGATGTTGAGAGGTCACAATGAATTTCTCTGGTACCAGGGTCTCCTTTCTAACTCATTCCTTGTTCAAGGATTCAAGGGTTCAAGGACTGAGAACTGTTCTTTCTGCCTACAGTTGAAAAATAAGAAGTAGGACCTCCCAATGAGTGACACTTGGAGGGTGGTCGCCCTTCTCCCATTCCACACATAACTAAAAAACCAAACAAAAGGGTGAATAATTGATCTTTAGAGCTCCTTCTATTTCTAACTGGAGGGGAGGCAAAATTTTCTGTGGCAGGGCCTGAGAATCAACTAATATAAGACAGATCAACAGGGCAAAAGCATACACATTTTACTTAATGTTTTTATCTGTACACAAGAGTGTTCATAAGGAAAGGAAGACTCAGAGAAGCCATTAAGTCCAAAACTTACATACCATTTTAAACAAAGAGTGATAAATAGAATATGGCAAGACAAAGGAGTCTGAGACAGAGACAATAAATTATGGGAAGGTGAATAGGAAGTACATGGAGGAAACTAACGGGAGAGAAGGGTTACAAATTTTAGGGAGGTTTTGTTTGTTCACATTCATCTCAGCATAACTCCCTGTCTCTGGAGATAAGCATGTTCTCTTTTTCCCCATGTGGGGGAGGACGCTTTACTCAGGAAATTTTAGGTCTTGCTTCGGGCCAAAAGGGGTAAGTCAGAGAACCCCACCTGCATCTGTTGCTGCTCCATTGCCTTCGGCTCAAAATGAGATGTCAAAGTGGCATATTTTCCAGTGGCATTCTCTGAACCACTTTACAAACCAAGAATCTATCACTTGTAGTTGCTTCTATCCCTCTTGATTCTAATATCAAAAAACATTTATTGAAGCTGGGTGCGTTGGTTCATGCCTGTAATCCCAGCACTTTGGGAGGCCAAGGTGGGAGGATGGCTTGAGGAGTTTGAGACCAGCCACAGCAACATAACGACCTCGTCTCTACAAAAAAAAAAAATGGGCTTAGTGGTGCATGCCTGTAGTCCCAGCTACTTGAAATGCTGGGATAGAAGGATTGCCTGAGCCCAGGAGGTTGAGACTGCCGTGAACCATGATCGTTGTGATCATGCACTGCACTCCATCCTGGGCACCAAAGTGAGACCCCAACTAAAAAAAAAAAAAAAAAAATTAAAAATAAAGCATTTATTGAGCATTAACAATAATCATACACATTGTGATGAAATCAAAGATATTTACTAATACTTCTGGTACCTATTAAATTTCAGGCACTATTCTAAACACAACAAGTATCAACTTATTTATTTCTTACAGCAAGCCTACATAACAAACAGGTGATATTATTACTTTACAAATGAGAAACGGGGGTACATCAAAATTAAATAACTTACTCAAGGTCACCCAGCTGGTCAAGTGGTAGAGCTGGGATTTGAGCCCAAGCAGTGTGGGAGCAGAGCTTATGGCCTTAACTACTTTGTCATATTACTTTGATTTAATCTAGCAGAAGCAACAATATAATTGTATTACATGTTACATAATTATCACAAAACAAGACATGCACACAAAAATGTTTCACTCTCGTGTTCTCCTTTCTTCACCTTCTCTCTGTCCCCTGACTCCAAGGAAAGGGAAGGGGTGGGAGCAACTTAGTGAACTTGCTACCAGTGTTGACCCCTTGTCCTAAAACCATGAGTAACATACACAACGTTTCTTATTTTGATAGAATAGAATTCTGGTTCTTAAAAAATTACTCATTCTTCCACATGTGATGTCAGAGCAAAAACCACAAGTGGCTTATTTAGAAAATGAGTCAGCCTGGAAATGCTGGGGTAACAAAAAGGAGAGGCATTTACCATAGGTCATGCAGCACCCTACTCCAAAGGACATGTGGATTCTATCCAACCCTCAGTAGTAGGGCAGGACTGGGGGTAGGAGAGTTTCATTCAGAAATAGCCCTCTTGGTGCTTGGTAACTATAGCCCCAGAGACTGGGAAATTGGATACTCGCGAGAATCAATAGATATTCAAAGAATACTGTGATGAAAATTATCCAAAGCTAGGATCTTCAAGAGGTTGGTTACAGCGCTCTGTAGATCTTGAAGCCTTTGGTCTGGAGGCCAGTTTTGACCATGTGCAACCACCTCTGCAATTTATTGTGGTTACCCACATCCTCACCCCAGGTCAATAAAAATAGAAAGCCTCACCTCTGTCCTTCATAGAATGCACCATTTCCTTGGGCCAAGATGAATTAATTCTGTTCTTTATTTGTTCACAAGTCTTGATTTTGTACTTACTAAACTCAAATTTTGCAGGAGTATAAAAATCAGTTAAGGATTCTGCCCTCATGAAGTTTACAGCCCAGTAAGGGAGCCATGCAAATAAAATGGCTATAATGCCATAAAACAAGGTCAAAATGTTAGTTTGTAAAAATAGTAAGCTTGGTAGGTATTGGTGGGGATATGGGAAACGAAACTCTTACACGTTGCTAGTGGGAGCATGTGTTACTACTACCATTTCAGGGAACATTTTGGCAATATCTAATGCATAATTATACTCTATGACTCAGCAATTCCATTTCTGGACATTTCCTCTAGAGAATCTCTTGCACATGTACGTAAGGAGGCAAGTAAAAGAACACTGGTTGCAGCAATTTGCAAAGAATGGAAACAACTGTCACTCATGGGGGAATTAAAGCATGTAGTTTATTCATGAATTGGAATGCTATGTAGGAGTTAGATAAACAAAATGTATAAGGAATTCAGATAAAATATGGAAGGAGAATGAATAAGATGAGCTAGGCAAGTGTAAAATGGACAGCAAGCAGTGTTGTTCGCAGTGGAACATGCTTCTAGCTTGGGTCGTCAGAGAAGGGTGCGCCCTGGAGGTGACCATGCACAGCCGTGCACAGCCCACAGGAGGCATGCCAGCTAGGGGGTCTATGGCAGGTGCACCGGATTCAGTCACTGAATTTTACAGCTAGAAGTGGCATCTGGTTCTATCTCATCGTTTTGCAAATGAGAAAATCAAGACCCAGGCAACTTGAGTTCGCCAAGGTCATGAAGGGAGTTAGTAATAGAAGCAAATACATCTCAATTCTCGGTGTCTGGTGGGCCATTCCAAACACTGTGAGGTAAATAAAATGGGTTTCATGTCCAGTGGTTCTCCAGGGAGGGAGAGACTTATAGAATCCTTTCACAGGAGCCAGGAGGAAATGAGAAGAGGCAGTATTGGGCAGTAGAAAGAGCCTGGGTTTTGGAATCAAATCTGAGTTTAAATTCTGGCTCTGCGAATTATTAGCTAATTGACTTTGGTTATACACTGTTTGGCAATTCTGTGTCTAAATTTTCTCATCTATAAAATGAGAACAATACTACCGTTCCAAGAAGGTTGTCTTAAGAACTCAACAAGGTGCAAAAGCATGTTCCTAGCAGTAGTTGGCATGGGAGAGGATCACAAGAAATCCTCTCTGTCTGATAAAGAGAACACCCATGAAAATCCCAAACCTCTCTAACCCAGGACTCCTCTAGGAGCGGCCTAACAAATGCCAGTCATGCCTTTCTTTAACTCCTGCAACCAGATGAGCCTCTAGGGCAGTTTCAGCCCATCCGATGCCTTTTCTAGGGCTATGGCTCATTTAGGTTGGAATTGGCTAAACTGAGTTGAGGGTGGTCCTCTGGGATGCATATGCTAAGACAACCCACTAACAATGAACAGACACAAAACCATTGCAGCCATAGAAAGCACAACACAAACCTCGTGATTATAATGGATGCATTTTTTTTTGAAAGCAGGATTTACTGAGAGGACAGAGAAGTTCCACAGTGGGAGGGCACCTGAAGGGGTTGCCCATGGATGCATTTTTAAACACTCATACCATACTGTCACTCCTACCGTGGTTTCCTTCAAAGCAATTCCTTTGGGAGACTAAACATGTATTCCTACCAGGCTGCTGCTTATGTTCAGAAAATAACTACCCTCATATCTGTAGTACATTATTTGAATTCCTGTAATTCATGGAAGATCAGGAGTTCTTTTCTTGAAATCCGAAGATTCCCGTGCAAACTGTTCTGTATATTCTGCATGTGGTACATTTTGGTGGATCCTCAACACACACACAAGATTAGGAATCATTGCTTTAGGGAGTAGCCTTCTATTTTTTTAAAAAAAGATTATTTTGGAGTCAAATCGGATGATTAAGCTAGATAATATATAAATTCTAAAACACAATGTGACTATAAATTAATGAGATAATGTTGCATGACTTACAAACTGATTCTGAAGGAAATTAATCCCAGAAAAGGAGTCTCAGATAGGTTTTGAATAGTTTCTCTTTGAAATAAATGTCTAGCCCCATCAAGACATTTTTAAAGAGCCTTGCAATTTTGAAAGAGAGAAGATGCATTTCAGCAGGCAACTTCTGTTGTTTGTTTAAAATAAACAATCATATTTCTCAGGTTATAGGCCACATTCAGAGTAATGTTTCCTCCTCAAATAATCATACTCATTATCCCTTACATTTGTATAATATTTAACAGTTTATATAGTACCTTGTAATTTAAAGGCATTTTGCAATTTATGGAGCACTGATTCACCTATCATTTTGTTTGATTTTTGCAATAGCCCCGTGAAGCTACCCCTCATCTGTAGGTGACTTCTGAGTGTCTGAGCTTTGGGCTCACACTTGAATGGTGCTTTTCTTCCCACACATCTCCTTGGACTTTAATTAAACCTGTTGATTGCAAACATAAGGAAAAAATACTACATTTAGTTATTCCTTCTGATTTATCATGCTCTTACTCAACATCCCTATCACTTTGAGAACTTACTTTCTGTTTTGCATGAATATTGATATAGTTACACACACGTATACACACACAAGCTTGTCCACCGGTCTGTGTTTTCAGGACTCCTTTATTCTCGTTTCATGGGCCCTACTCCCCAACTTGCTGCCTTTATCAGGGAGGTAACCTCGGAGAGAGAGGGAAGGAGGGAACACCAGAGAGCTGTTACCGGGGCCCTACCCCATGTGTAAATGAATGCTCCCCCAGGGAGCCCCACCCCTCTGGTCATTTTCAGCCACCTCCATGTCTACATCTATCTCTTCTGATAAGCGTTTCCACCCTTTAGCTAACTCCTCCAGGCAGTTCACGGCAGAAATCCACAGCTATCCAGTGCATCAGGTTAAGTTCAGCAACTGCCTAACCCTAGTTATTCTAGATCCAGTCCCTGGGAAAGGGAGATTAGCTCTATCAGATTGTTGAGGGGACTGCACAGGTTTAGGCTTTTTGGATCCATGCTGGAGCTCATTGATTAGGGTAGAAAATAGCAAGACTAGACCAGAGGGGTTCAGCAAATCCTGACCCGTGTATACTCAAGACCTCAAACCAGCCCTGAGACCTGAGTGAACTAGAATCAATTTGGGTTGCTCATTTTGCCTTTGAAGTTTTCCTGGGCTGACACACTATAACTCTTGGGCTCCAAAGACACTTTTGGTTTGAATATTTAACACCAAAGCAGTGAACTGTTGAGTATATTTCAATATAATATTAGTAGAAAGATGAGACCAATAGATTATTTCTTCTTAAGAACTATTCCTTTATTCTGTCCCTGTAGCTGTTACTCCCGATTAGGGCCTTTACTCACACCTCTCATTGTGACAGCCTTCCTACTGGGCTTCTTGGCTTCATTCACTCACTCATATCTGCCAGGTAAATCTCTAGTAATGTTATTCTTCTGGTCAAAACCCTTCAGTGGATTCCCAGTCTTAGACTGCAAAGCCCAAACTCCTTAACTTGGTATTTAAATAGGCCCTCTAGAGTCTAGCCTCAGTTTACCAGGGAGGCAGCACGTGGAGTGGTTAAGTATACAGTTTGGGCTAGTTTCATTACTGGTTCTGCCACTTGCTAGCTGTGTGACCTTAGCAAAGAATTAAACTCTAAACCTCAGTTACCTCATGAGTACAAGTTTGGCAGTAATAGTCCCTAAATCATAGAGTTACTATGGGGATTAAATGAGATAACATGGATGGTGGCATGTGCAGGTGGCATGTGCAGGTACCCCATACATAGAAGGAAGAACCTAAGACATTCTATTTATCATCACTATTGCTTTTCCCCCTTATCTCCCCCATTCAGTTTCAGCTAAACTGGTATAAAAGTCACCAGCCTAGGCCGGGTGGGGTGGCTCAAGTCTGTAATCCCAGCACTTTGGGAGGCCAAGGCAAGTGGATTGCCTGAGCCCGCGGGTTCGAGACCAGCCCGGGCAACTTGGTGAGACCTTGTCTCTACAATAAATAAAAAATTAGCCAGGTGTGGGAGTGTGCGTCTATAGTTCTGGCTACTGGGATGGCTGAGGAGGAAGGATTGCTGGAGCCCAGCAGGTTGGCTCTGGGGTGACTGAGTGTGCCCCTGCACTCCAACCTGGGCAACAGAGTGAGACTCCAACTTAAACAAACAATAAATAAGATGGGCGGGGTGGCTCAAGTCTATAATCTCAGCACCTTGGGAGGCAGAGGCGAGAGGATTGCCTGAGCCCATGGGTTTGAGACCAGCCTGGGCAACTTGGTGAGACATTATCTCTACAATAAATCAAAAAACTAGCTGGGCTTCATAGTGCGCCTGTAGTTCCGGCTACTCGGAAGGCTGAGGCAGAAGAATCGCCAGAGCCCAGCAGGTCAAGGTTGGGTGACTGTGAGTGTGCCACTGCACTCCAGTTTGGGCGACAGAGTGAGACTCCAACTCAAAAAAAAGTTACCAGCCTTGTTTTTGCATTCTTACTCTACATATATGCCCACTCTATCATCTTCAGCTATCCTTAACCTCAAAAATTCCTTTCCTTTTCCTCATTACCCATCCAAGATCATACATATCTTTCAAGGCACAGCTGAAATCTCACCTACTCCATGAACCACTTTCTGCCCATCTTACTAGTTGTGATGCGGTAACCCCAAATCTGAGAGGGCTTACGCATAAGGCTCTTTGCCTATTCCAAAGAAGTCACCCTAAGGGCCAGCAGGGAAAGATATTGATTTATTAGAATTTACAGGAGGCACTGATAGCAGCCTCCGTGCCTTGCCTTTATAATCAAACAAGTTAATTTTTCAAATTGCTATATGGTGTTCACAATGAGAATGGGTAAGGGTGCAACCCGCGTTGTTCTCAACTTGGCAGGATCATCTGCATCCCATGACTCATTACTGGGAATATGCATATCCTGCAGAGAGCAGCCTTGGCCAGAGGGTGCTCCCCGAGAGAGGGGGCAGAAAGAAGCCAGGTGTAGAGGGCACGGAGCCTGTATCAGGACAATACCTTACATTAGTCCTTCATATTTTTTCTTGAGCCTCTAAACTTTTGTAACACACTTTGCTACTTCTACTATATGCAGTCAATCTGTTATCTTAGTGGCCAGACTCTGGCTTCAGAATGAAGTCTAAAGATTAGACCTAAATGTAGGCATTGATTTTGTCTCTATTCTAGTCATAATTTTGAATTTATTATTGGTTTTTATATTATTATTTTCTCAAGTTTTTTTCTACCAAAGTCCGCATTTTAGACTATTCTGAACTCCATATTTTCCAACATTTTGTTGTGAAATTTTTAAAATGTACAGAAAGTTGAAGTAAACATCCTTATACCTACCACCCATATTCTAGAATTAATATTTTATTATACTTTATCCCACATCTATCACACTATGCATCCAACAGTTCTTATTTTTATGCATTTTATAGGAAGATGCAAACATTAGTACACTTTCTAAATCATGCATGCAAATTAGTTCTATGGAGTAAAGACTTTGAGGATAGTCTGGTTCATCCCCTGTTTTTACCGATGGGAAAAAAAAAAACTGATGTTCGAAGGTATTAGTCTAACATCTGTCAATCAGTAAATCAACATCCTACCATGTCTCTGGGAGCTAGGGCATGATGAAATCAGACTTATAGGAGAGATATAAACTCAGGCAAAAGGCCTCTTGTACTCATAGCAAGCATGACTTAGGATGGGACCAAAGAATTATAAGTATTCATAGGATTTCTTTAAGAGTGACTTCTAAACTGGACTTCGTAATGTCCTAGCAGGCTGGTTACATGTGAGTAAAACATGGCTTTTCCTTCAGAAATTTTTAAAAGTTTCTTTCCTTTTGAATGGTTTAATGATTTCACAGTTTCTCTTCCAAGTGTATTCTGTTGGGATCTATTTTACCATTCTAAAGTAAGGAAGTGGGTCCATAGCTGGTCTCAAGACAAGGCAGGAAGTTAGATACTTATCAAGGTTTTAGGTCTAATCTTTAGACTTCTGAAGCCAGAGTCTGACCACTAAGCTAAGATAACAGATTGAGCACATTCCCAAAAGGCTCTTTTCCCCCGCCAAGACTGCCGTTTCAAAGGACATCATTATATCTAAAGAGACTATATTTCTTATTTCTTTTCTTCTTTCTTTATTTTACATTTGGTAAGTAGACCATTAATAGATAAGCCTACAAACTTGCTGAATGAATCATATGCTGATGTTATCAACATATAAGACTGTGAAAAATTGTACTATTGTTTCCGATTCTTCACTGTCTTTCGTGTAAGTGGATGTTACATCCCCACACATTGCCATGTGATCTGCCTCTCTGTCCCACTGACATTGGACTTGGTTATGGGGCCTGCTGTAGCCAACGGCACGGAAACCGACAGAGTTTACTCCATGAGTGGCAACTCATCTGTCAACTCTCATGACCCCAAAAATGGTTAAAGTAGGTCTCAGAATGGAAAGACTAGTGTAACAGAATTGCAGCCAATGTGCAGCTGCTAGCATCTCATCTGAGTGCTAAATACATGTTTATGTTGTAAGAAATGGGTATTTTGGAGTTGTTTGTTTTCATAGTGCAGCTGACTAATACAAATCAACAAAAATGTATTAAGAATAGGCCTTCCCTGGAGTTTTGCCCAGAGTGGGTGAGATTCTATTACAACATTGCGGGAAGATGGTTGGAAATTAATGGAGTCAAATTCAAGTGAATGAAGGTAGTGTGCAAAGGGGTATAATGTCTGTACTGGGAAGAAGTAATAGTGTTTCTTTGACTTTGCAATCTTTACATTAATTTGTTACAGTATTCTTGGCTGCCTAGACTGTTTAAAAGTTTTAAACCTTGGAGTTTAGTTTCTCCCAGAAAAGGCATGGCCTATGAAATGACCTACAATATTATTGAAAAATGAGATTGTGTTTCATCATTGATAAAGTTCTTTGAAGCACCCTACTTGAAAATATAAGCCTTTCTGTTAAAAACTGTCTAGTGACATAGAAATCACTTGATCTGAAAATATGGTTATAGATGCTCATACAATAAAACCTTCTGAAGTGCAGCCCTGGGAGAACCTCCACCTGTGGGAGTGGTAGTATAACCCAGCAGTGCCTTCCACAAGGGTCTACTGAACCTTGAGGGGACTAACTAAAATATAACAGGAACAGAAATGGGAGCATTCTGAAACAAACAAAAACCAAAAACCTGGATTTCTAATTTCTTATTATCTGGGTCACTGTTTTGGACCCTTTTATCCTGCTGTTTTCAAAAGCATGTTGCCTTTGTTTAAGACCTCTATATCCTCATAATAGTCTTGCTGTTGCCAGACCTGCTCCTTCATCCTCTCCAAAAAGTTAGGCCAAAGAAAGCCCGCAGTTGCACTCACATGTCCAGAATAGCTCTTGCTGCCTAGAGTCGAAAAGCCAATCTACAACTTGTCATCAAGGCCTCCGCAATTAAAACTCCATGCACATCTCAGCTGCCTACTACACAAATCTTCTACTCCAGATTATTTAGCACTATTCCCCAAATGTAATTTGTGCCTTCCTGACTACTCACCTCTGCTTATAAGGTGATAGCCATGTTCTCTCTTTCTCTTCTGCTTGTCCAAATTCCCTGCCCTTCTACCCCCAACCCCCACCTCAAGTTTTACCTGAAAGCCATCTCTGACCACCAGCATACAAGGGAGTCAGATCCTATTGCTCCTACAACAAACATGGGATGGCACAGGCTTTTCAGAACCCAATACTGCCTGACTTGAAATTCAGAACTAGCTGGGTGCGGTGGCTCATACCTGTAATCCCAGTGCTTTGGTAGGCCAAAGCAAGAGGATTGCTGGAGGCCAACAGTTTAAGACCAGCCTGGGCAGCATGGCAAGACCTCATCCCTACAAAAAAAATTTTTTTAAAGTCAAAGAACTGTAATTTATTACTACTACTTCTTAGAGGCTAAATAGATTGAGCAGTGAGCTAATAATAACAATAGTAGGCTGGGCACGGTGGCTCAAGCCTGTAATCCCAGCACTTTGGGAGGCCAAAGTGAGAGGATTGCCTGAGCTCAGGGGTTCAAGACCAGCCTGGGCAACTTGGTGAGACCTCATCTCTACAATAAATTTTTAAAAATAGGCTGGATGTGGTAGCATGCGCCTATAGTTCCAGCTACTTGGAAGGCTGAGGCTAAAGGATCGCCTGAGCCCAGCAGGTCAAGGCTGCAGTGGCCATGAGTGTGCAGTGGCCATGAGTGAGACTCTGACTCAAAAAAAAAAAAAAAAAAAAATCAACCCTATTATATAAGGCTAGATTCTGTTTCTAAAGTGCTAAGCTGCCATTAATTTCATTAGAATTTAGGGACAAATACAAACAACAAAATCACCATTCTAAAATAATGGCCGTTGCTCAAGCAGTCCCTTCAGAATCTGGAGACCCATTAAGGATTGTGGGCTCTCAGAAGACATAGAGAGTAAGTCTTGAAAGGCAAGAGCAATTTGTGTATTCCTTAGGAAATCTATAAACCATAAATATTATTTTTAGCCCAGTAGTTTGCAAACTTCATTTTTGGGTCGTTGAATGCTATTTTCTCAAACAATTTTTGAACATGGAACTCGAACATGCCATGCAGACTCTAGTCTATCTGGTTAAATTAGGGCAGCAAGTCAGGCACACCACTGGATTGGTCTCTTTGCCCCAAGGTGATCTTTGCATCCCTTCCATGGAAAGCTGAGTCTCTAAAAAACAAGGTATTGCTGATCTAGTCCCAACCCTGCCACCCAGTCTGCAGCTCTGATGTTCGTTCACCCAGCCTGTCTTTAAGTGGAAGATTTGAAACTTCCCTGCCTCACTGAATTTCAGCTGAAGTTACATTCTAACCGTGCCCAGAATGAAGTAGAGGTGCTCAAGCCCACCTGTGATGCACAAAGCAGGGACTCCCAGCCAGATAGTAACACGTGCCATTCATGCCTGAGCACTCAGAGAGCAGAGGGGAGAGGCTCCCTATCAGCCTCTGGATCGGAGCCGACTGCTTCCAGCCCAGTGAAGGCAAGCGGGAGGAGTTCCACAGAGAGCACCTTGGAAAATAGGATTGGGCTCTTTGGCAGTATCTTTATTCTTCCTTACAATTGCTTCAAGCCTCAGGGCTGCTGGCTATGAACTATCATTTTAATTAAAAATTTACTCCAAGTGACGGATCAGTCTAATGCAAGGTTGCAAAGAATATTAAGAATGTGTTTTAGCCGGGCTCGGTGGCTCAGCCTGTAATCCCGCGCCTTTGGGAGGCTGAGGTGAGTGGATTGCCTGAGCCCGCGGGTTCGAGACCCGCCTGGGCAGCGAGACCTCATCTCTACAATAAATCAAAAAACCAGCCGGGCGTGGTAGTGCATGCCTGTAATTCCGGCTACTCGGAAGGCTGAGGCGGAAGGATCGCCGGAGCCCAGCAGGTTGAGGCTGCGGTGGCCGGAGCGGCCACTGCACTCCAGTCTGGGTGACAGAGTGGGATTTCAGCTCAAAAAAAAAAAAAAAAAGAATGTGTTTTTCTGTATGGCCATTTGGTAGCCACTAACTCTCCTTCCATGTCTCTTTCTTCTATAATGAAATCCAAGACGTTGACAGGTGACACTGTCCAGGATCATAAAATACATGCATTGTTCCTTGCATGGAAAAGGGAACTTAGAAGCAAATAAGTATTTGAATCGCATTGTGGGAAGAGGGATTCCTCATACCAGGTGTCATATCCAAATGGACTGAGGAAAAGTACTGCATTACAGATAATCAGGAATGAACACGAGTGAGGAAACAACTTCCTACTAATGGTTTTCCAGAGCCTCTCGGTGTAACCACAGGCAGGGCTAAACTAACTCCTTAACACATTACGCGTTATTACCTCCCAACAAGCCATCAAAGGCTCCAGGATTGTAATATAGAAAGGTAGAGAAGAAGGCACAAACTCTATATGAAAGAAAATGATTTATTTAAAAATATACTGTACCGTATTTAAATACAATATGGAAGGATAAGATTCTACACTCTGCTGTGTGTAAGGATGTAGCTGCTGGAACCAAACTAGGGGAGGAAACATCAACCACAACAAAAAACAAAGTTTGTTTCTGTAGAAATGTACCAGCGCATGGGCCAAACGCCACAAGGAGCCAGATGAGAGTGTATATATCAGAAAGCACAGAAGAGAAAAGCACTCCCGAGAAAACTCCCAGCAAACCCTCACAACATAGAATTCTGGCTGTCACACCGAACTGTGAAACAAATATATCAATATAAAACCACTTTGCTGCTTCTGAATTATGTTGAAAGTGTTATTGTTGTTCCAAATATAGATGGTTTGTTATTTAATGGGAAGCAAAAAGATGCTGGCGTGGATGGTTTCCTGTCGTCAGTGCATGAATCAGAGTTATTGTGCTCCCTGCTGCATAATTCCTCTCGCTGGACATAAACAGTGTATTATTTCTGCCCCCAGCAGAATACAGTGTGATGTGCCTTGACTGAGATGAAGGGACACCAGGTGGCTGCCCTGAAGGCAGGAGTTCTGGTTGGCAATGGCTGGGTTTGTATTTTGCCCCTCACTTTTGCCACCTCCACTTTATCCTGCATCCACCTCCTTAAAAGAAGTCGTCTACTCAATTGGTTGAAGTCCCTCCAATCTGCCCTGCAGTCAGTCTAGGTGTGAGGCACAGAATGAAGGCATGTGCTTTCTCTTTGAGAGCTGTGAAATCTTGCTGAGGAGAGAAATAGCCATTTCAAAAAGATTTTTTTTTCTAATTTGCATGTACATTTGGAATAATGGAATTTTAGAATTGGAAGGCATTTCAGAGAGCATCTAGCCCAAACCCACCCTATCACAAAGTTGGTGTGGAACTTTGCATGAGGGCTTTAATGTACCATCAGATAAACAGTAAAACTTCATGCCTTCAAATCCTATTATTTCAAATTTTGCAATATTGCATAAGAGGCACAGAAAGATAAAAAGAAAAATAAGCTCATGTTATTTGTGATTTTAGAAATATATCATCAAAGAGCATTGGGATCAAAGGAGAAATGCAAAATGATATTGCAAAATTTCTAGAAAATTCTGATATTGAAAACAGACAAGTCAGAATCTCAGGTAAGCAGTGCTCAAAGGAAATTAATGGTACTAAATAGTTATGTTAAAGAACATTAAGATTAATTAAATGTGTAACTAAAAAGCAGGAAAATGACAGAAAGCAGAAGAGAGAAATTTATAAGACTAAAAGCAGAAACTAATGAGATTTAAAAACTGATCATAAGCCAGGCATGGTGGCTCAAGCCTGTAATCCCAGCACTTTAGGAGGCCGAGGTGAGTGAACTGCCCAAGCCCGGGGGTTCGAAACCAGTACAGGCAACTTGGCGAGACCTTGTCTGTAAAATAAATCAAAAATTAGCTGGGCATGGTAGTGCACTCCTGTAGTTCTGGCTACTTAGAAGGCTGAGGTGGAAGGATCGCCAGAGCCTGGCAGGTTGACACTGGGGTGGCTGTGCGCATTTTATATATAGTATAGATATTGATATATCTTAGCCCCTAGACAGGCCTCTTATTTAATGGGAACACTAAATCCTTTCCCACTCATCAGTTGTAAGACAAAGGTGACCATAATCACCACTGTTATTTAATCTGACATTGGAGGGGTTAGTCGATGCTAGTAGACAAGAGAAGCAAGTAGAGGCATAAAGTTGGAAAAGAGGGATAAAACTACCTCTATTTGGGAAAAGCCAATAGAATTGATGGGAAAACTACAAATAACTGGAGAATTTAGTTAAGAAGCTGGAGATTAAGTCCTTTCCCACCACTTATTTGACATAGCACACTTTCGTTTGCTCTTTGTTTCATTCCATTAGTGTACTTTTCTATTTGTAGACCACTAACACAGTTTTAATTACTAAACCTTCACAATATGTTTTGATTTTGTTAGGAAAATCCTAGTCTTTTCTTCCTTTTCAGGGTTGTCTTGATTATTTTCTCTTGCACGTTTTCTCTTCCATATGAAACTTAGGACCAAATGATCAAGTTCCTTTACTGAAAACCTTGTGGCCAGGCACGGTAGCTCACCTCTCCAGAGATTTGGCAGGCTGAGGTAGGAGGATCACTTGAGGCCAGGAGTTTGAGGCAATCCTGAGCAACATAGTGAGGCACCCATTTCTACAAAAAAAAAAAAGTTTGTTATTATTATTTGAGTTGGAGTCTCACTCTGTTGTCCAGGCTGGAGTGCAGTGGCACGCTGACGGCCACCACAGCCTTCATCTTCTGCCTTAGCCTTCCAAGTAGCTGGAAGTTACAGGCGTGCACCATCATGCTTGGCTAATTTTTCTACTTATTGTAGAGACGAGGTCTCGCCAAGTTACCGAGGCTGGTCTCAAACCCCTGGGCTCAGGCAATCCTCTCACCTCTGTCTCCTGAAGTGCTGGGATTACAGGCGTGAGCCACCAAGCCCAGCCAAAGTCTGTTTTTAATTAGCCATGTGTTGCAGGATGCATCTGTAGTCCTAGCTCCTCGGGTGGCTGAGGCAGGAGAATAGTTTGAACACAGGAGTTCGAGCCTGCAGTGAGCTATGATCATGAGCTATGATCATGCTACTGTACTCCAGGTGGGCGATAGAGTGCGATCCTGTCCTTAAGAAAAAAAAAAAGCCAGCCGGGCTCAGTGGCTCTACCTGTAATCCCAGCACTTTGGGAGGCTGAGGTGAGTGGATTGACTGAACCCACAGGTTCAAGATCAGCCTGGGCAACTTGGCGAGACCTTGTCTCTACAATAATTCAAAAATTAGCTGGGCATGGTAGTGCGTGTTTATAGTTCTGGCTACTTGGAAGGCTGAGGCGCACTGGGGTGGCCATGAGTGTGCCACTGCACTTCAGCCTGGGCAACAGAATGAGACTCCACCTCGAAAAAAAAGCCTTTGGATATTTTGATCAAAAAGGCATTGACTTTTCATATTTATTTGCCAGAAGAATTAACATCTCTACCATATAATACTTTCCATTAGGTAGAATTCACTGTCCCTCTAAACAAGGCCTTCTCTGACCACCTATTTTAAATTGTAAGCAACCACAGCATCTGTCTCTATCTCCATCTAACATACTTTATTTATTACTCATTTCTTTTTATAGTCTACTTACCTTTACTAGCAACAAGAACCTTTGTCTGTTTTGTTTACCACTGTAAATAGCCCTAAAACATTGAACAGTGTCTGACATGTAAAAGGTACTCAACAAATATCTTCTGATCAATCAATACATTTGGGTCTTCCTTTTTCCTTTAATAACATTTTATAGTTTTCTTCATATAAGGTTTACTCATTTCTTGAGGCTTTGTTTCTACTAATGTTTGTTGTTGTTCCTATTGTGAAGATAATTATTTCCCTTTAATTTTCTAATCGACTGGAAGTTAGAAAGTTGTAATAGTTTCTCCCTTGATTTTCCTGAATTTTATAGATAGACAACCACATAATTTACAAGTACTGTCTTTTTTTCCTATTATTTTATACCTGCAATTTCTCCTTATTTTGAGTTTTTATTGGTTGGAACCTCCAGTGAAATGTTGAAAATTCTGTTTTGTTTCTGACTTTTAGGAAATGAATGTCATACTAAATTATTAAATATCAGTTTAAGAAAGTTCCTTTTGCTCCTAGGAAACAAGAAGCACAAAGTTTTTAAATTTTAATGTACTCAAGTGATTATTTTTCTCTATGGTTTGTACTATTTTTGGTCTTGTTTGAGAAATACTCCTTTACTTCCAAAAGATATTTTCTTCTATAAATTTGCCACTACCATTGAGGTCTTTAATGTACCTGGAATTGATATTCGTGAGGAAGGAATACACTTTTATTTTTCCCTGTATAGATAACCAGTGATCTCAGCATAGATTCTGGGAGAGTCCATTTTTTCCCCTAAATGGCCTGCAGTGATATTTCTGCCATATATCTTTGCTTGGGTCTGTTTTTGGCTCCTCAAATTTGTTTCATTACCATACTCATCTATTCTTGCACTCATGTTGTAACCTCTTCTTATAGTTATATAATAAATCTTAATATCTGATGGGGAAAGTCCCTTACTATGTTTGCCTTCAAAATTGTCTCTGTGATTCTTGACCTTCTGCCCCTCTGTAAGAATTTTAGCATCAGTTTGTCGAGTTGACAGGTTGATCCTGTTGAGAATTTTATTGTGATTGTATTAGAATTACTTAGGACTTCTTTTATGTTCTTCAGGGTTGCTTTTTTATTTTTATTTTTTTTGAGTCAGAGTCTCCCATGCTGGAGTGCAGTGGCCCGATCACGGTCACTGTAGCCTTGACCTGCTGGGCTCATGAGATCCTTCCACCTTAGCCTTCCAAATAGCTGGAACTACAGTTGTGTGCCACCACACCCGGCTAATCTCTTTATTTATTGTAGAGATGAGGTCTCACCAAGTTGCCCAGGCTGCTCACGAATCCCTGAGCTCAGGCAGTCCTCTCGCCTCCACCTCCCAAAGTGCTGGGATTACAGGCGTGAGCCGCTGCACTCAGCTTTTTTTTTAAGATACAGGATTTACTGTATCATCTAGGCTGACCTAGAACTGCTGGGGTCAAGTGATTCTCCCACCTCAACTTCCCAAATAGCTGAGACTATAGGTGTGTGCCACCACACCCAGCTTAATAATACCTTTTAAATTATCTTCACACCATTGTCTATATGAGCTTTCTTAGATTTATTCAATAGCTTACAGTTTTTGTTATTATGATAGAGATCCTTTATTCTATTATATTTTCTTATTATTATTCTTTTCTAAATAGAGACAGGGTCTTACATTGCCCAGGCTGGTCTTGAATTCCTGGGCTCAAACAATTCTCCTGCCTCAACCTCCCAAAGTGCTGCAATTATAGGCGTGAGCCGTGGCTGATTCTATTCTATTTTCTAATTGACATGTTACTGGTATATAGAAATGCTCTTGATTTTTTTATGGTGATCTCTTCAGGAACCTTGCTGTATTCTCTCATTAGCTGTCAGTTTAGAAATTTTGTGGTTTTTCTATCTAGACATTCATATTTCCTGCCAACAAGGACTGTTTTCTACAAATCATCTGGAATTGATTGGTGTGTACAATGGGAGACAGGAGTCAGGATTTATTTATTTTTCCTTACAGATATCAAATTGATTTAGCAACATTAACTGAGAAGACTACTTATTACCTACTAAGTCATAGTGACAACTTGGTCATAAATATCTGACAGTTTGTTTCCGAACTCCTTGTTATCTTCTGTTGGTCTACACTATTTAAATAGCAGGTCATCTGAATTACTGTAGCGTTTTAATAAGCCTTACTATTAAGAACCTTTGCCGCCGGGCTCGGTGGCTCAGCCTGTAATCCCGCGCCTTTGGGAAGCTGAGGTGAGTGGATTGCCTGAGCCCGTGGGTTCGAGACCCGCCTGGGCAGCAAGACCTCATCACTACAATAAATAAAAAAAAATCAGCTGGGCGTGGTAGCGCATGCCTGTAATTCCGGCTACTTGGAAGGCTGAGGCGGAAGGATCGCCGGAACCCAGCAGGTTGAGGCTGCAGTGGCCGGGAGCGGCCACTGCACTCCAGTCTGGGCGACAGAGTGAGACTCCAACTCAAAAAAAAAAAAGAACCTTTGCCCATCAATATTTTTTATCAGGATTGTCTTTGCTATTCTTCAACTTGTCTTTGCTATTCTTCAGCTTGTCAATTTTGATTAGGATTGCATTTAATCTAAAGGTTAATGGGAATAATTACTAACTTTACAATATTGAGTTTACGAATTCATGAGTATGGTATATTCCATGTATTTAGGTCTTTAATTCCTCTAAGTATTGTTTTGTAGTTTTCTGTGTAGAACTCGTCCATATCTTTTGCTAGATTTTTTTCTACTTGATTTTTTTTCTATAGTAAATGCTATCATTTTAAAATTTGTATCATGTTATTTATTTTTGATGCATAGAAATAAAATTGTTTTTGTATGTTGACCTGATACTTAGCAATCCTGCTAAATTCACTCATTAAAAAAAATAAATTTTATTGTGTATATTAGAAGTTTACAACATGATGTTATAGTATACATATAGACAATAAAATTATTCCTATAGTGAAGTAGATTAACATATCTATCATCTCACATAGTTAGTGTTTATTGTGACAAGAGCAGCTAAAATCTACTTACTTAAAAAAATTCCTAATGCAATAAAATGTTAACTTTAGTCCTCATGTTGTACATTAGAGCTCTAAATGCGTCCATCCAACATATCTGCTATTTTGTATCTTTTGACTTACATCTTCCCCATTTCCTCTCCCCCACCCCTGCCCATGGCAATAACTGCTTCATTCTTTGTCTTTGTGTGTTTGAGTGCTTCCTCTCTCTGCTTCTCTCCCTCCCTTCCTCTTTCTCTCTCTCTCTGAGCGCTTAAAATTTTGTCTAGTTTTCACTAGCTTTAGTTATTACTGTTAGATCTTTGATCTATCTTAAGTTAGTTTTTAATATCGTATGACAACAGGATGCAACTTCATTCTTTTGCATGTGAATATCCAATTGTTCCAACACCATTTTTTGAAAGAATTATTCATTTTTCCCATTGAATTATTTTGTCACCCTTGTCAAAACTCAATTGGCCATAGATGTAAGAACCTTTTGGGTTTCGCTTTTTGTATTTTACAGTCATTTCTACATGTTTGCAGCAGAAAGGATAAATGAACTTATGCTATCTTTTTTTTTTTCACGGTTGTATGTTGACATCTTAGTGGAAAGTCATTATATTACTTCACGTTTTCTGTTAGCTCAGGAATTAATATATTTGTTGAGTTTGATGTGTCTGTATCATGCTGTTGATTTTTCTCAAATATTTATGATTCCTTTTTGTTTGCTTATCTGTGTTTGAGATTCCTTATTGAGATACTTTTTCTGTTTGACATTATCTAATATAAGTGCTAAATCAGCAGATATACTAAATAATATCTAGACATACTATATTTAGTATGTTATGCTAAGGAATATACTAAGTAATATCTAGATATCATACGAAATATACAAAATGAGATTGTCAGAAATCTGGTTTGGGACTGTGGAGACTCTCTTCTTACTCCAGTGTCCACATTCAGTGCTGGATATAGCTGACCATGCTGAGAACAAGTGGGAATGGGGACAGCCCAATTGGCCTAATGGATTGCAGCCCCAATTAATAAATTTGACGAATGACCCCAAGGTCTCCTCCAGCAACTTGAATTTTCTGATTCTGTATTTGGAACTTCTCTGAGCCACTTAAGCTTTTCCAACAGTTGTCTCTTGTGCATGCTTTCTCTATGGTCTTCTCTGAAATTTTCTTGTATACTTTTGATCAAATCATCTATTTTTCAAATATCTCATAGAATTCTGGTCTGGAAGTGCCTTTTCTTGGTTTCCTACTATTTATTCTTTATACACATATCTCTTTTTGTAATTATATAGAATTTTGGATGGGGAAAATTTAAAGATTTTTTTTCACATTTATTTCACTATCAACTTAATCTGCATGCATTAGTCCATTTTGAGCTGCTGTAAAGTAATACCTGAGGCTGGGTAATTTATTTATTTATTTACTTATTTATTTATTGAGTTTGGAGTCTCACTGTCGCCCAGACTGGAGTGCAGTGGCCACTCCCGGCCACCGCAGCCTCGACCTGCTGGGCTCCGGTGATCCTTCTGCCTCAGCCTTCCGAGTAGCTGGAACTACAGGCGCGCGCTACCACTCCCGGCTAATTTTTTGATTTATTGTAGAGATGAGGTCTCGCCTGTCCAGGTGGGTCTTAAAACCGTGGGCTCAGGCAGTCCACTCACCTCAGCCTCCTAAAGGCGGGGTAATTTATTTTAAAAAGATTTCTTTGGCTCATGGTTCTGCAGGCTGTACAAGAAGCATAGTGCCAACATCCAATTCAGATGAAGGCTCAGGAAGCTTACAATCATGATGGAAGGAGAAGGGGAAGGTGGTATGTCACACAGCGAGAACAGAAGCAAGAGAAAGGGAAGATGGTGCCAGGCTCTTGTTGTTTGTTTGCTTATAAGAGATAGGGTCTCCCTCCATTGTCCAGGCTGGAGTGCAGTGGCACAATCATAGCTCACTGCATCCTCTAACTCCTGGGCTCAAGTGACCCTCCCACCTCAGCCTTCCAAGTAGCTGAGACCACAGGGATGCACCACAGCACAGGTTATTTTTAAACAATTAGTTCTCACATGAACTGATAAAGTGAGAACTCACTCATTACTGCAAGGAGGACACCAAGCCATTAATGAGGGATCTACCCCATGACCTAAACACCTCCCACTAAGTCCTACCTCTAACATTGGAGACCACATTTTATTTACTTATTTTTTTTTGAGTTGGAGTCTCACTGTCACCCAGACTGGATTGCAGTGGCCGCTCCTGGCCACCGCAGCCTCGACCTGCTGGGCTCCGGCGATCCTTCCGCCTCAGCCTTCCACGTAGCTGGAACTACAGGTGCGCACTACCACGCCCGGCTGATTCTTTGATTTATTGTAGAGATGCGGTCTCGCTGCCCAGGCGGGTCTCGAACCCGCAGGCTCAGGCAATCCATTCACCTCAGCCTCCCAAAGGCGCGGGATTACAGGCTGAGCCACCAAGCCCGGCTGGAGACCACATTTTAACATGAGATTTGGAAAGGACAAATATCCCAACTATATCACCACATGTTTCAATAGCAACAAGGTAAGATGGTTAACTTTATGTGTGAAAATAAAATTGACTGGACCATAGGGTGCCCAGATATTTGACCAAGCATTATTTCAAGTGTATCTGTGAGGGTGTTTTTGGAGAGGATTAACATTTGAACTGGTACACTGAGTAAAGCAGATTGCACCTACCTAATGTGGGTGACCTTCCTCCAATCAGTTGAAGGCCTGAAAAAAAAAGGAAAGGCCAGCTGGGCTCGGTGGCTTAGCCTGTAATCCCGCGCCTTTGGGAGGCTGAGGTGAGTGGATTGCCTGAGCCCACTGGTTCGAGACCCGCCTGGGCAACTTGGCGAGACCTCATCTCTACAATAAATCAAAAATTAGCTGGGCGTGGTAGGGCATGCCTGTAGTTCCAGCTACTTGGAAGGCTGAGGCGGAAGGATCGCCGGAGCCCAGCAGGTCGAGGCTGCGGTGGCCGGGAGCGGCCACTGCACTCCAGTCTGGGCGACAAAGTGAGACTCCAACTCAAAAAAAAAAAAAAAGAAAGAAAGAAAGAAAGAAAAGGCTGATCCTTTTTGTAAAAGGGAACTTCTGTTTTCTGACTGCTTGAGCTAGAACATTGGTCTTTTCCTATCTTAGGACTCAAACTGAGACTCTTCTTGGGTCTCAAGTCCAAGACTGGCTATCAGACATACACCATCAACTCTCCTGGTTCCCAGACCTTCAAACTCAGGCTGGAACTGCACTAGTGTCTCTCCTGGGTCTCCAGCTTGTCAACTGCAGATCTTAGAACTCCTCAGCTTCCATAACTGCATTAGCCAATTTTTGAAATAATAAATCCGTGTGTGTGTGTGTCTCCTGTTGGTTCTGTTTCTCTGGAGAACTCTAACTAATACACAAAGGTTTTTTATCAAAAAATGGTTGATAAAAAGAGTATTTAAGATACTGCATACAGGAGGTGCCAAAATAATGGATATGCATTTTAAGAGATGCTATCTATGCATTACTTTTTGAAGTTGAAGTTGAATTAAATTTTGGTAGCAATGTGTAGCATGATAGGCACTCAACCATGCTTGTGACATTTTCTTTATCCTGCCTGTTACATGGTGACATTAGCATCTTTTGAGCAAACGTCATACTTAAAATGTATATACTTTTTTTGTCATCCCCTTTAGAACTCCATCATACATGTCGGAGGCATCCAATTATGAATAATTGATATTGCCAACTGCAAAGCATTGATCCTAGGACCCAGCGAGTGCTTTGACATAGTTAAAATGCATTAAATATTTACTGAATGATTGATAAACATGAAAAACTTTTCATAGGGCAGCCATCCCAAAGCTTTGTGGCTCATTAGAATCATTTGGATCCATCGTCAGAGATTTTAGACTCAGCATGTTTATCTAGATAGACTGTGACTTAGGAATCTGGCTTTAACTTTTTTTTTTTTTTTTTTGAGTTAGAGTCTCACTCAGTTGCACAAGCTGGAGTGTAGTGGCACCCTCACGGCCACCCCAGCGTCTACCTGCTGGGCTCTGGTGATCCCTCTGCTTCAGCCTTCCAAGTAGCCGGAACTGCACGCCTGCACTGCCACGCCTAGCTAATTTTTTGATTTATTGTAGAGATGAGCTCTCGCCAAGTTTCCCAGGCTGTTCTTGAACCCATGAGCTCAGGCAATCCACTCACCTCGGTCTCCCAAAGTGCTGGGATTATAGGCTTGAGCCACTGCGCCCAGCCAGGAATCTGGTTTTTACAAACATTCCCCAGTAATTCTTCTGGACAGCCAAGTTTGGGAACTGCTGTTTTAGGGCAGGAGTTTGAATTTCAAAGCTAAATTTTTAAAGCCACAGCAAATTTCTGCTTATGTTTCTGTACATTTGTAATGATAATCAGAATTAATTTAATGTTTTAGTATTTGCAAATAATTTTATTGTAATTCTCTCATTTGATCCTCCCAAAGTCCTATTTTATACATGTTATAAACTAAGTCTAAAATAAAAAGGGGAAAAAATCTAATATTTATTGTATTACTTCCAAATACTGTGCTAAGTGATTTAACTTAAATCATGTCATTTAATCTTTATAATAATGCTCCATAAATTATTCTTGTTCTATAGACAAGAAATCTGAGACTCAAAGACTTTATGTTACAACTAAGGACACACAAATAGTAAGTACCAGACTGGAATCTGAGGAAGTAAAAGTAGTTGGAAGCTTAGACTCTGCGATCAACAGAGACTTGGGCTTAATGCCTGGTTTTTAAATATAAACTATGTAAACATGGACAAAATTACTTAACCTTTCCAGTCCTCAGTTTCCTCATCTATAAATGGGTACTAACAATAGTATCTACTTTACACATTCATTATGAAGATTCAATAATGTAAGGCATGCGAAGAACTTAGTACACTGCCAAGAACTTAGCACACTGCCAGGCACCTGCTAAACTCTCATAAATGTTAGTTGTTGTTGTCACAATTAACTCCAAAGCCCACACTTGTTCCATCATGTCAACTCATTTCCTTAAAAGAATGTGATAAAGAAAAAAGTTTATAATGTCATTAGTTCTTTATTATTTATTAATTGTTAACTCTAAAGTCCTAAATTATATAACTTCCTATTCAGCAAGAATTTTATACCCGTACTCTGCATATTGCTACAAATTTACAATTAATGCATTCTGAGTTTTAAGTTTAAATGCTTTGTAAGTAGGCTTTGTGGTGAATGTTCTGCCCCATCCATGCCCACCAGCCGAATCCACATGCCTGTAAGCTTTTGGAAGGCTAAATGTAAGTCTAGTTACTGTATAGCATGATGAAATCATAAAAGGATTTGATCACAGTTTGTTTTGTACAATAATTATGTATATACCTAGCTGCATAAAGAAAGGTATATGAGAGCAGGGCCATTTCTAGTCAACTTTGTATTCCTTCCCTGGCATTTAGTAAAAACTGTATTGCAGTACATCAATCTATTCTGTTAACTGAGTTAGCTACTCTAACCTACATTTTTTAAATTTTCAAACTAAACTTATGGAGGTATAATTTACACACAATGAAATGTACCTTTTAAAAGGTACACAGTTGGTGAGTTGTAGCAAATATATATACCCAAGTAACTATCCCATGCTACATCAAGATATAGAACATTTTTCTCACTGGGAAAATTTCTCTCATGCCATTTGCCATCAATTCCTGTACTTCTCTACCCATCCTCCTGTCCCTAGGCTTTTGTCAACCACTGATCTGATTTCTGTCGTTATAAATTAGTTTTAACTGTTCTAGAATTTCATCTAGATGGAATCACACAACATGTACATTTTCTGTGTCTGGCTTCTTTTGCTCGGTACAACGGTTTTGACAATCATCCATTGTCTGGAGTAATTTTAGTAGTTTTGATACCAGCTCTTCCTTGAAAATCTGGTAGAATTCAGCTGTGAATTCATCAGGTCCAGGAATTTTTTGGTAGGTAGGTTTGTTTATTACAGATTTCATTCATGGCTCATTATTGGTCTGTTGAGGGCTTCAGTTTCTTCCTGTTTTATTCTTGGGAGGTTGTGTGTTTCCAGGAATTTGTCTACTTTCTCCAGATTTTTTAACTTGCACACATGTTTATAATAATCTCTGATGATCTGTATTTCTTCTGGATCAGCTGTAATGTCATGTTTTCCATTTCCAAGTATTTATTTGGATTCTCTCTCCTTTTTTGTTAACCTGGCCCGGAGTCTGTCAATCTTTCTTATCCTTTCAAGGAACCAGGTTTCCGACTTGTTGATCTTGCGTATGATTATTATTATTATTATTATTTTGGTCTCAGTTTCATTTATTTCTGCTCTGACTTTGGACTTTTCTTCTGCTAGCTTTGAGGCCATAAATTTTCCTCTCTGCATCACTTTAGCAGAATCCCAGAGGTTTTAGCATGTTGTGTCTTTATTTTCATTTGTTTCAAATAATTTTTAAAATTTCTGTTTTGATTTTGTTATTTACCCCAAAATTCTTCAGGAGAAAGTTGTCTAATTTCCATGTATTTGAATGTTTTTTAAGGATTCCTTTTGGTGTTGCTTTCTAGTTTTATTCTGTTGTGGTAACAGAAGAGGCTTGGTATAATTTCACTTTTTTTAGAGTTTATTTACTTATTTATTTATTTATTTATTTGAGTTGGAGTCTCACTCTGTCACCCAGACTGGAGTGCAGTGGCCACTCCCGGCCACCGCAGCCTCGACCTGCTGGGCTCCGGTGATCCTTCCGCCTCAGCCTTCCAAGTAGCTGGAACTACAGGCGCGCGCTACCATGCCCAGCTAATTTTTGATTTATTGTAGAGATGAGTTCTCGCGAAGTTGCCCAGGCTGGTCTCGAACCCTCAGGCTCAGGCAATCCACTCACCTCAGCCTCCCAAAGCACGGGATTACAGGCTGAGCCACTGAGCCCGGCTTTTTTAGAGTTTATTGAAGGTTGATTTATGACCAAGTACATTGCTGATCTTGGAGTATGATCCACGTGTGGATGAGAAGAATGTGTATTCTATAGTTGTTGGGTAAAAGGTTCTATAGAAGTCTGTTAGATCTTATTGGTGGAATGTTGAATTTAAGTTCAGGATTTCTTTGTTAGTTTTATACCTCAGTGATCTGTCTAACGCTGTTAGTGGAGTGTTGAAGTCCTCTGCTATAATGATGTGGTGGCCGGGCATGGTGGCTCAAGCCTGTAATCTCAGCACTTTGGGGACCAAGGCTAGAGGATTGCCTGAACCTGTGGGTTTGAGACCAGCCTGGGCAACATGGTGAGGCCTCATCTCTATAGTAAATCAAAAAATTAGCTGGGTGTGGTAGCGCGCCTGTAGTTCCGGCTACTTGGAAGGCTGAGGTGGAAGGATTGCCAGCAGGTTGATGCTGGGGTGGCTGTGTACTCCAGCCTGGGCAATGGAATGGAACTCCAACTCAAAAAAAAAAAAAAAAAAAAAAATATATATATATATATATATTCCAAGATCAGCAATGTACTTGGTCATAAATCAACCTTCAATAAACTCTAGGCCAGGCTCGGTGGCTCGGCCTGTAATCCCAGCGCTTTGGGAGGCCGAGGTGAGCGGATTGCCTGAGCCCACGGGTTCGAGACCCGCCTGGGCAGCGAGACCTCATCTCTACAATAAATCAAAAATCAGCCGGGCGGTAGCGTGCGCCTGTAATTCCGGCTACTCGGAAGGCTGAGGCGGAAGGATCGCCGGAGCCCAGCAGGTCGAGGCTGCGGTGGCCGGGAGCGGCCACTGCACTCCAGTCTGGGTGACAGAGTGAGACTCCAACTCAAAATAAAATAAAATAAAATAAATAAACTCTAAAAAAAGTGAAAATATACAAGCATCTTCTGTGACCACAGCAGAATAAAACTAGAAAGCAACACCAAAAGAAATCCTTAAAAAACATATATATATATATATATAAATAAAATGGTGTGGCTGTCTATATCCTCTCTTAGGTTAAGTACCAATTGTTTTATAAATCTCAGAGCTTCTGTGTTAGGTGCGTATATATTTAAAATAGATAATTATTGTCGCTGAATTAAGCCCTTTATCATTACATGTGCCCATCATTGTCCTTTTTTATACTTTCATTGGTTTAAAATCTGTTTTATCTGGTATAAGAATAGCAATCCCTGCTCTTTTTTGTTTCCTATGTATGTGGTAGATCATTCTCCATCTCTTTACCTTGAGCCTGTGGGTGTCATCAGAGGTGAGATGGGTCTCCTGGAGACAGCAAAAATAGGGTCTTGTTTTTAAATCCAGTTTGCCATTCTATCTTTTACATGGGGCATTAACACCGTTAACATGCAGGGTTACTATAGATATTGAGGGTTTGTTCCTGTCATAATGGGTTTTCTTTTCTTTGAGTTGGAGTCTCACTTTATTGCCCAGGTTAGAGTGTACCGGCATGCTGCACACGGCCACCGCAGCCTCAACCTCCTTCTCCCTCCACCTCAGTCTTCCAAGTAACTGGAACTATAGGCATGCACCACCACACCCAGCTAATTTTTCTAGTTATTGTAGAGATGAAATCTTGCAATGTTGCCCAGGCCAGTCTTTTTTTTTTGAGTTGGAGTCTCACTCTGTCACCCAGACTGGAGTGCCGTGGCCGCTCCCGGCCACCGCAGCCTCGACCTGCTGGGCTCTGGCGATCTTTCTGCCTCAACCTTCCAAGTAGCTGAAACTACAGGCATGCGCTACCACACCCAGCTGATTTTTTGATTTATTGTAGAGATGAGGTCTCGCCAAGTTGCCCAGGCGGGTCTCGAACCCGCGGACTCAGGCAATCCTCTCACCTCAGCCTCGCAAAGTGCTGAGATTACAGGCTGAGCCACCGAGCCCGGCTTCCCCAGGCCAGTCTTGAACCCATGGGCTCAGGCAATCCTCTTGCCTCCACCTCCCAAAGTGTTGGAATTACAGGTGTGAGCCACCACACCTAGTCAGTCATAGTGTTCTTTTTTTTTTTTTTGGTGAGAAAGTAGGATTTATTGAGAGGACAGAAGAGGAGGTTGCCCCATAGTATTCTTAAGGACTTGCTCAGTAATCTCATTTTTGTGAGTGATTTATATGGTCTATAAGCTATGTGCATACTTGTGCTTTAGTGTTGGGTAATGTCATTCTTTTGTTTCCATTTATAGAACTCCCCTAAGCATCTCTTGTAAGTTCAGTCTAGAGGTGACAAATTTCCCTAGGGCTTGCTTGTCTGGAAAGGACTTTATTTCACCATCATTATGAAGCCTGGTTTGGCAGGGTAAGAAATTCTTGGCTGGCATTTCTTTAAGCATATTATAAGTGGACCCCCAATTCTTCTGGTTTCTAATATTTCTTCTGGCTTGAGAGGTCTGCTGTTATTCTGATGGGGCTCCCTTGGTAGGTGTTCTGTCCCTTTAATATTTTCTTTTGTGCTAGCCTTGGTTAATCTGACTCTGTGCCTTGGAGATGTTCATCTCATATAGCATCACACAGAGCTCTGGATTTCTTGTATCTGTGTATCCACCTTTCTAGCAAGATAGGGGAAGTTTTCATGGATAATATCTAGGACTTTCTCCAGAGTGCTCCCATCTTCTCCCTTCTCTCCTAAGAATGCCAATCAGACACAGATTTGATGTCTTTACATAGTCCTATACCTCTCACAGGCTTTGTTCATTTTAAAAAATTATTACTTCTTTACTCTTACCCAACTGGGTTGCTTCTAAAGTTTAGTCTTTAAGCTCTGAGGTTCTTTCCACTACTTGGCCTATCCTGTTGTTAAGGCTTATGGCTGTATTTTAAAATTTCTGTAGCAAGTTCTTCATTTCTACAAGTTCAGTATGGTTCTGTCTTAGAATGATCATGTCAGCTTTCAATTCATGAACTGTTTTCATGGCCTCTCTGATTTGAGAGACCACTTTCTCTTAATTCTCAGTGAGTTTCTTGGCCATCCATATTCTGAATTCTATATCTGTCATTGCAGACAATTTGTTCTGTATATGATCCATTGCTTGGGAATTGGTGTGATTGTGTGAAGGTGGTGAAACACTGGGTTTTTTGTGTTGCTGAAATTGTAGCACGGATTTCTTCCCATCTGAGGCTGCTGATGTCTCTCTCTCTCTCTCTCTCTCTCTCTCTCTCTCTCTCTCTGTTTAAAATTAGTTTACTATTGTTGGGATGAAGCTTTTTAATTTTTTTCTACTTTTTTTGTCTTTTATGGGTGTGGGTGGGGTATATGTTGCATATGGTCGGTTGGGTTATTTCCTGAGTACTTTCAACAGCACAATGCTTTGGATGTTCCCTGGTTGCAGCTAGAGTCATGCTGTGGCTGTTTCAGGGGCTACTAGTAGTAGAAGCATTTTTTTGTTTTGTTTTGTTTTGTTTTTTTGAGTTGGAGTCTCACTCTGTTGCCCAGGCTGAAGTGCAGTGGCACACTCATGGCCACCCCAACATCGACCTGCTGGGCTCCAGTGATCCTTCTACCTCAGCCTTCCAAGTAGTTGGAACTACCAGCACGCGCCACCACACCCGGCTAATTTTCAATTTATTGTAGAGACAAGGTCTCACCAAGTTGCCTGGGCTGGTCTCGAACCTGCGGGCTCAGTCAATCCACTTGCCTCAGCCTCCCAAAGTGCCGGGATTACAGGCTGACCCACCAAGCCCAGCCAGAAGTACTTTTATATTAGGTGTTAAAGTTCAGGCTGTATGCCTGTAGATGGCACTTAAAATGTGGTCTGATAACAGTGGCTGGCCCTCAGTTGGACTTTTCAAGGACCACTAGACCTCAGCCACAGTGATCAAGTGGGTGTGGTATCCCCTACACTTCTCTAGGGCCTAGAGCAGGCAGTCCCCCTCTGAGGAGAAGCAACTGATTTGGGAGAGGGGGCAGGGCAGGCTAAATGCTCGCTGCTCCAGCTCATTTTAGCTATAAGGTCTTTCTTGTAGGGAACACATGTCAATGCTGCAGGACGCCTGCTTAGTGGCTCTGATGGCTGGCTTGCCTGAGGGTGGCGGGTCTCTTCTGTCACATTCAGAGAGGAGCCTCTGCATGCTCCTTGGGTCCAGAGCAGGCAGTCTGTGTTGGTGGGGAGGGAGCAGTCTAGATGGCTGCAGGGCACCCTGACTGCTTTCTGTTCACATTTATTCCAGTTGCAGAGATTGTGTTGGTGGGGGAGAGCTCACACAAATACTGCAGGGGTGTGCTTGATGGCACTGGTGGCTGCTCCCCAAGAGGTGGAGTGGTGGGACTCTGCTGCTATGTTCAGATGGATGTGAGGGTCTCTGTTTACTCTGTGGGCCGATAGCAGATGATCCAAGCCTAGGAGAAGTAGCTGAGATTGGGGAAGGTGATGTGCACCTTGACTCCTTGCTGCTTCCGTGAATTTCAGCTGTGGAGTCCATGCTATGGCACACGCTATTGTGCTGTTGAGATGCTTCTTGCCTGGCAAGAGGGCAGCAGCAGCAGCAGCAAAGCATCTGCCCTTTGGAAAGGAACACAGAGCCCCTTCTTGGCAAGTGGCAGCAGCTGGTTGTTGTGCGCCCCCAAACCATTCAGAAGCAACCTGTTTAATTTTCATGTATTTGTGTGTTTTTGTTTTTGTGGATTCCTTTTGGTGTTGCTTTCAAGTTTTCTTCTGCTGTGGTCAGAGAAGATGCTTGGTATTATTTCCTTTTTTAATTTTTTTTTTTAATTTACTGGAGGTTGATTTATGACTAAGTACATAGTTGATCTTAGAGTATGATCCATGTGTGGTTGAAAAGAATATATATATGTCATCTAGGCTGGAGTGCAGTGGCATTCTCACACTACTGCAGCCTCAATCTGCTGGACTCAGGCGATCCTTCCATTTTAGCCTTCCAAGCAGCTGGGACTACAGGCATGCATCACCACACCTGGATAATTTTTAAATTTTATTATAGAGATCAGGTCTTGCCAAGTTGTCCTGGACTCAGGCAATCCTCTCACTTTCCCCTCCCAGTGTGCTGGGTATATAGGCATGAGCCATCGCACCCAGTAACTTTATATTGTCACAGCCAAAAAATATTATACCTTTCACACATAATGTAAGATCTTAAAATAGTATACTTGCTGGTCATGGACAATGGCAGAGTAGAAAGCTTCAGAGTTTAAACTCTCCAGCAAAACAAACATTAATCACAGAATGTTATCAGAATCAAATATTTCAGAACTATGAGAGCTCATGAGACATTTACAGTAGCTAGGGTAGCATTTGGTAAAGGGAGAGGATACTGAAACTTGGTAAGAAGGTGCCATGTGGAAGCCAGATACCATCCCCCATTCCTCAGCTTCTCTGTTGCTTTGGGGATGATATTCGCATTCCTAGAGTGACTGGCTGAAGCCAAGGCAGTAAGAATTTGTCTTGTACATTTCTTGTCTTCTAATATTTGGTGTGGTGCATTTTGCTCATCAGGTGGTTACCTGGGGGACTGGGAAAGACACATGCCTCTATTTCAGCCCCCACATGCTATAGTGGCTTCCTTGGCATCTATCATCTAGCAGAAGTTTTAAAGAAAAACTTAGATGCCGGGCTCGGTGGCTCAGCCTGTAATCCCGCGCCTTTGGGAGGCTGAGGTGAGTGGATTGCCTGAGCCCGCGGGTTCGAGACCCGCCTGGGCAGCGAGACCTCATCTCTACAATCAATCAAAAAATCAGCCGGGCGTGGTAGCACATGCCTGTAATTCCGGCTACTTGGAAGGCTGAGGTGGAAGGATCGCCGGAGCCCAGCAGGTCGAGGCTACGGTGGCCGGCAGCGGCCACTGCACTCCAGTCTGGGCGACAGAGGGAGACTCCAACTCAAAAAAAAAAAAGAAAAATTTAGATAAGTTTTTAAAAATTGAGAATGTTTTAGGTCACATGCTGACCTCAAAGACAACAGAATATAAACTTCAGTCATAACCTTCAATAAGGAATACAGACTTTGCAAAAATAGTTTGTAAAAGTCATCATACAAACATAAAACTATATCCCTCAATAACAATTCCTGAGAAGGGAGAGAATCTGATTTATAGAGCCATCACATCATAATTTTCAAAATGTCCAGGTGTCAACAAAAGTAATACAAAGCATACAAAGAAATGGGGAAATACGGCTTATTCTCAAGGAGAAAGGTATTTGACAAAATCTATTCTTAAATAAGTCCAAACATTGGAATTAATACTTAAATACATTACTTCAGCTATCTTAAATATGCTTGGTGAACTAAAGGAAACACTCAACAAAGAAATAAAGGAAATTTGAAGATGTATTAGCAAATAGGGAATGTCAGTAAAGAGATTTAAATTATTAAAAGGAATCAAATAACAATTCTGGAGCTGAAAAGTACAATATCTGAAATTTTCTATGTATCACAATGAAGTTGAACAGAAGATTTGAGCAAGCAAAACACAGAATCAGCAAATATGAAATAAAGTAATTGAAATAATCCAGTTTGCAGACCAGAAAGAAAAATAAAGAAAATAGACTAGAACTTGAAGGACCTGTGGATTACCAGCAAATGTACCAACATATGCATCTTAGGAGTTCCTGAAGAAGGAGGAGCAAGAGAAAGAGGCCAAAAAAATTGAAGAATTAATAGCCAAAACTTTCTACATTTGATGGAAGCCAGGAATCTAATCATCAAATGCCACAAAGGATAAACTGAAAGAAATGCACACCAAACTTGTAATAGTCAAATTGCTGAAAAATGAAGGCAAAGAGAGAAACTTGAAAACAAGAGAGAAGTTACTCATCCACATATGAGGAATTCTCAATAAAATTAATAATTGATTTCTTAGTAGAAACTATGAAGACCTGGAGAAAGTAGGATGACATATTTAAAGTCCTAAAAGAAAAAAACTGTCAACCAAGAATTTTATGTCCAGAAAAACAATCCTACAAGAGTGAAAGACAAATTAAGACATCCCCAGATAAACAAAAACTAAGAGAGTTTGTAACTAGTGGAACTTGCTTACAAAAAATGTTAAAGATAGTCCTTCAGATTGAGATGAAAGGACACCAGACACCAATTCAAAGCCACATGAAGAAATAAATAGGATAAAGGAACCATCATATAGGCAAATATAAATTCCAGTGTAATTGTATTTTTGCTTTGTAACTTCTCTTTTTTTCATCTTACTTAATACAAATACCTACATTTACAATTTCAATTATTACCTAACTGTATACCATAAGGAACTAGAAACCTAAGAGCTAGCAGAAGGAAGAAAATAATAAAGATTAGAGTGGAGCTGGGCTCGGTGGCTCAGCCTGTAATCCTGCGCCTTTGGGAGCCTGAGGTGAGTGGATTGCCTGAGCCTGGGGGTTCGAGACCCGCCTGGGCAGCGAGACCTTATCTCTACAATAAATCAAAAAATCACCCGGGCATGGTAGCGCGTGCCTGTAATTCCTGCTACTCAGAAGGCTGAGGCAGAAGGATCACCGGAGCCCAGCAGGTCGAGGCTGCTGTGGCTGGGAGCGATCAATGCACTCCAGTCTGGGAGACAGAGTGAGACTCCAATTCAAAAGAAAAAAAAAAAGATTAGAGTGAAAATAAACAAAATAGTGAATAGGAAGACAATAAGGAGTGTTAACAAAGCCAAAAGTTGATTATTTAAAAAGATAAACAAAATTGACAAAACTTTATCTATGAGGACTGAGAAAACTGAAATTACTAAAAGCAGAAATGAAGGAGGGGGGATTATTATTATTGTTATTTCAGTAACGTTGGTTGTAAAAGAATACTATGAACAATTATCTACTCAATAAACTAATAAGATAATGAATCTTTCTTGATCTAATAAAGGTCATATATGAAAAATTTATAGCCAGCATTGTAGTTAATGGTTAAAGACTGAATGTTTGATCCTAAGATCAGAAATAAAGCAAGAATGCCCCCTTTTGCACTCCTATTTAATATAGCACAGGAAGTTCTAGCCCAAGAAATTAGGCAAGAAAAAGAAATACTGGAGGCCTAGGAAGGCCAGCCTTTTTGTTCTATGCAGGCCTTCAACTGATTGAATGAGGCTCATTCACATTAGGGAGGATTATCTGCTTGACCCAGTCCTCTGGTTCAGATGTTAACCTCATCTAGAAACATCTTCATAGACAATCCAGAAAAATATTTGATCAAATGTTTGGGCACCCTGTGGCCTAGTCAAATTGACCCTTCTGTGAGTAAGAGGGAACTACCTTTGCCTGCCTTTGAGCTAAAACACTGATTTTATTTTCCATCCTTCAGACTCAAACTGAAACATCTTGAGCCTGCTAGTTTTTAAACTGGAACTACACCATTGACTTTCCTTGGTCTCCGGTTTGCTAACTGTAGATTTTGGGACTTAGCCTTAATAAATGTATGAACCAACTTTTCAAAATCAATCTTTCTCTCTCTCTCTCTCTCTCTCTCTCTCTCTCTCTCTCTCTCTCTCTCCTCTCTCTCTCTCTCCTCTCTCTCTCTCTCTCTCACACACACACACACAACACACACACACACACACACACACACACACACATACACTCCACCAACCATCTACATACACACATCCTATTGATTCTGTTTCTCTGGAGAACCCTGACTAATATAGTGAGTGAAGCAAGTATTGTGAAACCTGTTTTGTTGATGGCTAAGTTGAAGCCCAAGAGAGGTTAAGTCTTTGTAAAGTAAGTTTCAAACTAAGACTGGGTCTTCCAGGTCACTGCTTCCTGTCTACTCTGTAGAAAAGAAAAGGAAAAAAAAAAAGAAAAGAAAAATAAATAAAAGTTATCCAAGTTGGAAAAAAAAAGAAATAAAATGATATCTATTTTTAGATAACATGATCTGGCATGTAGAAAATACAAAAAATCCCTTCTCAAATAAAAACCTGTTGGAGCTAATAAACAAATTCAGCAAAGCTGCAGGATACGAAATCAACAGGCAAAACCAGTTATATTTCTATACACCAGAAATTAACACTCCAAAAAGAAAGGAAAACAATTCCATTTTGACAACATCCAAAAAAAAATTTGGAAGAAAATTAATAAAGCAAGCATAAGAAGTGTACACTGAAAACTATGAAACATTGCTTAAAGAAGATATAAATAAATAATCTTGTGCTCATGGATTAGAAAATTTAATTTTGTTAAAATGACAACACGACCCAAAGTGATATACAGATTTAATGCAGTTCCTGTTAAAATCCAATCATGTTTTTGCAGAAATGAAAAAAATTAGGCCGGACGCAGTGGCTCAAGCCTGTAATCTCAGCACTTTGGTGCGGAGGTGAAGGGATTGCCTGAGTCCATGGGTTTGAGAACAACCTGGGCAACTTGGCGAGACCTCATCTCTACAGTAAATTTTTAAAAAAATTATCCAAGCATGGTAGTACACACCTGTAGTTCCAGCTACTTGAAAGGCTGAGGTGGAAGGGTTGCCTGAGCCCAGCAGGTCGACACTGGGGTGGCTGTGAACATGCCACTGCACTCTGGCCTGGGTGATGGAGTGAGACTCCAACTCAAAAAAGAAAAAGAAAAAATTACTCTAAAACGTTTATGGAATTTCAAAGAACCCCAAATAGCCAAAACAATCTTGAAAAAGAAGGACAAATTTGGAGGACTCACACTTCCTGATTTCAATATTTACTACAAAGCTACATAATTAAAACAGTGTGATACTGGTATAAGTGTAGATATAGAGATCAATTCTCTATCGAATTGAGAAATCAGAAACAAGCCCATATCTATGGCCAATTGGTGTCTTTACAAGAATGCCAAGAGCATTTCATGGGGGAAAGGATAATCAAAAGGCAAATGGGGTTGAGAAAACTGGATATTCACATGCGGAAATGAAGTTGTGCCTTACACACCTGAATATAAGAACTAAAACTATTAAAAATATTAGAAGAAAATATAGGGACAAATCTTCAAGACTTGGATTTGGCAGTGGTTTCTTCAATATGACACCAAAAGCACAGACAACAAAAGAAAAAATAGATCAACTGAACTTCATCAAAATTTAAAAAATTTTTGCAAATCAAAGGACACTATCACAAGAATAAAAGTTCAACCCACAGAATGGGGGAGAATATTTGGAAATTACACAAATGATAAGAATTTGATATCCTGAATGTGTAAAGAATCCCTACAACTCAACAACGAAAAGACAAACAGCCCAATTAAAAACTGGATAAGGGACTTAAGTAGACATTTTTCCAAAGAAGATATACAAATGGCAGATAGCTTATGAAAAGGTATTCAACTTTATGGTCATTAGGGAAATTCAAATCAAAACCAAAATGAGATACTACTTTACACCTACTATGATGGTTGTTATTGAGAGACAGAGAGAGAGAGAGAGAAGAGGAAGTGTTGGGGACGATGTGGATACATTGGAACCCAGGTTCCAATTGTTGGTGGGAATGTAAAATGGTAGACACTTTGAAAAATTGTTTAGCAGATCTTTCAGAAAGAAAACATAAAGCCGGGCTCGGTGGCTCAGCCTGTAATCCCGCGCCTTTGGGAGGCTGAGGTGAGTGGATTGCCTGAGCCCGCGGGTTCGAGACCCGCCTGGGCAGCGAGACCTCATCTCTACAATAAATCAAAAAATCAGCCGGGCGTGGTAGCGCATGCCTGTAATTCCGGCTACTCGGAAGGCTGAGGCGGAAGGATCGCCGGAGCCCAGCAGGTCGAGGCTGCGGTGGTCGGGAGCGGCCACTGCACTCCAGTCTGGGCGACAGAGTGAGACTCCAACTCAAAAAAAAAGAGAAAGAAAACATAGAATTAGCATGTGAATTAGCAATTGCTAATTAGCAATTAGCAATTCCACTCCTAGGTATACACCCAAAAGAATTAAAAACAAGGACTCAAACATATACTTGTGTGCCAGTGTTCACAGCAGCATTATTCACAGTATCCAGAAGTAGGAAATAACCCAAAGTATTCATCAATAGATGAATGGATAAATACAATGTGGTGTATCTATACAATGGAATATTATTCCGCTATAAAAAGGAATGGCATTCTGTTGCATGTTAACATAGATGAGCCTTGAACATTGTATTAAGTAAATTAAGCCATACACAAAAGAACAAATATTGTGTGATCCCATTTATATGAAATAACTGGTAAAGGCAAATTCATAAAGATAGAAAGTAGATAGAGGTAACCAGGGGTATGGGGCATGGATATTAGGGAGTTAAAATTTAATGAGCACAGAATTTCTGTTTGAAGTGATGACAGAAATCTGGATATCTACAGAGGTGATTGATGGAATTAAGTCTTTGTAAAGTAAGTTTCAAACTAAGACTGGGTCTTTCAGATCACAGCTTCCTGTCTACTCTGTAGAAAAGAAAAGGAAAAAAAAAGAAAAGAAAAATAAATAAAAGTTATCCAAGTTGGAAAAAAAAGAAATAAAATGATATCTATTTTTAGATAACATGATCTGGCATGTAGAAAATACAAAAAGTCCCTTCTCAAATAAAAACCTGTTGGAGCTAATAAACAAATTCAGCAAAGCTGCAGGATACGAAATCAACAGGCAAAACCAGTTATATATATTCACTTCCCAGCATTGTGAACTACTTAATGCCACTGAATTGCAAATTTAAGATGGTTAAAATAGAAACATTTTTGTTCTCTATATTTTACCACATTTTAATTGTAAAATTAAATGCAAAAATATATCTAGGGCTTCTTAGCTTAGCAATGTAACTTGCCACTAAGAATGATGCTCTCAATGCAGACACGTTTGATTAAGTGATGGCCTTCAATAATTGCTTCTGTTTTTCATGTTCACTTTTTTTTTTTTTTTTAACTCCAAAGGCTTGTCTTTTAATGCAGGGTGCTTGGTCTCCATGTGGCAAAGCCGTTTTGAAGGTTTCATGGCTTCATTGGATAGTTGGTCACCACATATTATATAAAGCGGGCTTGGAGAATGTGAATCACCTGTTGCAATGAATCCTTAATTTAATTAGGACTCTTGGTATTTTCCTTCTTTTTTTTTTTTTGAGTTGGAGTCTCACTCCATCACCCAGGCTGGAGTGCAGTAACATACTCACTGCCACCCAGCGTCAACCTGCTGGGCTCCGGCAATCCTTCCACCTCAGTCTTTCAAGTAGCTGAAACTACAGGCTTGCACCACCATGCCCAGCTAATTTTTTGATTTATTGTGAAGACGAGGTCTTACCAAGTTGCCAGGGCTGGTCTCGAACCCATGGGCTCAAGCAATCCACTTGCCTCAGCCTCCCAGAGTGCTGGGATTACAGGCTGAGCCACTGAGCCAGCCAGTATTTTCTTTTAAATGCAGCTCTCTATTTGTTGACAGTCTTAGAGTCTTCTGCTGTCTCATCATTGGGTCTTTTCCCCTTTTCAAAGAAGCTCTCCAGTGATGTTTGTTTTTTACTCAGTTTGGCTAGCCTGTGGGCTTACCAAACTGTAACTGAGACAAGTGCACAGTGCAGGAAGGAACATGAATGGAAGGGGTAAACAGAATAATGGGCAGGCAACAAACAGATGAAAATAAGTGTTGGGTTCTGACTTAAAGTCTGCCACCAGATGTAACTGTACAATTGAAGTACATCAACTCACTTTCTACTCACTGATGGGGTTTGACACGAGTCTCTAAGCAATTGACTTATGGTCTCTGTGCAGTCAAACTTCATGCTAATGTTAATCTGTATTTGCAGTCGCTTCCCAGGGCTAGTATCATCACCTCGGCTCGACCTCAGAGCGTCAGGCATGAGATTCTTATAAGGAGCACGCAACCTAGATCCTTCACATGGGCAATTCACAACAGTGTTCGCATTTCTATGAGAATCTGATGTTGCCACTGATCTGACAGGAGGCAGAACTCAGGTAGTAGTATGAGTGATAGGGAGTGGCTATAAATACAGATGAAGCTTTGCTCACTCACCTTCTGCTCACTTCCTGTTGTGTGGTCTGGTCCATGTCCCAGGGGTTGGGGACTCTTGGACTACATAGTTTCTACAGCTTCAAATTCCTTGATTTTTTCTTTCTTTCTTTTTTTTATTTTTGAGTTGGAGTCTCACTCTGTTGCCTAGGCTGGAGTGCAGTGGCACACTCACAGACATCCCAGCGTTAACCTACTGGGCTCCAGCGATCCTTTTGCCTCAGCCTTCCAAGTAGCTGGAACTACAGGAGTGTGCTACCACTCCTGGTTAATTATTTATTGATTTATTGTGGAGACGAGGTCTCGCCAAGTTGCCGAGGCTGGCCTTGAACCCATGGGCTCAGGCAGTCCACTCACCTTGGCCTCTCAAAGTGCTGGGATTACAGGCTGAGCCACTGAGCCCAGCCCAAATTCCCTGGTTTTATTATGCATTTTCTAAAATGCTGTTAATCTCATCCAGTGAACTTTTCATTTCAGGTACTATATTTTTCAGCTCTCAAATGTTCATTCAGCTGTATTATACATCTTCAATTTTGAGTTTAGGTTTTTTACTTAAGCCTTGAATTCATGATTAATTGTTTTTAATGTTCTTATCTAATAATTCCATCATCTTTTGTCATTTTAGGTCTGTCTATTGACTAATCTTTTAATTGTTATTGATCACATTTCCTACTTCTTCATAAGTCCGGCAGTTTTTTTACTGGATCCTGGACATTGTGATATTTTATATTGAATGTATTTTGTTATCTTCCTTCAAAGAGTATTATGAGCTTTTCTTTGGCAAGCAGTTAAAATACTTGAGGATGAGTTTGGTCCTTTCAAGACTTCTTTTTAAGTTTTGCTGTGTAGGTACAAAATAACCTTAGTCTATGGTTAGCTTAGTCCTCCTTCTAAAGCTTAGTTGCTCTAGGCTCTCTACTGAATGTGCCAGTTGTTTAAAGAAGTCTATGCTTGAATGTCTCCTAGCACTGAGCTCTATGAATTGCTTAGCTTATAGCATCCTGAAAGTTATGTTTGCCCCAGTAGTTGCTATTAGCCATGCCTTGTGTCATCTCATTCTATGGATGCTCAGTTTAGAATTCAGCTACAGGTGGAAAGGAACTCATGCACGTTTCTGGAATTTATTTTCTCTGCATAGCTCATTCCTCACCATTATACTACCCCATAAACTCTACCTCCTGGATCTCCCAGGACTCTAATCTCTGTCTTCTCACTTAGCAAGATCAGCTAAGTTCCCTCTCTCTGGACTGTAGTCTAGATAGTGCCTTCTCAGAGAGCTGGAGTGATTGTAGGGCTAATCTTGTTTATCTTCTCTTAAGGTTATAGTACTGTGCTCTCCATTATCTAATATCTGAAAACTGTTGTTTCATACATTTTGTCCAGTTTTCTGGTTGTTTACAGTGGGAGGGCAAGTCTGGTACCAGTTATTTAATCATGCCTGGAAGCAGAAGAACTATAATCTTCTCTCTGGTCTCATGAAACAGTGATAGTTTATGGCTGTGTTCCCACTCTAGGTTAAGTAGGAATGAATGAAGGAAATATAGTAGAATGAATTGCCAACGGTGCAATCAGATCTTCTATAGCTTGGAGAAACTTTAACTTCTCATGTTAAACAAGGAATACTTTGTCCTCTTGCCAGTTTAATTTAAGGTTCATTCTTCATCTCAGGCCATGCATATTCCAGAAACTATCCCTTCACAAAGGGCCTTTAGCTCATCATTAGCAACTCTGAAATGCCACCTCCAGTGACATTAACTGTCTTCTATAATTTTCTCCAACACAAATTTAGGGACACTGAGTATGTTCCAAATATGCCTTATTTCACTGAGGTACAAGTAGTAAGCTCCAGCTTGCTTCATTGATATTGGAAATAAGTCAGCCAATCATGTTTTCAAGGTCAGCATACTAATTTTGGTTTAGCATGTCATAAGGAAAATAAGGTCTTTCTTTGTAGGATACACAGTTGTAAGTTTCTACTATTGAGGTTATGATCAATTTCCTCATTTGATTTGTGTTCCGTATTTGGATTTTGTTAATCATGAGGACATGGTTAATAGTTTGAGGCCTGGCTTAGTGGCTCAGCCTGTAATCCCGTGCTTTGGGAGGCTGAGGTGAGGGGATTGCCTGAGCCCATAGGTTTGAGACCAGCCTGGACAAGTTGGCGAGACCTCATCTTTACAATAAATAAAAAAATTAGCCTGGCGCGGTAGCACGCACCTGTAATTCCACCTGCTCGGAAGGCTGAGGCGGAAGGATCGCCGGAGCCCAGCAGGTTGACACTGGGGTGGTCGTGAGTGTGCCACTGCACTCCAGCCTGGGTGACAGAGTGAGACTCCAACTCAAAAAAAGTAAAAATAGTTTGAGTGGATCTCACATATTTTCATGTATATTTTCTGATAGATGACCTATTTTTCAAGGCTTTTAACACACCAGATAGTTTATCTGAGTAAAAAAGTGACCATTAAGATATGCATGACAGTGAGTCTCCTAGGTATAAAAACCTGTGATTTATACTAGCTTGTGTTATGTCTGGTGAGCACTACCTAAGATGTTAAGCAAATTAATGCAAAAATGTAAGTACAGGAGACACAATTATTTCCGCTATTTAATGTTTATTCAAGAATGTGCCCACAGCATTCCTGGTATTTCACTGGAGATACTATATAAACAAAACTGTTACCTGGAAAACTGGAGTGGATTTAGTTAGCAGAGAGGTTGCCAGGGTGTTAAAGTGTGTTATGCTTTTTACACTATGAAATCACAGTAATCTATGTGTGTATCAAACATGCCATATAAGCCAGGAAGCTTGACTGAAGACAAAATATGTTTGGTGAGAGGAGAAGAGAGACAGATCTGTATGTGTTTACGATTCGAGGATTCCTACTTGTTTTCATGGCATAAGGATCTTATAGGAACGTTACACAGATTTCAAGGTAAGAAAAAAAGTTAAAGTCCAGTCTTTCAATAACTTTTAGGTTTTCAACACATCCTAGTTCTTTGACTTTATGAATGGAAAGAGGTGGCATGTATCCACTGGTTTAATCTAAGGTGTCAACAATCCCTGTCTAAAGTTATTGAAATAAGAGGAGTGCCCACAATTACCAAAGATCTTCCGGTGATAAAAGAGGAATTGCATAAACTCTGGCTGCATGCATCAGAATGATTCAGCGTTTCACAAAAATTTACTTCCATTGAGGTAAATTTTCAGGAATATTTTCTCCTCAGTGTAGGTGATTCAGTTGAAAGACAGCTGATTACTTCTGCAGTAGTCATACCTTCCAAAAGCTGGTCAGGATTGGCTTTCACTACACCTTCTTCATCCCCACTTTTCCCTAGATACTCACTTTTGACTGAATGGATGATTTAGCCAGAGCGGGATTCTTCCTGCCAGCAGAAAGTTTTTCTAAGCCAGGTTAGCAAGGGTGAGATGGCTGGTAACCAAAGAGCATGCCCTGAACTCTGCGATTGAATTGTCTAATTCATCTGAAAGAATCTGTGCCTAGTCTCTTGGTTATCAAGTGTGCTCCCTAGGGGACCTGATTAAGGAAGGAAAGAAATAGGATCTAGAGGCACTGCCACAGATGTATGGTATGAACATCTACCTAATAAAACGTTTGTTGAAGCCATGCCCATTAACCTTTAACTTCCATGTCTATGTATACGGTGAAAACTTGACTATATAGAACCTTCAGAGCATCCAGTGCAGTTTGGTTAACCAAGATTTCTGAATGGCTATGAATAAGCAGTCAAACTTTTAAAAAATTAATTATCCTGGGCCGGGCTCAGTGGCTCAGCCTGTAATCCCAGCACTTTGGGAGGCCGAGGCGAGTGTATTGCCTGAGCCTGTGGGATCGAGACCCTCCCCTGCAACTTGGTGAGACCTCGTCTCTACAATACATCAAAAATTAGCTGGGCATGGTAGCACGCACCTGTAGTTCCGGCTACTTGAAAGGCTGAGGTGGAAGGATTGCCAGAGTCTAGCAGGTCGACACTGGGGTGGCCGTGAGTGTGTCACTGCACTCCAGCCTGGGCGACAGAGTGAGACTTCAGCTCAAAAAAAACTAACTATTCTGAGCCGGGCTCGGTGGCTCAGCCTATAATCCCGCGCCTTTGGGAGGGTGAGGTGAGTGGATTGCCTGAGCCCGCGGGTTCGAGACCCGCCTGGGCAGCGAGACCTCATCTCTACAATAAATCAAAAAATCAGCTGGGCTATGGTAGCGCCTGCCTGTAATTCCGGCTACTTGGAAGGCTGAGGCGGAAGGATCGCCGGAGCCCAGCAGGTCGAGGCTGCGGTGGCCGGGAGTGGCCACTGCAGTCCAGTCTGGGCGACAGAGTGAGACTCCAACTCAAAAAAAAAAAAAAATTAACTATTCTGTCAGGAAAGCATTCTGAAATTTGTTTTTCCCTTATACGTAAAAGGTATAGAATGCCATTTTTTAAAGACTTGATCTTATAGAAAAAAGACTTGATTATAAAGATCAATCAATAATGAGCTGTAGTGTGATGATGCCTTAGGGCTATTGAGATGCCAGGACATAGTCTCCTTACACTAAATGGTTCCAGAATCCTTCCTATGCCCTATAAGTTTTTGTTAAGTTTTATTTTGTTTTCTTCTACGTGATATCATTTTTCTTGGACTCTTCCCTCACAAATAGGTTGTTAGTGGTCACATCTTTCTGTTAAGAGGTTTCTTTAAAAACTTCTCTTAGTTTGTTATTTTTAGTTGGATATGGGCATAGAAACTATTATTGCCAAGTTTCTTGTACAGAGACTCTCATATGAATAAAATGTATCAACTTTGGTGCATAGACTTGGTGACGTCTATTTTGTCTGCTCAAAGACATTTTTACTCACTTTCTTTTTGGGGAATGTGTTTCAAATAGGTGGAGTTGCTTGGGAAGTTGAATTCTCATTAGTTGCGGTGTCATTACTATGAAAAAAAATACATGAAGAGTTAATTCCCACACTCCAAGCAATGCTGTATACACTGTGGTGCAGATCCCCAAATGACCCCCTTCAAGACTAAGATACTCTGCCCCAGCAACTGACAGTATTGGCTGCTTTAGGCTCACAGCTGAGTTTCTCTATGGGATTTGTGCTCAGCCCCAGGGAGCTGCTTCCTCTACGGTTCTGCATCCTCCCCAGGTGCAGCTCACAGCCAATGACCAGGCAGTGCGAATGTACAAAGACTCTCCCTTCTTTGACTCATGATAACTTTGAAAGGCCAGCCCCACTCCAGAACTTTGTATGGGACCAGCTGAGGGCTCTGCTGCAACTGTATCACTTCCCTCACTCCTTTACAGGTATTCCTGAGAGAGTGAACCTCCTACTGACAAATCTCCATCTCAGAATCTGTTTCCCAGGGATTTCACCCTAGAGAGGCAGCACAGTAATGAGTTCCTTGGCTGACTTTAGCCTGGCCAGTTAGCCCTTCACAGTTCCATGACATGAACATTTTGCTTTAGATAGTACAGCAGGTTCTCCAATAATGTCGTTTCATTCAACAATGGTTTGTTTTAACATACATGAGAAAAATGTCAACTTCTGGCTGTGCTATTGTCTGTGGGGAGCCTGTGTATTCTTCCCATGTCTGTCTGGTTTTCTGGGCACTCCAGTTTCCCCCCACATGCCAGAAATGTGCACACGAGGTTCACTGGCACATGGTCCCAGTGTAAATGGTCCCGGTGTGAGTGAGTGTGGATGTGTGTGAGAGTGCACCCTGTGATGGGATGGTGTTGGGTCCAGGGTTGGTTCCTACCTTATACCCTGAGCTCCTGGGAAAGGATGTGGTCACAAGTGACCCTGAACTAGAATAAGCAGTTAAATCATTATCTTATTTATTTTTATTATTCTTTCTTAAATGTATGTATAGCTCACATTTATTTTCATGTTTACTATTGACTAGATGCGTTTTGATCTTTATTTAGCAGTTTGATGATGTTTTTATAACAAGAAACATGCTATAGGAACTTAATTCTTATGTCAGTTAGCCTATAGTAAAATTGGTTTGTTCAATGCAATCACTATCAAAATACCAATGACATTCTTCACATAAATAGAAAAAAATTCTAAAATTTATATGGAACCACAAAAGACCCAGAATAGCCAAATCAATTCTGAACAAAAAGAACAAAGCTGGAGATGTCATACTACTTGACTTCAAAATTTACTACAAAGCAAAAGTGCCTAAAACAGCTTGGTACTGGCATAAAAACAGGCACACAGATCAGTGGGACAGAAGAGATAACTCAGACATAAATCCACACATTTACAGTCAATTCATCTTCAACAAAGACACCAGACATACAATAGGGAAAATACAGTCTTTTCAAGTAATGCAGGGGAAAGTGGATAATTATATACAGAAGAATGAAACTAGACCTCTATCACCATACACACAAATCACCAAAATGGTGTTTTGTTTTTGTTTTTTTTAGGTTGGAGTCTCACTCTGACACCCTAATGGAGTCCAGTGGCACACTCACAGCCACCCCAGCGTCAACCTGCTGGGCTCAGGTGATCCTTCTGCCTCAGTCTTCCAAGTAGCTGGAACTACAGATGCGCACTATCAAGCCCAGCTAATTTTTTCATTTATCGTAGAGACAAGGTCTCACCAAGTTGCCCAGGCTGGTCTCGAACCCCTGGGCTCAAGCAATCCACTCGCCTCGGCTTCCCAAAGTGCAGGGATTACAGGCTTGAGCCACCACGCCCGGCCCCAAAGTGGTTTAAAGACTTAAATCTAAGACCTGAAACTATTAAACTATTGGAAGAAAACACTGGGGAAATGCTCCAGGATTAGGCAAACTTTCTTTTTTTTTTTTTTTGAGTTGGGGTCTCACTCTGTCACCCAGGCTGGAGGGCAGTGGCACATTCCCGGCCACTGCAGCCTTGACCTGCTGGGCTCTGGCGATTCTTCCTCCTCAGCCTTCCAAGTAGCTGGAACTAATTTTTTATTTATTGTAGAGAAGAGGTTTCACCAGTTCCCGGGTCGGGTCTCAGACCCGCAGGCTCAGCAATCCTCTCGCCTTGGCCTCCCAAAGTGCTGGGATTACAGACTGAGCCACTGAGCCTGGCCTAGGCAAACATTCTTTATAGAAGACCTCAAATCTCAAAAGTAAAGGAAATCAAAGCAAAAATAGACAAATGGGGTTACATCAAGCTAAAAAGCTTCTGCACAACAAAGGAAACAATAAAAAAGTGAAGAGATAATGTACAGAATGGGAGAAAAATTTGCAAATTATTTGACAAAGAGTTAATATCCAAAATATATGGAGTTCAAACAACTCAATAGCAAAAAACCAAATAATACAATTTTTTAAATGGGCAAAAGATCTGAACAGATTTTCTCAAAAGAAAACATACAAATGGCCAACAGGTCTATGAAAAAATGCTCAGTATCATCAGAGAAGTGCAAACCAAAGCCACAATCGTCAGAGAAGTGCAAACCAAAGCCACAGTGAGAAACACAGGTACAATGGCTAGAATCAGAGAGTCAATAACAGATGTTGGTGAGGATATGGAGAAAGGGGAACCCTGGCACAATGTTGGTGGAAATGTAAATTAGTACAAACATTATGGAGAACAGTATGGGGGTTCCTCAAAAACCTCAAAATAGAACTACCATATGATCCAGCAATTCCACTACTGGATATATATCCCAAAGAAAAGAAATCAGTGTAAAAGGAGAGATCTGCACTCCCATGTTTATTGCAGCATTATTCGCAATAGCCAAAACGGAATCAACCTAGGCACCTATCAACAGGCGAATGGATAAAGAAAGTGTTGTAAGGGTAGCTGCATAATAAACATTTGTATACCTAACCCTGAGTTATACCTCACATCTTTAAAATTAAAAGTAAAAAAACATAAGAAAATTTTTTTTAAAGTGAACTGGGCATGGTGGTGCATGCCTGTAGTCCCAGCTACTTGGGAGGTAGAGATGGAAGGATCACCTGAACCCAGGAGGTCAAGGCTGCAGTGAGCTGTGATAGTGCCTCTGCACTCCAGCCTGAGCGACAGTGAGCCCCTGAGTCAAAAAAAAGATAAACTTTTTTCAAAGTGGCCCGTTAACCTGATTTTTATCATCAATAGCCTAATAGTCTGATGGAGTCCACCTAGAATTATTAATCAGAGTAAAAATTTGGCAACAACTTGGATGTCCAGATTTGTGGATGACTAAGCAGACTATGCCATACCCACAAGAGATATTGTTATGCAGCCATCTGAAATTGTGTTCATCCCGAGTATCACACGTTCTCACTCATAAGTGGACCTTGAACAACTATTGTAATACTATAAGAAAGGAATTGGCAGTAGTGGGAAACTGCCAGGGGAGGAGGAGGCACAACTCGTCAACAAGGGTACCTGCATAATGAACATTTGTACACCTAAACCTACTTGTACCCCACATATTAAAAATAAAAAATTTTTTAAATAAAATAAATTTTAAAAAAGAAAGTGTTGTATGTATACATAATGGAATATTATGTAGCCATTAAAAAGAATGAAATCTTGTTATTTGCAGCAGTGTGGGTGGAACCAGAGGTCATTTGTTAAGTAAAATAAGCGAAGCACAGAAAGATAAATATCAAATGCTCTCACTCATATGTGGGAACTAAAGAAAAAGTGGATCTCATGAAGACAGAGAGTAGAATGGTGGTTTCCAGAGGCCGTAAAGAGTGGGGAGCAGGAGGAATGATAGAAAATAAATATATTTATTACCATGGAACTGTACATTAAAAAATGGTAATGATAGTACATTTTGTGTGTGTGTGTGTGTGTGTGTGTGTATTTTTTGAGTTGGAGTCTCACTGTCGCCCAGACTGGAGTGCAGTGGCCGCTCCCACCCACCGCAGCCTCGACCTGCTGGGCTCCGGCGATCCTTCCGCCTCAGCCTTCTGAGTAGCCGGAACTACAGGCGCGCGCTACCACGCCCGGCTGATTTTTTGATTTATTGTAGAGATGAGGTCTCGCCTGCCCAGGCGGGTCCCGAACCCGCGGGCTCAGGCAATCCACTCACCTCAGCCTTCCAACTAGCCGGAATTACAGGCATGCGCTACCAAGCCCGGCTGATTTTTTGATTTATTGTAGAGATGAGGTCTCGCTGCCCAGGCGGGTCTCGAACCCGCGGGCTCAGGCAATCTACTCACCTCAGCCTCCCAAAGGCACGGGATTATAGGCTGAGCCACTGAGCCTGGCTTATATGTATATTTTACTTCAAAAAAACAAAAAAAACAAAAAAACTCCAGCCTGAGCAAACAAGAGTGAGACTCCAACTCAAAAATAAACAAACAAACAAACAAACAAATAAATAATTGATTGATTTTGCTATTAATCATTTCACTTAAAGTCGCAGTTTCCAAGAACCTATTGAAGACAGTAAGTCACATAGCTTACAGTTATGATTTCCATATTTTCTATAGCCTTCCTTATTTGAATGAAAAGTTTGAAGCATACTAGTTGAGGTAATAAAAGTTAGGTTTCCAAAGATATATGGTAGGCTAACATTTATTCAGATAACCACTTAATCCCCTTTATTGAAGAGATTTCATGTCTTTGCTTATAGCCTATGACGTATCAATAATTATTCTTATTTTATTTCTTCAATGTTAGAAGTGTTCATTTTGTTTATTGTCTGTTTTCCTTATTATTTTAAACTAAGGTTTTTGCTTATGAGCACATACTTTCCTATCTTGCCTTCTTCAGCACTGATACTCTTGCTGCTAAAATTTAGACAAGGCCGGGCTCGGTGGCTCAGCCTGTAATCCCAGCACTTTGGGAGGTTGAGGCCGCTGGTTAGAGACCAGCCTGGGCAACTTGGTAAGACCTCATCTCTGCAATAAATTAAAAAAAAAAATTAGCCGGGTGTGGTAGTGCATGCCTGTAGTTCCAGTTGCTTGGAAGGCTGAGGCGGAAGGATCACCCGAGTCCAGCAGGTTGATGCTGGGGTGGCTGTGAGCGTGCCACTGCACTCCAGCCTGGGCAACGGAGCAAGACTCCAACTCAAAAAACAACAAACACTGGGCTCGGTGGCTCAGCCTGTAATCCCGCGCCTTTGGGAGGCTGAGGGGAGTGGATTGCCTGAGCCCGCGGGTTCGAGACCCGCCTGGGCAGCAAGACCTCATCTCTACAACAAATTTAAAAAAAAAAAAAAAAAATCAGCCGGGCATGGCAGCGCGCGACTCTAATTCCAGCTACTTGGAAGGCTGAGGCAGAAGGATCGCCGGAGACCAGCAGGTCGAGGCTGTGGTGGCTGGGAGCGGCCACTGCACTCCAGTCTGGGTGACAGTGAGACTCCAACTCAAAAAAAAAAAAAAATTTTGACAAGTATTATATACATTCATTCTTTGATTTAAGTTTTCCATCGTACTATTAATATTTTTGGATTGTTAGTTCTGAAAATCTCCTTACTGCATTAATTCTACCCAGAAGGTTCTAGTCCTAAACTACTTAAATAACCTGGTTAACCAAGTTGAATTCAGGAATTAAAATAACCACTGAAAAAAATTTCAACATTCATTTGCTTCACATATTTGCTTATGAGCACACATGAAGGTAGTAGTACAGAGTTTGATTTAGTTACATTATTTATGACTAGATAAAGTATCACTGATCAAAACCAGCATACCCTAAACTAATGTAACTTATTTCATAGGCTGTCATCAGTCCTGGAAAGGATCTTTGAAATCACCGAATTCAAGCCCCTCATTCTGCAGATGAAGCCCGTGGAGGATCCCCCAGAGCCACCCAACTAGGTGACGTAGTGACAAAAGCGGAAACCTGAAGCTATTAATATAGCTCTTGATTCAGAAGTCTTTCTACTCTGTCCCATAACCACTACATTCCTTTTATTAATACTTTCTCTCCAAATCGTTCCATGAACCCAGAGAATTTTCTTGATTCCATACTTTGGTGACCACAGCTATTTTAACTTTATTGCTCTTTCAACCTCAAGTGGGTTTCTGGCATTTCCCGTTCCTAATTCAGTCGGGCAACCCATCAGCATAATTTAGCCAACACAAATTAACTTGGGTGAGAAAATATTTAAGCACTTTCATCAATATCAATTCTTAAAAATAAGAAGAACTTGATGAGACTATATCAGGTCCAGTTGAACCCAATGTACTAACATAAGTATTAGAACCTGTACATGCTTCTTTTCTAAAGTGCCTCACATAACACGCTTCTTTGTGTGAATTTTAGCCTCACTTGCGGTAGGATAAAATTCTTTTCCTGACCAAAAAGTACACACAAATTGGTTCACTTCCTACATACTTAGGCTCCATTCAAAACAGCTTGGTTAACTAAATGAGTAACAAACACATGTTCAATTATACAAATATTCATCATGGAAAGACATTTCAGCGTGAATAAGCATCTTAGAAGTACTCAAAAAAGATAAGAGCGGTGCCAAGCAGGGAAAGCAGGGACTCTGATTCTGTTTCACAAATATTTTTCTTTCATATCTCTGGTCTTTGTCAATCTCTTTGGAGACAAGCAATTGACAGTTTCTTGCTTGAATTATTTTGCTTGGAAATCCTGCGTAGCAGGTATTGCCTGATTTAGCTGGAAATGATAAACTAGCAATGCTGTTATTCAAGTCAAGAGGACCCGAAGGAGCAGAAAGCTACCTGCTGTGGTTTTATGGCATCTCCCAAAGAGAGTGATAGAGAACTTCAGTGTAACAGAGGGGTTGCAAGCAGGGTGAAGGGGAGCATGGAGAACTCCAGAAGAATTCTCCAAAGTCTTCTCTTTGTGTTCAACCACCCAGAGAAGAAGCCAAATCTTGTCTGTATAGAGCTCTATTCTCTAGCAACATCTCCAAAAATATCACAGATCTACAAAGGTTTAAATTGTAGAAATGTCTCCCTGGCTTCTTACGGAATTTTCTTGACTGGCTTCTTAAGGAGTGTTCTCACATGTCTGGTGTTAGTAAATCTGACCTGGCTTCTTAAATTTGCCTGAAGTGAACGCACTGCACCCAAAGGACCATGTCCCTACCATGGGTTTGGTAGGGGCTGAAACCTATGGCACTGCAGGCATTTCAACGTCAGGCTGCTTCTCTGGAGCTGAGGGTCTCATTTAGAAATTCTTGAACCTCCTTTTGCACCAACCCCCACCATCACCACCACCGCCACTAACCTCCTGGCATTCTTCCCTAGGGCATTGAGATTCAGGCTGAGACCTGCTTTCTTACGAAGGTGTTTCCTTCCTATCTGGCATATCCCAGGTAGAAATCACGTTTCATAATGTTTCTCTCCTTTTGTTCTCAGATGTTCTAAGTCGGCTCCCTGCAGCACATGTCAACATTAGAACACCTGCGGCAGAGCTGGCTCCCAGAACAACAGGAAAACCCTGCCAACAAGCTTGCTTAGGATTTCTCTGCAGTGGAAATCTTGGGACTGGGGCCTGGCTAGGAATACCAGAGATAACGTGGGGGAGAAAAAAAAGCGTTAATGCTTCCTATTAGAACAAGATAGAAAACCACATGGATCATTTCAAAGAGGCCAAGCTTTTGACTGGACATGAGAGGAAACAGTTTAGGGGAGGTGGCCATCACCACCCCTCTTGTTGAGTGTTCTTTGGCTTTCTGTCCTCGGTCACAAGAGGAGCATGCTCTGTGGCTAACCTTCTATCAAGATGCCAACTCTACAACGTGGAGTCCAGTATTAGCTCTCAAGGGAAATGAAGGGCTAACGAATGTATGAATATCTGTGGAACAAAAGCCTTTCCCTCGGCTCTATCTTTTTAATCACTAAGAATGTTGATTCATTAGAGTCCAAACTTGTGCTGGCACCATCTTGGCCTCTCATGCCCTCCCTTGGTCTCTCTCGGTCACCTCCATAAAAGCTGCAGGTGAGTCAGCTGAAATGAGAAAAAGGAAAGAGGTGTGTTTCTGGCTCCTATACACATGACTCTGAGTAAGGAACAACTGCAAACAAAGCCTGAAACTCTAAAGGGCAGGGTGTGGGAAGGTTTGCTGCACAGTGCGAGCAAGGTTGAAGTAGCATGTTCAGCAGGTTGGACATGTGTACTTTCCCTCCATTTAATAATTAGAAAGGAATTAACTCTCCCCACGGAACTGTGGTCCAGCTTCTGGTGCTGCTCATGGAAAATACCACTAAGACAATACCAAGCTTCAAAATCCTTGCAGTTTCTGACCAGAAATAAGGAGCTCCCTCTTTTCCTGCAGTGATTCCCCCCTTCTGCACAGTTACTTGTGTTCCAAAATGTTTATAAATTAAGTTTGACTTCTCTGGTTGATTTTGTAGAAGGATTGTTTTTCATACTTTGAAACCAAGCATCCTCGTATATATTGGTCACCTGTCCATTGATAGGCAAGGACGTGGACAGACAAGTCCCTTGACTCCATGCTGTGCCGTATGACTGCAGAGCACTTCCCTTAATGCCATTCCTCAAGGTCTGCATAGCTAGAGGAAGTTATCTGTGTTGTTAGCAGAGAAGACAGTATCACTCCTCTCATACCTCTTTGGAATGTTGCTAGGTAAGAAATGAGAATTGTTCATCCAAAGCCTGAGAATCCTCTCAGGAAGGACCAGCAGATATTCTGTAGGAATCCTGGATTGTGTGCCTCGATGTGAGGCTTAAACGTCTATAAAAACATTATGAGATGCGATTTTGATCTATTTGGCAGTAAGGGACAGTATGGTATTAGATTAAAACAAAACAAGGCAAAACTCACATACACACATACAACTCTGTGCTGACAAGTTTTAGCCTGCATCTTGGAACCCCTGATTAAGTTCCAAGAGACAAAGTAAGAGAATGTACAGAGTGGGTTTCAGTGGACTTGAGTCAGGCTGCCCAGGTTCAAATCCTAGCTCCTTTATTTACTAAGTATGAGTTACTGAATCTCTTTGTGCTTTGGTTACGCCATCCGTAATATGGGAACAATAGTGGCCCGAACCTATAGGGTTGCTATGAAGATTAAAGTATATTTGTAAAGTATTGAGAAGTGTGCCTGGCACTTAACAAGCTCCATATAAGTTTGTTAAATAAAGGTGTGCATTACAGCTGTGTTAGTTTATGAGGGCTGCTGTAACAAAGTACTACAGACTGAGTGCTTAGACCTGCGGTCCCCAACATTTTTGGCATCAGGGGCCAGTTTTGTGGAAGACAATTTTTCCACGGATGGGGTTTGGGAGATCACCAGGCATTCGATTCTCATAAGGAGGCTGCAACCATGGACCGGTACTGGTCTGCAGCCTGGGAATTGAGGACCCCTAGCTTAAACAACAGCAATTTATTGTCTCACAGTTGTGGAAACCAGAAGTCTGCGATCAAGGTGTTGGCAGGGTGAGATTCTTCAGAGGCCTCTTTCCTTCTTCTTGTACATGGCCTTCTCTCCGTGTCCTCACATGATCCTCCCTTCACACGTGTCTGTGTCCAAATTTCCTCTTCTTATAAGGAGACTAGTAATATTGGATTAGGCCCTGCCTTAATGACCTCATTAGAATTTATTCACTCCTTATAAAGACCTTATCCCCAAAGACATTCACACTCTGAAGTATTAGGGGTTATGATTTCAACATATGAATTTTAGGAAGGGAGGTGAGTCAGCCATAACAATTTTAACACGAGCTCCTCTGCCTCTAGAGGGACTACACGGAGCTGAAGTCATCATATGTGACAACAGCTAGCAAACTCCAAGCAATGGGAGCTTTCGATCTCTGTGCATCTCCTTTAAGCCCTGTGACATTCATCCATCAAACTCTTATTTAAAACTGAACTCACAGCCTGTGCCTCTCCCGAGGACCTTAGGGCACATTAATTGATCAAGTCTTTAATTTTCAAGTTCTATTGGATTCGCCTCAGTTCCAGTGTTCTTTCAGTAAAATCTATCTTTGATAGACTGATTTTGTTGCTCATCAGTCCTTTGTCTTTCCAGAGTAAGAGTCTTGATCCTTTAATACTGCTGGCACACATACTCAATGTGGTTTTTAAAAAATAATTTGAAAGTTTTGTCTCAAATTCTTCATGACAGGTCTTCATGGGTGACACACAGAACGCTCTCCCACAATGCAAGGGCATTAGCCTATGAGTGACTGGGTACATGTTAGTGTCAGACAAAGAAATATAATGTTCTCAGTGGGGAAGTAAACCCAAAGAAGTATCACAAGAGCAGTCAATTTCAGAAGTAGGAATGAGGGGCAACCCCCTTGGGTCCCCTCCCACTGTGGGAGCTTTTCTGTTCTCTCAATAAATTCTGCTTTTTCAAAAAAAAGAGGAAGAAGAAGAAGAAATAGGAATGAGGATAAAATCCAAGTACAAGCTAGAATTAAATGAAAGGAAATTTTACAAATCAATAATCCCCCAAAACTTAAAGACATAGTTGGCTTTGAGCTTCATAAGAACAGTGTCATTGTCTTATACTTCTCTCTTAAAAGAAAATCCTCCGTGGTGACAAACATAACTTTAAACACATGCTTGATGAATATTTATTTGCACATCAAAAGCATTTGATTGAGGCTAAAGTTTAAAAGAGGCAATCTTAGAGTTTATATGCAAAAAGTTTATAAAACTCATTACATGTAAAAAGCAATACTAATTGAAAATATAAATGACTCGTAAAAGGAACTCAGAAGCAGAGGGTTTTTCTGCTGCAGTATCACTTACTCAAAGGGAAAAATATCTGAAATATTCTCATACAAATGAGGAACAATGTACTTGATTTGAGATAAGAGTTTAACCCTCTGCTTCAAATGTAAGAAGAGAAAACAAGAAATCATAGATCACAGAAGGACATTTGCCTGGTTCATCCACACCAAATCCCTCAACAGAGACTCGGAGACATTAACTTGTCCAAGGTCATACAGTTAACTGGATACAAATTGCTAGCCTGATCCTCATATGCTATGCTTTCTCCTTTTCTCCTGATGATTTATTTAGTAAACAAATCATGTTTTCTGATGTGTACAACTAAGTAAGAGGGAGGGAAATAGCTAGAAAGGGAACGAATGCAGAGCCAAGAGGTGGGTGCAACCCAAGTGTCCATTGACAGGTGAGTGCATAAGCAAGATGTAGCCGGACAATGGGATATTATTCAGCTTTAAAAAGGAATGAGAATCTGATACCCTGGATAAACCTTGAGAACATCGTGTCCAGTGAAATAAACCAGTCACAAAAGGAAAAGTGCTGTATGATTCTACCTACCTGAAGTTCCTAGGGTAATCAAATTCATAGAGACAGAAAGTAGAGTGGTGGCTGCCTGGGGCTGGAGGAGGAAGAATGGGGAGTTGATGGGGACAGAGTTTCAGTTTTGCAAGATGAAAAGAGTTTTGGAGATTGGTGGCGCAACAGCGTGAATATACTTAACACTACAGAGCTGTATACTTAGGAATGGTTAAGAGGGTAAAATTTATGTTATGTGGTTTTTGGCCACAACTAAAACAAATTAATAGACAAACTAATTAATACATAGGATGGAAAGCATGGGAGAAGTGACAAACAAGATAAGAGGGAAAAGACAAGGAGAGCAAAGATTGATCCCGTTTTTCCCAGCAATGAGGCTCCACCACCACTGCACCCCCACATCCAGACTTCTGTTCTGAACCCCAGGTCCACTTACTATACTTACCCACCTGCCCACCAAAATCACTCTGCTGTTCAAACCAGAAGCCGCTGCTCTACCATCAAATTCCTGATCCTAGTTTCTACTCACACACGTCATGATAGGCCCAAACTCTCCTCTACTTCTGCATTCTCTTCCTCCCCAGGGTTGACCTGTCGCCCGGGCCAAAGCCCTGACATTCTTTCTACTTTCTAGGCAACCAAGGACCAGAACTAGACACAACTGCAAAGACAAAATTGATTTCAGGAGCCTTCTTTCTCTCACTTGGCTGTCCAGCACCCTCGTGCAGCTCCTGGGCAGGCAAGAGGCACACACTATGCTCAGACCAGAGACTCTCAGTCTCTCTGGACCAGTGCCCTTGCTTTGCACAATCTTCCCTACTTAGTTTCTGCACCATATCCTTCCTTCTCTTCATCGCTATGCACCCTACCCCCCACTCATGTCACCATCAAGCTTACACACTATTCAGATTTGTTCTCAGGCAACTGTCATGCTAAAAATAGAAACAGCCTGCAGAAATCATACCACGGCAATATGTGAAGATGATGACTTATTCACGTGTTATCTCTCAGGAAATATTTGCATTGTAGTAGGTGATGGCTCACATGTCCATCTCCTGAATGGGGAAATTTTAGTCATCAGAGGCAAGCATTTTGGAAAGTGATTTTAGGGGTAGTGAGGACTTTGAGGTACCTGTCCAAAAGACATCTAGCTCTACTTCCTCTTTTTTCCTGCTCCCCAGGCCGGTGTGTGTCAATGACCTGGCAACCTAGTCACCCCATTCCTGACCTCCTGAGACAGCTGCCCCTGTCTCTGTGACAGCGTCACTGTATTAGTAGCCATAATTGTGCCACTGTACTCCAGCCTGGGTGAAAGTGAGACTGACTTAAAAAAAAAAATCCCTACTTTTGAGTAGTTTGTAATCCACATCTACCGATTTGTTGGCTCAAAACGTTGTTTCTTTGGATGGCCAATCCTGAAAAATTCTCATTAAGAGACTTCCAAAAGATAGTCAGTCGAAACATATTTCTTAAATTCTTGATAAAGTTTAATCCTCTTCCTCATAGAAACTTTTCTTATACCTGCTGCTTCTGCATTGGATTAAATTGTTGTTTGAGCTTTGTCTTTTAAAATGTCTTCTATGTTCTGTTGGGGAAGCTAGTGAACAGTGGAATGGTCAAAAATTGAAGGGAAGGTGAAAGAGAAATGGAAGGTATGAATAATAAGGAGTTATCAACTCCTATTTTACTAAGGGTTGACTTGGCAGAAGTGATTTTTTTTTTAAGACTGTGTTTCAGCGGGGCTCGGTGGCTCAGCCTGTAATCCCTTGCTTTGGGATGCTGAGGTGAGTGGATTGCCTGAGCCCGCCGGTTCGAGACCCGCCTGGGCAACTTGGCGAGACCTCATCTCTACAATAAAAATTTTAAAAAATTAGCCAGGCGTGGTAGCGCGTGCCTGTAGTTCCAGTTACTTGGAAGGCTGAAGCGGAAGGATCGCCAGAGCCCAGCAGGTCGAGGCTGTGGTGGCCGGGAGCGGCGCTGCACTCCAGTTTGGGCGACAGAGTGAGACTCCAACTCAAAAAAAAAAAAAAAAGACTCTGTGTTTCTAAAGTGACTAGGTACACATGGATGATGGAAGTAAACCCCTGAAAATCAATTCTTCACTGAAAAACATTTCAATGAATGGTACACAGGTCTTCCTAAATTACCAAAAAAATTTCCGGCACTGAAGTCAGTTCATAGCTGGCATGATGGTTGATGAGTTTTGCTAGTCATTCTGAATGCAGTAATAAAAAGATGTGCAACGGCTTGTATGCCTTTTTAATGATACTCATCTTTTGTTCACAAGCAAGACACCCAAGTATCTAAGTGTCAGTCTCCCACCTTAATGAAGTCAGTCTCCCACCTTTCTGTTCTCACTCACCTTGATTTGTGGGAATAAAAGATCAGATCATGTTAATTGTTTTCCATTGTACTTTGTGTAAGGGATTTCTCCAACCCCCACCTTGTCCTTTATTGCTCTTTCCTTGAAGCACCATGCCAAATACAGCAAAAATCTCTCCTGTGGCAAATTTAAAGTCACTCCAATTTTCATAGCACCAAAACAAAGCAGGAGAAAGTTCAAAATGAGAATTTGTTTTCTTAGGAAGAACAGTGCAGATAAAGCAGTTCTCTCACATAGACTGCAATCAAAAAGCAGTTCTCTCACATAGACTGCAATCAAACAAACAAAATAGCTGTCACCAATAAACCAATGAAACTACACAGCCATGCCAACTATTATGTTGATTGATACCTAGAATCTCTTCAAAAAGCAAATCCAAAATCAGCCGGGCGTGGTAGCGCATGCCTGTAATTCCGGCTACTTGGAAGCCTGAGGCCGAAGGATCGCCGGAGCCCAGCAGGTCGAGGCTGCGGTGGCCAGGAGCGGCCACTGCACTCCAGTCTGAGCGACCGAATGAGACTCCAACTCAAAAAGAAAAAAAAAAGCAAATCCAATTCTATAGTAAAAGGAGTTAAGCTAACACTCCTAGGTAATCCAATAAAGCTTCCAGGAATTCTGCTTTTTCTCTACTCTCAGTCATTTTGTTTTTGTCCTTTGTTTATCATTTGGAATAATGACTCATGCTATTGGGCAGTTCTTTGGCTACTCAACTTTCATTTTAAACACAAGGCATACTGCACCCTTTCAAATAGTATGGAATTCCTTCCTGAGTGAACATGTTACGGCAAATTCTAACCTAAGTAAGTAAATTCATAAACCTAAGAAAAGAATGTGTTATTGATAATACTTATCTCTTTTCGTCTCCTAAAATATTTTTTTTTCCTTTTAAGCACGCTTTAAAAAGAAACAAAAAAAAATACCACAGTCTTCCTAAGGGTTAAAATTTTATTTAAATCATTTCTTTATCATCTTGAATTTCAATATTTTTTTGAATGGACTAAGTAAAACCTAGTCCAGGGGCCAGGAAAGAAAGATGCTTCTCCTAGAATCCCCTAAACTTAAGTAACCTAACTAACACTTTGACTAAGAATTGACCCTAAAGAGATTTCATTAATTTTCTTCTTCCAGGCTGGGGGCAGAGGCTCATGTCTATAATCCTAGCACTTTGGGAGGCTGAGGTGAGTGGATTGCCTGAGCCCGTGGGTTCGAAACCAGCCTGGGCAACTTGGTGAGACCCCATCTCTACAATAAATCAAAAAATTAGCCGGGCATGGTGGCGTGTGCCTGTAGTTCCAGCTACTTGGAAAGCTGAGGCAGAAGGATCACCTGAGCCCAGCAGGTTGAGGCTGAGGTGGCTGGGAGTGTGCCACTGTCCTCCAGCCTGGGTGACAGAGTGAGACTCCTACTCAAAAATAAGTAAATAAACAAATGATAAAAATAATGTATATTTTTTTGAGTTGGAGTCTCACTCTGTCGCCCAGACTGGAGTGCAGTAGCCACTCCTGGCCACCGCAGCCTCGACCTGCTGGGCTCCAGCGATCCTTCCGCCTCAGCCTTCCGAGTAGCTGAAACTACAGGCGCGCACTACCATGGCCGGCAAATTTTTTTTTTTTTGATTTATTGTAGAGATGAGGTCTCGCCAAGTTGCCCAGGCGGGTCTCGAACCCACGGGCTTAGGCAATCCACTCACCTCAGCTTCCCAAGGCGCGGGATTACAGGCTGAGCCACCAAGCCTGACGATAAAAATAATTAAAAAAAAAAAGTTTTCTTCTGCCAGAACCAATGTCTTAATCTTGGTCTTTGAGAGAAGTTGTAAAACAGAAAAAATAGAGAGGTTTCTATAAAGATTTTCAAATGTCAGGCATTAGAATGTCTGCGTTTGCACTATACTTTATAATTGTTGTCATCATCACATTAAAAAGTCCTTATTAAGCCATTAAGCCTTCATGGTGCTGTGGTAAGCAGTGCATAAAGAGAACTACACAGAGATAATTCCCATTTTGATGGTGGAAAAGGGAAGCTAAGACTGAGGGACAGCATGAAGAATAGAGATTGTTCCAGTGGGTAAGGAATCATGAAGATCAAGGAAAACGTGTGGATTTTTTGTTTGTTTTCACAATTAACTTTGTGAAAACAAACAAACACTTCATCATACAATTCTAGAAGTAGAAGAGACCTTAAGGATCACCCAGATCAACACTCATGAAACTGACCCAAGAGGCAAAATGACTTGCCCGAAGTTACAGAAAACTCAAGACACACTCAGGATTACAGACTAAGTCCAAATTAGATATCCTTTTCATTTAACTGTTTTGCCTTGGCATTTTCTAAAACACATTAATAAGGTGTGTATAGATGTTATCTCAGCAAATATTCAGGAACTTTAATATTATAAATCGCAGGATTCATTTAAGAGAAGAAAAGGAGAAGGTGAGAAACGAGAAGAACATGTCTGAGGGAGAAAAAAGTTTAAGGGGCAAGTGGAAATGAGGAAGAAACTGCAAGGTAGCATGTAGTCTTCCTACCTAGGAGAAGCAGTGTGATGTCTGGAAAGTAGTGGAGAAAGCAGCACCAGGTGACAGAATGCCTCGGTTCAGCCTCTCATTGACTCGGAATCATGGATCAGTTACTTAACACCTCTGCATCTTCATTCCTTCAGGAATAAAATGAAGGGTTGAACCGTATTCCCTCTGCCATGTCCTCCCCTGTGTTCACATATTGTGATTCTATTATTTGATAGCCACCAAAACATTGAGTAGCGATAGGAAGAGAATCCTATGTTGTTATGGAAGAACGTGTAAGCTTGCCACAGGGTCACATATGAAAATATAGTTAGTAGTCATGTGCCAAGAAGAATTATCTCTTTCACTAAAGACCTCAGCAACTCAAAAAGGCAGGAAGTATTTTTGTTTCAATCTTAGTTACTTCTTTACCATATAGAAAGAATAATTTGGATTTGGTCTTAATTCACTTATATATTAAAACTACAATAGCAGATGTTTTGTTGTTGCCTCTGGGTTCACATATATGTATGTAAACATACAAGAGGGGGACCAAAAAAACCCAGAATTTATTTATTAAAAATTATGTATTTATTCTTACATATTTAACTTCAGTCACCTTCAAAGTACTCTGATGCAATATACCTATCAAGACGCTTTTTCCATTGCTCAAAACAGTTTTTGAACTTGTCAATTTTGATGCCTCTTAGTTCTTCGGCTGTTTTTGTTTCATCTCTTTCACATCAGCAAAATGTTTCTCTATGAGGACTTTTTTCATCGGTGAAACAAACAAACAAAAAGTCGCTCAGGTCGACATCAGGTGGATAGGGAAGGTGGGCACAGGCATTATGGCATTTTTGGTAAAAAACTGCGGAACACTCAGCATGGTGTGGGCAGGCGCACTTGTAAATTACACACCATGAAATAGGCAAACACATTGAAAGAATCTCCAAAAACAATTCACTGAAGCAGCACACAGTCTCTTAGAACAGTGCTAGCTGGAACACTGAGGCTGATGGGTTCCTAAAACACTTACCTAGCTGGGGAAGTCTGTACGACAAGGGGCTCACCCTCAAAAGATAATTCTGGTTTTTCTTGGGTCCCTCCCATATATATTAATAACATATATTAATAACTTTAGGAGTTATTGGTAAGGGAAGTGTTTCTCTCTCTCTCTCTCTCTCTCTTTTTACTCATTTGGTTAAATTCTCCTCCTCCTAAATTCAAAGTTGGGTGGGGATAATATAAAGAAGATGTGACATATATACTGTATATACAATGGAATACTCTTCAGTCATAAAAAAGAATGAAATCATGTCTTTTGCAGCAACATGGATAGAGTCAGAGGCCATTATCTTAAGTGAAGTAACTCAGAAACAGAAAGTCAAATACTGCATGTTCTCACTTATAAGTGAGAGCAAAATAATGTGTGCACATGAACATAGAGTATGGATGGATAGACATTGGAAACCCAAAAGGGTGGAGGAATGGGAGGAAGTGAGGGGTGAGAGATTACTTAATGGAGTCAACGTATACTATTCAGGTGATGGGTACCCTAAAAGCCCAGCCTTTGCCATTAAGCAATATATCTGTGTAACAAAACTGTACTTGTACCCCTTAAACTGATACAAATTTTAAAAAATAGGGCTAATAGTTGAGCTTAGGGGAATGTTCCTCTGGTATGGAGTGAGTGAGGATGCTGTACTTTGCTGCTTACTCTCTAATCTTTCCAGGGGAATGCTGGGGTTATAGAACATTCTCCTTTTTGTGCTGGATACTCATTCTTGCATTGTCCTCAGTTTTTAAAAAATGACAACTAGATCACGCCAGTTGGCTGCTTTCTGTTATGTTTTCAAAAATGTAGCCACCAGGTATTCACTAGAGACAAAGTTGACCACTAAAATAAATTTTAAAAATTCCTAATCCCAGTTTAGAAACCCAAGGTTACAAATCTTTCCTCCATGATGTTAAACAAAATTTTCAAATGTATACATATGATTATGAAGGCAAAGAGTCACAATCATAACTCATATCAGCAAAAAGTCAAGCTAGCTTAAGGCGTATTTCAGCAAAACCATGCACAGCCTGTTTCCTTAGGCCTGAGATAAGTGCAATGAGCATCCAGCTATACCATCCCAAATATTTGGACACAGCCTGCAAAGTTCTATGAAATGTCTCTGTGTTTGGGGTTATGACATTTGGATGTTTTGTCTACATGGTGCTGAATAGCTAGATATTTGGGAGCATTCAGATAATGGACTTTAAAATTTTTGTTTTGTGGAATATTTGGCATTATACCAAGAAGCATTTCCAATCAATAAATAGACATCATCAGCCTTCAAAAAAGTGTATGCCTCATTTTAATATGAGAGAGTAAAAACCTTCATAATGACTACATTTTAACTCCATTTTGTATATTGCATATTGACTTTTCATTTGCAATATTTGAAATGCCCAAAACCAACAAACAATTAAATTACTCCTGAAATTTGTAGAATTATTCACCGTCTGCTTGTCTTTTATTTTTTTACATTAAAATTTGATCTTTGCCTTATTGGAACTATGAAGAAATCTAAATCTGAATAGCCCTTTTTACAATACACAGTCATTGTTTGTACTTGCAAAACTGGATTAAGAAATCACTGGTATCCTTACACATATTTTTTTTTTTGCCAAAGAAAATTCAACATATTTCTGCTTAGCCTTGAAATTTCCACCAACCAGGCAGAGAGATTGGGTACCACCCACACTCTTCTTCTTGGCTTCCCTAAGTCCCCAGGGAAATCTCAGCTGGAAGCCTGAATAACATGTATAAACTCCTCAGTGCCTTGCTCTGTTGCACCTGTCCTGCAGGTGAAATAATTCCCCAGCTGAACCACATCATGGACATTTCACTTGTGAAAAATCAAACAAACATCTTTTCTGTTTCCCCATTTCTGTCCTGTGCTGTGTTTGGAATTATAGACAGCAACGTCTTCCTTGGATAAGAATACCTTTCTGCGTGCTTCTCATCATTTTTAGGCTTCACGCTCCACTGGGGTAATTTGATCTTCTTGAGCAGGAGCATGTTACAAAGTCTGTAATGGATACACTTTCCTTCTTTAGTTCTGCAGATATCTCAATTATTCAAGCCCCAAACCCTTCCTTTTCCTCTCCCTCTTAAAACCAGAAACACGCACAGTATACACCACGCCCACAAGCACACACTCACTGTTTTTTTTAAACTAACATAGGAAGCTAAATTTTACCCTAAATATAATGATGAAACTTTTCTAAGTGGCAACGCCCCTTTGCTTTACCTGTATCTTAGTCGCATCAAAAAGGAAATACAAAATAAATACGTTGTTAATTGTCATAGTAACCAGAACTTTGGAGATTTAAAGTGTTTATCCAAACAAGACATGTATATAAGCCAACTAGTATTTCAAAGCTTATTATAAACAGAAGACAAGACAATCACCCCAAGAAACTACATTTCCTTACCCACACCACTATCCCTGAGTTCTGCTTCTCACTCATTCCTCAGTCTTTTTCACCTCTTTCCTTCTGATCTGTCTTTTTTTTTTTTTTTTTTTTGAGTTGGAGTCTCACTCTGTCGCCCAGGCTGGAGTGCAGTGGCACACTCACGGCCACCCCAGTGTCGACCTGCTGGGCCCCGGTGATCCTTCCACCTCAGCCTTCCAAGTAGCTGGAGCTACAGGCGCGTGCTACCGTGCCCAGCTATGTAAACAACTTCAAAATTGAAGAAAATAGTTAGGTTTGGTGAAGCAGTCCTGTACTGCCTACCCTATAGGTTAAGGAGGAGGACTCCTTGAGCCCAGCAGTTCTTGAGTTCGCGGCTGCAGTGAGCTCTGATCCTACCACTGCCCTCCAGCCTGGGCAGCAGAGCAAGTCCTCATCTCTTAAACAAAAATTATAGAAAAGTTGTAAGAATAAGAATATTATATGGGACACTCAGATAATCTCTACCCTGATTCTCCTATTAACATTTTGTCCCATTTGCATTACTGTTTGTTTTCATACACACATACATGCACACACAGACACACAGACAACTAAAAGAGTGTATGTGCATATGTACTAAACATATTCTTGTGGAATCCCTAGAAACTAAGTTCTATACATCATGGCCCTTTATCACTAAATGCTTCAATATATATTTCCTAAGAATAAAGATATTATCTTACACATCTGTGGTTCCAGTATCAACTTTGATAAGTTTAACACTGATGCAATAATTTTATGTAATCTACCATTCATATTCCAATTTTGTCAATTGACCCAAAAATGTTTTTCATGTGTATTTTCCCCTCTAGAACAGGATCCAGTCCAGGTTCAGATGTTGCTTTTAGTTGTCACGTCTCTTTATCTCCTTTAATCTAGATCATTTCCAAAGCCTATCTTTGTCACTTTTTAATGATACTCTTTTTTTTGAGTTGGAGTCTCACTCCATTGCCCAGGCTGGAGTGCAGTGGCACACATGCTCATGACCACCCCAGCGTCGGCCTGCTGAGCTCCGGCAGTCCTTCCACCTCAGCCTTCCAAGTAGCCAGAACTACCACGCCTGGCTAGTTTTTGATTTATTGTAAAGACGAGGTCTCCCCAAGTTGCCCAGGCTGTTCTTGAACCCGCCAGCTCAGGCAATCCACTCACCTCCACCTCCCAAAGTGCTGGGATTATAAGCTGGGCCACCGAGCTCAGCCTGATGATACCTCTTTTTAAGAATAAATCCCCTCTTTCTTTTATTCTAAATTGAATGTTTCTCTTTTTGATTTGTTGATGCTTCCTTATGGTTAGATTCAGATTATGTACCCTGATCAGAATACCACATCAGTGATGTTGTGGCCTTTTTTTAGAGCATCACATTTGGGAAAGATCCACTGCCCATCAATCCCTCACTGGTTATGTTAATTTTGGTCTCCTGGTCTAAGTGCTATTCAGTTTCTCTATGTATAGTTATTTTGTCTCCTTGTATAAGGAATCTGTGGGAAGACACTAAGACCATGCTATTTATTATGTTCTTAATTACTGAAATTTTCTCCTAGATTTAGCATCCATTAATGATTCTTTCTGGAACCAATCTTTACTGTGATGGTTGCAAGTGATAATTTAATTCCTGAATTCCCTTCACATTTACCAGTAAGCCCTCGCGTGTTCTCCCAAACGCAAGGGCCCTTCCCTCTCTTCCCATCCATCCATTCATCTGCCTATTTACCATCTTCCTATCTTTGACATGAACTCATAATTTCCTGTCCTCTGTGCTTTTTCTATAATTCCTATTTTTAAAATTCTAGCACAATCCTCTAATTTTCTTATCATTCCTGTCCTTCACTTCTTGGTCTTTTAGTTCTACTTGCGGGAACGCTTTCTTAACTTTGTCTTCGAATCCTTGTATTGACTGTTTTTATCTTTAGCAATCACATTTTTAATTTTCAAGAGATCTTATTTCAGATTATTCTTCTTTCACAGATGTAGTGTATTCTCTTTTGTCTCTCAGAATATCATTGAAACTATTTTGTTTCTTGCATGTTTTCTCTGAGTTCTCTTCTTCCAGATGGCTTTAACTTTTTGATTATTTGTGTGCCTTTCATATTGGAGGTGTCCCTCAAGTGTTTAGTGATATATGGCGGTTCAAATTTAAGAGAAAATATGATCAGTGATTGTTGACTGGTGGGCTCTGCTGTGATGTCATTCAGTCGGGTCCGTTTGTTTCGTTGAGATGCCCCTGGATGTCAGTATCTACAGATTATTTTTTCTTGAGGTAGTTTCTCCAGGGAAGAATCAGTCAATCTTCTGCTTGAGGGAAATTCTGGTGGAGGTGGGAGGTTTGGAGGGATAGTTGAAGGAAAGAGAGAGGCATAAGTTTGGAAGCTGGAGAACAGAGGAAAGACTTTCATCACAGTGCTCACCCATACCCTCCCTTGTGTCTACAGTCCCTGTGCCACATCACCTTTCTCTCTCTCTCTCTCCCTCAATTTCTCCAAAGAATAAACCTCTATTCTTTTCTAGGGTAAGGGAGGAGGAGTCACTTAACTGGATGGAGTAATGGAGCAAATGTGGAGAACCTAATATTCTTGGTACAGAGTTTCAGGCAATCCTTAATTCTCTCCATCTAAGGTTCACCTGATGCATCCAATTCCTGAACTTTCTAGGGTTCTTTAGAAAGGATCAACCCTCTTCTCACTGCTTTCTGCATCTGCACACTTAGGTTTTCACCTTCTCCACTCTGCTAAGTCAGTTACTATGGGTCCTTCTAACTCCCATCTTCTAAAAATATCGAGTATCTTCCATTCATGCTGTCCCTTCTCCAACTCCCTTTGTACTGGCAAGTCCATGCATTATAAATTCCTATTTTGTCATTTTGATGATGTTTGTTCCACCATGTTTAACTGGAATGTGAACAAACTTTGAATCTGGGTGAGAGAATCAAATCCAAGATCACAATTAACATTCCAGCTGCCTACCCCAAATCACAAGTAAATGGCTCCTGGGTTTGAGTGCTGTGCATCTATGTTTGTTTTGTGATGGGGGAAAGATATTATCCTAAAGGATTAGTGTGAGAGAAAATATGGTGTGGTTACTCAGAAGAGGGTGTGAGAAGAAACAATTTACATCCTGTTTCTTTTTATGTGGGGGAGGGAATGCAGGGAACCAAAAAAGCCGGAATTTCTTTTTAGGAAATTGTGTATTTATTATTACATTTTTAAACTTTAGTCACCTTCAAAGTACTCTCTGTTTGATGCAATACACCTACTGAGATGCTTTCTCCACTGCTCAAACCAGTTTTGAATTAATCAATGTTGATGTCTTTTAGTGTTTCTGATGTTTTTTTTGTTTCACCTCTTCCACATCGGTAAAACGTTTTCCTCTGAGGACTTTTCTTATCTGGGGAAACAACAACAAAAAATAGCTCAGGTGAGATTGGGTGAATAGGGAGGGTGGGGCCTGGGGGTCACGCCATTTTTGGTAAAAAAACAAACTACTAAACACTCAGTGCAGTGTGGGCAGATGCATGATCATGATGGAAGAACCAGTCAGTCGCCTGTTTGCCACAACTTGGGATGCTTCTTCAGCAACTCATGCCACAACCTTCTCAAAACCTCCAGATGAAAACTCTGATTGACTGACCCAGAGGAACAAATTCTGAGTGTACTACAAGGGGCCCACCCTCCAAAAGAGAACTCTGGATTTTTTTGAATCCCTTCTCTTAATGTGTGATGTTATACCTCATCTGCACCACCCCTCATGCAAGATGGATCTAGAAAAATGGAACAACTTCAGAAGACCTAGTAGCAGAGATCATCATATGGATAGAATACAAATGATCTCCATTCCACCATTCAAAATGATAATTCAAATACAATATGGGCTACAGAGATAGATTTAATAGAAAATCCAGTCTGAAAGCAGATGTCAGTTTTCACATGTTCAATAACTTATGTTCAATACCTATTAGGTGCCAGACATTGTTCTAAATGCTTGTTTCCTAGGTTTTTCTTGCTAATTTATCACTAATATTCTCAACAGGACTATGTGTGTTTTTGACAGAAATGTAGACAAACTCAAGTTAATAACGATGAAACAGGGAAACTGTGGTTGACTTTCTACAGTAATAAAACTGGAGAGTGATGGTAAAATATAATCTACCTAGGGTGCAGTTTGACTTATAGAGATTTGCTAGTTTTGCCATATTGGCACAATAATATATTAGTTATGTGTCTAAGGGAATGATATTTTATGATTCCATAACTAACTGGAAATTAGGTAATTTGGCTGAATTAATCATGTATTTATAAATGTTCACTTTGTGTGTATGAGATCTCAACCAATGTGCAGATAAAGTTTATTTTCTAAAACAATGGCATAGTAGAGGAAAAGGAAGACCCATTGGATGATCCATTAGATCAAAGGGAAAAGAGCCCATAAATCATCCAGTACTCCATTAAAACTTGACTGAGCCTTAGTAAAATAATGTGATAAAGGAATATTTTCCAACACAACTCCTTCACAGAGTTTGTTGGTGGTGAGAGGTAAGAGGGAAGCGAGGTTGTAGAACTGTCCACAATATCTTGTTGAAAGAAAAAAGGAGATCATGATATATGTTGTAAACATCTGTGTTTAAAAGGGGGGAAATGTTCATATATTTATCAAGGGAATCTAGAGATATTCACACAAATGGTTAATTAAGGCAGGTAATAACAAGCTTGCAGAATACATTAGATTCACTAATGACCACCTTCCTTCCCCAAATATCAAAGTAGGCAATGATATAGAACAAAATAAATACAAATATACTGCTAATGGGAGTGAAGGTTGGTATAACAATTTTGGAGAGCAATTTGGGACTTCCCATCAGAAAAATGCAAATTAAAACTAATGAGATACCATTTTGTGCCCATCAGAAACAATTTTAAAATCTTACAATAAGTGTTGGCAAGCAGGTGAGAAAGTAGAAAGTTGATACAGTGTAAATCCATACAACCACTTAGAAAATCGTTTGGACATAACTATAAAGTTGAAAATAGGCATATTCTGTGACTCAGACATTGCAGTTTTTCCTTTTTTTTTTTTTTTTTTTTTTTTTGAGTTGGAGTCTCACTCTGTTGCCCAGGCTGGAGTGTACCTCATGGCTACCCCAGTGTCAACCTGCTGGGCTCCAGCGATCCTTCAGCCTCAGTCTTCCAAGTAGCCAGAGCTACAGGCACGCACTACCACACCCGGCTCATTTTTGATTTATTGCAGAGACGAGGTCTCACCAATTTGCCGGGGCTGACCTCGAACTCCTGGGCTTAGGCAGTCCACTCGCCTCGGCCTCCCAAAGTGCTGGGATTACGGGCTGAGCCACTGAGCCCGGCCTGTAGTTTTTCATTATATTTCAACACGTGGTTGATTGAATTACATCAAGTAATTCAGAAATGGTATATCTCCACAATCCTTGCCTCTCTACGGCTCTCTGTTGCCTGTAGGAGTGAATGACACTGAGTACAGAATTTTTCAATCATATCCGCTTTCACTCAAAACATTTAGATATTGCCTCACTGTTTTCAGGAGAACGTTCCTGTGCAGAAGTCTAAAAACAGCCAAATTCCTTTTTCCAGTTCAGATGGTTTGATCCCCTCTTCCAGGATACCTGTAGGGATTTTCCTTTAACTTCCATATCTTTACTTGTATTATTTTTGATATTGTTTATTTACTGTTTACTCCCAGAAAGCCTGGGATGTGCAAATTGAACTAATTGTTTCAGGAATGTTTCCTTCTGTCACTGAATATGTCTTTGACTTTGTTTTCCACGTGGACATTCTGTGTCTTTTTATTCCTAACACATTTCTTTGTTCTGGGACTAAATTGTTTTCTCCTCACTTCTTTTCCTTGGCATTTCCAGCTCCTTTGGGACCTTATTCACTCACTTTGTTTTTTCATCTTTTCCTTAATCTCTCAAGAATATGAAGGATATGACATCTAAACATTTCTTCTCTTTCCAGGATAAGTTTATTTCCAGTTTGATCGCTTTACCAGTCCTGTGCATTGTTTTTCCTTTTGGGGGGCCCATGGAGGGGAGACTAACACATTTTTGCATGGGTCCCACATTCAGTTTGTCTTGCCTACTGTTCTTTAGCAAGACCTAGGCCTATTTGTCCCAAAGTAGCATAAGGCAAATTCTCCTTGCTTATCTGGGTAATATTTGGATCCTCGCTTCAGAACTTGAGTTGAAGGGCCGGTGTGAATGGGTTGTGGTTTCCTTTGTCCTTTACCTGCCTGTGGAAAATGAAGGTATGATATGAGGGTTGGGACTTGGAGAAGATGGTGTGATGGAACTTTTTCATCACTCTGTAATGAACCCTGTATCGAGAGCTCATTCTGTTGAGTTAGAGGAGAAGGGGTCTATCCCTACAGACAGCTGGGGAAATTAGCCTCTCTCCAGTTTCCATGTATTCCCCTGTTTTGGAGTAAACCACCAAGGTGGTGTGCTTAGTGTGAAAGAATTGGGTGTTTCAGCTTTTAGTGGGGTGTGGCCTAGTGTTCCTCCCTCCTTCCCACCATCCAGAGATTTTATTTGCTGCTTTAAACAAACAGACAAAAAACTCCCTTTCACTTTTCACCTGGCGAAAGGGAAAAAGAGACAAACTCAGTGAATTTTTCTAAATTAGGCTTATTAATTGTTTATCTAAGGTAGAAAAGAGGGGCTTAAATTGGAAGTCTTCTACCTTTTGCTTGTCAGCTAAAGCCCCAATCTTCATACCAAACCTTAGTGACATTTTTAGAATTTTCTCTCAATACTGATTGCTCCACTGCACTTCTCTCTTAAGGAACAGTCAATTCTTTGCATCTCCTTTTAGCTGAATAAAATGTGTGTATCTCTGATCATATTTCTGGAAGTTTATAGAATGAGATGGAAACCTTAGCATGGTTTCAACATTGGTTGTATAGTCTTTGCTCTTTTCACTTCATTTTGTACATTTGGTTCAATTTAGGGGATGAAGTTCTTTTGCAAGTCTACATTTTAGCTACCATCTAAAGGTCCTTATAAGTTTATAGTGTATATATCTTCTCTGTTGTGAATGCATCCAAAGGATTTGGGGTTAAGTTAGGTTGAGTATAGAAAACTACTTGCACTGACGTTTTCTATGGCAAATCATGTCTTCAAATCCTTATTTTAGTATTTTCACCTGGTCTTCTTTAGGAAAAGTTTTTTGGTCATCATTGTTATTTTTATGTACTTATTCTTGCCAGCAGCCTACAGCCCTAAAGAAGATGGAAGATAGGATCTTTTAAACAAAATATATTTGATAGTTTTAACTCTTGAAGAAATGAGTAACTACCATAATAACATACTTAGAGTAGACAATTCTATTTAGGTTAGTGAGTGACATTATTTTATAAGTTGTCTGTCTATTTCTAGTTTAACTTTGATAATGATGAGTAGAGTATGAATAAAGATGAAGAATTTAGTAACTTCCATGGTCTTCTTAAACTAAGTTTTTGTAGAATGATTTTTTATCTTCTATCTAGATATACCCAACTTTCATATATACATTAAAATGGTCAGTTGGGCATTCATATTAATAGTTGAACACTAAAATTTAATAGAAAAATCAGAAAAGGTCAGTAACAGACCATTTAAGGAAAAAAGTACAAATGGCCATTAGAAATTATGCTTACTTCATTAGTTATCAAATACGTTTACATTAAAAGAAGACATCTGTTCCATCAAAATAAGCCAGAACTAGATGACTTCATGGCTGAATTCTACCAAACTTTTTTTTTTTTTTTTTTGAGTTGGAGTCTCACTCCATCTCCCAGGCTGGAGTGCAGTGGCACGCATGTTCATGGCCACCCCAGCATCGACCCACTGGGCTCAGGCGATCCTTCTGCTTCAGCCTTCCAAGTAGCGGGAACTACAGGCGCACACTACCACGCCTGGCTAATTTTTTTATTTTTATTGTAGAGATGAGGTCTCGCTCTGTTGTCCAGGCTGGTCTCAAACCCACGGGCTCAGGCAGTCCTCTCGCCTCGGCCTTCCAAAGTGCTGGGATTACAGGCTTGAGCCACCGCGCCCAGCCTCTACCAAACATTTAAAGAAAAACTAATATCAGCCCTTCTCAAACTCTTTCAAAAAAATTGAAGAGGAAGAAATACTTCTAAATTTATTTTATGAGGCCATCATTACGCTGATACCAAAACCAGACAAGAACGCTACAAGAAAAGAAAATTACAAGCTAATCTCCCTAATGAACATAGATGCAAAAATCCTCTACAAAATACTAGCAAATTGAATTCAATATCACATTAAAAGGATCATTTCCCACGATCAAGTGAAATGTATCCCAGGGATGCAAGAATGATTGGACATATGCACATCAGTAAGTGTGAAACAGCATATTAACAGAATGAAGGACAAAATTATATAATCACTCAATAGATGCAGAAAAAGCATTTGACAAAAATTCAATGTATTTTCTTTTTGTTGTTGTTCAAATGGAGCTTATTATTAGAAAAATCCCCCTCTTCCACTCTCCAAGTTAGTACATAAAGTTAGGTATTATTTACATTGTATTTACAGATATTTTCATTTAAAGGAATATCGCTACATAAGATATTAACTTAAATGTTTGCTCTTAAACTTTACTGTACCCAAACTTAGAAATACAACTGTGAAGCCCGGCTCGGTGGCTCAGCCTATAATTCTGCGCTTTGGGAGGCTGAGGTGAGTGGATTGCCTGAGCCCGCGGGTTCGAGACCCACCTGGACAACTTGGAGAGACCTCATCTGTACAATAAATCAAAAAATCAGCCGGGCGTGGTAGCGCATGCCTGCAATTCCAGCTACTTGGAAGGCTGAGACAGAGGCTGTGGTGGCCGGGAGCCGCCACTGCACTCCAGTCTGGGTGACAGAGTGAAGCTCCAACTAAAAAAAAAAAAGACATACAACTGTGAGTCAAACAAGTTTGAAAAGGAATCTGTCATTTTCATTAATTCATTTAAATTGCAATTTTTAAAGTACATACTGAAGATACGCTGAGGGTGTCCTTGGTCATTTTGGGACTAAATTCTAGTAAAATCTCTAGCTGGTGAAAATTGAAATAGTTATATAAAAGAAATATAAGACTTGCATTAAGAAACCTAAAACCTACATATTATGGAACATGATCTTTTTAATGTTGTTTTCTGCTATTACAAAAAATCAGTTATAGAAACCATTTTTTATATTTCAATCACAGCATTATTCTTAAAGCACAATTTACAACCTGATTTGTAACCAGATCTAAAAAATACATATTAAGACTATGCTTAGTCTAGTTCTCTGGAAAAGAGACAAAAGTAAGAATAATTTTACTTTCCCTTAAATGTTCTGGCAAGAAAGAAAAGCCAGATCAAAGTAAGATGAGGAGTCAAAATTAGCAATAAATCCATTATGGACAAAGAGTGGCACTAAAACGAAATTTCAGAACATTGCTTTCTATATACGCACATGTGATCTTATTTGAAGATGAGTATTTACAAAGATTCTAGAAAGCTATAACCAACTTGATAGCCTAGGCTTTCAATATTTACTGTGTCCCCATAGTATTTAGTTATCAGTAGCTTCAGCTAAATATTTAAATACCTAATGGGATTTTATGTCCTACTTACACTATTCATGTCTACATATAGATTCACAAATATTAAGTGATATAATATATAATATTATATTATATATTATAATATAATATATAATATTATATATTATAATATAATATATAATATTATATCATATGGAATATCACATAATATTTCCTAGAATAACAACTTTGAGTATAAATTGGAGCACTTGATCTTTAAAAACTTTTTTTCCAGCCGGGCTCAGTGGCTCAGCCTATAATCCCACGCCTTTGGGAGGCTGAGGTGAGTGGATTGCCTGAGCCCGCGGGTTCGGGACCCTCCTGGGCAGTGAGACCTCATCTCTACAATAAATCAAAAATTAGCCAAGCATGGTAGCGCGCACCTTGTAATTCCAGCTACTCGGAAGGCTGAGGCGGAAGGATCGCCGGAGCCCAGCAGGTCGAGGCTGCGGTGGCCGGGAGGGGCCACTGCACTCCAGTCTGGGCGACAGAGTGAGACTCCAACTCAAAAACAAAACAAAACAAAACAACTTTTTTCCCCCCAGTTTCTAAATTGTTCTTTTTAGGAAGCCATTGGCAGGGACTGAATTTAAAGTAAAAATGCCAACTTTCATAAAATTTAACAAAAAAGGGATTGCTATAAACAGATTTAAGTAAATACTGTTCTAGATAAATATAATAATCAATTAGCACTTGATACTGACAAAACTGAACTTTCTTTAAAACTACAGGAGCTTCTATTGTAGCAGCTGCAGCACAGAATCTCACGACACACAGGGGTGAAATTATTAGGATTGTGAGGGGATCAATTATTTTCATGATAAAAATTCTCAGAAATGTATGTATAAAAGAAATGCGCCTCAATACAAGGAAGGCCACATATGGCAGCCCACAGGTAACATCATTCTCAGTAGTAGAAAGTTGAAAACTTTTCTCCTAAGATCAGGAACAAGACAAGGATGCCCACTCTCATCACTTCTATTCAGCATAGTACTAGAAATCTTACCCAAATAACACAAGAACAAGAAATAATACATATCCAGCAGAAAAGGAAGAAGTGGAATTATCTGTTTGCTGCTTACAAGATCTTATATATTAAGAACACTAAAAACTGTTAGAACTGATAAACAAATTTAGTTAAGTATATAAAATCAACATATAAAAATCAGTAATACGGCCAGGCATTCTAGCACTTTGGGAGGCTGAGGCAGTAGGATTGCTTGAGGCCAGTAGTTCAAGTTCACCCTGGGCAACATAGCGAGAACTTGTCTCTACAAAAAATAAAAAAGTAGCAGAGTGTGATGGCAAGCTTGGAAGGCTAAGGTGAGATTGTTTGAGACCAGGAGTTTAAGGCTGCAGTGAGCTACGACTGTACCATTGCACTCCAGCCTAGGCAACAGAATGAGGCCTGATTACAAAAAAAAAAAAAGACTGGGATTGGTGGCTCAGTCTGTAATCCCAGCATTTTGGGAGCTGAGTTTGCAGGTTCGGGACCAGCCCAGGCAACTTAGTGAGATCTCTCTCTACAATAAATAAAAAATTAGCCAGGAGTGGTAGAACATGCCTATAGTTCCCACTACTCGGAAGGCTGAGACTGAAGGATCACTGGAACCCAACAGGTCGAGGTTGTGGTGGCAGTGAGCATGCCACTGCATTCCAGCCTGGGTGACAGAGGGAGACTCCAACTCAAAAAAAAAAAAAAAAAAACAAAAAAAGAAAATCAGTAATGCTTTTATACTCTAAAAATGCGCTATTCAAAAAAGAAATTAAGAAAACAATCTTATTTAAAATAACATTTTTTAAAACACAATAAAATACTTAGGAGTAAATTTAACCAAGGAGGCAAAAGACCTGTATATTGAAAGCTATAAAACATTGATTGAAGAAATTGAAAATGACACAAATAAATGGAAAGATATCCTGTGTTCATGGATTAGAATAAATTAATATTGTTAAAGAATCCATTCTACCCAGAAATCTAAAGATTCATTGCAATTCCTATCAAAATTTAATGTTTTTCATAGAAACAGAAAAAAATTCTAAAATTTGTATGAGATTGCTAAAGACGTCAAATATTCAAAGCAGTCTTAAGCAAAAAGAATAAATCTGGTGGCATCACACTACCTGATTTAAAAACATATTACAAAGCTTATAGTAATCAAAACAGCATGGCACTAGCATGAAATCAGATACACAGACCAATGGAACAGGATAGAAATCCCAGAAATAAACCCATGCCTATGTGGTCAACTGGTCTTTGACAAAGGTGCCAAGAACACACAATGGGGAAAGAACAGTGCTGGGAAACATGGAAATCCATATACAAAAGCATGAAAATGAACCCTTATCTCACACCATATAAAAGCATCAACTCAAAATGGATTAAAGACTAAAATGTGAGACCTGAAACTGTAAACCTATTAGAAGAAAACATAGGGGGAAACACCCATTTTTTAAAAAAATCTAAACAATGATTTCTTAGCTAGGACCCCCAAAGCACAGTACTAGAAATCTTACCCAAATAACACAAAAACAAGAAATAATACGTATCCGGCAGAAAAGGCAAATATAGCCAAATGAGGTGGCAGCAAACTAGAAAGTTTCCACACAGCAAAGGAAACAATTCACAGAGTGAAGAGATAACTCACAGAATGGGAGAAGATATTTGAAAGCCCTACATCTGATAAGAAGCTAATATCCAAAATGTGTGGGTAACACAACTCAATAGCAAACAAACAAATAATCCAATTTTAAAATGGGCAAAGGACTTGAAAAGTTATTTCTCAAAAGAAGACATACAAATGGCCATTAGGTTCATGAAAAATACTCAACATCACTAGTCATCAGAGAAATGGAAATTAAAAACACAATGTGATATTGCCTTACACTTGTTAGGATAGAAATTATCAAAAAAGCAAAAGATAAGTGGTAGCAAAGATGGAGATAAATAGAAAACCTTGCACACGGTGGTGTAAATGTAAATTAGTATAGCCACTATGAAAAACAGTATGAAGTTTCCTCAAAATATTAAAAATAGAAAAACTATATGATCCAGTAATCCATTCTGGGTATTGGGGATTGAAATCAGTATATTGAAGAGATATCCCCCCACCATGTTCATTGGAAAATTATTCCGTTTCCCCAGCACCCCCTAATCCTCTTTCTCTGGTTTATTTTTCTCTATAGCCCTAATCACCAGCTAAAAATTACATATTTAAAATTGTATTTGTTGACTGTCTTTCTCTATTGAAAATTAAGCTCCACAAGGAGAGGACTTTTCATAGACGTTGCTTGCTGCTGTATCTTTGGTGCCTGGTACCTTGTAAATATCAATAAATACTTGTCAGAAAAAAAAGAAAATTATTCACAAAAGCCAAGCTATAGAATCAATCTAAGTGTCCAGAAACAAATGAATAAAGAAAATGTGGCAAATATACATAATGGAATTCTATTATGTATTTACAAAGAAGAAAATGCTGTCACTTTCAAAATTATGAATGAACTTGAAGGACATTTTGCTAAGTGAAGTAAGCCAGGTACAGAAAGACAAATATTGCATGATCCCACTTATATACAGAATCTAAAAAAGTCAAACTTGTAGAAGTAGAATATAGAGTGGTGGCTACCAAGGGATTGGAGTGGGGAACAAACAAGGATAGTGTGACTATTGGTCAAAGGGTAAAAAGTTTCAGTCAGACAAGAGGAGTAAGTTTTAGACATCTACTATACAGTACGGTGGCCATAGTTAATAATAAGGTATGTATATTTCAAAATTGCTAAAAGATTAAAAATGTTCTCACCACAAAAAAAGATAAATAGGTGAGGTGATAGATATATTATTGATTTAATCTTTCTACCATGTATACCTATATCAAGATACATTGTAACCCATAAATACATACTATTATTTGCCAATTATAAAAAATAAAAAGCCGGGCTCGGTGGCTCAGCCTGTAATCCCACGCCTTTGGGAGGCTGAGGTCAGTGGATTGTCTGAGCCCGTGGGTTCGAGACCCGCCTGGGCAGCGAGACCTCATCTCTACAATAAATCAAAAATCAGCCGGGCGTGGTAGCGCGCGCCTGTAGTTCCAGCTACTTGGAAGGCTGAGGCGGAAGGATCGCCGGAGCCCAGCAGGTCGAGGCTGCGGTGGCCGGGAGCGGCCACCGCACTCCAGTCTGGGCCACAGAGTGAGACTCCAACTCAAAAGAAATAAAAATAAAAATAAATAAATAAATAGATAGATAGATAAAGATACCATTACTTGCTAGTCAAATAGCAGAAGGAAGGAAGGAAGAAACGAACGAACGAACTGCTGGGTATTATGCATGCCTGTAATTCTGGTTACTTGGAAGGCTGAAGTGGAAGAATCGCCGGAGCCCAGCTGGTTGAAGCTGTGGTGACCATGATCACATGACTGCACTCCAGTCTGGGTGACAGAGTGACAAAGTGATATTTTGGAAGAATTTTAGCAGCATGGGAAAAATACAAGATGTATGTTAAGTGATAAAAGCAGATCACTCTATTTTATTTTTTATTTATTATTATTATCATCATCACTATTATTGAGTTAGAGTCTCACTCTGTCGCCCAGGCTGGAGTGCAGTGGCACGTTCACGGCCAGCGCAGCCTTGACATGCTGAGCTCAGGCAATCCTTCCCCCTCAGTCTTCCAAGTAGTTGGAACTACTGACACACCCACCACGCCTGGCTAATTTTTTTTTTATTTATTGACAAGGTCTTGCCAACTTGCCCAGGCTGATCTTGAACCCCAGGGCTTTTACAATCCTCTTGCCTCCACGTCCCAAAGTGCCGAGATTATAGGCATGAGCCACTGCACCTGGCCTATTTATTTTAAATAATGATAAATCATATGCATAAAATAAATGTAGAAGAAAATACACCAAAATATCTCAATGTTGCTTATCTGAGTAATAGGATGATAAATAATATTTATCTTTTTAAATTTTAAAAATATTTTCCAAGTTCTGTAATAAGCATGCATTATTTTATAATAATTATATTTTAAAATATATTTTACAGGCAGATGCAGTGGCTCACACCTGTAATCCCAGCACTCTGGAAGGCCGAGGCAGTTGGATTGCTTGAGGCCAGAAGTTTGAGACCAGTCTAGGCAACATAGTGAGACCTTGTCTCTAAAAATCAAAAAAATTAACCAGGTATGGTGGTGCGTGCCTGTAGTCCCAGTTACTTGGGAGGCTGAATCAGAAGGAGTGCTTGAGCCCAGAAGGTCGAGGCTGTGATGAGCCATGTTCATGCCACTGCACTCCAGCCTGGGCAACAGAGTGAGATCCTGACTAAAAAAATTATTAATAAAATACCTATATCCACAATATGATCCTTAGAAGGCTAAGGGTATATCATACACCTTTAAGACATATAAGTATATTACATTATACGTTCTTAACAGGATAAGTGCATACTATATGTCCTTAAGACAGGCAAGATATAGTCCCTGCTTATCTTTCTAGTTTTATCGCTTACTCTTCTTAGATCTTTCCATTTCATTTTAGTCATGCTGAACTACTTGAAATCTCCCCATACATGTCATGTTTATTCTTGTCCCAGCATCTCTACAGATGCCGGTTTTTTCCTTCCTGGAATGCTCTGTGCTTGATTTCGGGAGCCTAGAGAAGTTCATTCCTTTGGAGGAAAGACGAGGGGTCTGGAGTATCAGGCAAAACCCCAAGAAAGGAACTCAGGAGAGGGGAATAAGGTGGAAGCCCAGTTGTGAGAATCGAGTGACCATAAAATTCGTCAAATTAGTACCTAGAACTACTTGGTGCTGAGTCCTCTAATGCTGGGCTTTTAAAACCCTTTGACTCCCCCTGTTTAAAAATACTAGAGATTCTCATATTTTTATCTAAAAACAGAATCAATTCTAAAGGTAGATTTAAAATGAAATACAATTCTTTGTAACATGGTTTATCTTCATGAGAAGAATGATAGAGAATGTGTACTAGCCTTAATCCCTGCTGAATAATCATTTAGGTCAGTTCTGTCAAGTTTCATCTAAATATGAGCTTCTCAACCTGTTTCACATCACGGAGTATATAGAAAATAATACAAACCAGGCTCGGTGGCTCAGCCTGTAATCCCGCACCTTTGGGAGGCCGAGGTGAGTGGATTGCCTGAGCCCGCGGGTTCGAGACCCGCCTGGGCGAGACCTCATCTCTACAATAAATAAAAAAATTAGCCGGGCATGGTAGCGCATGCCTGTAATTCCGGCTACTTGGAAGGCTGAGGCGGAAGGATGGCCAGAGCCCAGCAGGTCGCGGCTGCGGTGGCCGGGAGCGGCCACTGCACTCCAGTATGGGCGACAGAGTGAGACTCCAACTCAAAAAAAAAAAAAAAAGAAAAGAAAAGAAAAGAAAATAATATGTTTATGGCACATAGGGGTAAATCTAAGAGGCCCCTGTGGACAAAAATGATCACCCTTGTGTCTCTGTGGGCCTCAGCCCTGGCCAGCTTCCCTTGGGGCTGAAACGATCGCTATCTCAACCCACCTGAGACACATTCCCTGCACACCAACTCTGATCTACATCATTCCAGGCACAGTTAAATCTGGTCTGCTTGTAAATGTCCCCAGGAAAAGAGATCCTCCCCCTCTTCCTTAGATAATTTTTTCCATTGGCTGTTTCCTCAGACGTTGCCATCTGAAGAGCAGCCAGAGAGTCCTTCTTCCAGACCACACACTAGTCTAGGCCACCACTACCATATTTAAGGACCTTATTTTAGTGTACGCTCATGATTGCATCCTTTAAAGAAGCAATTTCCTGTCACACTTTCTTTTGTATGACACCCCAGTGCAATGCTGTACCTTACATACAGTGACCAGACTGTGACTTGCATTTTCATAGACTGCTTAATAAGCATCTTTTCTATCAGGAGTCAGCAAAACTCTAGAAGTAGATACAGAAGTAAATCAGTTAGCAATCAGTCAACAGTTATTTTACTCTGGTTGTAGAAGGGGTCCTGTAACAGATCCTTCAGGAAAAGAAAAAAGGAACAAAAGAAAGAGAAGATGTGATGAGTTTATGTTGACTGTTACTTGTTTGGTGTTTCATTATTCATCACAAATAGACTTATTTCCACCTTTCTTATTGTCTGCTAAAAGGCTAGCAGTGTCTTTTATGGCATGCTTAATTTTGATGATCCTACTTCAAAGGAATAATGGATATGGAAAAAGTCATTTATATAGAAGCTGGTCAACTAATTATTATTATTATTATTATTACTATTATTATTTGAGTTGGAGTCTCACTCCTTCGCCCAGGCTGGAGTGCAGTGGCATGCACACTCACAGCCACCCCAGCCTTGAACTGCTGGGCCCAGGCTATCCTTCTGCCTCAGCCTTCCAAGTAGCCGGAACTTACAGGCACGTACTCTCACGCCCAGCTAATTTTTTGATATATTGTAGAGATGAGGTCTGGCCAAGTTGCCCAGGCTGTTCTCGAACCCGTGGACTCAGTCAATTCCCTCGCCTCGGCCTTCCAAAGTGCTGGGATTTCAGGCTTGAGCCACCGGGCCCAGCCATATTTTTGGACTTTTTAAACTTGCTGATGAACTGAAGTGGTTCCTACCATAAGTGGCTGGCAAAGGGTGGTATTCTAGAATTTAGATTCAATGTTTTTTCCTGTCCTGCCTCCCACACTCTAGTATAAAATCATTGATGCTTAAAGCTTTATAGTCACTTATATTTTCCTTCTACTGAAAGCTTCCTTAAAATGGCACATGCATCTCTTATATTAGAAAATAGTCGCTATTGCACCTTGTAGTTCCTATTTTTTAAAATAAATAATACTTAGTCTTACCTTAGATCTGCAGAACTTGTTCATTTGATAACTGAAATTCTGTATGCTTTAGCCAACATTTCCCCATTTCACCTACTCCCCACTCCCTGGCAACCACCATTCCTACTTGGTTTCTATGAGTTTGGCTTTTGGAGATTTCACATATAAATGAGATCATACAGTATTTGTCTTTCTGTAAATCTGGCTTATTTCACCCAGCATAATGTCCTCCAGATTCATTCATGTTGTCCTAAATGGCAGAATTTCCTTCCTTTTTAATGACTGAATAATATTCCATTGCATGTATGTACCATACCTGTTAGGATGGCTATTATTTAAAAAGGCTGCTGGGCTGGGTGGCTCAGCCTATAATCCCAGCACTTTGGGAGACCGAGGCGAGTGGATTGCCTACAATAAATCAAAAATTAGCTGAATGTGGTAGCGCACACCTGTAGTTCCGGCTACATGGAAGGCTGAGGCAGAAGGATCACCGGAGCCCAGCAGGTCGAGGCTGCAGTGACCGGGAGCGAGCCACTGCACTCCAGTCTGGGTGACAGAGTGAGACTCCAACTCAAAGAAAAAAAAAAGGCAAAAGATAAGTTTTGGCAAGGATGTAGAGAAGAGAGAACTCTTGCACACTGTTAATGGAAATATAATTGGTATAGCTATTATGGAAAACGGTATGAAGTTTCCTCAAAAAATTAAAAATGAAACTCTCATATGATCCAGCAATTCCACTTCTGGGTATATGGAGTATCCAAAGGGTTGAAATCAGTATGTCAAAGAGCTGTCTGTACTCCCATGTTTGCTGCAGCATTATTCATAATAGCCAAAATATGGAACCAACCTAATTGTCCATCAATAGATGAGTGGATAAAGAAATTGTGATACAAACAACGTACCTGTTATGCACCTTGAAGAACATCTAGACCTAGGCCAGACAGAGCTTTCTCATCATAACTTTTTTAAAGAAACTAGTAATATATGGGATCTGTATTTTCTCAGTGCACATAAACTATATATATAGAATAGGCAGTGTATAGGCGGACTTTTAGAAGTTATTTTCTTTCATCTTAGTGAACATGTTTGAAATTTAGGTACCTGCCCACAAGATTAGAGGTGGGGCCCTGTGTTATGGCTTTGTAGAGCGATTGGCTAGGTTTTTCTATCCAGTGTGGAGGCACTGGAAGCAGGTATAGCCCACAGCCTAGTCGACTATGTTTTTCTTGTTTTAAAAATAGCTCATTTTCACTCCTAGGTGTTTAGCCAAGAGAAATGAAAACATATATCCATGTAAAAACTTGTGCAGGAATGTTCATACCAACTTTATTCGTAGTAGCCAGTAAGTGGAAACAACCCAAATGTTTATCAACTGATGGATGGGTGAACAGAAGGTGGTATATTGATGTCATAGAATTTGATTCAACGATAAAAAAGAATGAAATACAGATACATACTACAACGTGAATGAACCTTAAAAACATCATGCCGAGTGAAAGAAGCCCGTCCCAAAACACTGCATAATGTATGAATCCTTCTGTAAGAAATGTCCAGAATAGGCAAATCCATAGAGAGAGAAAGTGAATTAGGGACAACCATGGGTTGGGAGAATTGAGATGAGAAAGGGGAGTTACTACTGTTAATGGGCTTGGGTTTCTCTTTGAGGTGATGAAAATTTAAAAAAATAGATCGTGGTGGAGCTTGCACAACTCCAAATATACTGAAAACCACAGAATCACACACCTGAAATAGGTGAATGATACAGTATGCAAATTATATCTCAGTAAAGCCGTCATTTAAAAAACAGCTCGGTCGTAATCCCCCACGCCTTCAGTGTGGGCTAGGAATAATGACTTCCTTTCAAAGAATGTGAAAAGAGGGAACAAAGAGTAACTTTACCAAGGAGAAAACTAGCAAACACCTCCACAGCCAGGCAAACAAGGTTGACGTGATGCGATGAGAAAGGCATTTACCTCTGTCTTCCTCCCCAAAACCCACAACCCCAGTCTAATCATGAGGAAGACACCAGACAAGTCCCACTTGAGGGACATTCTACAAAATACCCAACCAGTTCTTTTCAGAACTATCAAGGTCATCAAAAACTGGGAAAGTCTAAGAAACCGTAGCAACCAAAAGGAGCCCAAGGCAGCATGACAACTCAGTGTCATGTAGTGTCCTGGATGGGATCCTGGAAGAGAAAAAGGACATTAGGTAAAGACTAAGGAAATCTGAATTAAAAAATGGATTCTAATAATAATATGGACCAACATTGGCCCACTAATTGTGGCAAACATATCACACTAATGTAAATGTTAATAATAAGAAATTGGGTGTTACCTAACTTCTCTCTACCTCAGTTTCCTCATCTCTAAATTAGGATAATAATGATAACTACCTCATTGGTTTGTGTTGTTTAAATAATTTAAACCATTAAATAATACTTGAACAGTCCTCGACAAATGGTTAAGTGCTCAATAAATGTTAGCTGTTACTGTTAGCTATAATTATTCATACTTTCAGATATTCTGTTTTAAAAATGAGAGAGATTCAGAAAAAATAACCTACCTGGTGCAGCTTGAAGGCTGTTTTGTAAGAGGTCCAGAAATGTTGCACTTTTCCTATGTTTATTAAGTAAATAAATGCCTGTTTCAGAGACTGGTGATAGAGAATTGAATATGTAGGTATTCATTTCTCTTAAACCATTTAAGATGGAGTAGGAGGGAAGTGAAATAAAGTATATACACAACAAAGTCAATAATTTATACGCTGTACCAGGGAGAAGAAGCATCAAGGAAACTATAAATACAGTTAGTCCCCAAATTAAAAACACTCAGCTCACAAATATCACATACAAATATATATGCAAACAAATATTTAAAATATTATCATTATAAAATACAGATTGCCCAGGTAAGTTTTAATTTTAGGCAAACAACAATTATATTTTTCAAACATTGCATGGGACATACTTTTACTAAACAATTACTTGCTGTTTATTTGAAATTCAAATTTAACTGGGTGTCTCGGATTTATATTTACTAAATTTAGCAACTCTGCTTAAAGATCATCATACTTGTCAATATTTATAACTTTTTTCTAGAATAATCATAAGAAACTTAGGAAAAAATTACCAGAAGCCTCTCTGAATATCTCATACATTTTCTAAGGGGTAATTCTGTAAGCTGCAATGAAGACGCTTTCTTTCCACTAAAGGACACCAACTCATAGAAACACAAATTAGAAGTAGAAGGGAAGGAGTCAGAGAGGATGAGAGTGGGGAAAAGGGAGAGGGAAGGGAGGAAGGAAGAATTCTTCCAGGGAAGGAAGGAGGAAGGGAGAAAGAAAAGGTGTCCCGCTTTCTCCTTGTTATATGTAATTATCTAACTCAACAAGACTTTTTAAAATAATGGACAAACTTGAGTTAAGCTCTTAAGTCTCACTCTTTCTCTCTCTTCCCCTCTCGCCCCATCCGCCCCACACCATGATCAGACTCTACCTGTTTGACCCTGACTCAGTTCAGCTTCCTTTCCAGCATCCTTGAACCTGGCTAAGTTGCAAAGGTGAAGAAGAGCTGAGTCACCCAGATAAAGTATAATTCAAGCAATCCACTTACAAATCATAAAGATGTTGTTGTACATTAAATTGTAACCAGGCCTCAAGAGTTGGACTTTGAGAAAAGCTTTTGAGCTGCTGCATTTTGCATCATTCAAAAGATGGAAACTGGTAGTGTTTTACTACTGAGAATGGGGAAATTCATTTCTATGACATGTATCATTCTTACAGCACATGGTTATGGAAATTATAGAGGAAAATTTCCTTATACGTCCCTGACATAAACTATAAATGTGGTCCTGGTCAAGGTGTGTGCATATCAAAACCTTTTCTTGTAAGTGCCCTAGTTCTCAGAGGAGAAAATGCCTGATCTTAAAGAATCAGGATGGTGAGAACGGTATTTGGGGTTGTTTAATTTAGAAAAAAGTCTGGGTAATAGCCAATAAATTTCTTGGCTTTAAATAAGACTCTGGTGACGTGTTTCATTTTGATTTCTGAGATTAATTAATTATGGGAAAAATCTTAGAATTTATTTAAAGGGTCACATGGGAAAAGTCATACAGCAGGAGAGAGGTTTGGTTTGAGATCGAGGAGGAGTTCCAAGATGGGATGACTGGCATGTGGAAAATTACTAAGAAGCAAATAATGGCCACTGTTCATATTTCCCAGATTAGAAAGGAGAAATTATTTTTGATATCACTATACAGACTGTTAGAAGAAACTTTACAAACATTTTTTCAGAAAGAACTTGGTGTACACTGAGAATAGGAAACTTTTCTGGATTGTTCAGTATTGTATCTCTAATATCTAGCACAATGCTTGAAAATATATATAATTATACTTATATAATTATATGTATTTTATAATACATGTAATGAGACAATGGATTGTATTATCAAGCATTTAAGTAGAAGGGAACACATTCAACAGCAATTTCAAATTCTGATAAATGGAGAAGCTGGAAGATTCAAAAGAAGGTTCACTCCAGCCCCTGGCCTCAGGCAATCCTTCCTTCTCAGCATCCCAAGTAGCTGGCACTATAGGCACTTGCCATCACGCCCGGCTAATTTGTTGATTTTTTTTGTAGAGACCATGTTTCGCTATGTTGTCCAGGCTGGTCTCAAACTCCTGGCTCAAGCCATCTTCTGCCTGCCTCGGCCTTCCAAAGTGCTGAGATTAAAGGTGTGAACCATACCCGGCCTACAGTCCTTTTTTTTCTTTTGGCTAAATCTTAGCAAATGCTTAAGGAAACAAATAGCTGAAGCCACCTCCCGTCTAGTAAAACGGCTCTGGCAATCCTTCCGCCTCAGTCTTCTAAGTAGCCAGAACGACAGGCATGCGCTACCTTGCCTGACTAATTTTTGATTTATTGTAGAGATGAGGTCTCCCCAAGTTGTCCAGGCTGTTCTCGAACCCGTGGATTCAGGTAGTCCCCTCACCTCGGCCTCCCAAAGTGCTGGAATTACAGGCTTGAGCCACCGCGCCCAGCCGAAGCATCAGATTTTAAAGAAAAACCTACAGCACATCTGATGAAATTGAAGATGCAAAGGTGAAGATTTTTTTTTTGGTCTCTCTATGTCTGATAATAGTTTCACATAATTTGCTTTTCAATATTTTTGCAAACTATAGAATAATTTGCGGGTTCTGTGAAATACACCCCCCTAAAAATACAGTAGGGGGAAAATATAAGCAAAAGATCCCACAGGAAAGCTACATTTTAGCTTGTCTTCTCTTTTCTCTTCAGTTTTCTGTCTTAGTTAGAGGTCTTCTGCAAAAAATAATAAAAATAATGTCAAAGTCACATGCCTGGTCACATACTCATTCTTCTTTCTCAACTTCCCTATTTATCTTATGTCTCTCATCTTCCCTTTCAGAATTCTTTGACAACTTCTGATTATTTTTAAAAAGTCATATTTACAGTTTATTTCATGTCTAGCCGTGATTTAATTCTTTTTAAACCTAATATCCCTTGCCTAATCTGCCTGCAACTCCAGATTTTGCAGCTTTCCACACACATTGCTTCACATTTTTCTCTGAAAAAGATGACTTTTTTAGAATTGCCATTATGTAAATGTTACTTTTCTTACAGAGACTTCTGGTGAAGCTAAATTCCTCCCCGCCAAGAGCATCCGTTTAGGTAAACAAATCCTCAAATACACAATGTTCTCTGTCTGTTTGGTACAAGAAATAGTTTTGAAAAAAAATTAATCAAGCAATTCTCAAAACCTACAATGTGAATAGCTATAGTTCAGCTCAAAATCTCAGGTTTTCAGTTACAGCACTCAGTGATATTTATTCTACCATACCTTTTCCTCCACTTAAAACTGTTCAATGTAATGAAGCTCTGAAAAAAATAGCTTATTATGAATCATTACTATTCCACAAATTCTATCATATTTATGCCAAGAATAAAACTTTCACTTTTGCGCATAGTAGTAAGTGGAAAAGTGGACTTTAACACCTTTCCCCGATTTAGGATGGATATTTATTTAGTAACTACATTTTTTTGGCGCTGTGTCGGGATACAGGTGCAGTTCCTTTCTAGATTTCACATTGTCTGGAATGTTCCATGTTTTGATCCAAAATATACTTTATGTTCCACAGATGAGAGGAAGAGCTTGGAGGCCTGGATTATTTTACAAAAGTAGTTTTAAAAAACCATTTGAAACAATTCAGTCTGCTGCATATTTTATTTACATTTTCATGACCAATGGGATACTCTTCCTCATATTTGACTTTTGCTATTTTGTTAACTATAAAAGTAATCTATGAATTTCTGAAAAAATCAGAAAATAACAAAAAAGGGGAAAATGACCAGTACTCTGTCCCTCAGAGATAAGATCTTTTTAACAATTTGGAGTATTTGTCTTTAAGTTTTAAGACAATTCTAAATTTTATTAAAGTTAGTTCTGCATCTTGCCTTTTAAATAATATCTTGCATGCCCTCCATTTTCAACTGGGATAGGAAAACACTTTTGTTAGCTACTATTTCTCCTCAGAGATAATCAGGATTTGCTTATATGGAATCATTGGGATGGTGGACATTCCAGGAATAAAAGTATCTGTTGTGACATAGAGAAGAGCATCAAAGAGAGGCACTCTAAAAATAGCACAATGTGTACAAACTGATAGTGTCTTAAATACATAACACAAACTCAAACTGTTCGGATGTCTACAGATTACTGAAGTTACTTTAATACATTTCACCCTACTAGCCCTTATAAATCCTTTCCAGTATTTTTTTTTTTGGTCTGAAATGGTTGATTATTGGCTTGTAAGTGTTCAGAAAAGTATTAGGGAATAAGAAACGTTCATTGATATCAGTATTTTAGATTTCAATGATAAGTAATAATTTCTAAGTATTTTCCAAATACCTTTTTGGTTTTCATAAAATCATGACACATAAATTCTTTTCCTCTTAGCACATTAGCTAATTCTTTAAACTGGGAATTTTTGGCAAAGATCTAGTAAGAGAGAGAAGGGGATATTTGTTGCCAAATACAGTGGAATAAATTGGAATTATATTTTTGCAAGTATCTTGTAGGTATGTACTGCAATTCCTTAGTAAATAATACTTGATTTCTCAGGCAATTTGCTGCAGAATTACATACTCTCCCACAATACAAAAGAGTAATGTCACAAAGGTGAATTCTAAGATACATACTGGCAATAAAGAGCCGTAAGCACACAGTGGGCAAAAGTCCTAGCAAACTTGAAAAATATTTAACTGAACAATAATGGAGCAATGCCAACTGCTAAAAGTCACCAAAGATAATTTTAATTGTTGTAGATATAATGGTGTTCAATGACAGCTGTTTTGGAACAAAAAGGTTATTTCCTGCAAAATTCAGTCAGTTTTCTCCTAAAATAAACTCTCATTGATTGTTCAAATTACCAATTGTCCTTAATAGCAAATGGACACCAAAGTTGGCTAATAACTTTAAATATGGAGTCACTCCTACATGTTGATTTGTAAACACTATCTGGAGGAAAAATTAAAAAGACATAATGTAGCCCAGTGTTATTTCTCCCCATGGAGAAATTACACGGCTCTTATGTAAGAGAAGTAGCTGGAAAAAAAAATCTAAAGCAAAAACACTTATGAACTGAATGTTGCAACCTTCCCACTAAGCACAGCTTCCTCTCTCCTTTCCCCTCTCTTTTTTTGGAAATGACAAGAATAAGCTTTTTAAAAAACTAAATTGTGCTAAATTATAAGTAAGAATATTTGTTATTTAACAAAAGAGATTTAATGTATTATTAAATAAAAGCGTTTTTTGTGTGTTGGCCTAATAGTAATAGAAGAAACTGCTTTAGATATTGTTTTTGTTTATATATTACAAGATTATTTTTAGGTTTGTTTGACCCAATGTTGTAGTTTTATACATTACACTCAATGGTCCAATGCTATTTTTTGTTCTTATAAATTTGAAAATGTTGTTATCGACAACTGCTTAAGTGAAAGTAATATAGGGAAATATACAGATTAAGAGAGCACAGTTGCTTTCTCAAGTCAGGAGACATAGCCATGCCACTCATTTAATATTAATTCATTGCATTGCTTCAATTTTTCTAATTAAGAAAACTATTATGTATTTATTATTTCTAAAATTGAAACATTCAGAAAAAGATAAAGATCACCTGAATACACACCACCACTCAGAGATAACCACTGTTATAACATAAACTTTTCTTTTTCTAGGAATTTTTCTATAAATGTGTATGTACAAACACACTTTTACTTATTTTTGAGTTGGAGTCTGTCGCTCAGGCGATCCTTCTGCCTCAGCCTTCCAAGTAGATGGAACTATAGGCACGCGACACCACACCTGGCTAATTGTTTGATTTATTGTGGAGATGAGGTCTCGCCAAGTTGCCTGGACTGGTTTTGAGCCCATGGGCTCAGGTAATCCTCTCAAAAAACTAAATTGTGCTAAATTATAAGTAAGAATATTTGTTATTTAACAAAAGAGATTTAATGTATTATTAAATAAAAGCGTTTTTTGTGTGTTGGCCTAATAGTAATAGAAGAAACTGCTTTAGATATTGTTTTTGTTTATATATTACAAGATTACAAGGTAGGCCTCCCAAAGTGCTGGGATTACAGGTGTGAGACAGCGTCTGGCTGATATATTCTTTTTAAAGTCAGTGTAGGTCAGGCTCGGTGGCTCAGCCTGCAATCCCAGCACTTTGGGAGGCTGAAGCAAGTGGATTGCCTGAGCCCGCAGATTCGAGACCAGCCTGGGCAACTTGGTGAGACCTCGTCTCTACAATAAAATAAAAACTAGCTGGGTGTGGTAGCTCACGTCTATAGTTCCAGCTACTTGGAAGGCTGAGGCGGAAGGATTGCTGGAGCCCAGAAGGTCGACGCTGGGTGGCCGTGAGCGTGCATGCCACTGCACTCCAGCCTGGGCGAAGTAGTGAGACTCCAACTAAAAAATAAAATAAAATAAATTTTAGAATATATCCTATACAAGAATGACACAAAAGTGACACAATTCCAAAACTTTTGATTGGCAAGCATTATTTTGATTATATTATTTCTGTGTTTAATTGCTTGTTTGAGAAGCTAAGCCTCATAGAAATTTCCTCTTACTTTTTAATCTTTAATGCATTATTTTGATATATAAAAGACCTTATATAAATGTTTTGCTTAAAATTAAGCGTTCTCAAAAGGAATACTTAAGTAGAAAATACCGAAATATTGGGTCCCCTCCCACCATGGGAGCTTTTTGTCCTTTCAATAAGTCCTGCTTTATCCAAAAAACTGGAATACTACCTGTCAAGCATATAGAACTAAATAATATGGATCCCATAAGGCCAGGAGTGTACCACTGCCCTCCAACCTGGGCAACAGAGTGAGACTCCAATTAATAGCAACAACAACAACAATAATAATAATAATAATAAAGAATAGATCTAGGGCACACCTCCTCAAAAAGGTAGCTGATCTCAAACCAGGTGATGTGAATGACCAAACATGAGGCCCAAACTTTACCTACACAATGACCATTTGTATACCTGACCCTGAATTGTATCACACATCTTTAAAATAAAATAAAATATTAGATCTATATGGTCTGACATGAAAAGGCCTTAAATGAAAATTTGACAGAGCTATGCCTTTTAAAAAAACTTATGCTAAACCGTGATAAAAGTGTATGCTAAATTATATATTTATATAGAAGTACACCTATTTGCTTCTGTATGTATGAAAGTGCATAGAAAAGAGACTAGCAAGAAACACCCCAATTTGGGAAGGAAAGTGGAAGTGGGGAGGTCGTAAAGGAGAATTAAACAATTTATTGTAGAGATTTCTATATTCCTTTCAGCAAAAATATATTCATGCATTACTGGTATAATAATAATGATGCTAGCCGGGCTCAGTGGCTCAGCCTGTAATCCCACGCCTTTGGGAGGCTGAGGTGAGTGGATTGCCTGAGTCCGCGGGTTCGAGACCCGCCTGGGCAGGCGAGACCTCATCTCTACAATAAATAAAAAAATTAGCCAGGCGTGGTAGCGCGCGCCTGTAATTCCGGCTACTCGGAAGGCTGAGGTGGAAGGATCGCCGGAGCCCAGCAGGTCGAGGCTGTGGTGGCCGGGAGTGGCCACTGCACTCCAGTATGGGCGACAGAGTGAGACTCCAACTCAAGAAAATAATAATAATAATAATAATGCTCAGCAGTGGGCACCATTTTTTTCTGTTGCAAAAGAAAGCATTCTGAGAGCTCCATGGAGGACAGTGACTAATGGATGGAAGGAAGGTGTGGATTTTGCAGCATGAACATAGGAGGGAAAAGTACACGTGAAGCTTCTCCTCTGTTGCTACTTGCCTTGAACTTAGATATTGTCTAGTTTGATATGGCAAGTTAGTTTCGAATTGTAGTTAAACAAGAAATTTAATCGATTTCTTCATAAATTAATGCAAATTACATTGATGAATTCTAAAATTAGAAAGTACTGCATGCAGGTTATTTCTTTAATAAAACACACTCATATAGTACCAAATAGTTTCAGTTATTCAAACTGGCAGGTTTTCGTTTTTGTTTTTGTTTTTTCCAGATCTATTCTGATCCAGCCCCAGAAAGAGAAGTATAGCTAGATAGGCATCAATTTCTTTAATTCCTGAGGTGTTTTTTTCTCTCTTTCCATAGGCTCTCTCTTTTTAGCTGATAACTATGTGCAACCCTCTCATCTTAAAAACAAAAATAAAAAAAAAGAACCCACCTTGTTTAGATTTAGCAAACCCTTTGCAAAATCTACCTTCTCTACTCTACTAATGAATGTCTCTAAAAAGCGATTGACATTCATTCTCTGCAGTTTCTCAACACTGTTGGTCCCCAGCAATGGCTGAGAGCTAGACTCACAAGTGAGGTCAAGCAGAGTTACAGTGTTAGCTGTGTCGCAAACTAATTGTACAACTCTGGTCAAGGTTTTCCTGTGCTCAATTTATTCATCTGTAATATGTGGATGATATTTATAATAATGCCTTACCTCAATGGACCATAGTGAAGATAGTGAAGATTAAATAGCACAATAGTTTACATTGCCTAGCACATTCGTAGTAGGGACTTAATAAATGTTTCTGACTGTTGTGGCATCGGTTTCCATCGTGGCTTTCATTAAAGTGCCCAGGCCTATCTTATTGACTTCTCTGTGCCATGTGACAGTGTCGTCTGCTCTCTTTCTTTGACCTTCATCCTCCCAAGACGTTCTTATTTTTCCTTTTTCAACCTCACCAGTCATTCTTTCTCAGACTCCACCCTATCCCTTAAAAGCTCATCAGGGGTCCCCAAACCCCCGCATTATCGCATGGCCCGTGGGAACGAGCTTTCTGTCAGCCCAACAATGACATAAGAGTCTCATAGGCTGTGAACTCTATGGTAAACTGCATATGCGAGGGATCTAGGTTGCACACGTCTCATGAGAATCTAATGCCTGATGACTCCCCTGCCCCCTCATCTCTGGAAAAATTGTCTTCCACGAAACCAGTTCCTGATAGCAAAGAGACTGGGTATCACTGCCTTAAAAGCTCCTATTCCTCATTCCACTCATCCTTAAAGATTAAGCTGGGGTTGGCCGGGTGTTGTGGCTCAAGCCTGTAATCCCAGCGCATTGGGAGGCCGAGGTTAGAGGATTGCCTGAGCCCAGGGGTTCGAGACCAGCCTGGGTAACTTGGTGAGATCTCATCTCTACAGTAAACTTTAAAAAATTAGCTGGGCAGGGTGTGTGTGTGTAGTTCCAGCTACTTGTAAGGCTGAGGCAGAAGGATAGCCTGAGCCAGCAGGTTGAGGCTGCGGTGACTGTGAGCATGCCAGTGTACTCCAGCCTGGGAGACAGAGTGAGACTCCAACATACACAAAAAATTTAAGCTGCCTTCTTTGGGAAGGCTTACCTCACCACTCTCGGTTGGATTTTTTCCCCTTTCCGTGTATTCCCGTGGCAACTTGTGATATCACTTTCATACCACTTTCTTCATTGTAGTAAACTTTAAAACAAACAAATAAACAAACGTGTGTGTCTCCTCTAATGGACTGTAAAGCAGGATTTTTGTCTTTTTTTGTCCTAACACAGTATGGGGCAAAGAGGATGTGCTTAATAAAGATTTGAAGCCGGGCTCGGTGGCTCAGCCTGTAATCCCGCGCCTTTGGGAGGTTGAGGTGAGTGGATTGCGTGAGTTCGCGGGTTCGAGACCCGCCTGGGCAGTGAGACCTCATCTCTACAATAAATCAAAAAATCAGTCGGGTGTGGTAGTGTGTGCCTGTAATTCCGGCTACTCAGAAGGCTGAGGGGGAAGGATCGCCGGAGCCCAGCAGGTTGAGGCTGCGGTGGCTGGGAGTGGCCACTGCACTCCAGTCTGGGCGACGGAGTGAGACTCCAACTCAAAAAAAAAAAATAAATAAAATAAAGGTTTGAAAGTGACCCTCCACTTAGCCCACCATTCAAGCCTGATAAATTTCTGTACTGTCTCAGTCAAGCCATTGTTAGCCTAGAATGTAGCACGATGAGGGAAAGAAAGCTCAATAACCTTCCAAATAACTTACAAAATAGGAAATCTGCTTCTAGATAATTAAGAGTTAACTATGTCCTAGAGTTCTAGGGAGCCTTGCCAAGTCAATAAATTACTTACTGTTTACTGAATACCAACTGTTTCCCCCACATGCTGAATATGTTTACTATTCCATTGCTCGCATTTCTTACTGAGAGTAATTGGAATTAAACATTTTTTTTTTCCGTGAGAAGGAAGAGATTCTTTTGTGAAGATATCATCTTAAATGGTGGCTCTCAAATACTTGAAAAGGCAATTCTTTTCTATCTTGATTGAGATTTAGTTTCTATAATTCACATGATAAAGAACAACATTAAAGATCTAGTCTTATATTATTTTGAACTCTAATAAAACTTTTCAGTTTACTACTTCTGAACTTTTGGTTACAGGAATGGTTCTCAAATTTTAACATGCATGAGAAACACTTGAGTCAGAAAAGGAGAGAAGGCATTAGGAATGATGAGGAGCTTTGGGCTTCAATTGAAATCTTTCATTTTTTTCTTTTTTAAATCAGGTCTCACTCTGTCACCCAGGTTGGAGTGTAGTGGCAACATGGCTCACCACAGCTTCAAACTCCCGGGCTCAAGTGATCCTTCCACCTTAGCCCTTCAAGTAGCTGGAATTACAGGTGTGCACCACCATGCTTGGCTAATTTTTTGATTTTTTGTGATACGTGGTCTCACTATGTTGCAGCTAGTCTCGAACCCCTGGCTCAACCAGGTGATTCTAATTAGTCCAGGAATCCTGGCTTTCACCTTTCTGGGATTAAAAACAGACAAATAAATAAAAACAAAAGCAAAACAGTGTTTGTTGTGCAGCCAGATTTGAGAACCACTTATTGATTTTTTTTTTTTTGAGTCGGAGTCACTCTGTCACCCAGGCTGGAGTGTAGTGGCACACACATGGCCACTGCAGCCTAGACCTACTGGGCTCAGGTGATCCTTCTGGCTCAGCCTTCCAAGTGCTGGAACTACAGGCTCTCACCGCCACGCCCAGCTATTTTTTTTTTTAATTTATTGTACAGAGGAAGTGTCACCAAGTTGCCCAGGCTGGTTTCTAACCCCTGGACTCAGGCAATCCTCTCACCTCGGCCTCCCAAAGTGCAGGGATTACAGGCTTGAGTCATCACGCCCATCCTTACTGATTTTTAAATGGAAACACTTCTGAGTGATTTTGAAAGCTAACAGTTCAAGAGTAAATACTTCTTTCATAAACAAACAAACAAAAAACAGGAAAGTAGAAAAAAATGCCGAAAAACATATCAGTCTAAAGCACTACAAATAGTTAAAACTAAAACAAATAATTGTTAGTTTGCCAGAATTTTTAGATTTATCAGGGTAGTCCAAATTATATCACATTTAAAAATATCAGATAGCTTCCCTTGCAGCACACCAACTGAATTAAGGGCCTACAATTATAACTAGTGTCTAATCTCTTGGCTTTACAAATAAACAAGATTGGTCTCTATTCATGGATTCATTAACATATATTTATTGAGTGCCTACCATGTATCAGGCACATAAACACTTTGTATGTAAAGCATTAGGATTTGAGGAGTTCTTCCTGTTTGGAATAGAGTTCTTTTTTTAACATAATAGTAATTCAATAAATGTGTGTTGAGTCACTGATTAAATTTAGTGTAGAAAATACTATTATTTGAGCCCTTTTGAAATCTATGCAAGAATGCTGTCAGAAAAATTGCATTGTTAGAACAAGTATCAGGAAATCCCCTTGGTAGTGGTGGTACTTTAGTGATATCAAATATAAAAACCATAGTAGAGAACCATAATGTAAAGCTGAACAATTCATTGAATCCTTTTTTAAACAAAAAAGGGTAAAATTAAAGGAACAGTAGAACATGCACATAAACTAGAAATGTACTTTTTAAGGTTAATCAGATAATTTTCAACCCAATTTGCAAAGAAAGGGTTGAAGGATGTTTCATTCTGATAAATAATCCATGAAAGTACATTCATTACAGTACTATAGTAAAATGAAGTGCTTGACTTCTATTCAAAATAGTAGAGCTGGCTGGGCGCGGTGGCTCAAGCCTGTAATCCCAGCACTTTGGGAGGCTGAGGTGAGAGGATTGCCTGAGTTCAGGTGTTCAAGACCACCTTGGGCAACTTGGTGAGACCTTGTCTCTATACTAAAATGAAAAACAAATTAGCCGGGCGTGGGAGTGCGTGCCTGTAGTTCTAGCACTTGGAAGGCTGAGGCGGAAGGATCGCCTAAGCCCAGTAGGTCTAAGCTGCAGTGGCCGCGTGCATGCCACTACACTCCAGCCTGAGCAACAGAGTGAGACTCCAACTCAAAAAAAAAAAAAAAAAAAATAGTAGTCCTGAAGAAGTGTATGTATTTACTAGCTCCCTGTCCCCAGAGACCATTAAAATGATCTAGGCCACTGTTACTCCATAGACTCATTTCTGTGAATTAGAAAAAGGTACCCTTTGCTTTAGGTTTAATGAGCACAGAGCTAGGACCTCAGCCCCTCTTTGTCCACTTGGCTTCCCACCTTTCAGCAGTTACAACTGCATAAGACACTGCAGCCCTAGAATAACAGCATGACAAAATCCTGCAGGTAGGTGGAAGGGGGAGGGTCAAAACATGGTAGGACTTATTCAGTAAAGGGATGATATTAATGATGATTTTTTTCTGAATATCATTTGTAAATTTTTAAAATTGAGATATAATTCACAAGCCATTAAAATCACCCCTTAAATTATATAATTTGGCTGGGCACGGTGGCTCAGGCCTGTAATCCCAGCACTTTGGGAGGCTGAGGTGAGAGAATTGCCTGAGCCCTCATCTCTACAATAAATTTTAAAAAATTAGCTGGGTATGGTCATGCGTGCCCGTAGTTCCAGATACCTGGAAGGCCGAGGTAGAAGGATCGCCTGAGCTCAGCAGGTTGAGGCTGCGGTGGCTATGTATGTGCCACTGCACTCCAGCCTGGGTAACAGGGTGAGACTCTGACTCAAAAAAAAAAAAAAAATTCTGGGCCAGGCATGGTGGCTCAAGCCTATAATCCCAGCACTTTGGGAGGCCGAGGCGAGAGGATTGCCTGAGCCCAAGAACTCGAGACCAGCCTGGGCATCCTGGTAAGACCTCATCTCTACTTTGTCTCAGCACAAATAAATAAAAAAATCAGCCGGGCATGGTTGCACATGCCTGTAGTTCCAGCTACTTGGAAGGCTGAGGCAAAAGGATCATCGGAGCCCAGCAGGTTGAGGCTGTGGTGCCCGTGAGTATGCCACTGCACTTCAGCCTGGGCGACAGTGAGGCTCTGACTCAAAAAAAAATTTTTTTTTTTGTTTTTGTACTTCCATTTTCTAGTCCAGGACCTACAAATTCACACAGGTATCCTGAGAAAATCATTCTCATGCAGAAATCTGGGGTTCCTAGCTATTTCAAAATCTACTCATTAGGCTAGTGATTTTTTAATACACGATAGTAGAATTCCAAGGAAACTGATAACTAGGTAGAAAATATATATTCAAAAAACCTTCTAAAATTTGGCATCCAAACTGTGTTTTAATATTAATGAATGACTAGCAGGAAAACATTCTCAACGCTTTCCCTTGGTTGATAAATAACATGTATTGAGTTCCTACTGGAGCCTGCTTGGGCTCTTTCTCCTGTTATCTCATAGATGGGATTATGAGAATATATATATTTCCATCTTACAGGTGAAGAAACCAAGCCTCAGAGAGGTTGAGGTTCCTGTATAGTCACAATGAGCAAAAATAAAGGTCAGGGCTCATTCCAGTATACCAGTACTTAATTAAAACAAAATTATTGAAAGGAAAAGACAAGTAGACAGTAAACAACTTGCCATTCCAAGATAATCATGCATTCCCTTCTTTCTAACTTCTACTCATTCTGCTTCCTACCTCTTGATACTTAGAGAACAATCTGATACACAAAGGAGGTCAATTGTTAGGGGAAAATGTGGAGAAAAATTGTGAAAATAGGACAAATGATTCTCTTTTGTATTCCCTGAAAACCAAAAGTATTTTTGAACCTTTAAAACATGTTTTCAGGAAACCCTATTTAGCAAATGGTGCTGGGAAAGCTGGCTAACCACGAGCAGAAAAATGAAACTGGACCCCAACCTATTAGCATATACAAAAATTAACTCCAAATGTATCAAGGACTTAAATGTGAAACCTCAAACTATAAGGGTCTTAGAAGAAAACAGAAGAACACCCTTCTGGATACTGGAGTGGGCAATGAAGTCTTGGCCAACATCTCAAAAGCAAATGCAGCAAAAGCCGACACTGACAAGTGGGACCTTATCAAACTAAAAATTTTTGCACAGAAAAAGAAACCATCTAAGAGAGTAAAGGGACAACCCACGGAATCAGAAAAAATATTTGCAAACTATGTATCAGACAGAAGTCTAAAATCCAGGACCTACAGGGGACTCAAATGAATTGACAGGAAAAAAACAAGCAACCCCATTTAAAAATGGGCAAAGGACATGAACAGACACTTCTCGAAGAAAAACATCCAAGCAGCCACCAAACACGTGGAAAAATATAATCATCAGAGAAATGCAAATCAAAACTACATGAGATATCACTTAACACTGGTGAGGATGGCTATCATTAAAAAGTCAAAAAGCAGCAGGTGTTGGTGAAGCTATGGAGAAAAGGGAATGCTTCTACACTGTTGGTGGGAATGTGAGCTAGTCCAATCTTTGTGGAAAGCAGTGTAGCATTTTCTACACTGCTTCTGGGAATCCTGCTTCTGGGAATATAACTAGAGAAGCATAAATCACTCTCCCAAAAGATGCCTGCACAAGTATGTTCATTCCAGCACTATTCACAACAGCAAAAAAACATGGACCCAACCCAGATGTCCGTTGAAAGTGGACTGGATAAAGAACATATGGTACATATATACGATGGAATACTCTGCAGCCATAAAATCATGTCCTTTGCAGCAACATGGATACAGATGGAGACCATTATACTAAGTGAACTATCACAGCAACAAAAAACTAAATGCCGTATGTTCTCATTCATTAGTGGGTCTGATCACATGAGCATAAAGGTGGGAACAACAGACACTGGACACTGCCAAATGAGAGAGGGTTGGAGGAAGAATAAGGGCACACAACCCCACAGTGTGTACCTGTTCCGCTCTCAGGGGCGAGAGGGCTCGCTAGAAGCCCAGACTTCACCTGCACGCAGTTTACTCATGTAGTAAATTCACACATGCACTCCACAACTCTAAAATTTATAAAAGGTTTTCAAACCATGAAATCCTTAAAATGTAAGTAGTCTAACTCAAAACTGTTGAAGTTGCCAAATTAAGTTTCCTTGGAATTAAATATCATTATTAATTTCATGGGTGTTTATAAGTTATGAAAAATAAAATAAATTGTTTTCATAAATAAATGAGTAAAATAAAAACAAGGAGTTATTTCATTTAGTGTTTTTTAAAGAATATTATTGAAGAAGACTTAAAATTATGTTTCTTTCCAGTTTTTCAAAGTACTTCAAAAGAAAGCTCTAAGTTGGAGAATTTAAAAATATATTAATTTGGTTATATTTGCTATGGTTTTTTGAACCAGTATATTATACTCTAACTTAGTGATTTGAACATAATCAAGATTAATATCTTTATTAAAATGTTCCAGTTTTTAAAATTTTATTTTTACTTATAGGCAATCACTCAAAACAGAAACAGAATTCTGAGTTAAGCATAGAGATATAGTATAGCGAAAAGATTGAGCAATTTAAAGTTAGAAGGTTTACAAACCTGGCCATTGGTCCTTAAGACCTTGTAACAAATGGACACGTCATTTTGTGGAGGACAAGATTAGAAGGGACAGAATAGAAAGTAAAATTCAAAGTAAAATTGGGTGGTTGCAGGTAAAACTTCATACCTAGATTTAAAAATCACAAGTGGAAACATGTTAGTCATTCAAAAAGTAGATGCATTTGTGGAAATGTCTGTGTTTAACCTGTCCAGCATGTTGAACTGGTTATGATTTTTTAAATTTTAAATTAAGATCTTCTAAATCCCCTGGGAATTTACAGTGCTTGCAGATTGATAGATGGTGTCTCAGAAAAAGAGGAGGAGAAAATGTCAGAGTCACGATTGCACATGGCTGCTGTAAATGGTTTTGTTTCTTTGTTTGTTTAATTGGGGTCTCACTCTATTGCCCAGGCTGAGTGCAGTGGCACAATCATGGCTCACCACAGTCTTGAACTCCTGGGCTCAAGCAATCCTCCCACCTCAGCATCTCAAGTACAGGGGACTACAGGAATGAGCCACTCAATTGCTATAAATGAATGACTTGATTGGATGACTGGAAATTCAGTATATTTGTTTTCCTAAACTCAATCTGTAAAATGGTTACATGTCACTATTAATGCCAATGCTTTGTTTTGCCAAACGCTTGCATAATAAAAAAAATTATGATTTTTAATTTTTCCCTTTATAAGTAACATAACACTATTTTAAAATGCTTGAGGTCTGTCCAGTGAGGCTAGTTTAAATATAGTTGGAGTTCAGTTATAGTTGACTTCCATTACTAGACCTGTATTCTCCACCCAATATAATTTAAAAAGCATGGAATTATGAACCTGGGAACAAAGTTTCCCTCACTGCAAGAAAAGTAAATATGTCTGCAAATTACAAATGGGATAAACAACTGAGCATTAATTACAAAAGAAAAGAAATCCCATGAGTCCACACACCGATATTTGGAAGGAGTTTTGTTGAGTCAGGGTCTCACTCTTTCACCTAGCCTGGAGTGCAGTGGCACAATCACAGTCATCGAAGCCTCCGCCTCAGCCTTCCAAGTAGCTGTGGTGGAACCACAGGTGGGTGCCACCATATCCTGGTAATTTTTTTTTTTTCTTTATTGCCAAGTTGCCCAGGCTGGTCTCAAACCTCTGGACTCAGGCAATCATCTTGCCTCCACTTCCAAAGGGCTGGGATTACAGGTGTGAGCCACTGTGCCCAGCCTGGAAAGAGTCCTTTTGGTGGGGAAAACTGAAACAGGCATAGTTTTTTGTCTCTAGAAACTCCATATGGATCATACTGCTGACGTGCGCTATTGCACGGTGGAGACCATGTGCTGTTGATCATTGTATCCCCAGCACTTAGCAGAGGGCCTGGCACAAAGCAAGCACTCAATAAATGTTTGTGGAGTGAAAGAATGCTACAACTGTAGTTTATATAGTGTTTTTCCAACTTTTAAAAATGTAGCCCATAGTAAGAAACTTATTTTACACCAACTCCTGATAGACACCAACACACACACATACATAACACTAAAGTTATGAAGCAACACTTTCTTTAGTACAAGAGGTGCAGTCTGCTCATTTCTGTTCTCTTCTATCTGTTCTTTTTACTTGACTACAAAAATATTGGCTATGACTCACTAAATTGATTCCATAACCCACTAATGGGTCAAGACCAGCAGTTGGAAAATTCGGATTTATACTATTTCATTTTACTTATTATATTTATAGGTTTCACCACCTAAAGTTCTCCTTAAAAATCATAAAATAGGCTGGGCTCGGTGGCTCAGACTGTAATCCCAGCACTTTGGGAGGCCGAGGTGAACAAACTGCCTGAACCTGCAGGTTTGAGACTAGCCCAGGCAACTTGGCGAGACCTTGTCTGTACAATAAATCAAAAATTAGCCAGGCATGGCAGCACACGCCTGTAACTCTGGCTACTTGGAAGGCCTAAGGAGGAAGGACCACCTGAGCCCAGCAAACCGACACTGGGGTGGCCGTGAGTGTGCCACTGTACTCCAGTCTTGGCGACAGAGTGAGACTCCGACTCAAAAAAAAAAAAAAATCATAAAACATTTGACCTAGAAGGAGGTTAGAAAATATTCAGAACAACTGTAAAGTTTTCCACCATTTAAGAGTTCACTGTGGTGGGATCTCCCTTAGTCACAGTTGTTGAATTATGGGAAATTCCCTACCAAAAGGAGATTGGCTCCTACCTTACATCATACACAAAGTTTAACTCAACATGAATCACAGCCATAACAATACGAGCTAAACCCACAAAATTCTTAAATGAAAACTTAGAGTAAATTTCATGGCTTTGGATTCGTCGTTGATATGACACTAAAAGGAAAAACAGGTAAATTTGACTTCATCAAAATTAAAACATCTTGTGCTTCAAATGACACTGTCAGGACATGAAAAAGATAACTTACAGGATAGGAGAAAATAATTGTAAATCATGTATCTGATAAGTAACTTGTATACAGAATGAATAAATGACTTTTATAACTCAATAATAGAAAGAAAAATAGCCTGGGCATTGTGGCTCATACACAATGGGCATAGTGGAGTATGTCTGTAGTCCCAGCTACTTGAAAGGCTGAGGTGGGAGGATCACCTGAGTCCAGGAGGTTGAGGCTGTGGTGAGCCATGATCCTGCCATTTCACTTCAGTCTGGGTGACAGAGTGAGACCCCAACTCAAGAGAGAGAGAGGAAAAAAAGAAAAAGAAAAACAACCCAATCTAATAATGAGCAAAGGATTTAAATACACTTTTCTTCAAAAAAGATGCACAAATGGCCAATGAAAACATGAAAAGATGCTCAACATGATAAGTTACTAGGGAAATGCAAATCAAACCCACAAGGTATCACCTCACACCCATTAGTTTGGCTAAAATAAAAAAAGACAATAGCAAATGTTGATGAGGATGTGGAGAAATTGAAACACATACATTGCTGGTGGGAATGTAAAGTGGTATAGCCACTTTGGAAAACAGACTGGCAGTTCCTCAAAAACAGTTATCATATGATCCAGGAATTCTGCCTCTAGGTAGAATCTCAAGAGAAATGAGAACATATGTCCACAAATAACTTTGTACATGAATGTCCACAGTAGCGTTATTCATTATAGTCAAAAAGTAGAAATGTTCATTCACCAATGGCATGAGGGTTAGGGTTAATGTTAGGGTTAGGATGGACGAATACACAAAATGTAGTATATCCATATGATAGAACAGTATTTGACTATAAAAAGGAATGAAATGCTCATACAAACTACAACACGGATAAGCCTCGAAAACATTATGCTAAGTGAAAGAAGCAAGTCACAAAACACCACATGTTGTATGATTCTGTTTGTAAGAAATGTCCAGAATACATATAGAAAGAGAGACAGAAAGTAGATTATTGATTATGTAGGGTTGGGGGAATAGCAGCTAGTGGGGAGGAGGCTTCTTTTTGGATGGTTGGAAATGTTCTATGGTGATGGTGACACAACCTTGTCAGTAAATTAAAACTTATTGAATTGTACATTTTAAGTGTATGGTATTTAAATTTTAGATTTCATAAATTATATCTCAAAAAACTGTTATTTACTCTCTTAAAAGCAGATTGGAGCTTTGGAATGAACAAGAAGTAGGATGTATGCAGCATTTCTGTCTGAGTGTAAAATGTTGAGCCATGTCAACCTGACTACCTAAATGGCAAGCAAAAAATGGATCTTTCAGTGGTCAGTAAAATGGTCTTCTTTGAAGTCCCTGTAAGAGCTGTGACTCTTCTTATTTTAGGAATGGAAGGGAAAGACACCTGTTGATTTTAAGCTCTGAATCTTTGTGATATGTTACATCTTCACAAACATTTCTTCAAACCACAAACGAAGGCCTTCTGTACTAGAGGGAAAAGAACAACAAATTAAGATGCTAAGGACTGGAGAGCATTCTGAGCAACTAGTTTATGCAAGGCTTCTTGAAATCAGGGGCTTTGGCTGAGCATGGTGGCTCATGCCTGTAATCCCAGCACTTTGGGAGGCCGAGGTGGGAGGATTGTTTGAGACCAGGAGTTCGAGACCAGCCTAGGCAACTTAGCGAAACCTCAAGTTTCTACAAAAAAATTAGCCAGGAGTCATGGCCCATAGCTGTAGCCCCAGTTACTCGGGAGACTGACACAGAAGGATTGCCTGAGCCCAGGAGGTCGAGGCTTCAGTGAAGAAATCAGGGGCTTTACTCGTCTTTGCCTCTCCCCAAGGGGGGCCAGGCCTAGAACAGGATGCCCAGTAAATGAGATTGGGAAAAGGGAAAGTAAGGCCTCAAGTCCAGGAGACCAGGGGCTTTCTGAATGTACATTCCCCACCCCCCTTCAGACTGGTCACGATGGAGAGAATGGAAAGAAAAGAAACTGGTCACCGTGTACCCAGCACATTTATGGGGCAGCAGGCCCCAAAGTCGTTTCTCAAACTTGAAAACGAGAATCTTACGCCCCACACCTCTACCCCACCCTCACCCCATGTGTCTGGGTCCCTCTGTAAGAAACCCTGCTCAGTGGCCTAGCTGGGGGCTCAGCCTGTAATCCCAGCACTTGGGGAGGCTGAGCTGTGTGGACTGCCTGAGCCGGCGGGTTCGAGACCCGCCTGGGCAACGTGGCGAGACCACATCTCTATAATAAAACAAAAATTAGCTGGGCATGGTGACGCGCGACTTGGAAGGCTGAGGCGGAAGGATCGGCAGAGCCCAGTGGATCCACGCTGGGGCTGCCATGAGTGTGCCACTGCACTCCAGCCTGGGCGACAGAGTGGGACTACAACTCTAAAAAAAAAACAAAGACCCTCCCCCCCAAAAAAAAGAAAGAAAGAAAGAAAAGAAAGAAAAACTGCTCAGGAATCTCAGAAATTCTGTTAATGAGTTTAAGAAATGCTTCGTGAATAACGATATAACCCACAAGTCCAAAGGAGGGACTCAAAGTGTGCCGCACCATCGGGTGGAAGACAAAAGCCAGGTGATCCTGAACATGCCTGAAGTTTCTCAGGAATGTCGCCGGACAGAACGTCTTGGGAACACACGCCGGGCGACCCCCGCGCGAAGGGCGAGGCGCTCGGCCCGGACGGAGCCCCACACCTCGGTCCCGCCGAGATGGGTCCTGGCCGCGGGCATCCTCTGAGCGTCGGGCCCCTCCCCGGGGAAGCGGGACCACCTCGGGGCCGCCTCCCAGCGGCGGCTGCGCGGAGCCGTGGCGCCCAGGTAGCGCGGAGCGCCGGGTGGGCGCGGGGCGGGCGGGGTCCCCGCGGCGGGCCACGCCGTGCGCGCGGGCGGCGGCGAGCGCGGGCCGCTCCCTGCCGCCGCGCCGCCGCCCCGCCGCGCGCCCGCCCCCGCCCCGGGCCCCGGCCCGGCTTGGCCGCGGGCAGGCGGGGCCGCCGCACTCGGAGCCCGAGCCCAGCCGCAGCCGCCGCCCGGGGGGCTGGGCTGGCCGCGGGGACACCGGAGAGGGGCGCCACGCCGCCGCCGCCGCCGCAGGTCAGAGTCTGGTGCCCGGCGGCGCCCGGGCCACGCGGCCGGCGGGACGGGCGACTCGCGGGGGGCGCGGGGGCGCGGCCGAGGGGCCGGGGGCGCGGTCGGAGGGGACGGGGGCCCGCGCTGGGGGGGGGGCGGGGATCCCGGCGGAGGGCATGGTCTGCGAGGTGACGGAGTGCTGAGGGTCGCGTCCGGCGCGGAGCAGACCGGGCGGGGGCGCGGGCACGCGAGGCCGGGCGCAGAGAGACGAGTCCCGGCTCAGGACGGGCCCCTCGTGAGAGCGCCGGGTGGGCGGGGACCCGAGGGTCGGGGACCCCCGCGGCCCCGGCGGAGGCGCGCGGGCGTCCCGGCCGCTCCTGGGGAACTTGGGGCCAGGGCGTCCGGGATGAGAAGCGCAGATCCCGCGTGTGTCGGCCCCGCAGTCCCCGTGCCAAGGAGCCCTGGCTGGGGCTCCAGAACTCAGGCGGCGACCGCGCGTGTGGATCGCGGTGACAGTGCGGCGAGGGGCGCACTGGGGTCCAGCTAGCCTCCGCGCCCTTAGGCGCCGAGCCGGCCCAGGGCCCGCGGAGGGGCTGGGGATGTGGGCTGGGTTCCTCGCGGCTGTAGCGGATGGAGAGTGCGGCCCCCGCCCCCACCCACACCCCCAGGTGTTTGGAAAGGCCAGGTCACTGCACGTGCCAGGCGTTGGACGCTCCTCTTTGTAGTCTCGTTGGGGGAGGTCGAGCAGGGCAGGTTAGCAGAAATCTCTGGTCTCTCGGTGCCGGGTGGGAGGTGGGTGTGTAGTTGTGGTGCTTTATGCCTCGGTACTTGGGGAGGAGCCTAAGGTAAGGAGGCAGAAACTGGGAGTCACCAAACTGCTGCTTTTATATAAGGTCAGTTGGCAGGTAAAGAAGGGGCCTTTCCCTCTGCGGGTGACCCGAAGGCTGCATTTCTAAGTTCTCCTTGTCTCTCCCATTCCTTAGGTGAGTCGGCTCACTTTCGTTCATTGCGTTTTGTTGACATGTGTTGGTGATAGGCCCAACCTTTGCAAAATTATCACATTATCGTTGTCAATATTTTGAGGCGTTCTTCTTTTAGAATAAGAAACTAACTCACTTGGGTCTGAGGCTAATGTTGGACAAATGTGTCAATATTTTAGGAGAAATAAAGTTTAAAAAATAGTCGTCTGTCATGAATAAACTGGTTTTTCCTTTTTTTCCTTTTCCAGATTAGGGACAAAATATAAAGCTAATTTGTGTAAACTGTCATTGGAATACAAAACCAGACAAAATGATGAACTGAATTGAATGATATCTATTGCTGGAAAAACTCTTGGTTTTGAAGTACATTATTTTAACGTCCATTGTTTTTGTCATCCTTGAAATAAACTGTTAACTGAGTTAAGAGAACAATGAATAACTTACTCTTTAAAAGGACCTGGGCAAGTCTTGCACAGATCTCAGGTGTCGGATGGCAGTCTTCCTTTCTATGGCAAAGTCATCGATTGCTGACTGAAAACAGAACCAACTGATGGTGCTAGATGACTTAGAGAACCTTTCTGGTGGAGGGACTGACATAGACATCTACTGTGACTTCTCTCTTGAAGCAGTACCTTCCACTCCTAGGGAAGTTTGAAAGAAATCATTCACAGATGTTACCAGTTGGCTTTGGAATGATATGTCAAAAGATTCTGTTCAAGTTTTAAAGTGATTTTTGTGTAGTATATTTTCAGTGAGATTTGCTCTAGAGTTAAATATGTTGTATCAGAACAATTAAAACTAATGTCTCATTAGCCAAAAAGTGAAGTGTGTTACAAAACCATCCATTTTTGTCTTATTATGTACTTCACATAATTTTTATCCTTTATTTAAATTATATGATACTTGATACTTAACTTGCTGATAATTATATCTTAAATTAAAAGATCTTAGAATCAACTAGTGGGTCACTTCAATCTTATGCAACACGCTGGAAGGAAAAAAGACTGATGTATGTTTATTTTTTAAATCAAAACATTTTTCATATTTAAAAGTTTGTTTCTAGCCAACAATAACTGCTGTAAAACCATGGCATCAGTAAAGTATAAGGTTTTGGAGAATTGCAGGCAGAAGACTTTTTAGACACGGTGTTGTCATTCTTTTACATTTAAAATAGTATAATTTCTTTTTTTAACAAAATTAAAACAAAAATGACCACCAGTATCATATTCTTTATTGAGCTTAAGAGCACTTTGAAAGTAATTTTGCAGTTGCTATTTTTAATGATAAGATACAACCTTTTCTTTGAAGGGACTAGTTTCCTTAATGTTCATTTCTGAATATATTTCAGAACTACTTTTAAACAATTCTAGATTACATTTTAAAATAAATCACAATATTAATTTCAGAATTCCTGTGACATGTAAAATTTATACAAGAGAAAAAGTGTGACTTTAGGAATGTTAATTAGAAATAGAGCATTAGTCGTAGCTAATTGTTATTAATCAGTAAGTTATATAAATATAAGCAAATTCTTATTTTTTTCTTCTGTAATTTTCAGAAAATAAGTATGTTTGCCACTAACCTTTATAATCTAGATAATTATATATGTGGATGCTGTGTAAAAGGCACTAACTGTGAAAACATATAAATATTAATACATTTAATTTAGTTTTCAAATTATAAAATGGTTGTTAATAACAAGAGGCTTTTATGAAGTAGGAAAAATATGTTTAAATTATATTCTTCTGAATGTTTTATACATTCTAGCCCATACTTTCGCTTCTTTCATGGGATCTATATATGCCCAGCGCATAGGACAGAAAGTGTTGGTCATTCTAATGTTGGGTGTGTTTCTGCTGAATTTATTGTCATTTGAATTTGGAAATATAACATGTGTCATTAGGTGGGGCAAATACACTGGAAGAAGTTTTTGGTCTCATAGGATTCCACTAAAAAAATACTAGCTGTAGAGGATTTTTTTAAAAATCACTAATCAAGAAAACTAAAGTCAGTAGTCCGTAAGCGTAAATAAATGTGCCACCCCTCCTAAAATTGTCAAACAATTTCTAACTTGCTTTTCTCATTTTTCCTAGTAAATCTCCCCATTAGTTATTCTTTACTCTCTTTCTTAACACCTAAAAACAACATAAGGGGCAGTGATTTTAATTGCTTAAGAGGATCCTTTAAAACTGATCTAATTTGACTCAACAAAAGAATAGTAAGATCTGTGACTAACACCCTTGCAAGCACAGATAACCCTAGCATATCATACTTCAGTTAGTTTCAGAGCATGCTAGATACAAAATTTAAATGTAAGATTATTTGACATCTTCTTGGGGGTTCTTATTTACTGTTTGTATTTTCTCACCATAGGGAATTATACAGTATATGTTTTAAAGCTGTTATTTAATAAAAATGTCATGTTTTAACTTTTATTTACCTGACACATTTAAGTAGGTTCTTGGAAGGAGATCTACTCAAGTACAATAGGCCATATTTGGGGGAAAAGTTTTGTTAAGATAACATCTATCACCGAGAGTAGTATATGCTTAAATTAGTATTTTAAAAAATAGGTTTCTATATTCTGAATAAGTATCTTCAACAATAAATGCACATCAGTATTTCAATACTGAGTATATAGTTCAGAGCGTAAATGTTTACATTTTTAACTGTTTAAATGATTATGGTTAGGGCAAGTCACTTATCCTTTCTAACTCTCAATGCCCTCATCTGGAAATGGTGACAGTATTGCAGTTATTCTTTGATTTTAAGACTTTATCAGCAAACGTGTGTATCTTAAATGATATGATCTTGGTCCTGAATTTAATTGAGCTGATATTCTAAAGAGAACCTTCATGGATATCTATGTCATAGCTAACTCTTTCACAAATGTTAATAGTTGACCCTAGTACAAATTTTGAGATTATTGATAAGAATAAAGATAATGCTGGTAGTCAATTTATAAACCGCATCTAGGATATTTAATTATTATTCAGTTTAAAATTGTGTTCCCTATTCTCTGATGACTTTGGAGAAAAATCAGTATCATAATTGTTTTCATCCCAACTTTGTAAGTCCTATGTAGACCCTCGTATGTTAATATTATACATCTGATGAGTCTAGAAGGCACAGATTGTGCTTTTATTTGATAAAGCTCTATTCTTTACATATTTTTATGGCATATCTTGTGAATACTTAATGTTTGTTCCCTAGGAGCAAGTTTGTTTTATAATGAGGCCTATGAGCCTTAGATCAGAAGACAGTTTAGTATCAGAACCTAAAAGACCAAATAGTGACTTGTACTTATCATTAAAATTGGGCCTTTTTCAATGAACAGTAACCAAAAAAGTGTTTTAGTGATTGGAAAGGCTCATATGCCTCCTAATAAACCCGCCCATGTACTAGCAGGGAGTAACTGGAAAAGCATGTAAGTAACTCTGCACCATCCAAAGACTAAACTTTAAATTCATTTTATGAATTGCCAAGTAATATATATTATTATAAAGTGTCTCCTACACAAGAAAGAAAGGAACTTGGACAGAATACATCAAACAGGAGGCCTAACCCGGTGGTGCTTGGGTGATCTGAAGGCGGTAGTAGCATGGGGTAGAGAGGTTTGTGTGTGCGCAGAGGGCTGGGGCTGCCGGGCAGCACTCCGCGACCCTCTCCAGGCCTGAACTGAACTGCACCGTGGACTGGCAAACCGCTCTGCCTGCTGTAGTGTGGAGTTGCAGAGCCCAGACAGACCTAACTTAAAGGATGGGGAAACAAAAGCAAAGAAAGGCTTAAGCTGGTACTTGTAGGTGGGGTGAGTGTCTGAGTTCATCCCCTTTGAAGGTAGGAAGCCACATTATCTGCCGCTTTCTTAATCCTGAAGCCTGGGCTTTACTTATTCATAGTCATTACTGTACCTTCAGCCATTCCAGTGGCCAGGGCATCCTCAATCTGAGAATCTTTTCTAGAACCAGAGTGCAATGAATTTCTTTTCCTTAACTGCAATTTCTCAGATATAAAGGAAAGAAATGACATCTCAATCCATGCAACTTCAATGCGTTGAAGCAGAGATTCTAAACCTTATGGCCAGAATTTACATCATATAACAGTTTTGTTCAGCTTGATTCAGTATCTGTTTAGGAAACGTTTTTATTTCACTTCTCAGATTTTAGAAAATAAATTCATTGTTAGTTTTAACTACTTTACTATTTAAAAAGCAACTTTAATTTGTGGACTCATTTGGGAAAATGATAATGTGTGGATAAGACGTATTGAGGCAGATAATCTGACCTTCTGAGAAGAGTTCAGATTAGCATAAACATGGAGTGAGATGTCCTTCACAGTTTGCTACAGATAAGGAGACGGCAGATATGAGGGCGGTAGAGAAATAGGGAAATACCCTGAGTGGGAGTGTAACAGATCTGTGTATGCTCAACTCCCACAATCAGCAGGTTGCATGATTACTGTGTATAGTCTTAAAATAGGTATAAGGTTGGATTCTGAGAATGTACCCTGCTTCTAGGTGACATGATAGGATTTTAGAATACCTTTACATTCTAAAGTTGCCATTTGGCATTGTTATTCTCTCTGGCTCTGTACTTTAGGAACTGATCTGGGAAAGGGAATGGAGAGAGGTTACTCTTTCACACTATATGTTTTAGGAGCACATTTTCCTCTATAGGGAGGCAGTGGGGAAAAAAGACTGTCAGACTGCCCGAGTGCAATGATGTAGTTCTAAAAAGGACTTCTTAACTTTGACCCCACCCCTCCGGCTGACATTCGCCTCTAAGAATGCCTTTGTCATCTGAGTCTACCTTTAAAATGCCAATGTTCCTAGCAGGGCTAATTTCACTAATCTACTATAAGCAAAAATTTGAAAGGTTAGTTTTTTGTTTCCTTGCTACCTGAAAAACAAGGCCTAAAGGAAATAGAAAACAGATCTGGAGTTTGAAAGAGGGGATCAAGAGAGGGAAAAATAAAATTAAGGTACTGCGTGTCCCAATTTTCCCATAAGCCAGTCACCGTGAAACACAATAGGAAAATAACCATTTGGAATAATGGCAGTAATAGGAAAAGACATATTTAACCCGTCATGTCTTCGTTTTTTTCTCTTCATCAAGATAAGTTGCAAATCTTCATGCCACCACTTTCCACCTCAGAGAAAGCAAGCAGTTATTTTGCAACATCAGTTTACCTAGGAAATGTTATCAAATTTAGAGTTATAAGCTAGCAGTTTCTTAGTGGATTTAAATATTACCTCTTAACTATGTCTTTTATTTCTCTGTGATGTTAGGCAATTTATCTGGTCTCTTTGGGAGTTAACCCTTCCAGACTTTTAAAGTAGCTTCCTAATAGATTGAAAAGAGAGGGACTTTTCAACCACTTCAGGAAAAAATGGCTAAAGAAATATAAATAATGCTTAATTCTTTGGCAGTTTCGCAGATCATAAAATTTCATACATGCTTAATTTTCTCTTTTATTTTTGCTGAGCATAGTTATGGCAAGCCAGTGCATCTCTAACAGAAACAGAAACTTAGTAGCTGCCTCAAAGCAAGTTTGTTAATTCTGTGAATCAGCTAATAGATGGTATTCAGTAGTTAGGTATGGGCCATCCTCTTGCCTCATTATTACTAAGCACATTGCTTACTTGTCATTCACTTTTTATACAGTCATGCTAAAGACTGAATCTAAAATAGAATCCCAAAATTTTACCTTACTAAATATTGTTCTTTCCTGTCAGTTGATTACTACCTGTATAAACAAGTATTTTATTACATCTAGAAAAATACCTGTATAATTCTTTTTCATTTATATGGATAACGTTTATAAAAGAGAAACAAACATATGAAAGATGTAAATATAAATGAAGTAGAAACTTCAGAAATTATTTGCAAATGTCCATATAATCCAGAAGAGTGAAGAAAATACCCAGGCATTTGGCAATATAGGATTACTACATGTTTTCCTAAAGCATTTGGAACTGATTAGAAACATCCCGGTGTTATTTAAAGGCAGTAAAATATATTTTTAAACTTTGTTTTCAGCAAGGTTCAAATTTGTTGGCTTTTTAGACTGGAGCAGTTCATTGTCTGCATAAATCCAGATTATCAGTTTCTTGAGAGCAGGTGTTGACTGGACTTGATTCCTCTATCCCCAGCACAGTGCTTAGTAGACATTCAATAAATGTTTTAAAAAGAATAAATTGTCAAAGGTAGTAGTTCTCAAAGTGTGGTCCTGGAACCAATAGTATCAGCATCATCTGGGAACTTGTTAGAAAAGCAAATTACTGGACCCCGCCCCAGACCGGCTGAATAAAAAATTGTGGAGGTGAGACTTAGTGATCTGTGTTTTAGGGATTCTGGTATACGTAGTGTTTGGGATCCTCTGGTCCGAGATGACACCTGCATCCCACTTGATAGCCTGAAGCCTATCTGTCAATGTGCTTAGCTTGGATGATTTTTACTGGATTTTACCCTTGCCTCTATTAAGTTCTTTGCTGTATTTCTGCCCATTCATGGGCTCTCTTGTAAAATCGCCATCCTGTAAAATCACCCCCCATTGACTTGTCATTTATTAACTAGAAGAGCTCGGTGATTTTTTTCTTTTTTTTTATTATAAAGATGTGGGGGTACAATTCAGGGTTAGGTATACAAACATTGATTATGCAGGTACCCTTGTTGATGAGGTATGCCCTTTCCCTCCCCTAGCAGTTTCCCTCAACTGCCAATCTCTCCCAGTGCTTTTGCTAATAAGCTCGTGGCAAGAAAGGCTAACTGCCCCACTTCTTAGAGCCTCACTGGTTCTTTTTTAGCTCAGAATGGTTGCTGGGAATTCCAAGTCTCCAGGTCCAAGACTATTAACTTCTAAGACTGGACTTTGTAAAATCACTGAGGATGATCCAGCTCCAGAGGATGAGTTCATGAAGAACAGATTTACAAAATACAGATTTATAAACCTCAATTCCAGTTTAGTAATAGTAGAAAATATGTCTTTCCTCGTGATTGTTAATGTTTTTAAAAATTTTTTTAAGTTCTATGATTCAGGGATTGAAGAGATTTGTACCCAGCATCTCATGCCACTGTGATTTAATTCAGTCTGCTTAAAAGCAGTTGGGCAATGTCTTCCACACTCTGATGCTACACCCCCTCTTCTGGGATTTTTTCTAAAGGGCTAGAGGACACAGGAAAAGCCATATACACAAAGATTTTCATAAAATGAATGAAAATAATCCATACTTGGAAGTAACAATTATTCAACAGTAGGGTAAATGGTTAAGTAAATTATGGTGCAATCATTAGGTGGAATATTATACAATTATCAATGACAATTTAGAAAACTACTAGCAACTCTGAAAAATATTTAGTTAAAAAAAGGGAGGGTGGCAAAAAAAACACAACAGAATTTAAAAAGGTATGGGCACTATTGATTGCAACCTTATAAATATATGTGCATGCCCAAAAGTCTGGAAGGAAAAATACAAAAACGATAATAGTTATATTACAGTCATGAGCTATGGAGGGTTCTTTGTTTGGTTTTATATTTTTTCTCTTTTCCAAAGTTTGAACAGTAATTTAAAATTACTTATATAATTAAAAGCATACATTTATAGCTTTGACTGATCAGTAAAGATCAAGGCAAGCCGGGCTCGATGGCTCAGCCTGTAATCCCGTGCCTTTGGGAGGCTGAGGTGAGTGGATTGCCTGAGCCCGCGGGTTCGAGACCCACCTGGGCGGCGAGACCTCATCTCTACAATAAATCAAAAAATCAGCCGAGCATGGTGGCGCATGCTTGTAATTCCGGCTACTCGGAAGGCTGAGGTGGAAGGATCGCCGGAGCCCAGCAGGTCGAGGCTGCGGTGGCCGGGAGCGGCCACTGCACTCCAGTCTGGGCGACAGAGTGAGACTCCAACTCAAAAAAAAAAAAAGATCAAGGCAAAGAGTAGATTAAATATTGAGAATCCTCTAGCTATTTTATTCCTTTAAAGTATTGAAGAAAAATGTAAGACACTACATAAATTTTTTTCTATTATACCCAAATTTTATTTCACTTAATTTTATTTCACATATTGGACTTCTCTGTATTCTTTACTTGACTAGTCTCTATTTGGGATGGGAAGAAAAACCCGTCTCTCTTAGCATACTCTTAATGGTTTCAGTCATACATAAGATTTAATTTTGTTGATTTTTTTGAGACTATGATCTGTTTGATCATAAGCTGGCAAATAGAGCTTTTAAAAAATATTTTTCAGAGTTACTTACATTCAAAACCCTCCTCTTTGAAATCTTTTCTAAATTTTTTCTATTATGTTCCTTTTTTCCTAAAATTGAATGACCTCATGATAGTTATTTGGTTTTCCAACTCCTGACAGAATGTTGAACTTGTAGTCATAAATAGCAGCTGATGCAGAAGCATGTAAAGGTAAACTATTATAAATGGTCATTATGAACCCTTGGTATCATTTATGATAATAATTTAAAAAGTAACAAGAGATCTAAAATAGCAAGTGAGTAGAGGTTTCCTAAGCTCAGTGTGAACATTGTAAAAGTTATACATATTTATGTGTATACACACATATCTACACACACACACACACACACACACACACACATACACACACACACACACACACACAGTAATAGCCTTTGAGTGAATTCTTTTTTCATTTTTTTTCTGTTGCCTTGTTCTAGAAATCCCAAAGGAAAGAATTAAGCCTTTGACACTCGTTACAGATTACATATTTCTTGTCATTTTCTTGGGGACTTCTTTTATGAAACTTGAATTTTGTTCTAGAATAACCTTTATGTTAAAGTTTTAAAAAGGCTTGCAGAAATTTTATATCAATGATATTAGATATTTTCTTTCTTTTGCCTGCCACTCCAGTTTTTGATGACTTAACTCTTAATATAGGCCAAGACAAACTTCAGCTAACAAAATTTAGTTACAAATCTTAAAATTTGTTTGTGGGTAAAACAAATTCAGTGTAATGATACCTTAGTGAATAGATCTACTGAGACTGAAGCTCTTTTTAAATGAAGATTTATTTATTCAAATATCTGTTGAGTCTCTACTTTGTCCAAGAGCTGTTTCAGATAAGGAGGATAAAGCAGTGAACAGACGGACAAATTCCATTCCTCCTGGAGTTTACAATTATTGTTATCTAGATTTAACGAGAACATTTTTTAGTGGGAGAGATGGTGACTAACAGGAGGTGACTTGGCCTGTGCCTTGTAACTAGACAGCACTAATAGACACTGTGAACTCAGGTGGCTCTCTCTGAGTTGATTGTAGGGGAAAGAACATCTGTATCCTTGAATATTTTTCCTAGATATCTTATCATCTTTTCTTTTCTTTTCTTTTCTTTTTTTTTTTGAGTTGGAGTCTCACTCTGTCGCCCAGACTGGAGTGCAGCGGCCGCTCCCGGCCACCGCAGCCTCGACCTGCTAGGCTCCGGCAATCCTTCCAGCTCAGCCTTCCAAGTAGCTGGAACTACAGGCACACGCTACCACACCCAGCTGATTTTTGGATTTATTGTAGAGATGAGGTCTCACCAAGTTGCCCAGGCGGGTCTCGAGCCCTTGAGCTTAGGCAATCTATTCACCTCAGCCTCCCAAGGCGTGGGATTACAGGCTGAACCACTGAGCCTGGCTTATATTTTCTTAGGTTATATTGTATGTGTTATGTATTGTAGATTATGCATAATGTATTATCTTTTCAGACAAGAGCAGATAGGTATTAATTTATTTCTATCTCAGTGACAAAGTTATTATCAAAGGTGGTAGGAATGCATCCTTTGTTAATAAGGTTTTAGTATTCTTGAAAATCCAAAGACAAGATGATTATTCCCTTGGCAGAAGGGTTATTTATTTTTATAATGTTCTTTTAGTTGATTTATTCAAGTGATTAACTATCCAAGTGGATTTAGTTCATAAATAAATAAATATATTTACAAAAAAACTTCTTTTCTTGGGAATTGGCTACTTTCTCTTTATAAGCCTGTTAAGATGTTTTACATATTTAAGAAATTTTGCATATTTAAAATATAATATTTGGGTAAAAGGAGACCCAGATCCTATCTTAAATGACTATCCTTTGATCAAATTTTTTATTATAGCCACTTCCAATTTCTTTTTTGTTTTACAAATTATCTAACTACCGTTTCAGTTTTATTTTCAAACTGAAAGAAAATATCTTACACCAGTTAGAAATAAATTCTGAGCCACATGAATTTTTTGAGAAAGAATGATAAATTTTAGATGAATTTATATGACGTTAGATAGAATTAGTTCTTCCATATATACAGGGCCATGGAATGTTAGAGTGCAATTCAGTGTAGATGAATCAAAACTTTCAGATTTTCAACATTTCACTAGAGTTTATCTATTCAGTTCCACAAGGTCCACAAACAATTATTGAATGACCACTCACTTTTTAGCACTAGATACTCTTACATAGAGAACATAATGTGGCTTATAAATGGTAAGAGAGACCTTGAGCTTTAAGTCTTGAGACTTCACCAGGCTGAGTAGATAAACCAGCCTGTGGCACTGGATAGGCAATTTACCGCAGCTTAATAAAAGTTGAGAAAATGACGAAGTGATTGAACATAGCATATAGACAGGCTTATGTCTTTAGGCTGTTTACACAGTTCCTACTGTGCCTGCTAGAACAAGCTTTGATCTTAATAGAGCACGATATATACACACAATTGATTTGTTTTTACTATGAATATTAAATTTTTAGATGTCAAGTTGATTTCATAAAACATATGTATGAAATAGTTACCATGACCATCAGCTTTTTGAATTTAGAAAATGCAAACTAATTTTAATATTAGCCTGAGTAAAACATAATTAGAGGGCAGATCTACTCTAAAATTTAACCTAATTGTATTCCATATTCTGTGTTACACGTTATATTCTGTCACGTCTTTAAACTTTTAAGGAACAAATTCTATGTACCATGGAGCTTATCCATAAAGATTCCTAATTCCTAGAGAATAGGAATGTATATTGTAATTATCCTCATTCTTCTTACCTATGTGTGCACTGTACAATGAATATCTTCCTTAATTCACAGCACAGGGAGCTGGGCTCATTGTAAGTACTGTATTAATACTTTTCAACTTAGTTTTATTTTGAGGACAAGTGTATGCATTTTTTTTTTTTTTTTTTTGAGTTGGAGTCTCACTCGGTTGCCCAGACTGGAGTGCAGTGGCCACTCCCGCCCACCGCAGCCTCGCCTGCTGGGCTTCTGCGATCCTTCCACATCAGCCTTCCAAGTAGCCAGAATTACAGGCGTGCGCTACCACGCCCAGCTGATTTTTTGATTTATTGTAGAGATGAGGTCTTGCTGCCCAGGCGGGTCTTGAACCCGCGGGCTCAGGCAATCCACTCACCTCAGCCTCCAAAAGGCGCGGGATTACAGGCTGAGCCACCGAGCCCGGCTGTGTATGCATTTTTAAGATCACTTATATGGGATTCTCCACATTCTTAGGGAATTTCCTAAATTACTCTTTAATATGTTATTTTCTATTTTATGTAACATTTTTATGATACATAATGATGTGAAATTAATGCCAGGAGAAATTCCCATTTTGTTATTCTAAAGAAGGTAAAATGGGATATGAAAGGGAAAAAAATGTTAATTATAGACTTCGGCATTCTATGTTGGATCTTTTAGTAGTTCTGGTCAGAAGAACAGGTTTGCTAATGGCCTAAGGGCCAGAGCACTGTTTTACATTCTTGTTTGGAGGCTTCCAATGGCAACTGTAACAAATTCAGCTTAGTCCTACAGCTGGAGAAAAGTTTATAATAATGCACAATCCAAGATGTTATTTAGACTTTTCACTTATGCATTAAAAAAAACTGGTTCCCTTCTTAAACTTTAAGTGTTATAGAAAACACTATCAAATTTTGGCCCATTCCTTTGTTTATAATATATACTTTAATTGCTCAGCTATTTCATATATGAATCGCAAGTATTCTCATCATAATTATTTTAACAATGAATTTCCCTTTATGGCCAGGCGTGGTAGCTCATGCCTGTAATCTCAGCACTTTGGGAGGCCAAGGCAAGAGGACTGCCTGAGCCCACAGGTTCAAAACCAGCCTGGGCAATGTGGTGAGACCTCATTTCTACAATAAATTAAAAAATTAGCCGGGCATGGTGCACGGGCCTGTAGTTCCAGCTACTTGGAAGGCTGAGGCAGAAGGATTGCCTGAGCCCAGCAGGTTGAGGCTGAGGTGACTGGGAGCGTGCCACTGTCCTCTAGCCTGGGTGACAGAGTGAGACTCCAACTCAAAAACAAAAACAAAACAAACAAAAAAACAAGATCTCCTTTTATAAGGTAGATATGTGTGTATGAGCAACTTCAAGTCAAAATATGAAATAAAGTGACAGAGTTACATATAAAAGCAAAGCAAATGGATGGACCTTTTAAAATATATAACATCCCAAGTATCCACTGTTGGTTGTGACATCTCTGGGCACTCACTCTTCTTGCTGGGCCTTCATCTGTGGATGTAGAACAAAGGTAGGAGTCAGTTTGCTAATGATCCATGCGAGGACCTTCCATCTGGACAACATCCTCTTGCTACCACACCTGTTCAGCTGCTAGGGCAAAGAAGTGCCATACTAGGCACAAGCAGACTCTCTCACAGATACATGGTAAGACACTCTCTTACTGAGAGAAGATGATAAGAGGAAGGATAGAGAACTGAAAGAGGCTGGGCGTGGTGGCTCAAGCCTGTAATCTCAGCACTTTGGGAGGCCGAGGTGAGAGGATTGCCTGAGCCCATGGGTTCGAGACAAACCTGGACAAATTGGCAAGACCTTGTCTCTACAATAAATCAAAAATTAGCCAGTTGTGGTAGCATGCCTGTAGTTCTGGCTACTGGGAAGGCTGAGGCAGAAGGATCGCCTGAGCCCAGCAGGTCGATGCTGGGGTGGCCGTGAGTGTACCACTGTACTCCAACCTGGGCGATGGTATGAGACTCCAACCCCCCCCCCCAAAAGTAAAAAAAGAACTGAAACGGGTCTGAGGCTTTCTCTCATAAATCATCCAAATTTCAGTTTTCTTGATTTATTATTCTTTCATGTATTGCCAGACATGGTGAATCACATACCTGTTTAAGTAGGTTCTAGGCACAAAGGGAAGCAGCAAACCTTCTGTACTTGGAATTTTTTTTTTTTTTTTTTTGAGTTGGAGTCTCACTCTGTCGCCCAGACTGGAGTGCAGTGGCCGCTCCTGGCCACCGCAGCCTCGACCTGCTGGGCTCCAGAGATCCTTCTGCCTCAGCCTTCCAAGTAGCTGGAACTACAGGTGCGCTATCACACCCAGATAATTTTTGATTTATTGTAGAGATGAGGTCTCACCAAGTTGCCCAGGTGGATCTCGAACCCACAGACTCAGGCAATCCACTCACGTCAGCCTCCCAAAACGCAGATTACAGACTGAGCCACCGAGCCCGGCTTGTACTTGGAATTTTTAATCGACATGAGTCAAAAGGGATTAAGTTGAAATAGTTAACTAACAGCTCACAGCACTATATGGTTAAGGGATAAAATAAGTGAGGCAGAAAACAGATGCTATAGAAATTTAAAGGAGAAGAAGGTCGGTGTGGAGTGGAGAGTATAGCCAGGACAAACCTTGTTGAGAAGGTAGGAATAGAACTGGACTTCAGAAATTCAGGACTTGACAGGGGAGCCTTATAAAAAGTACACAGAAAAATAAGTAAATAACAATAAAAGTATGATTCTATTGGTACAAAATATCCAGAGAAGATAAATCCACAGAAATAGGAAACAGATTAGTGGTCACCATGGGCTGGGGTAGGGGAAAGGGGGAGTGACTGCTTAATGGGTACAGGATTTCCTTTGGAGGTGATGAGAATGTTTTGGAGCTACGTAGGGGTGATGGCTGCACAGCTCTAAGAATGTACCAGGCTGAGCTTGGTGGCTCAGCCTGTAACCCCAGCACTTTGAGAGGCCGAGGCGAGTGGATTGCCTGAGCTCGCAGGTTCGAGACTATCCCAGGCAACTTGGTGAGACCTCGTCTCTACACTAAATCAAAAATTAGCTGGACATGGCTGCACATGCCTGTAGTTCTGGCTACTTGGAAGACTGAGGCGGAAAGATTGCTGGAGCCCAGTAAGCCGACTCTAGGGTGGTCATGAGTGTACCTCTACCTTCCAGCCTGGGTGACAGGGTGAGACTCCAACTCAAAAAAAAAAAAAAAGAATGTACTAAATGCCACTGGATTGTACACTTCAAATACGCTTTAAGTTGTGAATTTCACCTCAAACTAAAAAAAAGTTATTGGCTCTAGATAGCCAAAGAGGAAGGAAAAAATAATTTCCAGTATAAGAAAACAAAGCCTGGGGTAAGTGAATAAGCATAGAGTTGGGGGAAACTTTACAGAGATTAACCAGTTTGTAGCGGAGAATATGAGCAGTAAAAAATAGAGTTGGAAATGTAGATTTGGGGTTAGGCGATATAAAGTGTTTGGAATGCAGGAGGAGGAGTGTGGGTTTTATCTCATAAGGAGTGAGGAGATCCCAGGTCTTAAGAAGAAGAGTGAGAAGATTTAATCAAAAGATTGATTTGGCAGTAGAATGCCAGGAAAGAAGTCAGGAAGCTATTACAAAATCCGGACATAACACAAGGAGGGCCTGTAGGAGTGAGGAGGAAGGGCAGATGTGGATGATGCTCTGAGCAGCGAGTGATGCTCAAAGGATGGGTTGTAGCTTGATGCTGCTTCACAAACCTAGCTACGACCCAGCACAAGTACAGATTTGAGGATAGGGAGCCTTTAAAATTGTCATGACATTCAAGCACATGATTTTGAATTTTATACAAGTATCAACCATGGGTTGAAAGGAAAACTACCTTTCCTCCAGAGTTAGAGGACTGTTGCCCTAAAGGATGAATTGAGTGGACTTGGTGACCGAGTCCTGCAGGGCAGTCATCATTTTTGCTTTTTTGTGCCACCTCTTGTGCTAGACACTGGTATGATAGCAGTCAGCAAGACAGACTGGCTCTTTCCCCTGTGGAGCTTACCGTCGCGTAGGCGCCCTTCTTTGTCCAAGGATTGCTAGAAATTAGGGGAGGCATAGTTCAGCTCAGTATAAGGAAAGCTATTAATTACAACTGTTCAGGCCGGGCTCGGTGGCTCAGCCTGTAATCCCGTGCCTTTGGGAGGCTGAGGTGAGTGGATTGCCTGAGCCCGCGGGTTCGAGACCCGCCTGGGCAGCGAGACCTCATCTCTACAATAAATCAAAAAATCAGCCAGGCATGGTAGCGCATGCCTGTAATTCCTGCTACTGGGAAGGCTGAGGCGGAAGGATCGCCAGAGCCCAGCAGGCGAGGCTGCGGTGGCCGGGAGCGGCCACTGCACTCCAGTCTGGGCGACCGAGTGAGACTCCAACTCAAAAAAAAAAATTAAAAAAACAACTGTTCAACAGTGGGAAAGCCTGCCTTGTGAGAAATTGAGTACTTTGACATTAGACATAGCAACATAAGAGTCTGATCATCTGTTAAGAAGTCATTACCTGGGCGTGGTGGTGAGTGCCTGTAGTTCCAGCTACTTGGAAGGCTGGGGCGGAAGAATCACCGGAACCCAGCAGTTCAAGGTTGCAGTGGCCGTGAGTGTGCCACTGCCCTCCAGCCTGGGTGATAGAGTGAGACTCCAGCTCGAAAAGAAAAAAAAGAAACCTCACTTTGGTGGGAGAAATGAACCAGGTGACTTATGAGGTCCTGTCCAGCCCTAAGGTGCTATGATACCCTATTCTGAATATGGACTTACCAGAACATATTTCCTTCACAATTGGCTGTATTGGAAATCTAATATACTAAGTTTCTGGTTGTTTTTATCAGTACTTATAATTACATTTTCCTAAATCTGCATGCAAATTTGATGTTAAAGGTATCTGTACAGTTGGTTCCACAATTATTTTTAAAGCAAGTCTTAATTTCTAATACCTTCTCAGCCATTCACTTATTTCCAATTATAATATTTATAGTAAGTTCCTCTTTAATGTGATGTTTTTCACCAGTAATGTGAGTTTCTGCAGAAGCGAGTTATGTAAATCATGTCAAGCTGGTGACCTGTAAATCATTTGTTCTTGCTCCTGTGATGCCATGCTATGGTTGAGCAAGGCATGAGTCCCCCCTTGAGAATGTCTTTGGGAGGCCATTTTGATGTGGGTGAAAGTTTGAATAACTTTTATTGTTCATCTTATGTGACTTAGTTATTACAAACTGTCAATGTTTAGCAGCTAGAATGATCACGGATTGATTAACTGTACTTCAGAGGATCTGGAAGACTTCAGGAGTGATAGCCTTACTGTAGACTCCTGTAGGAGTGATACCCTTACTGTATTTTAGGGGGAAATTCCAGAATATTTCTATATTTTAATCAGGTATATTGTTTCCATAGGGATTGTATTAGTTCTTATGATAGCAGTAAAGAAAAATGTTAGCTTCAGAAGAAAAAAATTGTCTCACTTGAAGTCTGATAGAATCTTTTGTTAAAATGGCCAATTTCCAGTGTGTGTTATTAAGAAAGCTTATACTTTTCATTAAAATATGTGTAAAAAATTTGACATGTGCCTAGAACTGTGCCTGTTATTCAGTAACTATTTATTGACTATTGTTCAATGAATGTAGGGTGATGATGGACAAAGCATTTCAAATGGAAAAATGAATAACAGGCATAGAATTTGGGAAAATGTGAATGAAGAGAAAAGCAAAGGCAGCTTCCTTAAGATAGCGTTTATATGTAATTGTCAATGTGAAAACTTTTGGGTTGAGTAACTTGGATGAGTTCTTAATTTCTTAATATTTAAAGAACCAATGACGACTCTTTCTATTGCCTATAGCCAAAGTTTTGAACATGAAAAAGTTACTACGTCCAACAAAACGGGATTTCTGAGCACCTCTTCTCCTTTCTGTCTTTCCTGTCTTTCTTCTTCCCTTCTTTCCCGCCTTTTTCATTCAGTGCTGGCTCTAGCTCTAGTTTTTATTCCCTCTTCCCCCTCCACCTTTTTTTTCATTCCTGGTGTTTGCTATATTCGATCTCGTTTTCTCTTTTCTTCCGTTTCTGCTTCTCTCCTCCTAATGAATCTCTTCTTGTTTCTTTCTGTTTCCCACTTTCTAAATCTCTCTTTTTGGTTGAGTCTCTAACTATAAAATGGAAATGGAATATATTTTTATCTACTAATCAGATCAAATAGGTATGCTTTTATTCTGAATGTAATATGAACAAAATGTTTATGTTTCTCTTTCTGAGACAAAATGTAATTGGATATCAGTTATAAATGGGGTTTGGTTTTTTTTTTCCCGAAAAGTATTGAATCACTAATCCTGAAATTGGCAGAAGGAGGTCAATAGACTTTGACTCATAAATTCCAATGACTTATTGCGATAACTACTAATTGTCTATAACAGCCTTAGTTTCTATCCTCTTTTTTTTCCCAAAAGGCAGATATAGCAGATGATCCTTCCACATCTAATTTTTTTTTTTTTTTTGAGTTGGAGTCTCACTCTGTCGCCCAGACTGGAGTGCAGTGGCCGCTCCCGGCCACCGCAGCCTCGACCTGCTGGGCTCTGGTGATCCTTCCGCCTCAGCCTTCCAAATAGCTGGAATTAATTTTTTTACTACCTCTTCATATGTGCAGTTACACAAGAGCTGGAATATTTGTGTGTTTTGTTCATTCCATATCTCCATTGTCTAGAACATTACTAACAAAAAGCAGATGGTCAACAAATAATTGTTGCTTTAATATTTCAAACTACAGTTCCATTCTATCCTAATCCTAAATAGCTGCCATAACTTTTTGGAGTAATATTACTCATTAGGATAACTTAGTTTATAATCCATTTATAAATGTAACCATATGATTTCATGTTTAGAGAATGCTTTCTTTCTATTAATCCCGAACCATTCCTTCTAAGTGACTATTCCTTAGTTAACTCAAGCACCAAAACAGTCATCTAGCTATTGTTTGTAATACAAGGGAGGGAACCATAATAAACCCCGGAATTTATTTATAAAAAATTGTGTATTTATTCTTACATGTTTAAGCTTCTAGGTACATTTGATACATTTGATGCATTACATCATTTGATGCAATACACCTATCGAGATGCTTTTTCCACTGATCAAAAGTTTTTTTTTGGTGTGTTTTTGTTTTGTTTTGTTTTGTTTTTGAGTTAAAGTCTCACTCTGTTGCCCAGGCTGGAGTGCAGTGGCATGCTGGTGGCCACCACAGCCTAGACCTCCTGGGCTCAGGTGATCCTTCCACCTCAGTCTTCCAAGTAGCTGGAATTACAGGCACGTGCCACCACGGCTGGCTATCAAAACAGTTTTTTAATCCATCGGTTTTGATGCCTTTTAGTGCTTCTGCCAATTTTTGTTTCACCTCTTCCACATCAGCAAAATATTTCCCTGTAAGGACTTTTTCCCCCTGGGGACACAAAAAAAGTAGCTGGGAACAAGATCATGTGATTAAGGAAGGTAAAGAATGGGGGTCATGCTGTTTTTGGTCAAAAACTGCAGAACACTTACTGCAATGTGGGCAGATGTGTTGTCATGGTGGAAAAACCAGTCACCTGTTTGCCACACACACAAAAAATCCACTGAAGCTGAGTACAGCCTCTTACAACAATGCTTACTGATAACACTGATATCAGTGAGTTCCTAAACACTTGCCTAGTGGGGGAAGTGTTACAAGGTACTCGCCCTCCAAAAGATAATTCGGGGTTTTTTGGGGGTCCCCCCTTGTAGTTAATATTTATTGAGCACTTATTATGTCTCAGGCCCTACTTTAAGCACACTACATACATTGTCTCATTTTATTCTTTCAACAACCATATACACTGTCAAGGTCAGAAGAAGAAACAGGAACAGAGATGTAAAATAACCTGCCAGATGATACAACTAGGATTTGATCCCAGGCAATCTGAACCCAGCTACCCTGTCTTGCACAAGTACCTAATTTTCCAGTATTTAACCTTCCAGAGAAAGAGAAGTCTACCCCACCACCACCACCCTTTCACATTTAACAATTAGATCTATATTAGTTTAACTACATTCAGGTGTAGCTATGGATTAAATCTAAACTTGCAGCTGTTGTAGTTGACTGCAAATAAGTTTACGTGTCATGTAAGTAATAAGAAACTTGAAAGTACCTATCGTTGTTACCTTTGAGAATAAATTAGATCGCCACATCTTTAATTTATATTCAGTAACTCTACCATCACTTAACATCTACCATTGTTAGGAAATTCTTTATTTCTCTCAAATTTCTCTTAATCCAAATACATTCATTTTATTTTGTTCCTCAGGATTTAGAGGTCAGTTGAATATAGCAAATTTTGTATGAGTCTTGTAAAAAATCTGGGGAAGAATGTCATCGACCCATCTTGAGTCTGGCCTCTAACAGAGTCAGCCAGCTGTAGCAGGGTTGGGGACTGAACCATGTATTTGGATGTGACAAAAATTAGTCATTTGGGAATGTTGATATACTTCTACCTCCCCCGAATCCACCCAAGAGAATTTTAATTTGATGGTACAATTATTCCTTCCCCAATCCTTAGTTAATCTTACAAGGTCATTTTCTATATTTTTATGAAAAAGTATTCGAGAATGAGTAGAAAGGAACTGGTCATGAAAAGTTGGCGACTTAAGCTGCCATACATAATAAAATGCTGGGAAGGAGAGGAAGAGGCAGAGATTATGAATCTACTGAGCTGAGGATGGAGGAAGTGTGTAGGTGGGAGGGCTTTTGGTGAAGGAGCCGCTCAGAAGAGTGTGGTGTGTGAAAACAATGGAAGGGAGGGGAAAAGGGATATGAGAAGGATTGCTTTGTGGTTATGAATTGAATCTCCTTTAATATATTTTGAAAGACCCCAGTAAAGAATGGAATTTTTTTTTAATTTGGCGGGAAATGGGGAGTGGTCCGATTACGTGTTGAACTGTGCTTCCTTAGAACCCTCAAGAGAAGAGTTGTGGTTAGAGATAAAGATTTGGGGGCTGCAAGCAAGTTGATGTGTTTATGGGTCCCAGTGCTAAGGGTGAGGATATAAAGAAAGAAGAAGGCCAAGAAGAAACTGGAGACTATATAAAATAGAAAAACTCAAAAAGAAGAGGTACCGTAAAAAGGGACTGAAAATCATAGGATAAGAATTAGGAGAAGCTGGTCTCTGGGTAGCTGAGAGAGGAGACAGTTTCAGTATAGAGGATGATAGACAAAATATCAAATGCTGCAGAGGCAGAGACTGTGTTGTGCTGGAGGCAGGTCAGACAAGCTTTTGAAAGTCAGTTAAATTTCAGGATTTTAATGTGCCAGTTGTTATGCACAGCCATTCTTAAAAATTAATTTGGA